>OZ030012.1:106998472-108198472 GCA_964023405.1 Apodemus agrarius | reverse complement strand
CCCACTCGTCCTACTGCTGGGCTCTAGAAGCTCTTAGATCACATTCACTTCTGAGTCACCCCAGCTCCCAGGGCATCTAAAGGATCTTCACTCCGTGAAAGGACTGTGATAGAATACCAACAAAAAGCAATTTAGGGGAGCAAGGGTTTGTTTTGGTTTATAGTTCTAGAGAAAGTTTATCATAGAGGGAAACCAGGGAGGCAGGAGCAGGAAGCTGGATGATAATCTTTTCATCTTTATGTAGGAAGCAGAGCAGACCAGTCGGAAGTGGGGAGAGGTTATAGACTCTCAAGGCCTGCCACCATGGTTCTGTAATCTTCCCGAACAGTACCACTAGCTGGAGACATAGGAACACCCCAGGTCCTATTTGAAATAGACAGAGACTTTCAAGACTAGGAAATTCAATCCTGTAATTACCAGCTGGGATTCAGGAGCTGTGGTAGTTGTGTAACAAGTGGTTTATGACTTCTATTTATTAAGCCTATACTGGGTGCCCAGTATTGGGGGAGCACCTGAGGACATAGACATGTATCTTATGTCTCATCCAAATCATTAATAAAATATTGGTAAAGACATTATAGTAAGAAGGCTGTGGAGGTGGGCAGAGCACCTGCTGACTAGGCCTGGGGGCCCGAGTTTGGATCCCCATCACCCATGTAAAACTAGGCAAGGCAGCTTGTGCCAGTAACTCCAGCTCGGGAGAGAGTGGAGACACACAGATCCCAGGGGCTCATTGGTCGGCCAGTCTAGATAAACAGTGAGTTCTAAGCCCAGTGGGAGACCCTGACTCCAAAAGTTAAAGGCAAGACAAAGAAGAAATTGAGGAAGGCATCCTGGATACAGATAGATGTCCACCTGCTCGTCAGCACATATACACCAGGGGTGGCGGGACTCATTGCTAGGGACAGATGCAAATGGCATTGTGGGAGCTTGTGCTCTGCTAATGATCTGAGACACTAGCATGCTTAGTCCGCTTGTTTGACCAGCTACAAGTCACACCAAGGTTGCATCTCTCTTATATTTAAAAGGGATGTCGTAAGAATTGTCTCTTGACATCTTTTAATAGGGTGTCATCAGATGGTCTTAAATCATGATATAACATGACTAATTGCTTCTCTCCAGTCTTCCAACCAAGTAACGCTCTTACAAAAAGAAATTAGGTTAATTTGGCGTGTTCCTCATAAGCCCTGTGAGCCCCGCTGGCTGTCGCTGCATGTTTGAGAGGCTCAGAGCCATCTGTTTAATCACCAGCTCTTCAGTTTTGCCAGAGACTGTGTCAGGACTAGCGCTGTATGAGTTTTGAAGCATAATTTAGATGAAAATTGGGACACATGCTTTGGAGGGAACGGTACCTCTCCCCTCTTTTCCAATTATTCAGATTATCAAATATGTTCAGAGAATGAATTTTCAAGTTGAGCTCACCATGTGTTGCTCATTGGACTCCAACACCATAAACTTAGAAGATGGCTTTCCAAATTGGCGAGGTACCAAGATTCAAGAGGTAAGGCCTTAGCCTGACACAGAAAGGATATGTGTCCTCTCTGCTAAGGAGGCTGAGGCAGGAGGATTGAAAGCAACTTACTGAGACCCTGTCCTAAATAGACACTTGACCAACTCTTTGTCTTTGGTGGAGGGCCTTAACCTTAATGTTTCATTTGTACAATTTATTTTTTAAAATTTTATTTAATTTTTTTTTACAGTCCAGATTTTATCTCCCTCCCAGTCTACCTTCTGACTATTCCATATCCCATACCCTCCCCCCAAATCCATGAGGATGTCCTTACTCCCCCACTCCCCACCCCACCATACCTCCCCACTCCCTGGGGCCTCCAGTCTCTTAAGGGTTAGGTGCATCTTCTCTGAGTCCAAACCTGGCAGTCCTTTGCTGTATATGTGCCGGGGGCCTCATCTCAGTTGGCGTATGCTACCTGGTTGGTGGCCCAGTGTCTGAGTGATCTTGGGTGTCCAGGTTGGTTGAGTCTGCTGGTCCTCCTATAGCGTGGCCCTCCTCAGCTTCTTCCAGCGTTCCCCTAATTCAGCCACAGGGGTCAGCAGCTTCTGTCCATTGCTTGGGTGTAAATATCTGCATCTGACTCTTTCAGCTGCTTGTTGGGTCTTTTGTAAGGCAATCACGATAGGCCCCTTTTTGTGAGCACACCATAGCCTCAGTGATATTGTCAGACCTTGGGGCCTCCCCTTGAACTGGATTCCACTTTGGGCCTGTCTCTGGACCTCCTTTTCCTCAGGCTCTTTTCTATTTTTGTCGCTACAGTTCTTTCAGACAAGAACAATTATGGGTCAGAGTTACTGTGGGATGGCAGCCCCATCCCTCACTTGATGTCTCTCTGCTGGAGGTGGGCTCTACAAGTGCTCTCTCCCTACTGTCCGGCATTTCATCTAAGGTCCCTCCTTTTGAGTCCTGAGAGTTTCCCACCTCCCAGGTCTCTGGTACATTCTGGAGGGTTCCCCTATCTCCTACCTCCCAAGGTTGCTTGCTTCCATTCTTCCTGTCAGCCCTCAGGGCTTCAGTCCTGTTCCCTCCACCCAAACCTGATCATGGTCCCCTCTTCAGCCCCCTGTCCCCCTTCCCACCCAGCTCCTTCCCTCGCCCACCTCCTGTGAGTCTTTTCCCTCCCAAGTGGGATTGAGACATCCTTACTTGGGCTCTTCGGCTTGTTAACCTTTGAGTTCTGTGGATTGTATCCTGGATATTCTGTACTTTTTTGGCTAATATCCACTTATTAGTGAGTTATACGATTTATTTTTTGAGAAAAGAATAGTTCAGGTTGGCTTAAAATTGCTGTGTGCCTGAGGCTGTCCTTGAACTCCTGATCCTCCTACCCCTACCTCACAACTGCTGGGGTGAGAGGCATGCTCTACTGTATGTGGCTGTTAACCTCTGGATATCCCAGTTTCTTTATGTTAAAAATGGGAGTATTTTTCCCCTTCTCACACGGTCCCACCCCTAGACAACTCCAGGCAACTAAGAACTGCTGAGGGCGAGGACTGGCCTCTCCTGAGGATGAGCCCCCTGATTGGTTATACAATAGAAAGTGGTCATCCCAGAATCCTTACACATACAATGATAAACATTGACTCAGTGCTTTGTATTTATGTATTTGTGACTATATATAAAACAGTCAGCAAAAGAGGTTATCAGTGTGACGGTAGGAAGACGACCCTGGAGAGGATGAAGAAGGAAAGGGAAGGGAGGGAGGTGACTTAATTCCAATGTGTGCGCACAGCTCAGGTGCCACGTCCCCACTCCATGTGCCGTGTTCGATGGCTGCCACCATTGACGCCACGTTTGCGAGCTGATGCTCTCTTATAATTACCTCAGATCATGCTCTTTATCTTTCTCAAAAATTAATCTATTTAAGCTACTCGTAAGCTTTTTTGTTTTTTGTTCTGTCTTTGTTTTTAAATTAAGGGATAGAGAATATTGCTCTGTGGCCTGGGCTGCCTGGAATTTGATCCTCCTGCCTTAACCCCGTTAGTGCTAGGATTATAGGCATGTGCACCACTGTGCCTGGCTGGACAGACGATTAATGCCCCCCATCACTCTGTGACTAAAATTGAAGCTGGCTTATGTCACAGGGAACCAGAGATTGACAGGACCTGCTATAATGGGCGAGAACTGCACCGGCAGGTTCCTCTGATGGCAGTCACGGTATGGTTAGTAGTGGTGACGAGAGTAATATAGTTAATGAAATTTGGGATTGCCAATGAGCATCAAAAATAGTAACAGTGTCTGAAGATATTCCCAGACTTTAGAGCACTGGCTACACTTACAAAGAGCCAGGGTTCAAGTCCCAGTACCTATATGGCAGGTAATGACCAACCGCCTGTAACTCCAGTTTCGGGGGATCTGAAGCTTTCTTCTGGTCTCTGCTGGTGCTGCCATTCACACGGTACACAATCATGTGTGCAGATAGAATGCCTATACATGTAAAATAAAAATTAATAAGTTTCTAACAAGCAACAATTGTTGGCCAACACATCTATATTCTTCTCCTCATTTTCCTTTTCGCATGTTCTCATTGGTCGCAATTCTCTGCTTTAGTGTATAAATTATGTCAAATTACTTGAGGAATAGGGCTGAGTATAAAATATATTAATATTATAAACTGTGCAGTAAGTAATGTTTGCAGGGTCAACGGGAAGCTGTAATTTGCTACCGCTGGGAGCAGAATGGGAGGAAGCCAGCCTAAACTGCAGTCAAGAGAGCGGCATGAAACTGCTCGGACTCTTACCGGTCACTTAATGCTTCTGGGTTCCCAGACACCATAGCTGGCACCCGCGGTCCAGCATCCTGGGCTGCATGCCGAGTGGCTGTCCTCCATTGTCAACCGAGGCTGCGCGCTTCCCTGGCTCTCAGCGGGCCGTGTGTCCTCTAACTTGGCCTGCTCTTCAAATCAGCCCTCTTCCTTCTGGCCTCGGGAGGCCAGGGCTCTTTGACACCCTTATCCCTGGCAGGCTCCTGGGTCCCTAATTACTTAGAGCTTTGCTACTTAAAGTGTGGTTCCTGAAGAAGCAGCCCTGGCCAGGCCCCAGGCCCTTGTTAGGAAGGCCGATTTCCTAGGCCAGCCATACCAGAGGTGACATTTAAAAAACACTTTTAATGATCTACAGTTTCTGTACTTTTTAATGAGATACAGTATGTTCTTGTACATGAAGATCACCAGGGGTAACTGATATAGTTATCACCTCAGGCATTTATCATTTCTTTGTGTTAGACAAATCCAAGACTCGCTGTGCCAGCTGTTATGAAATATACAATTAATTTTGTCATTAGTAGCTATGCTTCTGTACCATAGAACATTAGACATTCCGTCCCCACAGCTGTAGCCCTGAACCTGTTAGCCATCTTCCTCCATCCTTCCTTCCTTCGCCGTCCCTAGCTCTGGCACACACGATTTCACGTTCAGAAGCAGCGTTTAACAGCTCCGTGGTGATTAGTATGCAGTGTAACATGAAGACTGCTTTACAATCTGAGTCTCTTGTTAAAGCCCTAACTGGGTATCACACCTTTAGGGTTCCAACACTTTCTTCCTGCTGGCATCTGAACATGGGGACACTTAGACTTATCCTCAAATGAACTCCAGAGATGCTAGAAACAGAACTGGTCAGCACTTTCACAGGGACTCCCTTTTTTTTTTTTTTTTTTTTTTTTTTTTAGTGTCCTGCCCTCAGCGTTACACATGGAAGCATGGTCTTGTGTATAGTTCCTCTGGACAGTGTGGGTGTGCAGCGTGAAGTACAGAGGCCTTCCTGGGAGGCCTGTGGAGTGCTCAGAGGCCAGAGCCCCTTCTTCAGCTAGGCACCCCTCAGCAATGAAGGCTTATGTAACCAGAGGTTGTATAAGTTAGCTGTACAGGTTAGTCATGATCCTCCCCAGCCTCTAGTCCTCTGACAGTCCACAGTGGTTTCTAAGTGTCCTGCAAACAAAGGAACTGCCATCGTGGGAAACTAGATATTTCCTAGTTGTAGATTCTAGTGTGAGCTCTATTAGTAGGCGAGGCCTTGGGCTTTTAGTTGAATAAAGCAGACTTATTTTAGTATAGCTGACCTGACTTTCCTCCCCTTCTCATCAAAATGAAGATGGGATTGGGGAACCTGCCATGCAGAAACCCATTCATGGCTGTGAGCTTTGGCGTTCTGGTGTGTGTGTGTGTGTGTGTGTGTGTGTGTACCCAGAGCTCACTGGCCCACTCGTTTAGCTAATCCACGAGCTCCAGATTCAGTGAAGAGCTCCTGTCTCTAAAATTCAGATGGAGAATGATAGAGGAAGACGTGTGAAGTTAATGCCACCACATGTGTGGGCGCATCAACGCCCACATACAAATCACAAGCAAAAAGCTCAAGCGTATAAAAAACATAAGGAACAATCTGCTTTATGTTCAAATTCACCACCATCATGATGATGTAGAGACTAAAATTTAGAATTACAAAGTTTAAAACCATTTACCTTTTGTAATGAGATCTGTTGCAGATACAACTATGGGAATGTATTTTATTAAAACTCTGAATGATGGTGGTGGTTTGCCAGGTGGGGATGGATCTCAGGATCTTGTACGTGCTGGGCAAGTGTTCTTATCATTGTACCATATCCCAAGCCCCAAAACTCAGATATTTTTCCTCATTTTGTATTTGAAAAACCAAAATCTTGCCTCCACCATAATTTAATATTACCTTAAGTAGTACTTAAGCATGATCTTGTCAAGAAAATGAAGCTTTTTTTGTTGCTTCTTAAAACTCAGTTTGCCACTGTCTCCTGGCTTCCTGGCAGTCTTTGGGCCACATCTGATCATCTCATTAAAGTACACAATTCTAATGTTTTCCTGTAATATGAAAAATAAAAGCACGGCATGAATTATTCATCCCAATATTGCATTTTACATATTAACCTAATATTAATTATGAATTTGCATCCTATAACAATCATATCAAAAGATAACCCAATTATCCACGGTAAATTATTTTTTCATATCCTTGCTGACATTGTTATGCTCCTTAATCTCCTCGCCAACATAAACAGAATCTGTTTGCTTGAAACTCGGTGCTTTTTAAAGTGTGCGCAGTAGTTACTGTTGCTTTGCTAAAATTAAAAATCCCAACAAAAGCAACTTCCAGGGAGGAACGGTTCGTTTTGTCTCGCAGTTTGGGTGTTCAGACTGTCATCTGCTGCGGAAGGTGACCTTGAACTTCAAAGCCCGCTTCGAGCTTCTGAGTACTGGGTCTATAGGAATGTGGCACTGGGCTTGCCTCAATTTGGCAATGAGATTTCCTCTGAGTCTCACAAGATAATAATTAATGAAGAGGCGACACGGCCTCATTAGCGCCTCGTCAGAAGGAGGCCTGTATTCCGATCACTAGATGTGGTTTTTGTTTTTGTTTTTCTCTTTAATGCTAAGGGGAAGAAAGTGGGTGGTAAGAGTTTGTTCTTTAAAACATGTTTTAGATATCTTAGTCATCAGACACCCGGGAGCACTATGACTAAAACAGGAAAAAAAAAACATTCTTACCTATAGAGACAAAAATGTCTTCTTTAGAATCAGTGATTGGTTGTAAGAGTATATGCAGCCTCTGCTGAGACGCCCCTTGAGACTGTAGGTGACTTGTTCAACAGGTCAGGACCTTCATGTCTGATCTCCCAGTGACATGCTTACATTTAATATGAAGCAAAAACATAACAATCCATCCCCAAATTGGAAAAGAGATGGAATAAGGGAAAGTGGGCGACCTTGCACTTTGGGCAAGAAGACTGCGGTGGGTATCCCCATCTCTGCCATGTGGTGAAATGGCCGAGCACAGCTGTGCCCACCGCCATTCACCTCTGGTTTTCTTTGTTCGTGTTAATGTTATTGTCAAGTCCCATGGTTATATCTGCTGAGAGGAAAGCGCTGTTCCAGTACATGTATTAAAAACCATATTTGTAAAATAAATTTCCATTTTCTGATTGACCCCCTGCTCTAAGGGCCACTGGGGGCTCCTGTGGAAGACCTTCGATCCCAGTGCTTGGGGTCCTGTTCATTTTGATCATGCAGCCGTCAGCAGATGCTGCTGGAGCAGCCGGTGTGTGCGAGGGATAGTTGGCCTGCACAAAGCATGACAGTCCTCACCCAGAGAAAGACAACGGAGTCCATGTGGACACAGATGATGGTCGAGTGGGATGGTTACGTGAGGTGAAAAGCAGGGAATGCACAAGTCTAGTTTTATTCACGCACTCTGGACGCTTCCAGGAGTGGAGAGTTCTGTGGCAAGAAAGTATGACCCTGGCCTTTGGGCTCCCACAGTCGAGCCAGAAAAGTCTCTGTCAGTAGACATTGTCACAAACAATGCGGTGTATGAGGTGGCCACAGACAGGAGCGGACCCTAGAGTTGAGAAAGCCTTTGCTATGAAAGCTCTTCTCAGTGCTTCAATACAAATAAATGCAGAGTCTCCATCAGGGATGCCCACAGGGAGTGATGGAGATCCAGCACTGGGCCCCAGCCCGTCTCTGCCTGGGATGTGTTTTGTTTTTATTTTTCTTATCTGTAAAGACTGAAGAAAGTCACTGAATTTATGAGTGGTGATTTTTTTTTTATTAGGCAATGCACATCCTCCAGCTTCCCACTCCTAAAAGTTCTATTTACTCCGTGCTCCTTAAAAATGAAAAACAACATGTAAAATGTGTTGTAGTGCCAGTCTTGGAAATGTAATCTAGACCGTACTCAAAAATAGTGAAATTGCCACAGAAAAATGCCTGCAGTAGTTCTGCCTTGCTTCTTACTTGTATTGTTATTTGTGTTATCCATTCATCTCTCTATCTATCTGTCCTTCTATCTAATCATCTACCTATCTCTGTCTATCCATTTGTCATTCTACTATCTATCCATAATCTATCATCTCCCCCCTCTAGCTATCATCTATCTGTCTATTATCTGTCTGTATATCTATTATCTATCTATCTATCTATCTATCTATCTATCTATCATCTGTCTATTATCTATCCTTGTGACACTTGATTTCACTTGTCTAGGAATCAGTATGTCCTATTATTTGCCAGTTGGCAACTTCTAAAAGAAGCATTTAATTGGGGGCTTGTTCACAGTTTCAAAGAATGAGTCCATGACCATCATGATGTGGAGTGTGGCAGCAGGCAGGCAGTCATGGTGCCGAAGCAGCAGCTGAGCATTTACATCCTAGTCCACAGACAGCAAAGAGAGAGGGAGGGAGGGAGGGGGAGGGGAGAGAGAGAGAGAGAGAGAGAGAGAGAGAGAGAGAGAGAGAGAGAGAAAGAATCTGGAACTCCCGTGGGCTTTTCACACCTCAAAGCCTACCCTTAGTGACACACCTCCTAATCCTTCCCCAAACAGTTCCACCAACTAGGAACCAGGTATTCAAATATATGAGCCTAGAGGGGCCGTTCTCATAAATACCACACAGTTTGAGTCTGAAATGTTCCCTGCAGTTTCAGGCCTTGAGTATGATGCCCCAGCTTGTAGCACTAGTTTGAAGGCTGTTGGGTCTTTGAGAGGTGGTGGGCCTTGGCTGGTAGAAGTAGGTGCCTTTGAGACCCTTATGTCCCGTTCTGACGTGTTCTCTGTTCTTTGTGAACAGCTGCTCAGCCTCCTGCTTCTCCCACTAGGGAGAGAGCCCTTCATCCATCCCCACCACCGCTGACTGAATCCTTCTGAGACCGTGGGACAGAAGAGACCCTCCTCTCCCTCCTTTACGATGTTTCTGTCAGCCAGGGCACAGCAGTACAGAGTTAACTGAAATACCCACCATCTTTAAGAATATGGATACAGTAGAGCAGAGTGCAAAACAGGGACAGTTCCTTCATTTTTATCCTTCTGAGAGGTGGAGTTGGGGGTCCTGTCTGTGTCTTCAGAGAATATAACACGCTCTGTGCATATACACAGCCTGTACTGGCAATGCCTGCAGTTCTGGGTCTCCGTTGTTGTGTCAGGATAGAAGGGTAGGGGGCATTTATGCTCCCTGAAGCAGTCCTGCTGTGTAAATGGCCCTAGAGAGATATGAGCAAATGTCCGTTCACCTCAGGTAGGGCAACAATGACAGACCAAAAAAGTGGTTTTACTTAGGTCTAGTTGGGTGAGTCAGTGGGGTTTTGGGGGTGACTCAAAGTCAGCTGCATCACCGAAAACCCCACCTTGACATGGGTGAAGACCGGTGCACTCATAAGAGCTCCATCCCTAGAGCTCCTGCACAGCTTGCGGAAGGCCCCCCTAGAGTGAACCCCCAGCAATGGCCCACTGCTTATTTGATCTTGGGGAGGGACGTTAGGAGTTTAGTAGCTTGCTGAGCTGTGCTGAGGGTCTCATCAGCTACTTCAGTCTGGTAAGTCTCTCTTCTCTCTCCAGAAGGGAGCGATTCAACTTGGAGGAACAGTTGGAATACAGATATCCAGGGAAGTGGTGGGAGGTGATGGGTTAGGAGCCGCTCTCCACCTCTGTTCTGTGGAGCAGAACTCTGAGTTTCATGGTTGTCACTGACTGTCAGCATAACATCACAAAGCCAAGGCACCGATGTTCATCTTGATAACTATCTTGATAATGAACCCTGTAATGGCCTCCACTCTTTCTAGAGCTCCCCCTTTTGTATTTCTGCCATTCTCTTGCATTTACTACTAGCAATCAAACCCTTTGTCTCAGGACCTGCTTTCAGGATTGCCCACATGAAGAGCCCTCGGAGCAGATTAGCGCTTACTGGGGAGTTACCTCACTCTTTATCTTAAAACATGCTGGAGTTTCAAGGCTCTTTTGAATGGAAGTTGGTGGGAGATGTGTAGGGAGAAAGGAAGGACTAGTTAGTGTACCTGATGGCATGACGTGTCTCTCAAGAGGTTTTTGTCACTTGAGAGTTCTTGACGGGTGCATCTTTATCATACTCCCTCTTCTCAGAACTCAGGGATCATAGGCGAGAGGGGGCAGGAAGACTGTAAGAGCTATAAGTAGTGGACAATTTCAACAAAACAGTGTTTTCTGGGTGCAGTGTGTCAGCTGCACATATAAACTCACAGTAGTTGAGACAATGTGTACAATGTCTGTGTAAACTTAAGTCAGACAAAAATCCCAGCCTGGAGGGAGGAAGTTGGCACAAAGTCCCACCTCTAGCTGAGGAGCATTGGTAATTGACAGTTGCCAGGAATGGGGAATTTTTTTTCTAAGGATATGTTCCCTAGTAGGTTGACTACATACCCAAGAGTATATGGGCCGCACAAATCAGACTCAATGGGTCTTAAAATGTGAGGGCAACAACTTGGGTAGGTCTGGGGTAATGGTAGTTCTGGGATGGTGGTAGGTCTGGGTGGTGGTAGGTCTGGGTGGTGGTAGGTCTGGGTGGTGGTAGGTCTGGGTGGTGGTAAGTCTGGGGTAGTGGTAGGTCTGGGTGGTGGTAGATATGGGTGGCAGTATGTCTAGGGTGGTGGCAGGTCTAGGATGGTGGTGGGTATGGGGTGGTGGCAGGTCTAGGATGGTGGTGGGTATGGGGTGATGATAGGTCTGGGGTGGTGGTAGGTCTGGGGTGGTAGTGGGTATGGGGTGTTGGTAGGTCTGGAGTGGTGGTAGGTCTGGGGTGGTGATAGGTCTGGGGTGGTGGTAGGTCTGGGGTGGTAGTGGGTATGGGGTGTTGGTAGGTCTGGGTGGTGGTAATTATGGGTGGCAGTATGTCTAGGGTGGTGGTAGGCCTAGGATATTGGTAGGTCTAGAAGGGTTGTGGGTATGGGGTGGTGGCAGGTCTGGGATGGTGGTGGGTATGGGGTGGTGGCAGGTCTGGGATGGTGGTGGGTATGGGGTGGTGATAGGTCTGGGGTGGTGATAGGTCTGGGGTGGTGGTAGGTCTGGGGTGGTAGTGAGTATGGGGTGTTGGTAGGTCTGGGGTGGTGGCAGGTCTGGGGTGGTGGTAGGTCTGGGGTGGTAGTGGGTATGGGGTGGTAGTGGGTATGGGGTGGTAGTGGGTATGGGGTGTTGGTAGGTCTGGAGTGGTGGTAGGTCTGGGGTGGTGGTAGGTCTGGGAGGAGTTAGGGGAGGAAGAGTGAATATGATCAAAATACACTATATGAAATTATTACAGAATTAAAAATATTTTAAAATGAAATAGTATAATATCTCCTCTCAGCAAAAAGCCCTTGTCCACAACATTTTCATATCATTTAATGTTTTAAGTAGTTCTGTTTTAAAAGCTATTTGCTATTGACTCTCGTATCCTGTTCAAAGACTAAAATTACAGCCATTCCTCTACTGAGTATTAATTTGTTCTGGGAAAATAGCAAAGAGTGATAACTTTACTCTTTGGTTTGCAGGATTCACCTGTTTGGAACTTTGTACAAAAGTCGGGGTCCTGGCACTTGAGTCTAAAGATTTTTACTTTTCTTTTCTCCAAGATGCTTAGGGTTCTCAGAGTCACTCCCAGTTCTTCTGTAGGTTTGTCATGAAGTTGACAAGGGTTTTATACTTGCTTACTGTGCGCTTGAAAGGCAGGAGCTTTACCTTTTCCACATTTGTGTCCCCAACACACATTATGGTGTCCGCCACACAGAGAACAGTCTGTAGACAGTGAGGTCATGGAAGTGTGAAACGCCCTACCTTAAGGTATCTCCGGTAGTGGCACTCTGGGACCCTGCAAGGCCCTGGAGTCTGATGTCAGCAGCCTGTTCCTCAGCTCTGTCTGCTGTCCTTGCTTTACACTATGTCATTGGAGCCCCTGCCAGACTGAGAAGCCTGCCACAAGCTTGTGACGAAAGGAGTGTCCAGGAGGAAGTAGAATCCCAGTCCCCAAAGGAGCGGAGACCAAGATTAAATTGTTAAAAAGCAAAAGTCAGCTCATGTTTCCACCATGCGATGATGACCCAGTAAGGGATTTTGTCTTTTTATCTAACTGAGGGCATGAAATATACTGTTTTTTTGACTTGTCAAAGGAAGAAAAGCATCAGCAATACAATTATGTCTATATGATTTTCCCCATTCTGGAATTTTCTCTCCAGATTTAAGTATCATTGGCATTTTGATTTTTCATTAAAAAAAAATCAGTGTACCAGCTAAAATCATCTCTGCCCTTGTTTATACCTCTACACTTATTAAAGTTATATGGCATCTTAAAGGAGATGAGATATTATTAAAACAGGAGGTTAATGCTATTGTGATACTCCTACTAAGTTGAAGAGCAATACTGTGGCCTTAAACTTCCTTTAGAAGATTCTAAGTTTCAAGAAAAAGAAGAGAGTGAGTTAAGCCTCTGCTGGCTCAGTTCTCAGCACTTCAGATGTAAAGGGTAACAGGTAGCTCTCAGCAGTTGTTGATGGATGGGAAGCAGGGCAGAGGTCCCAGCATCACCACTGATACTGCCGAACACTGGCTTCAACAGGAGGAAAGCCCTACCCACCACATATATAAGTTTTTCATATGGCTCAGCCCCACGTTGAAATCTCGGTTGAGCACAGCTAGTTTAGCAGAACATGCACCACTCACCAGTGTCTGACTTAGGAGAGACTGTGAGGGGTTTGGGGGAGGGGAATGGGAGTTGTCTGTCTGTGCTTGTCATCCGGAGAAGGCTGGATTCACAGCCCAGGGAACTGCTTCAATGTAAGGACGCTGTCTGGAGATGCAGGGTTGCTGCCGTGATGCAGGGTATGTGCAGCTGTGATGGCTTGCACAGCCAGAAGAAGCAAAGGGAGGTCCTCCTATTTAAGAAAGACATATAAAAATGCCTTAAAGTATTTAAGAAAAGGCTATCTTAAAACTCTTCTTTGCTAAACACTTAAATGCTGAATTTTAAAAATGTAAATAAAACCCCAAACTTTTTGCTTAGTTAAGTTTAAAACCTATTTCCTGTGATTTTGTCCTAATACAGTGCCTTCCTAGTCCTGATGCCAGAAGACTTCAGATACTCTATTCTAACGTCAAAGCATTTGTGGTGGTTTGAATATGCTTGGCCCATAGGGAGTGGCACTGTTAGGAGGTGTGGCCTTGTTGAATTAAGTGTGGCCTTGTTGGAGGTGTGTCACTGTGGAGGTGGGCTTTGAGACCCTTCTAGCTGCCTGTGAGTCAGTCTGTTCCTGGCTTCCTTTGGATGAAGATGTAGAACTCTCAGCTTCTCTACCCCCATGCCTGCCTGGATGCTGCCATGCTTTCTACCATGATGTTAATGGACTGAACCACTCAACCTGCAAGCTAACCTCAATTAAATGGTGTCCCTTATAAGTGCTGCTTTGGTCATGGTATCTCTTCATAGCAATGAAAACCCTAACTAAGATAGAATCCATCTCAATTCAAGGCTTAAAAGCATATATTTATACTGCATCCATGCACACATATCTTTATGGGTTCCCCATCTCCCACATGGAAGGGACCAGGGCTTGCTCATGAGTGGAAACATTTGGTGAGCGTTTACCGCTGTGTGCAGGTGGATGTTGGCTGGTAACTCACAAAGGAACAGGAAAGTTTGTTGGGTTGCATCCACTGTCCTGCAGGCCTCTCTTGAGACATTGGTGTTTAGGTGAGGCTCACACAGGATCCTGGATAGTCTAGAGCTCTCTGGGGTACATGTGTTTACATGCTACTTGAAGGCCCTTACATAGCTGGACACAGACGCAGGTTTCTGAACTTTGTTCTGTCTTAGAAAGAGTGCACAGCCCTGCTCTGAGCACTCCTGTATGCCTTGGAATTCCAAATGTGGCTTCCTCCCTGGGTCTGGCTTCCAGCATCTCAGCTGCTTCCAAAGACTCAAGAAGTGCTCCATTTCCTTTTTGATTCCTGACCCTGTCCCATCTCCCTGGTCAAGAGTACCTCTTTCTTTTCTGAGGGTAGACACAGCTCACCCACTGGCCAAGAGTTCTTCCAGATTCTTGTGTTTTAGGCTTGTCTCATCTCCTGGACACCCAGGGGCCAGAGATCTGAGTTCAGTTTTTGTAGTGGTTTTCTCTTGGACCTGAAGAGTGTCTGCATCTGGTTGAACAGGGAGATTGTAGAAGAACACACAGATAATTAGGGGAGGGGTAATGCATGATTAGTCTTTCAAATATGCCATCTATCTGTCTCATTATAGAAACAGTAGGCTGATTTTTGTTTTGTTTTGTTTTGGTTTTTCGAGACAGGTTTTCTCTGTGTAGCCCTGGCTGTCCTGGAACTCACTCTGTAGACCAGGCTGGCCTTGAACTCAGAGATCCACCTGCCTCTGCCTCCCAAGTGCTGGGATTAAAGGCGTGTGCCACCACCGCCGCCGCCCGGCTCAGTAGGCTGATTTTTAAGGGAAATGATTTGGTGACAGTTATCCCAAATTTCATAAAAAAAAAATCACTTTCCAAAGTTTGTCAGTTTACTACAAACTCTGGAAAACAACACGCCACTCAGGCAGGAGAAGAAGGAGTTTGAAAAAAAAAAAAAGCTGGGTCTTCAGGGACAGCTTTCCTTTCTGCTGTCATAGTTTCCCCCAAACAGTCAAGGCTTTGATAAAATAAGTATCTGTCATGCTATGCAGGAAGGGGCAATGGGCTGAAAGCCACAGCACATGTTATAAGCTGTCCTTGCGTTGGCAAGGTTGTCTTCAGTGGCTACAGTCTTATATTGCCATGCTACAAGAGTTCCTTCTTCTGGTCCAGTAATGTGCTTTTAGGCAAGGAAGGCAGACTGTATCTGTGTCCCCTTCAGACACTATAATAGACACCAGCTAGCTGAATAGGCCCAGCTTCATCTGATAAGCTGTGGGAATAGCCAGTCTTACCATTCATCAGTGAATGGGTGGTCAGACAGGGACTGAGCACAACACTGGAAAATTTCATGTATTGTGTAGTACATGATGCTTGCTGATGCTTGCCTGGAAAATAAGCATGATCGAGCTTTTTATAGCACACGTTCCTTCACAGCAAGAGAAGCAGTGCAAGTCTGTGCAAGGCTTTTATGTCATTATGCTTAACCACTGTGACTTTTACAGCTGCATGCCAGCCGGAGCATGGTAAATTACCAAAAGCACTATGAAGATGTCATTAAACGGCTTGCTGCTGTACACCCTTCAGAGCTTAGAGAGGAAAATGTGTCTTTATATGCCATTCGTTTTTTTTATTTTGGGGGGAGGCATATTAACAGTTTGAGGGTACCACTTATGAAAACAGGCCTGTCCCTGCCCCCTCCCTCAAAAAAGTCTCAATAAAATAGTTTTTCTCCAGATTGTTACCCACCATGCATTTCTGTAGACTCTACTTCCTTCTCAAGGAAGGAGTCTAACTGGCTCTTCAGCATCTACTGAAGCCAGTGTGAGCACACTTGTTAGGGAAGAGAACTAAATGTTTATAAATGATTTTAAAAATTACAACACACCGAAAGACTCCTGTAAGTAGAGCATAGAGCCCAAAGCCTGTACGTGTCTTGGAAAGCACCCCGCACCTGCCACCATCCATGCGTGCTTTGTGGGAGCTGACAGTTCCTTCTAGGCTTTCGTTTGGAGATGAGATGAGCTTAAAATCATGGACTATGGAAAACCTTTAAAATGAACAAGCTAAAATGCTTGCATTGTAAGAAGATTGTGTTCTCAATGATGTTCGTCTTAGAGGGGTTTCATTCTCAGAGTTTGGAGAAGGAGCATGACTTTGGTGACTTTGTGTGTGTGTGTGTGTGTGTGTGTGTGTGTGTGTGTGTGTGTGCCTGAGAGTGTGCATGTGCATGTGTGTGTATATGTTGGTCCAGAAGAGAAGTCAAGTTTAATCCCCTAACACCAGAGGATGAGGGAATTTTCTCATTTTCATATTTATGCTTTCAACTGCAGGGCAGAATGTCTGATTCCTTTTTGCGATATGGTTTCTCATTGGATTTAGAATTCACCGATTAGCGAGACTGGCTGGTTAGTGAGCCCTGTGGGCCCTTTGTCCACCATACTCAGACTATCCTCGGCACTGAGGGATCCAAACTCAGGTCTTCACGCCTGTGTAGCTGATACTAAACTATCTCCTGCACACCCCTAATTTCCGATGCTACTGCAAACATTGAAACCATAGATTGTTACCTAAGAGCACATACTAGTGTGCTGACTGTGCTCTCAAAGGCCCCACGGCGACTTTACTGCTCCTTCAGTTATACAACTGGAGAGAAAGGTTTGTCCTAGTGAATGAAAGGCGTGTAGCACACATTTTAAAGAGTGGGCGGAGCCTCCATGTTTAGTATAGTTGAGGTTGGTAGCTAGTTGTGTGGAATAAACAATTAGTAAATTGGAAGGACCTTCAGTGAGAGAGAAAAAGCATTTAGTATCTCCAACTTTATTATATGTTGTCAAAATCTAAAATCCTTTGGGTAGATTCCCCTTCCTCTTTTTTTCATAGAAAACACACACACACACACACACACACACACACACACACACACTTTTCCAGGTTTATCTTCTACTAAGATACTTAGAAATCTTGAGTTTACAGTAAAATTTTATAAGCTTATCCCGTTAAGACAGGAAAAGTATTTTTGCTGCTCGTCATTGTCAGCTTTTTGGGGAGCCTTTGGTTTATTTTTTTCTAGCAAGGGTAAACGGATAGTCATCTTCCATCACTTTACATCACATATAAATTCATAATGGTGGGTACAATGGCACAAACAGATCTGGGACTAGATGCAGTGATCTGGGTGAGCATGTCTCCCAGGCAGAAGGCCAGGAGAGCATGGGCACAGCAGGGTCTGCAGCCCTGCTCACTCCATATGGCCAGGACGGAGCGAGCACCTGTAAGACGTGACTGGAGTCCGCCCGCAGTCTAGCATGCTGTACAGCTTTAATTAAGACTTTCTACTAAGATGCCAAAGTAGTGACTCTTAACAGTTTTTGCAAAGTGTTTTCTAGTAGGAGTCCCACAGAACTTGTCTTAATGAGCAGCCAGGACCCCTGGCAATCAGAGGCATGTGTCTGCACGGTGTAATTGGCGTGCTAAAGTGCTGTCCCCAGGCGATCCAGTTTACAGTGTGGCGCTCTAATTGGTTTGCTCATCAGACTTTTTTTTTTTCTTGGATGGGGAGTAGTGTTTTTGGTCCATTCTTTATAAGGCTATCACACTTTTTTAAATTAATGATTTAGAGAGTTAATGAGCTCCTCCATTTATCCACGACAGATACTCTAACTATCTCTGTCCATTCGATGTTTTCAGTTAAAACTTTTGTCTTCTTAAATCCTGCCAGCAACAGAGCATGGCGTGCCAGGGACAGTTAGGAGAGAGGAGAAAGATCTTGTGCATATGGACTGACATCCAATTGATAGGTTTGGGAGAGCTAGTGAACGAGAGAGAGAGAGAGAGAGAGAGAGAGAGAGAGAGAGAGAGAGAGAGAGACAGACAGAAGACAGACAGACAGACACAGATACAGACTCCGTATGCAGAAAGTGAGTGGAGGAAGGAGGAGGACAGGCAGACATAGGAAAGTCGCGGTGCGTGTAGACGGGCAGCTGCAGGCAGACTGGCTCACACAGAGGTGGAAACAGGTGCTGTGAAAGAAACCCAGTGTCTTATGGGATGGAGGGGAGCACCCTGCGGTAGTGCTCCAGGCTCCATGTCTCCCCTGTAATTCATAGAGGGCACAGCACAGTGTGGTATTCAGAGGTAGTGGGACACCATGGTACTGGAATGGGCCCAGGGACTCAGAACCATAGCAGGCAGGACTAGACCTTCGAGCAGCTGATTACCTGGGCATGGCGAGGGGGTTCCGAACCACTTATTTAAACCGTGAAACAGATTTCTCAACTCTTGATGTCTTTCTTCTTTTCCTTCTTTTCTTTTCTCCCCCCCTTTTGCCGACAGAAAGGTACTGAAGGAAATCTCTGTTGGAGAATTAAACCCAAATGAAACCGTGCAGGCCAGTGTGGAAGCTCAGCTCCTCTCCAAGCTAAGCCATCCGACCATTGTCAGATTCCATGCAAGCTTCGTGGAGCAGGGTATTTTTTTCATTATCACGGAATACTGTGAGGTGAGACTCTCCTCTCTCAGAAATATTTGTAAAAATCTGTTGCATGATAAAAATTTTATATAAACAGACATCTTAAAAGTCCCGTTATGAAACAGCAAGTAGAATTCTAAAGGCCTGGGGTCTCATGTCTTGTAGCTAAGAGTAATCTCTAACTGACAAAACTCATTCCTAATGATCATTTCTTTCCCTTTGGCAAATCAGTCAGAGTGAATATATTTTAAGAACTAATGTCTGTAAGGGAGTGCTTTTACATATGGGGGGGACCATCTATGCCCAAACCTCTTATGATAACATAATGAATGCTTAGACATCTGTCTAGACTCTTAATCTAGATACAATGGAGGCAAAGTCTCTCCTACTTAGTGACCTGTGAATTATGGCTTCAAGTACGTGCAGTTTTCTCGGTTATTCTCTGTTCACCTGAAGTAATAGCTTTGTGCTTTACTGAGCCTAAAAGAAGCATGAAGCTTAGAAAGCTGAGAGGGAGAAGATGGACAACAGGAAACTGTGGTCTGGATCTGTGTCTCTGCAGCTCAGAGGGTAGGTGTAGGGTGGCTGAGCAGAATATCTGTGTTGGGCAGAGTATAGTATAAGATGACATGCTTAAGGTTATGCCTAGGTGATCTGGGATCTAGGCTACCCAACACTTCTTAGAGGGATTAGAAGTGGTGAGAGTGAAAACCTAGAGAAATTGTGTTGGAAAGAAAGAAGGTTTTTTGGAGCAGAAATCCTGCTTGTTTGGCTAAGGGACATTGGACAGCCAGATGAAAACTGAGGGTGCCATATGCTTGGGAGGCAGGAGGAGAGTAGAGATTGTTCCCAAAACACAGTCGCAGGGGCTGGAGAGGTGGCTGAGGTTAAGAGCACTGCCTGCTCTTCCAGAGATTCTAAGTTCAATTCCCAGCAACCACATGGTGGCTCACAACCATCTGTAATGAAATCTGGTACCGTCTTCTAGCCGGCAAGCATACATGCAGGCAGAACTCTGTATATATAATAAACAAACAAACAAACAGATCTTAAAAGAAAGAAGAAAGAAAGACAGAGAGAAAAACCACTGTTACAGCTGTACCCACTAAGAAACCACTAGTCAGATTCTTCTGAATGAACCTAGAGTATTCTAAACTTGACCTTTTCTTTTTAAATCACTCTCTTGACTTGCTCCTCCTCTGCTTGGGGGAGAAGGAGGGAGAGACAGAGAGACAGAGATATAGACAGGCAGGCAGGCAGGCAGACAGACAGACACACACACACATACATGTATGAGAGAGGGGGAGGGAGTGGGTTGGTAGTGATGAAAACCAGTTGCTTAGATATGTAACTTCTTTACCTAATGGGTTATTAAAAACTCAGTAAGATGATTGTGATGGGAACATTCCATAACCACTTTAGACAATGTGTCTTCGGTTCATGCAAAGCTTCAGCTATTTGGATATGTTGCTATGCTCTAATCTACCTGTTATCATTTAATACTTTTTCTTCATTAGCCATTTATTTCATAAGCCTTTACTTCTAAAAAATAATTGACGGTTACTGCATATGATGATTTATTTTCCCCACTGATGATTTTGGCTCACTCATTTATTATAAAATGTTGATATCTTGTCTTATGCAATTCATACTGCTCCTAAATCACCGTAGCCAGGACTCCTGATCGCCCACCTCCATCTCCCAAGAACTGAGAAGATTGCAGTTGTTGGCTTCCACACCTGGGACACATTCTTTTTTTTTCTTTTTCTATATTATTTGTTTACATTCCAAACGATTTCCCCTTTCCCCATTCCCTCCTCTACATATGTCCCATAAGTCCTCTTCCCTCCGCCCGTTCTCCAATCATCCCCCTCCTACTTCTCTGTCCTGGTAATCTCTTACAATGCTACATCAAGCCTTTCCAGGACCAGGGCCCTCTCCTTTCTTCTTCTTGGGAATCATTTGATATGTGAGCTGTGTCTTGGGTATTCAGAGCTTCTGGGCTAATATCCACTTATCAGTGACTGCATTCCATGTGTGTTCTTTTGTGATTGGGTTACCTCACTTAGGATGCTATTTTCCAGTTCCAACCATTGACCTAAGACTTTCATGAATTCGTTGTTTTTAATTGCTGAGTAGTATTCCATTGTGTAAATATACCACATTTTCTGTATCCATTCCTCCATTGAGGGACATCTGGGTTTTTTCCAGCTTCTGGCTATTATAAATAAGGCTGCTATGAACGTAGTGGAGCATGTCTCTTTATTGCATGCAGAATGCTTTCCTCATCTTAAAACATCCTAAATGGAGGTCGGCATTGCTCATTAGGGGGTGCCAGGAAAGTGAGGTGGCCTTCTGCTGCCATCCCCTCTACTCCCCATGGCCTGTGTCTTTGAAGTTCAGTTGGTAAAATTAAGGAACCCTTTAGGTCTTTGTTTGTTTGTTGTTTGTTGTTTTTGTTTTTGTTTTTCGAGACAGGGTTTGTCTGTGTAGTCCTGACTGTCCTGGAACTCACTCTGTAGACCAGGCTGGCCTCGGACTCAGAAATCCACCTACCTCTGCCTCCCAAGTGCTGGGATTAAAGGCGTGTGCCACCCCTGCCCAGCCCCGTTTAGTTTTAATTGATTTAAAATGAAGTGGTGTGTGCAGCGAGTGGCTGTCTGGACAGCAGGCATGGGCACCGTGCTCCAACTTTCTCTTCCCAGGTTCATTTTGATTTTTTTTTAATTTGCTGTAATTTTGAGCTTCCTGACCATTTGCAAGACTCAGACAGTGGTCTTCTCCATCTCCTTCCCGTAGACTTCCCAGGTTTATTTCCAGCCACACCCCACATTTTCTTTGCTCTTTCCTTTTTCCATTTCTTTACACTCTATCCAGTTTTTTTTTTCTGAACATCTCAAGAATAAATCTGTTGTGGTTTGTGTCTTGAGCTGCATGAATGTCTCTCGGAGGCCCTCCTGATACAGAGGCTTATTTATTGGAAAGTGGTGGAAACTCCAGAGAGCGGGGCCTTAGGACTTTGGTGTCATTGCTTTGAGGGTGGCATCCGAGTGCTGGCCCCCTCGCTCCGTCCTCCCCAGCTGCTCACCCTCCCATGGTATGCGGAACTTCTCTCAGCCTCATGTTTTCCACCAGAATGATCTGCCTCACGACAGCCCCCAAAGCAATAGAGGCAGCTGACTACTGTCTGGAATCTCTGAAACCGTGAGTTAAAAATGAATCTTTCCTGCTTTTTTTTTTTTTAATTTTTTTTCTTTTTTTTCTTTTTTCTTTTTTTTTATTTTCTATATTCTATGTTTACATTCCAAAGGCTTTCCCCTTTCCCAGTTCCCACCCACCATAGTTCCCATAGTTCCTCTCCCCCCCAACTATTCCCCAATCATTCCCCCTCCCCCCTCGGTTTCTTTACTAAACTGGATGCAATCTTTACATGCCCAGGGTCCTCTCCTTTCTTCTTCTTCGGAATCATTTGACTTGCTATTTGTGTCTTGAGTATTTAGGGCTTCTGGGCTCATTAATATCCACTTATCAGTGATTGCATTTCATGTGCATTCTTTTGTGATTGGGTTACCTCACTCATGATGATATTTTCCAGCAATTAAAAATAATGAATCTTTCCTGCTTTTAAGTCCATTTTCTCAGCGATTTGTCACAGCGACAGAAAGCTAACACCAAGTTCCAGGTCGAATGCTCCCTTGTCCCAAACAACTACTGTACCCTCTAAGACCAAGGACACTCTCTTTCCTAACCACAGTGAAGTGATAAAAAGTCAGGAAGTTAGCACCAAAACCATGGGAATATGTAGGCCACCGATTCTCAAGCGGAATCTGACATCTGCAGCTTGGTAACTTGGTAGAAATGCAGAGTCCTGGCCCGGAGCCCAGCCGCGTTGAGTAAGATGTTGTGGGAGGGAGGTCCAGCCATCTGTGTTTTGACAAGCTCACCAGGTGAGTCTGAAACAAGCTGAAGTTTGAGAACCACCCATCTAATTCACAATCTCTAGTCAAATTTGCTCATTTGTTCAAATTATGTCCTGAGAAAGGGCATTTCTATAAAAATGGCTTTTGTCAGGCAGGATCCAGTGCAGGATCATCCGCGTTAATTTTTAAATGATGGTTTCCATAGACCAAGAGGCTCTACTGGGGGGGGTGTTGCCATGGTGATGGCTGCCAGCTGCACTGCACAGCTGCTGGCCTTCCAGGGTCTGTGGGTCCTGAGCTGTCAGACCGCCTCTTCCCAGGCTCCTGAGAAGTGCTGTGTGCACGTCGCTCTATCCTTGTTAACAGAGACGCTCCTCATGCTCAGATGCAAATTCCCTCTTAACCCACTCAGGCCTGATGCTGTCCTTTTCTTACTGGGGTAAAATTACTAATATAGGAAATACGTGTAACCAACCCATGATCTCCCGAGAACGTTGTCACCACTGCAGTAGCTTGTGCTTTCAGTCTCCGTGTTCCCCTTTGCGAATTTACTTTGGGACCTTTCCTGTCTGTAATATATTCATGCATCCCTGAGGTGCCTCTATCTGCTGCTCAGCCCACTGGGCATCTCAGATTATGTGTGAAAGTGAACAATAGGGCCTGAGGAGATGGCTCAGCAGTAAAGAGCCTGCTGCAGGAGAATGGGGACCACAGTCCCATCCCCAGAACCCATGTCAAAACCTAGGTGTGGTGCATGGGGAGATGGGCACAGGTGGATCCGGTGGAGACCCAGAGCTGGCCCGTCTAGTGAATCAGTGAACTCCGGGCTCAGTGACAGCCTCTGTCTCAAAACATGAGGTGGTGTGATAGAAGACAAATACCTGGGACATACACACTGTAGTGGCTCTTCCCAGTTGTCATCTTGACTATATCTGGAATGAACTGCAATCCAGAATTGGAGGGGTCTCCTGTGATCCAGATCTTGAGGCTGGAAGACACAAGTTTCTGATCTGGATCTTGGCATGGAGATCTTGAGGCATAGCGGCCATGAAAAGCTTAGGCCCAGGCAAAGTAGTACACGCCTTTAATCCCCAGAGACTGAGGCAAGGAGACCTCTGAGTTCAAGGTCAGCCTGGGACAAAGCAAGTCCCAGATCCAGGCATGGTGGCACATACCTTTAATCATGGCCACACCTTCTGCTGGAGGCCTACATAAGGACCTTGTCAGAAGGAAGATTCGCTCTTTGACGTTTGCATAAACCTAGGTCTACAGAAGACCAGCTGAAACAACTAGCCTCGTAGGACTGAGCAACTACTAGATTCTTGGACTCCCACCCACAGCTGTCCATTGTTGGGCAGTTGGACTACAGACTGTAAGTCATCATCATAATAAATTACCTCAATATAGAAAGACATTCCATATGTTCTGTGACTTTAGAGAACCCTGATACACACATGCATGCACACACACATGTACATATGTACCCACGTACAACTGAATATATGCACATAATAATACATAAACAAAGCATCCACCAATTGGTGTTGTAGTACTATAATCCCAGAATGAAGAAAGCAAAGATGGGAAGATCCCAAGTTCAAGGCCGGCCTGAGCTGCAGGACAAGATGATGTCTGAGAGTTCCAAAGCTACTGAAGCAGCAGAGCGTTTCAGCAGTGGGTGTCTCCTGTCCTCCACACAAGGAGGAGATGGAACTCTAGGCCCTCTCTGCCCCCCACAGTCCCGTCTGTCTCATCTTTGCTCAGGTCATTACTTACTCTAATGCCTTTTCTTCCTCGCCCCACACCTTCAGGTTCTACCCAGATTCCTGGCTTCACTGTTCCCTCTTCTCTCCCAATCCAAAGGCTCCCTCTTACTAGGAAGGCTGTCCATTCCCATGTGTAGTGGAAATACAATAAAACATTGGGAAGTCACTGGGAGGAAGTCATTCCTGCCCCCATGTCCCTAGCTGCTGAAACATGTTTATTTTGCATGAAAGCTAACATAGCATCATATGCATTGTTTTAGACTCCAACATTCAAGCAATTTCCTCATTTACTTTTTTAATCACATCTTAGGTTGGACCATAAAGCTAGCATCCAAGATATTTCTTTTCGAAACATTTCTATTAGCTGGTATTAGTCATACAACGCTGTGGGTTTCATTCTCAGAAATACTTAGAATGGACTCTCCCCTTTCCCACCAGTTCCCTTCAGGCTGCCAAAGGTGGCGTTCCTTAGCCGATTCTCTACCTTCTTCTGAGCTTCCACCTCATTCCATCAGACACTGATGATAGGAGAATGCTGACGCAGCCACCTGACACACCCGTCACACGAATTTGTCCTGCTGGAGGAGCACATCTGTCTGTCCTGCACCAGAGACCTGCGCAGTGCTGCCTTCAGGTCTTCCATGTGAATGAGGACAAGTGTCCCAGAAACCTGGGCAATCTGTTAACAGACGCAGCAGGGTGTGAGTCTGTAAAGCTCTAGGAGAAAGGGGCAGTGGTGGAGAGCATGTGTGCTCAGAAAGAGCTTCAACAGCCGGACTGTTCTTCCTGTTTGGTGATGGGAATTGCTACAATGTCTACACCAGTGTCATGGTAGAATGGTCTTCCCAGCCCTCGGCTGCACACTGGGCTCACCCGGAGAACTTTCAAAACTGCCTGAGCCTGAGATCCACCTCTGGAAATCGCACTTATTTGACCAGGGTATTGCAACTCACCAACAGGATTTTGAAAATTCGCTGTGTTTTTAATGGGCAGCCAGGGTTAGAACTTGGGGGTTGGGTGGATGTTTATTGTCAAAATAGATAGAAAAGGGTGAAAAAAGGTTAGTGTTTAAGGAACTCATGAGCCAGGGTGTGGCCCAGACCTGAGAGCAGGGGAGTCTGGGCCAGGCTGTGGGTGTAGCTGATGACCAGGCTTCCTGTGTCATAAAGATCACCCACTTCCTCCTCCTCGTTTCCTGAGCCGCTCCTTCCGTCCTGCTCCCCACCTCTCTGTGGAAAGAGAAATATGGGCCACATCTTTATGAAAAGAAAAATATGGTCCCTAACCCCTATGAGCTTCCTGTTGCCTTGGCAACTCCACTTCTCGTGGCTTATGGGTAAACTGGTGTTCTTTATTATTTATCGGCTCTTTCCGAGCTCGCCACCAGCCGCTCCTGAACCTCACCTCTGTGTCAGTGTAGTTCTCAGAGATAGTTTGGGGTAACGGGGATGATTTGCTTCTTTTTCCATTTCTGGGGACTGAGCCCCAGACCTTAACCCATGCAGGGAGGCGCTCTACTCCTGAGCAAAATCCTCAGTCGAATGCCCACTTTCTTCAATGAATTTGTCTGGCAAGTTAAATGAGACATTTCTATCAATGGTTAAAATAGATTGTGTCACAAGAAGGATGGTTACAAATAGCTTGGGACTGTGGGAACTCTGGGGGGGGCAGCTTATTATATTTGAACTCAAAGTGTGGGAAGGATTCTGTCAAGTAGAGTTGGGACATTAAAGTTAAAAGAAATGGCACAGAGGTAGAAAAGTGGGAGTTGTGGTTTAGGAACCAAATGCTTCACCTTTGAGCTCAGCGTCTTTGCAGCTGGGCACATCCCCTAGAGTTAGCTAACACTGAGGTGTTGCAACACAGTGCTGGAGACATGGGCATTATTTTTATTGACTTGTTTCCTTGGTGGTATCTGTATCTATGACAGATACTATTTGCGTGTACCAACAGGAGACAGACAGACAGACAGACAGACACACACACACACACACACACACACACACACACACATTCTTCATAACATTTTGATGAGCATTAAAAAGTTCTTTTGCTGCTGTTAAGAGACTTCAGAATGTTCTGGTCTGCTGTTTTCTTATGAGCCGGCCGGTGTCCCCTAGTCTTTGGTTGTGAGCCTAGCCTTTAATGGCTGAGCCATCTCTCCAGCCCTAGTCTGAACATCCTATCACAGAAGAGATGTCGTGTTACTGGTACATGTCATCAAGGGCTGCAGGATGCTGGCCTGTCTCAGTCTGGTGATACTACTGTGGATCTTAGTGGAGATTCTGCTTTCTGGGTTCTCTGTTGCGATGTTACTATTTTCCCTCCATAACTGAGGAGCATCCTGGGGAAGGTACATCGAGGTTATGCCACACCCTCTTGAGTTTAGCGCCTTTCAGGGAAGCCACCCAGCGTCTTCTCTTTGCTGTTGCCTGCTTGCCGCCATGCACTTCCTTTGTCAGCCAGGATTCTCCTGTCAGGAAGAGCTGTTTGTTCTCACCATTCGTGGACTTGTTCAGTTGTTTCTCTGTGTCAGTACAGACTCAGAGATACTTATTGTATTCTATGGGTTATAGCCCAAGGCTAGTGTTACCAATTCTGTAGTTCAGATTGTTCTAACTTTGGCTATTGGGTGCTTCTGTAACTTTTACCATTTCTCCTTTGATGAGAGGGAGTGAAACTCCTTTTGAGATAGGGTCTACTCTGTAGTCTAGGCTAGTCTAGAACTTGTAGTCTTCCTTCCTCAGCTCCCAAGTTCTGGGATTACAGTCATGATACAGTCTTGTACCACTGTGTCTGGCATAGAAGTGAATTTTAATAAAACAATCAATTTAGCATACAAGGCATTAGGATTCATCTTGGCGTTTTCAGATAAAATTTATTTTTACTGATTCTCTTCCCTGTCCCCTTACCCCCCATTCCTGTCCCCACCCTCTGAGCCCCATTTGTACCCCACCCCTCCACAACTTCTTGTCCCTGTCCCCTCACAGCGTCCTTGTACTTGCTTGTCATCAGTGTCCCATTTCTAATGCTCTACCCCTACCACCAAATTTTTGCCATTTCTAATTAGAAGTGAATTTTTGAAAGGTTTATTTATGTGTGTCTATTTATTGATGTGTTTATACATACACACACACACACACTCACACACACACATGCATGCACAGGTCAGAAGAAAGTTTTGGGCATCCTAGTCTATCAGTCTGATTACTCTGAGGCAAGGTCTGTTTTCCTCCCTGGAACGTGCATTTTCTTCGTTATGTTAGAAATTAGCAATCCCAGAAAACCCTCCTGATCCTGTATCCCTTGGACCTGGGGTCATAGGCATGAATGGGATACCCAGATTGTCACGTGGACTGGCTGAACTCCAGTTCCCGTGACTGCACAGCAAGACTGTTCCTCTTGACTGCAGGGCTGCCTTTCTAGCCAGAAGTTTTCATTCATTGCATTTCACAACTGAGGATACAGAATCCTGCATGGAATGACTGAAAGTCGTATGACTGGATGTTATTGATTTGTGGAGAACCAGGACTGGAGCATTTGGGAGACTTCTCATTTTCCTAGCTTACACCCATGTATGGACCATATCTTTAAATAGTCTATGTGTATATTATTTACACAGGGAAACTCAATTTGTACACAAATCCGTATTTGAATGTAATGATTATTCCTTATTTACTTTCAATAGAAGACTAGACCAGTATTCATTGCTCATGGCGCTGATGTTTCTTCAGTTACCGTCACCTTCCACAATAGTCTGCTATTTACAGTAGAAGGACATTCCTCCATGTTTATCATTTTGCTGTCAATTGGTAGCTATCATTGATGGTGTGGACTTATATCAGACATCCACTCATTGATCTGTATTCCTAAGAGATTCTCTGATGGAGACATCTGTCTTCAGAGAGCTTGGTCTCATCTGGAGAGAACATGCCTGACCTCTCCATTCAGAAATAAATGGTCCTCTCTTAATTCACCCTGTGCCTTTTGTGAGTCTAGAATCTGGTTCAGTCTAAAAAGATAAGTAATATATCTTATATTTTTATACATCCAATCAATACTGTCTTAGGGTTTCGCTGCTGTGAACAGACACCATGACCAATGCAAGTTTTATAAAAGACAACATTTAATTGGGGCTGGCTTACAGGCTCAGAGGTTCAGTCTATTGTCATCAAGGCAGAAACATGGCAGTATCCAGGTAGACATGGTGCAGGAGGAGCTGAGAGTTCTACTCCTTCCTCTGAAGGCTGCTAGTGGAGGACTAACTTCCAGGCAGCTAGGGTGAAGGTCTTTAGCCCACACCCACAGTGACATACTTACTCCAACAAGGCCACACCTCCTAATAAGGTCACTCCCTGGGCCAATCATATATGAACCATCACAAATACATTCATGGTATTTATAGTATCAAAACAAAATATTATCAGACATGACGATACAAATTTGTAATCCCATCCATTGGGAAGCTGAGGCAGGGAATCTCAAGTTTGAAGCCAGCTTGGGCTACAAGGTGAGACTGTCCCCAGGCAGACCATGAACATTGTCTGCTTTTTGTCTCTCCTTCTTTACCTTGTTTAAAGTATGATATATACTTTGACCCTTTAGCATGAAAATTGTAAAGTACCTCTGCTGGTGTTTGGTCACCATAAAATGTCACTAGCTTTCCTTAAGGGATACAGGAAAAGAAGAAAGAAGATTGTGTCTCAAAAATGAAGTATGACTACCATTTTTCATTTAATACTATAATGATTGAAAACTGGAATGAATTTTAGTTAAAAAATTAATTCATATCCAATAATTCATAAACTTAGCACAAAACTTAACATTTGAGCGTGGTGTTAGTTGGCCTATGACTTTATATCAATATAAAAGTTAAAACACTAAAATAATTAACACTTTATCAAATAGTTTATTTAAGTTTATTTAAAAACTTTTTGGATTATAAGCATTATTTTATATTTAGATGAAAAAACAAAAACAAGTTCTGCTGCTTTATTTTCTCAGCACTAACTTTATCAGACATTATAGACAAAAGAGATTCCTGATGAAGCCCCTGGGGTGTCATTTGTGTTATCAATCATAACACATCCTAAGGGTGGAGGGCGTTTTCAGTAGCTATTTAAAATGAGAGAGCCTTATCTTGCCTTGAACAGCACAGAGCGGCTTGACATTTCCCTGTGTTTAATGCACTCTGCTGCAGTGAGCTTGCAGATCGCCACCATGCAGTGACAGAGGACAGCCTTCCCTGCTCCCTACATCTGGCCTAGGCTTTAAAAAAGTCATTATTAAATAATTCCTATTCAACCATGCTTTCCCCATGGCCCTCCTGCCTTTGGAATATTTAGCTTCTGAGTGGAGTGCTTCCATGATGGAGTAGGTCTGAGGCCTGCGGCCCATTGATGGGACGTCCTAGTACTGCTTCTCAAGCCGTTGTCATGGGACAGCTCCAGAGGTGCCTGGGATGCATGGTAAAAACATGCTAAAACACTGGGCATGTCAGTGTGAGGACTTGCATCTTCACCACTATGTAAGTGCTAGGTGACTGCTGTGACCTCCCAGGAATCCCAGTGCTCAGTAATTAGATCCCTGGACCAAGCTTGTGGGCAATTAGATCCCTGGACCAAGCGAGTGTGAGCCTTGAGTTAAGTTGCCCTCAGTGAGCAAAATGGCAAGCAGTAAAGGAAGGCTCCTGATGCCAACCACACGGACACACATCTGTGTGCTCATATCCCCAACATGTGTCCACATAATATGCCTGTATACATGCATATACATGTGAATACATACACATGCACAAATAGGAAAATAAAACACATATTCTGTGGTCTTATCCTGACATGCAAAATCAAATTTTGCATTTTAAGAAAGGCACTTCGGTAATTCTGTTACTTCCTCAACTTGGAAGTGTATCAGGCAACTGTTTCTTTTTTTTTAATTTCATAATATGTGTATTGATTATTTGAGAATGTCACATTATGAATCCTGAGCGCCCTCACTTCCCAGTCCTTCCAGGCCCACCCCTCCCCTCTACTGGTACCCACACCTTATCCTCACCGGGGCATAATCAAACTCCTCATAGCCAGCCCTTTGAAGAAAGCCAAGTCCTTCCCTATGTGTGCTCCTTCTAACTAAAAAGGGCAAGGACAAGTTTCTTTATTAAAGATGTGGCAGGTCTGAAGAAGCAGTATTATGAGATATCCACTCAATGAGTTAATAAGGGTCAGTCTTTCTTTTCATTTTGAAGTAGAGAAGTAGGGCAGACGGATACTCCATGCTTCTTGTGGCCTTGAAGGCGTCCTTTTGTCTGTCCATCCTGTGAACACTTCTGCTTTACTGTGTGTGGGCTTCCAAGAAAATTCCCTTTGGTCTTTCAAAGTAGTTATAAGTGCTTTTGGTTGACAGCCTTGAAAATTGATTAATTAAAAAAATCATTTGGGGATTTAAGCTTGTCCCTGGCAATCAAAGGTGGTGTTTGGAGCACTATAGATGAGCGTTTTTCAGTTCTTCCAGGCCTCGGTGTTTCAAAGCCTGTCTAATGTTGGCTAATTGGGATGTGGTGTGAAGGGACACCATTAATCTACCAAGGGATAGTATGGGCTGTAAATTTTCGAAACCTTAGATGTTCACATCAAGGCTATTTGTGTAACTTTTGAGAGGTGACATTAGTGAAGGAAATGGACCAAGGAAGGACAACATTAATATCGGCTCAAGTTCAAGCCCTTTGCCTTTCATTGGTTTGTTTTAGTGAGAAAAATCATCATTAAATATTTCTCAAAGACAAAGTTGAGAAAACAAAAAACTTAGCGTATATAATAACATGGCATTTTATGAAACACATTGGATTTTGCTTAGATGATAAGCTGTGAAAAAGAAAGACATGGCGCCCACCCCGCTGAGTTAAAGCCAGGCTGCCGCAGGAGCTGGCAGTTTGTTTCTTTGTGAGACCAAAGCACAATGTCTGTCATAATCTGTGGGTGACTCGCCCACCTCAGCCACATCCTCAGGACATCATCCCCGGAGGGCTTAGTAAAGAACCTGGTGGATTCATGGTCACCGAGAAACAACAGGACTCTCCCCCCTCAGCGGGAAATTTAAAAATGAGAATCAAAAACTACAGAGGGTAACTTAAGACTAAGATCTTGGGTTTAGGTTTTCGTGTCTTATCTTCATGCTGACCGAATAGTCTCTTGTTTAATTCTATAATAAGAACTGGTGGTGTTTCCTCTTACGATTCTATCCAGAGAACACAGGGAGGCATGTGTAGCTCCTGAGACTTCACTTTCAGGCCTCTTGTTTCAGGACTTGTTTTACTAATTTATTCCTCAACAGTACATATAGTCCATTGGCTAGGAATTTAAAGCCAATATCAGAGACAGTGTAGTAGATATGGGTTATGTTTTGTTTGAACAGGCTTCTTACATCCTTAGGATGTCACAATGATTGACTACTAAAAACATGTACAACTTACAGAAATACCATGACAACACAGTTCTCACACCATGGCAGAACCACTTGCTCACATAGAAAGTGAGCACTGGACAGGCACATGTGGGGAAGGTTAGGGGAACTCGTCTCTCTTTCTTGTCCTTGCCAAGAGTTAAATAGTAATTCACTGTATTTTTAATTCCAAGACTCTTTGATCTCCTTGGCCTAGAAAAATCCAACAAGGAAGGAAGTTTCATCAAGACTGCGCGTGAATGCTTGATATGCTTTTGACTTGTTATTTGTTGATTTGGGAAGACAAAATGCTAAGCAAATATTTGCACATTGCACTGTGAGGAAATTAAAAACTGCATTATGAGCAGTTAGTCCATTGACCACATGTTGTTTTGATTACAAGTTATCTCTCCTGGTTGTCTCATTGCCTGGAAATACCTTTGCTCTGCACTGAGGAGAACCAGCCACAGTCTGTGTGTGGCTTTCTTCTCATCCTTTGCCACCATGGGCGTGGCAGGTCCCTCTTGCCCATGCTCCATTGATCCCGTTCGTCACATTCTGCAAAGAACATTTTTTTCTTGCTCCTTTTCTGCTGAGAACACATCTCAAACAATCTCCAGTCCTTCAGTGTTTTAATGTAAAAAGGTGAGGTGTAAGGTTCTCTCTGAGAATTCAACACTTAGCATTTTCTTTTCTATGATAATTAAAGTATATTAAAAGATATCATCATCAGAGTCACATCAGACACTGCCAGGCAAATCGAGACATTCATGGTTGTCAGTTTCTGACCTTAATTTTTAATGACTCTTGAGAGAACTTGGTATTAACATTTTACATGTGAAAGTTATAAAAGATTATTTTATTTTGTTTCAGGGCCGAGATCTGGACTACAAAATTCAGGAATATAAAGAAGCTGGGAAAATCTTTCCTGAAAATCAGATAGTAGAATGGTTTATCCAGTTGTTGCTTGGAGTTGATTATATGCATGAGAGGTACGTAGAGTTGCTTCTGGGGGCAGGGTATATATTTTTTAACTCTCATGTCTGAACTTGAAAGGTGAATATTTTTGATTGATTTGAAAGCAAACACGTCCAGATGATGGATGGCCACAGTCAAACATCTGCGATATTTTATAATAAGATTTTTTTTTTCTTGAGGAGACTGTAGAATAATTATTTGCCCACAGAGTATTTATTTAATCAGTTGTGTGTATGTGAGTGCGGTTGTGTGCATGCCACAGTTTGGGTGTGGAGGACAGCCCGTGGGTTGGCCTTTGCCTTTTACCTTGTCTGAGCCTGGATATCTCATTGTCTTCTGCCCAGCGTGCCAGGGCAGCTGGCCTCTGAAAAGTCTCCTGTCTCATCTCTCACGCTGCCAGAGGACTGCTCAGGTTACAGCAGGAGTTTCCATATTCAGCTTTTCAGCGGTTTTCGTGGTACCTGGAATTTGGACGCAGTCCTCATGTTTGCCCAGTCATCACTACCCACTGAGCCATGTCTGCAGCGCCCACCTTTTGTTTTTGTTCTAGAAACCGAGGAGAGCTTCAGGGTGGCAGAAACTGTCTTGAACTTGGTACCCTATGTAACCATCTCCTGTGAATTAAAGCTGATGCTTAGACATCTTCACCAGGCCATGACAGATGGATAGTTATATAAAAATATTAGCTAACAGTCCAGGTGTATCCTCTGAGTTTTAGTCGTCTGTCATTTTAGCTTCCCGAATTTGCCTCAACAATACTGGTTAAAACATGGCGCATGTTTTAACAATAAATTTAAAACATCTTTTCAGATGTTAAGGCGTTAAATATTGTTATACCCATCAAATGACTCAAATGCACCCTCTCTCAAAGGGGGTGGCCAAGCCACTCTTGCTGTAGGAGTGAGCAGGACACCTGGGGACCGCGTCTTCGGTGACAGTGATATTCCTAGGGCATGCCAAGGCCTGGCAGTTGGCCGAGTCAGTGCTTATGTGTGTCACCTGTGGTTTCTGATAACATAAAAAGTAATCAGAGTCCCTTGCACTTGGCCATGTATCTCCTGAAACACATGCTCGATGACACAGATAGTGACTAATTCAGTGTGACTCCCAACAGTCTCTGTAGTGATGTCCTGAGATGATGATGAACTATCACATAATCTTTAATAAACAGCCTGGAGCTGCCGAGGGTCGGCTTGTGTGCATGCGCACTTGTGCTGCCGTTTTCCCTTCCTCTCTTCCGCACCCCTTCTGCCTGCCTTTCTTTTCCCACTGCTCATTAGCAGATTGTTGGCTTATTGCATAAAGGACGCAATTATCTGGTTGACTTAGGATTCCAAAGTTGCTCTCTTTATTCTTGCTTTTCAATTTTATTATTTTAGTTTATATTCTACAGGGTTACATAAGGCTAGTCCCATGCCAGTATAAAATACACTCTGAGCACATTTCCCCAATATTTTTGATGTGCTTTAGATTACTTAGTGATAGTTAAAAATAAATGAGTTTAAAAACAACCTCCAAAGGGAGTAGTGTCATCTTCAGGCAGTCGGTATTTACAGAGTCAGTCAACATGCCTGCCTTCACATGTGGATGCTACTGAATCCGTGGATCTGAAATTCTAGTCTTTGTGATTCAGATGAAAAATGACAGTGTCTCTTAATCATGATATTGTAGCCAATCATTATAAGCTTCTTATGTATAGAACAATGCCAATTTTATATTTTAATTCTCTTTATTCATCAAATAGCAATAAACTAAAAATAAGCCCTAGCTTAGAAAACCGTTTGTTTAGTGTAAGTAGTAAAAGCTCAGTGCCATGGCTGCATGGCAGAAGGCTGTCCAGAATCACCGTCTCCACTGCGCGAGAGCTCATGACCCTGGGCAAACTGCTCAGCAGCTCTGGGCCTTGTTTCCTCATCGGTAAAACAGTAGCAAGGATGGGACTGTCACTGCTTGCTTTATAGGATGTTAGGGAGTCCACACTGCAATCTTATGTGCTTAAAACAGCTTCTAGAACATTGCTGTTTGTGCTAATAATTAAATACAGACATAAGGCGTTGCTAGCAGATGGTTTTAACCTGCCGTCACACGTGGATGTGTGGTTGATAAGGATCCAGAGCATTTGTCACATTACTTGTGGGGTAGCCATGTGTAGAGACACTTTGGGGAAATGTGTGATGGCATTTTCTAGACTAAACATGCAAATAGTGGTTATATTCCCTGGAGGCAGGCGGAGATCAGTGGTGACCTTTGTGATGTAGACCACAAGAGTATATTCAGTGTGCTGTTGCACGCCTGCACTCATGGTCTCTCTGGCATTAACACAGTGATCAAGTTGTGCAATCACATCAATGGGGCAGGAGGGTAAAGAAACCATGGTATCTAGATACACCACAGGGCTTATTCAGACACAGCAGAGAACCAAGTGTCATTTGCAGGAAGCTGGGCAGGCTCAGAGATAATCAAATCAAGTGAAACCACACTTAGATAAATACCATACATTTTCTCTCACATGGAGAATCTAGATTTTATAAAAGGACATGAAAGCAGAGGGAGGCTATTGAGGGTCAGTGGGGAGGGAAAGGGGATAAGAATGACAAATTATGCCAGATGTGGGTATGAAATTGTCTCAATGGGAATGCATTCTTTTGTAAAAGTGATATGAACTAATGAAAAAAAATCAAAAAAGGAGAAATGAGGGCTGATCACTAACAGGTATATATACATGGCCACAGCAACCTTTTTTAAAAATATAATGGCTAATGCACTGTAAGGTCTTTATCTACAATGGAATGACTCCATTTATCTATAATGGAATGACTAGAATGGAATGACTATAGTGAAACACTAGCCTATAATAGGTAATAACACATAAGCAATAATGTAAGATCTAAATGACTCATCCATATGCTATGTAAGCAGGTATAGATGGACACACACTGTTGTATGGTTATTCAAATCCAAGTTCAAACCAAGGTGCCTCTGGCTGATGGTGAGTCACAGTAGCACTTACTCGTGGGAGGAAGCTTTACTATAGGAGGCTAAAGAAACGGTCTGGGTACTGGGATAGCTCTGCATGTAAATTAGGGCTACGTGGGTGACACATATGTACAACTGTGTTAAACTCAAGATTTATGCATTGCAGGGTAAATTGCAGACAATGGTGAGTTTCAAGAACAGTAGATGTGTACTGTGTAGGTGATCAGAAGAGGTATCATTCCATTCTAGACAATAAGGCTTCTTGAAAGGAGTGACATTTAATTTGACCCAGGGTAGGTTTTGAGTGTGGTTAAAGATGGGTCAAGCACTTCCCAAGTTTAAGGAAGAGAGTGACCAGAGAGCAAGAGGCTGGATAACAGTCTGTGTAGAGCGAATGGTGAGTGCTTCTGTTGGGCCGGCTTGACTGGAGATGTGGGCAGAGAGAAGTTGGGGCCTTGCTTTATGACATGGATAATCAATAATTGTGAAGTTGTGACCAGAGCTTGCTTCGGGAAGATCAGATGATAACTTGTGGAAGAGAGAAGGGGTGGGAGACAGGCAGAGAGCTGGGGGGTGGGGGAAGAGAAAGAGACAGAGAGACAGAGACAGAGAGACAGAGACTAGACAGAGACACAGAGATGCACAGAGTGACACAGAACCAGGGAGAGACAGAGAGGGCGAGCTGAGTTATTGATCAGAAACCTTTCACACTGTCCATGAGTGAGGGTATGAGAGCTGGGGCAAGATGGCGGCAGCAGCAGGGAATATCTGAGGGGGATTGATTATACTGAGCTTGGTGAGCTGCAATGACTGAACTTGAAATTAAGTTAAGTATGTATGATATGATAGAAAGTCAAAGGCAGGTCTTAGGCTGTGGAGCACTGGTGCAATAATGCTCATGTAATATTCTTAAGGATCTCCAGAACCATTGGCAGTGGGTATCAAAAATGAACTTGAGTGCCGGGTGGTGGCGCATGCCTGTAATCCCAGCCTTTGGAAGGCAGAGGCAGGCGATTTCTGAGTTTGAGGCCAGCCTGGTCTACAGAGTGAGTTCCAGGACAGCCAGGGCTACACAGAGAAATCCTGTCTCAAAAAGCCAAAAAAAAAAAAAATGAACTTGAGGTTTGGGTCTGGGAGCATGAGAGGCTGGAAACAGTCATGCAGTAATTGTGAGTATGGCAGGCAGAATATGGAGGGAGGTGGTGAGAGAAAGGAGTTTGAAGTGAGTCTTGGAGAAGCACTGGGGCTTGCATTTGTTGAGATTCCTGTTATCTTAAAGTACTGAAACCAAGATTGTGGTATAGTTTGCTTAGAAGCTGTGGTGGTTTGAATGAGAAGGGTCCTTTCAAGCTCATATATTTGAATGCTTGTCCCTAGTTGGTGGAACTGTTTGAGAAGGATTGGGAGGCGTGGCCTTCTTGGAGGAGGGTGTGCCACTGGGAGTGTGCATTGAGGTTTCATGGCTCATGCCACTCTCAGTCAACTCTCTGCCTTAGGATTGTATTTTAAGGTGTGAGATGTCAGCTACTGGTCCAACACCATGCTCAGTCTACCTGCTAGCCTGCTCCCCATTATGATGGTCATATACTCTAGTCCTCTGGAACTGTGATTCCCAATCAAATGCTTCCTTTTGCAAGTGGTCTTGGTTATGGTTTCTTATTGCAACAGCAATTAGAAAGTAATTCCAATAGGAGAGGAGCTCAGGAAGCAGAACCCAGTGCATAAGACAGGAGAGGGAGGAGAAAAGCAGCCAGGGAGGGCCTCAGGCAGGACTCCTCCACTCGCGCCTCAGGTCTTAGACCACCTAGTGCCTCTTTCTGGAAATTGATCATAAATTCCTGACTACATGTAACTCTTATTTTTAACATTGTTTATGAGTTTCTTATTGAATTATTTTATAGTTTTGGAAATTTTGGTTTGAATGGGAAAGACGTATAGCTCCACCTTAATCCAATCTCAGAGGATTTTGGTTTTTGTTTGTTTGTTTGGCTGTTCTAGTGAACTGAATACAGGGTCTTGCTAGACAAGTCCTGTACAACTCAGCTATGTTCTTAATTTTTGTTTGTTAGAAACAGGGTTTCCCTGTGTAGGAAGTCCTGGCCTCAAACCTCCATTTCCTACATCCTGGGACTATAGGCATGTACCCTTGCACCTGTCTTCAGGTTGGCTTTTAAATGAAGCAATGTTGTGTAATTTTTCCAGTTCATTGATATATTAATTATTATATTATATTATATAATTATATAATATATAATATATTAATATATTTTTAAGTCAGTTTTCAATATTTAGTTAATTGCAGGCCCAAGACATTTCTTTTAGAAAATAAACTTGACTGTTTTAAAAATGGGTGAAATCCCAAAGGAATTTTTAAAAGCATATTATGTAAATAGCTAAAAATTGTGATGTTAGAAGCTGGAAGACTGACTATTCATAGTTCAGTAAAGCTGCCTGAGACAGTGGTGCTCCAGCTTATTCCTGCCGAAGGCGGTCAGGATGCTCGGGTGATGTATCAGTAGCTGAGGGATGTGGGAGATCCTGCAAGTCCACTCCACGCATCCGTTCATCCTAGTACCAAGCCTGAGGATCTGCCCCTGTCAAGACTGCCTTGCTCCTGACTGAGGGAGAGCAAGGGTGAGTCAGAGCGCCATTCATCGCTCCTCAGACACAGTGATTGCCCTGTCTACTCATGTCCAATGGCCACAGCAAGTCACATGGGCAAGAGCAGTGGCAGAGAGGTGGGGATGCCCTTACCTCCCCAAAGAAGTACTCATCGCAAGGCAGAAAATACTTGACTATTTAGGAGTAAGAACACAGCACGTGCACACACGGTATTTTTCTCTGCTTGAACTATTTCCAACCATCACCAATTAGAAAGGGTCTGTGGACATTATTTATGCTTCCCCTGTGTTCTGTTTTATCTATTGGTGTATTTTGAAAAGTACAGAGCTTGCTTACATGTTAATCTGGAGGATTCCATTGGAAACGTACATGCACGTGAGAGGTTAGAGTTGCTGCCTTCATAGCCAATGCCTCAGTGCAAATTTTACGACCACTGGAGTGAGCAACTGGACGCCCAGTTTAAAATGCTGCTTCTGGGCAAGTCTATGAGAATCTGTGTGTGAGAGACTAGCCCTTGAAGTAGTAAAATAAGTTCCTTTCCATGTGAGTGGGTGTTGTGCCGCCCACTGAAGGAAGGAGGAAAGTGCCCCTTCCCTAATTCTGACCTTGGATGGGGATTTACATGTCTGCTTCCCTGGGGCTCAGGCCTTCAGGTACAGACTCACACCCAGGCTTTCCTGGGGTTAGCCTATTGGTGCAGGCCACGGGTCTTCTATTCTGTGTTCAATTCTCAGTTCTGTTTGTATGGAGAACCTTGAGAAACACAATATTCTAGAGAAGACAAAGACAGTGGTAGAGAACGTAAGATGGGCAGGGGACAGAAGAAAGGAAAACTTGGCTCTCTCCTTTGGAAGGTTCATGTAGTGTCTTTTAATTTAGGTTGTTTTAAATTTGGAATCCTTGGAGTCTGTAGCATATGGCAGGTACGTAACTGAGGATGTTAAAGCCTGAGAACATGCACAGTTCACTCAGCTGTCTGTGGGAACTCGGTGCGCAAAGAACTCCTTCCTGTTGGGGTGTTGAGCTGATTAGCCCTGTTTCTCAAGGGGAAGTGGGGCAGCCCTCACAGTGAGCTCACACTTGGTGCTCTTGAAGCGTCATCCATGTTAGTGCCTCCCCAGGATGAAAGAGACAGACAGGCTGGTGCAGTCCCTGCGGTGGCTTTGTTATCACCTAGCTACCCACACATTTTCCAAAGGTGGCTTTGTCACTACCTAGCTACATTTCTCAGCTAGCTTGCAGCAACGTGGTAAGGTATCTAGATTGAGTGTCTTTAAAAAAATCACATGGAGAATTCATTTCCTGGGGAGGGCACCTGCTTGGGAATCCATGTAGTATATTTGGCTGAGGAAGTAGGTAACTTCCCAACTTTGGGAGATGAAAATGCTAAGCTGACTGTGAGCCCCTCCCCCTGCCCGCCCCCCCCCCGCCCCCCCTACCCTGCCCCCGTGCCGCCATGTCCTCTTCTTGAGGATGTCTTGTGATTAGTTCCTGTCAGTGATTTCCACACCAAATCAAGCAGACTTCTGATGTGTTGGCCATAGCCAGGAAGCTTAGAAGGTCCTAACCTCTACCTCTTGACTCCCAGCACAGGGCTCACAATCAAGACACAAGTAAGAAAAGTCAAACAGGGGCCTTGGAGCTCAGGATGGGGTCCCATGGCAGAGGAAGGAACTGGGGCTTTCTAAGCTGAGCATCATTGAGGAGTCAGTGGGTGGGTGGGGCCTCTGGGAAGAAGATGCACAGTGAGAGCCTGCCTGGTCAGATAGATAGACTTGAAGGTGAGGGAACTTTACATAGGGCTTAAGGTGAGGAGAAAGCTGCTGTTTGTGCCTTCTCTGCCATCCAGCCTTATGCTGGCTCTCTGCCTCTGTATGCTGTTCTTCACCCCAGGATATCTGGAGGCTGGGGGAGATGGGGAGATGGAGATAGGAACCCAAACATGAATTCAGCCACAAGCAAGCCGTTGCCAAAGCTTTACACAGCACTTGAGTGCCATGGTCCAGAACAGGTAGGGGTGCCCCACTTCCTGTGGATTATATGTGGGGCTTAGTGGATGGAGAACTATTAGAGATACTTTGGGATTTCTAGAGAAAGAAACTGAACAGTCTGAATGGTTTGTAACCTTGTTATTTCCTGGATTTTTAAAATAAATATTTTATAGGGATTACTGCTAGCCTAGTATATGCTAGGAATTTTTATTTGCAGGATCCATTTTGCTTACTGTAACCACAAGGTCAGTAAATCACAATTTTATATCCCCCTCCCTGCTATAGCTTGACAGCTGGCCATTAATTAAACTTCTTGCTTCATCACCAGAGACAACCAATGGGGACAGTCCATGTTGGAGTCTGTGTCCCAGCAGATTCTGTGCCTTAGTCTTGAAACACACACAGTGCTAATTTAGTTCCGAGATCACTTTCTTGTAGGTGCTTTTGCACCTGCAAGGTGTTCATCACCAAGCCAAACCCGTAGACTCTCTGGCTTCTCGCATGCTTACAGTTCCTAGCGATCTGACTCTACCTCCTGGGATCTAGAATCGATAGGGTCAGCACAAAGAAGTGTGGCTGAAAACCCCTTTATTTGCAAGTAACAGAAGCATCTCAATCAATAGAAAGGATTCTCTTTTTGCTTTCTAGGAAGACAGTTCAGGAGTTGGTTCTTTGAGCTGACTCAGCAGTGTCCTCTGGGGTTCAAGTTCTTTCTGCCTCTAGCCTGGCCGAGGAATTCAGATTATTCTCTTGCAGTTGTCAGGTTAGCAGAAACACCGCCATGTCCCATCCTTCTTAAAACAGTAATCAAGGTCCAGTATAAAACTGGTCTCTCCCCCACATACACGGCACTCTTTATCTAAGAACAGAGAAATATCTTCTGCAGGTTCTTGTTGTGCAACTTTTCTCGGGGAGGTAGGAACCGAGGTTTATCCCAGTTAGGGCACCAATGAGAGGTAGTGAACCAGTGAGTTTATTAAGGTTGCTGATAAGATGTGGGTGACTGAAAGGCAGCTTCATCACTCAAAAGCCCACCCCATCGTGGCAGCTGGCTCACAGAGGCTGCGTCCCTGGAGCTCCCTGCATAAGTTGCAGACAGCTGCACTGGACAGAGCCCCTCTCCTGTATTGCACACTGCGTTATGCAACCTGGAGGGATCTCTTGAGGCTGCTCATGCTGGCTTCTTTTGCTTTGCAGTATGCAATTCATTTCTACCAGACCCTTCCCTGGCTTGATAGCTCATTTCTTGTTAGCACTGAATGACACTCCCCCAACCCCTTATTGCCCAGATGTGTCAGTAGACTTTACTGTTTATTTACTGAAGGACATCTTGTTTGCCTCTATACTTGAGCCGTGGCAAATACACACACACACACACACACACACACACACACACACACACACACACACTATAATCGTGAAGGATTAGATGCGGATCTGTAACAGTATGTTCAGTGGGGTTAACTCAAGACATATTTTAATTCCGAGCTTCTAATTTCAGTGCTTGCATTTTCCCTTAGAAGATCTGTTTGGAAATCTCCTTTGTCAACACCACCTGATATTTCACTGATATATATACCTCACTGATATTTCTACTTCAAGTTTTCTCTTATACCCTTTGTGACTTTAGCATTTAAAATGTACTTAGAGCCTGTATCTTATTCAGTTGTCTGAAACATTCGAAGGTCTGCTATCACTGCACATTCTCTGCTGATTCTTAGCCTACCTTTGCTTCTGCTGGACGAGCAGAGAGGGTGATAACAATTGAACACCGAGCTTTATTCTCTTGGCTCAGGGTCTCTGCGATCACACAGCTATTGCATGTCTGCATCCCTATCTGAGTGGGTGTTGTCCTCCCCGGTTATAAGCTTCCTTTCTGAGCCAGCATAGGCAGGTTTCCTCGGTCATCCCTTCACTGTTTGTAGGAAACGCACAGTCTGTACTTAAGGGTGTGCACCAGCACCCTCTGTCCCGGTTACACAGACCTTATGTCTTCTGCTGTGACCATTATAGCCACTCCACAGCTTTCTGAGACCATCATGTTCCCAAAGGCATTGAGGCATCAGCTCTGTCTACTCTGGTTTTCAAATTCTTTTCATATAACTCTCCCCACCAGGGGATTTGCTGCATCATGGGCTCAGCTCATGATGTGAACTTGCTTTGCATTTTGAGGTCCCCTATAGGAAATCATTTTCACGTTGTCTGGTTCTCTCAAATTCAGAAATAGAAGTCTTAAGGAGCATTTCCCATACCTCTGTTATATAGCAAGACTCAGTAAGTATTCACTGATTATCATTATCCGTGTCGTTGCCTTTACAAAGGGCAAACACTTTGGTAATAATATAGAAATGTTTTGTGATAACTTGCACATCAACTGAAGGTATGGTTACTGAATGTAGTGCTATGTCAGCCACAGTACAAAAAAAAAAAAAAAGCTGTACAGGCTGGGCTACACAGAGAGTTCCAGACCAACCTGAGTTATAAGACCTTATCTCACTTTATTCCAACAGCCATAGAACAAAACCAGCCAAACAAAACACTTCGCCCAATTTTTGACTTTTTGAAGCAGATTTAGAAAGGAAAACCAAGTGTTCCTTTCTCTCTAAAACTTCCATTTATGAACTCTTTCCTTGGAGAAAGGAGAAATGTCCATGGCTTTGCAGCCTTTAAGCTGTGTAAGCTGGAGATGTGAAAAGACACACATTCATGTACATGTACACATGTGTACACACACACACACACACACACACACACACACACACACATCCTTCCACATACAACCACACTTGACTTTTCATTTTATTTAGTTTTCTATTTTACATGACACATTATAATCTTTTTTTGTTTTTTGCCTTTTGCAGGAGGATACTTCATCGAGACTTGAAATCAAAGAATATATTTCTGAAAAATAATCTACTCAAAATCGGTAAGATGTTTTAAATGTCAGCTCTAAAGCTCCAAGCAAGTTTGTCTTCAGTTCTGCGACAGCAGCAGAAGTGTGCGGTTCAGGCTAGCATGGAAGTTATCCAGCCCTGGCTTCTTTGGAAGTAATCCAGCCCTGGCTTCTTTAGCCTTTGCAAATATTTGCTCTTACCTAGATGAGACCAACAAATCCTGGTTATTTTGTTTGTGATTATCTAATGTAAATTGAAATATAAAACACTTGCTACTTGACTGGTTGATTTAGCAGGCACACTTTGCAACGCTGGGCTCTGCCAGGCACTCCGTAAGCTGTAGGTTCCTCAAGTGTTTAACAGTTTTAATGATCTGTATGTGTGTGGGCATTGTGCTTGCGTGTATGTTTGTACACCACATGCATGCAGTACCCATGGAAGCCAGAAGGGAGCATCGATCCCCCGGAATTGGTGTTACAGCTTGTTTGTGCATTGTGGGTGCTGTGGATTGAGCATGGGTCCTCTGGAAGAGCAGCCAGTGAGTGCTCTTAACTACTAAGCCATCTCTCCAGGCCTCCTCATTCACTTCATCAGTAAGTAGAGGCCATACATAATTTAAATGGTGCTATAATGGTGCCATTAATATTTAATTCTTTAGAACTGTACTTGAGCTCAAATAGTTACTCAGTTGTCAGAGCTTCGCATAGGATATTCATGGGGAAGAGGAGAATACAGGTATGTGACTAATTATAGAGAAGCCAGTGGATTCAAACTTCTGTACGTATATTCATGAATAGTTTAAATTTTTAGAAAAGTTCTCTTTGTTATAAAATGAGATCAAACTCTTCTCCCTGCAGGGGAATTTTCATGTCTTCACATGCAGTCCTTCCAAAACTTTTATTGATTACCAGACTTCAGTGGTCTAATAACAGGTTATTCTGGGTTTCCATAATCCTAGAAATAAAGACTCTGAGGTTAGATAATTCACTTTCCTCCTTAAGTCTTCTTTCTACTCTGAAGCACATATGTTTAAAGCTATTGATCACCATTATGTAATTTAAAATACCCCTTGCCTTTCCCTTCAAAATGGCACAGGGCACTGTGTAATAAATGATGAAGTTAAATCAGTTTTTGTTGTTAGTTTCCAGTGATGTTTTTGTTGCTTAAAATATTTACACCAGTTAACCACAATTCCCAGGGGATTTTGGAGTTTCTCGGCTGCTGATGGGTTCGTGCGAGCTGGCTACAACTCTAACTGGGACCCCCCATTATATGAGTCCCGAGGCCCTAAAGCACCAAGGCTATGATGCCAAGTCTGACATCTGGTGAGTAGGCCGTGCCGCCCGGGGACTCCCTCCTCTGCCGTCTGGGAGTCTGTCCGCTCTGTTTTGAGGTTCATCCCTTACCCCATCCACTCACTCCGTCCCTTTGGAGTTGTGCTGTGAGCAGAGGGGCAGGAGCGCTTGCAGCTTGTTGTACTCCGTGGAATGCGTTTCAGAGATTCTCTGTCTTCATAGATGAGCCGGCGGGTGTGGAGTCTGCCATTCCTGAACCACAGGGGAACCTTCTTAATGTGGCCGAGACATTAAAGTTTGATGTGCTTCGGCTAGCCCATTAAATAAAGCATTTGTAATCCTAAAGACCATGCTTTATATTAAGGTTAACTCCCAGCTCTGTGGGGAATATGCTGCTTTTCTGCATTTTAAAAGACTTTTTACTAAAGATACTGGATTCAGGGGTAACCTACATTTACCGTTTCCTGGGTTTTTAGTGATGGAGACATCTGTGATTTTTTTCACTTCCATGGTGCTCTTGTATCCAGGAAGAGCTAGGTGCGAAGCCGCCTCAGTCTGTCCTGCGGTAAGCAGCAGGCCTTACCCGGGGAATGCTGATGTACTTTGAAAGGACCTTACATAATTTTCAGCATTCAAGAGCTGGAGGACAATCTAGCTGAGAGCTTGTTAATTAAGTAAATAATTATTATATGCAAATCAGTGTTAAGTAGTCCTGAGCCTCCAAAGACAAGTGGTGTAAAAGCTTAGCCTCCTTTGTTTTTTAAAGACCAGGAGGTAGAAAATGACCTTTAGTGTGGTCAGGGGAAGCTGAGCCAACACAGTGCAGTTGGCTTAGGGTCCTTGTAAGAGTCATTTTTTTTCTGTTGACTTTAGAGCCGCCCACGGCAGAGAAGCTGCCAAGACTTGTTCTAGCTCCGACCTCCACAGAAATCTCATACCTCATTTCAGTGCCGTGATTGTTTGGAGACTCTCTGCTGACTCTTGTTCTCGCCAGAGTCTCTTGTGCTAGAGGTCTAATCCAGTTCACCTATCACTTTCTCTAATCCTTTCCCATGTGCACACCAAAGCCAAAAAGAAAGCTCCAATAAAAAGCAGAAAGAAAAGAGGACAAAGGCATGCCACCAGGAGCAACTTTCTCTACATCGTTTAATTGAGCACTTACTCTCCCCCCAGCACTGTGCAGTAACCTAGATATAAAGGCAGAAATGCTTGCCTCTTGTACCTTGTGAAGAACCTTGCTCCTTTGATGATCCTTCTCCAGCTCAACTGTAGCAGTTCTGGGCTTTGCAATGGCTATTAGATACCTACCTACCTACCTACCTACCTACCTACCTACCTTCCTACCTACCTACCTTACCTTCCTTCCTTCCTTCCTACCTACCTTCCTACCTACCTACCTTCCTACCTACCTTCCTTCCTACCTACCTACCTACCTACCTACCTACCTACCTACCTTCCTACCTACCTACCTTCCTACCTACCTTCCTACCTACCTACCTACCTACCTACCTTCCTTCCTACCTACCTACCTACCTACCTACCTACCTACCTTCCTTCCTACCTACCTTCCTTCCTTCCTACCTACCTACCTACTTTCCTTCACACATAATTTAAAAAATATTATGGATTATAAAATAGATTCAAATATATAATGTCTCTATGACTTATGATTTTGTCATCTAAAGTTATTGCTGTGTGCTATTTGATTAAGGGCATATCAGTTCAGGAAGCTATTGTGTAAGTTTCAGCAATGCCCGATGGCAATACACCTGGCCCCTTTGTAGTGCCTCTGCACCTGTTTCCCAGCTCAGAAGGACGGCTCCTAAGCCATTACCGAGGCAGTGGGACCCCGGGGGGAGCAAAGCCACTTCTTCTCTCCTTCTGTGCCCAGTCCACTTGTTTACAAATATTACATGAGAAATTATAAGACTATCAAGCAGTGCTCCTGTGGTGTTCTGCAGCTACAGAAGTTCCTGACACGTGGAAAATCTCTCCCAGCTTTAGACCAGCTCCCCTGCTGTGATTATAAGCTACTCAGCAAGTATGAGCTGAGAATGTATCATCATCTTGACCCCAAATAACCACTTTATTATGAATTTAGTAATTACTTTGCTTGTATCTAAATCAAAACAGGCTTATCTGGTAATGAAATTTCAGCTGCCAAACCTAAAGTGGGGCGGATATGGGAGAACTATTAATTATAGTGGCACATAGAGAGGTATGCAAGTGATCTTCGGGAGACACTCAGGAAAATGAGATTGCGTGAGGCTGAGAACCCATCTGTACCTCTGAGTGGGTGGCGTCTATGTCCTGAGGAATGTCTTCTGGGGACTGGGAGTACATATGAATAATTTATAGATGCTTTGCTTGAGTGTTAATAGCGGAACATACCATATTTATGATGCTTAAAAAGAAGTAGTCTAATACTAGTTATGCTTTCATCTGTTAACACTTGCCCATATGCAACCTACCTTCCTTCTGTAATCTATTAGACCTACCAGGATTTCATTATTTATAGCATTCAAGTACAGGAAGTTGCTCTCAAAGGATGACTTGGTTCTAAAAGTTGATAAACACTTATTTGGAAAGTTACAGTAATAAGGGCCACCAAGGACAATGCTTTGAAGTCAGCTGGAGTGTATAGTGTTTGCTTAAAAAAAAAAGTTTTCTCCACAGGAGAAATATAAACATGACTTGTGTTCCTCAACCAGTTCTTCAAGTTGATCTAAACAATGAATAGTTAGCACATACTTTTCAGAAGAAAAAGGACAGTGTTTTTGGAGTGACGGTGCTTTGGTTAAGCAGAAATGAAGCAATATCTTACCGTTGCTCTCATTTCTTTTGTGAGAGTCAGCTCGGCTGCTCTCTGATCAGGGGCCATGTGTGTGTCTGTTGAGTGCTTTAAATGCGGAGAAAGGTGGTGGGAATCACACTGGTGGAGTTCAGTTCATGCTTAACAATAGACCCAGGTTTGCTGGTCTCAGAAGGCAAGCTTAGCTACAGGTGTACTAAAACATAGAGGGGCCAGGGCCTGTCTGCTCTGCCTGGCCAAAGGATGTGGACTCCCTGGAGAGCAGTAGTTATTCCTCTGCCCACAAGCCCAACAGCCTGATGTCTGACCTATATAGGCTCTGCTCTGGTTAAGGGCAAGTGAAACAGGCCTTTTGTGCCAGCAATTTCTTCCGCAGCAACTCAGAAGGCCGGGTGTGTCCGTTGCTGGCACAGGAGCCCCTGCCGATTTGGCTTGTGATTCTACTTCTCTTTTCTTCACCAGGAAACTCCAGATGCCTTCCTGGCCTGTTTTCAGTCAGAGGGGGCTTCAGCTTAAATTACTCTTTGAGGCTCTGAGCTTTTCCACCAGTTTCAGGGTGTAGAATGGGCCCAATGCAAATGGGCATCATTTAAAGCCAGGGAACAATCAAAGGCTGTGCTGAGACCTCACTGTCTGAAAGATTTCACTCCCGGTCTTTAGAATTGCCCATGTTACATTGGCTAGAGCAAGTCACATGGCAAAGTCAGTGTCACCAGGGAAGGACGTGCCCACCCATAGGTGAAGGGACAAGGACCGCTTGGAGAGAAGTCACCGTCCCAGAGGGTCCCTCTTGTAAGGACACCAGGCTGGCCTATAGCAAATGTGCTGGAGGCAGGAGCTTGGGACAGATGGAAGAGAGGTAGATTTTTCTTTAACCTGGCAGTCTTCTACTTGTGATGTTCATTCTATCTTAACCAGCCCTGGGAGACTGCATAAAAACGAGTAAGACAGCTGGAGCTATAGCCATGATCTCCGTGTGAAGCAGTTTGCATCACATTAGCAGTGGGGCGGTTGCCAAATCCAGTGGAGTGGATAGCAGTGGGGAATGGAAGGATGACTTGCTATTTGTTACCAGCCTAGTCTCCACGCAGGCGAGCGCTGTCCATGGTCCTGCCCGGACTTCCTGGTTTATATTGAATGCTTAGGTCTGGCCTCAAGAATATCTGAAGGTGAAAAATAATTTCTTTCTCTTCTAGCCAGTTTTTCTTTATTGTTTCCATTTCCCCTGGCTATGGACCTTTATCTTCCATTGGCCAAATTCCTGTAGATGACATGATAATACCATGGGGGGAGGAGTGTCTAGAAGGGTCAGGTCATCATCAGACTCTAGAAATTATGGAAGAGAGTATTCAGGGCTTTTACAACAAGAAGAAATTCATCTAAACCCCAATTTTCTATAATTGTTCATATATATATATATGAATGAATACACATACACACACAAACACACACGCAGCTTCAAGTGCTCAGTACCCCCATGTGGCCCTTGTTTGCAGGAACATAGAGTGTTTCATCAGTACAGGGACTTCTGTTGGGTTGTTCTGAGCTGTTACCCATTCCGCTGCTTTAGGCTTTATCCTCTTCCTGCCTTGGGCCTGAGAAGGGCCCCACTGGTCTCAGCTGCTAGTCAGTCAGTCAGTCAGTCTCTCTCTCTCTCTCCTCTTAACTCTCTCTCTCTCTCTCTCTCTCTCTCTCTCTCTCTCTTTCTCTCTCCTTCTCTCTCAGCATGCACCAATAAAGTACCTTGGCTATCATTCCTCAAATGTCATCTGCTTTATATTTTTAGCGTAGGTGACACCAGTCCTGGGATCTGCACATCTCCGTTTCCCCAGCACTGGCGTTTCAGGCAGGCTTTTCACCACAGTTGCTGTTTGTTTTTTGGGTTGTTGGTTTCGTTTTCGTTGTTTAGATGTGGGTCCTGGAAGGACTGAACCTGGCCAGGTCCTTGTGTTGATGAAACACAGTTTTTACTGACGGCTTTCCCTGGCCCTGCTTCTGCTCTTAAGTAGCTCCTTGGCCCCTGTGGTGCACATCTGGCACATCTGTGGGCTACGCTTCTCAGGCTTTAGCTCCTATGGTAACTTCCTCATAATCTTCCCTGGCTCTCTCCTCACGTAGATGACAAACTCCTCGGGGTATTAGATATATTGTTTGTCTTCATCTACTTGTAATTTGAAGTTCAAGGTTCCAAGTTTTTACTTAACTGCAGAAAATAAGAGGAATGGGGTTTTTGCTTTTGCCACCTGGTTTCCCCCTGCTTTGGGCAGAAGCTCAGTGACAATCCAGAAGCCACGCTTCCTGCCTAGCTGCCTCCCTTCCCACGTGCTTGGGATGAGCACTGACCACACCTCTCTGGTGCTCTGTGTGGGTGACGGGGTGGGGGTGGGGTTTGAGAAGCTTTGACAGGAGCTGTAGTGCCCTCTGACCCATGGCAATCTCCTGCTACATAATATATGTCTTAAGCTTTTCAAGTAGCCAATGTCGCCTGTTTTGTCTTTGTAAGTTTCTTTGTACTTGGGCAATTTATGCTAATGTTCAATTGTAAGTAAAAAGGTGTTTAGGTTATTATGCACCAAAAGCAAATCCACTGCGCTTGTATTAACTTTATATTTCTTTATACATTTAGCTCTGGTCATGCATACTTTCTAAGTTTTAACTTTCTTTTTGGGAATTTTATCCATGAACACTTCATTACATCATTTCCATCCTTCCTGCACCCCTCCAACTACTCTTCCCTTGAAGCCCTACTCCCAAGTTTATGATCTCTTCTTTTATAATTATTAGTGTTAATGAGTGTGTGTGTGTGTGTGTGTGTGTGTGTGTGTGTACAACCCACTGAGCCAATTTAATGTTGTTCTTATTTGAGATTGGTTAATGTTACGTGCAGGTTAATTGTTGGAGTAGATTGTTTCTTCCTCTCAGCAGTCGTTGATCTCCTGGAGTTGTGTGTGTGTGTGTGTGTGTGTGTGTGTGTGTGTGTTTACTGAAAATATCAGAATGCCTCTCAATCACATCAAGAAAATATTACCTAACAGATAATAAAATTTTCCAGTACAGCTGGTGCAGGTTTCTGCTTGAAGGCCTGGCAGATATTTAAAGAGGTAAATTTAGCTACACAGATCAGGCACTTGTCATTTCATCTGCAATTCATTAGCAGGCCACGCTTCAGAAACCGTCCCATAGGTCTAGCAACTCGGGCAGATGGCAGCCAGAGGGACTTAGGGTTGACTCCATCTCACAGGTACCTGATCCCGCCTTCTTCTTCATTGTGTACAGTGTGATCCCTTGAGGACAGATTTGTTTAACTCTTCAAAGTTGGGAGGTAAATGGGGGAAAGAAAGGAATGTAAGACACAAAACTTCTAAATGAAATTCTCTCTCTCTCTCTCTCTTTCTCTCTCTCTCTCTTTCTCTCTCTCTCTCCCACCCCGTTTCTACTTCTGCTTCCTAATACTCTAATACTGGTGCTTTCTATCTTCAACAGGATAGAAGTGAGGAGATGATATAATAATTTTCACATAACAATATTTGCTTAGAAGTTGGAGAAAATAAAAGCATAGATATATGCAATTACAGTTATCAGAATAAACAGTGTGTCTAGGTAATAGATTTTAAAATATATGACTGGACAGTCAAGACATCTTTGACTCCAAATGTTGTACAAGCTTGTTCAATCACATTGTCTTGGATTGCTTTCACCAGTATCTACTTATTTTATGTACTTTTGTTGGAGGAAATGTGTCACTGGGGATTGGCTTTGGGGTTTCAATGCTCAAGCCAGGCCCAGTGTCTCTCCCTGCCTGCCGCCTGTGGCTCTGGATGTAGAACTCTCAACTACTCTTCAGCACCATGTCTGCCTGCGTGCATCAATGCTTCCCACTATGACAGTGGACTAAACCTCTGACGTGTATGTCAGTGCCAACTAAATGTTTTCCGTTATAACGGCGTCTCTTCACAGGAACGTAAACAACATTGACCTAAATGTGTTCCGTTATAACGGCGTCTCTTCACAGGAGCATAAACAACATTGACCAAGAGCAGAGGTTGTTGTTCCCACCCAGCCCTTCCAACCCCTCAGAGCGAGATGGGATGTGCTTGGCTTTGTTCTTTTAATCTCTGTCTTTTTAATTTTTTTCTTAAAACCTTTTATGTGTAGTGTAACAAGTACTGATTTGGTTTTGTTGGTTTTTGCCATTCTAGGAGCAGAATACCACTTACCTGAGTGCTTATTTGCATTTCTCTGATATCTAACAATGTTGAACATCTCATGAGTTTTGATCATTTAGTATCTGTTGAAGATCCCCCTTCCCTCTCTCTGTCTCTCTCTCTCTGTCTCTCGTCTCTCTCTCTCTCTCTCTGTGTCTCTCTCACCACCCATCTAAAGTGTAGTTTACCTTTGCCTTAATTAAGCAATGAAATTTGCATATGTCTGTATTTTAAAACAGTTCTTTTCTGTTCCATCAGAATCTTTCATCTTTTTCAATACCATACTCTTATAAGGAATACATTGTTAGGCTAAACTGGTTTTGTAGCCCTTCCATTTAAAGTTAGAGTCATCTTGACACATAAGAATAAAAACCAAGTAAGACTCTAACCACTATTGCAGCATGTCTATAAATCATTTTAGGAGAAATCAGCATCTCCCTCTTGAATGACTCTTCCTGGGTGACTGACTCCATCTTCTCCTCTGCCTCTCGCTCTTTGGTCTTCGTTAATTTCCCTCACCACTGTATTGTGGCCAATCCTGGAGGATCTGGCACATCGCTTTCTAGGTTTATTTATAGATATTTGACATTTGTAATGTTAATGTAAGTGGCACAATGAATTTTATTTTCAGAAGCTCTTGTTGCAGACTTAGAGACAAGAACGGCCTTTGTATCTAGCAGGCTTGCTAAGTCCACTTGCCTCCAGAGGCTTTTAGAGTCTTTGAGATTTTTATGTACTCAGTCATTTTGACATGATTAATGATGAGTAAATGTTCTTAGCTGATTCTTAAGTTGTTTTTGCTAGCCTTATTGTCCTAGGTAACACATTCATTTCCTGTACTATAGATACAGTATACTGATTTTTATCTTGATCCCAATCTCAGTAGGAAATTGTAAAATTTCAGTATTTCACCAATACTTTTTTTTTAACTATATATTTTAAAGCTACAAAAACAAGACTAAGGACATTCCCCTTGTTCCCATTGTGTTGCGTTTTCTTCTTTATAAACTACAGATGCATTTGACCATTGTGAATGAGACGCTTCCCCCCCCATCTGCTAAGGTGGTGTCATAATTTATCTTTTATTTCCTATAATGAGGCAAATTTTATTAATTGACTATTTAAATGCTAGATCAATACCATATTCCTGAAATAAAACCTCTTGTTAATATGAACCTTTAAAATATATCATAAAATTCTATTTGTGATATGTGTATATGTGTATATGCATACATAGGCATACATACATGCATGCACACACGCATGCCCATGTGCATGCACAGGCCAGTTCATTAGAGGCTTTGAGATCTATACTAGCAAGAAAATGTATAATTCTCCTTTCCCATAATGTACTTGTTATATTTTACTATCTATATTTTTCTGGCTTTATAACATGAACAGTTTGAGACAGAGTAGTATGTGATTTTTGACAGATGTTTAGCAGAATTTGATAGTAAGACCACCAGATTTTTCTTTAAGTAAAGCTCAATTTCAGTTTTATTATTTTAAGTAATAGGTAATAATTAATTAGGAAAGGAAGTGTTTTCTATGTCTTCTTGTGTAGGTTGATATACGATATATTTAAAACAGTTTCGCCCATATGGTCACTTTATGCAATAAATTGAAATGAAGCATAAAGACATGTTTATGAAGCTATTCTAGCACTTCTTAGTATTTTCACACGTGAGCACATGAGACACGTGTTGAAGTCATAGATTGACATTAGGTATGCTCCCCTCTATCTGCCCAGCTTCTGATTCAGTACAGGGTCGCACACTGAGTCTGGAGCTTGCTGCTCCGACTTGACTGGCACCAGCAAGCCTCGGAGATTCTTCTTGTCCTCCCCTCCCCAACAGTGGCATTTCAGATGCAAGACACTGTGCCCGCCTTTTACATGGCGCTGGTGGTCAAGCTCAGAGCCTCAGGCTTGCACAGCAAACACATTACTCACCGAGACATCTTCCTATGCCTCTTTCTGCAATGGGTAAAGTCTATAGCGTTACTACACCTTTTCCCATTCCTATGATACTGAGGTGTTTTTCCTCCTTGTTTTCTTAATTGGTCTTGTTAGAAATTTATTAACTTTTCTGGATTTTATACATTGTTTTTATTGTCTATTTTTAAAATATAATCTTTTATTTACCCTTTGACTGTTTCATACATGTAAACAATGTATCTTCCTCACTGCTCCACTATGTTCATAGCAGCCATATTTATAATAGTCAGAAACTGGAAGCAACCCAGATGTCCCTCAACAGAGGAATAGATACAGAAAATGTATATATTTACACAATGGAATACTACTCAGCTATTAAAAACATGAAATTCATAGGCAGATGTATAGAACTTAAAAATATCATCCTGAATGAGGTAACAGTCACAAAAGAACACACACACAGTATTTCCTCACTGATAAGTGGATAGTAGCCCAAAGTTCAGAATACCCAAGATTCAACTCACAGACCATATGAAGCCTAAGAAGGATACCAAAGTGTGGCTGCTTCAGTGCTTCTTAGAAGGGTAAACAAAATACTCACAGGAGGAAACATGGAGACAAAGTGTGGAGCAGAGACTGAAGGAAAGACCACCCTGAGACTGTCCCACCTGGAGATCCATCCCATACACAACCACCAAAACCGGGACACTACTGGGGATTCTGGGAAGTGCTTGCAAATGGAAGCCTGATATGGCTGTCTTCTGAGAGGCTCTGCCAGAGCCTGACAAATACAGAGGCAGATGCTTACAGCCAACCATTGGACTGAGCATGGGGGTCCCCGATGGAGGAGTTGGAGAAGGGACTGAAGAAGCTGAGGGGGTTTGCAGCTCCATGGAGGAAGCAACAGTGTCAACAGGCCAGACCACCCCCCCCCGGAGCTCCCGGGGACTGGACCACCAACCAAAGAATACACTTGGAGTGACCCATGGCGCTGGGCACATATGTGGCAGAGGATGGCTTTGTTGAACATCAGTGGTAGGAGAGGCCCTTGGGCCTGAGGGTGTTGGATGCTCCAGTGTAGGGGAATGCCAGGGCAGGAAGATGGGAATGGGTGGGTGGGTGGGTGGGGGAGCACCCTCATAGAGGCAGGGGGAAGGAGGATGAGATAGAGAGTTTCTGAAGGGGAGACCTGGAAAGGAGAAAACATTTGAAATATAAATAAAGAAAATATCTAATAAAAAAAGAAAAAAATTAATAATATATTTGACAACATGTCTATTTATGTCTATTAGCAAGTTATTGTCTTCCCCCATCCCACTGCTGTTGAAAGTGTTTCTTTAAACTTCATTTCATGTGATTTTCTTTTGTTTTTGCATATAAAGCATTAAGTTTCATTATAACATTTTCACCTCTGCGGCCCGGGGTGAGAGCACTTCTGGGAGAACCTGTGTACAGAGGACTATGGAACGGCCTTAGCTTCCAGGTGCAGATGGTGACCAGAGGGATCCTGTCCCGGTTGCTCCACTGTTCTGTGCCCTGTGCTCTTCTGGTCCTACTTTGGACACTGTTTGAAGAGAAAGTGTTTATCTCACCTCTGATCCCAGGGCTGAGAGCACTCCTGGGAGACCAGCTCTCTCCTGGCAGGACCTGTGTACAGAGGACTGTGGAACAGCCTTAGCTCCTGGGTGCAGATCTCCCAGGTTCATGGATTGGCAGGATTAATACAGTGAAAATGGCCATCCTGCCGGAAGCAATCTATAGATTCAATGCAATCCACATCAAAATTCCAACTCAATTCTTCATAGAGTTAGGAAGAGCAACTTGCAAATTAATCTGGAGTAACAAAAAAGCCAGAATAGCGAAAACTGTTCTTAACAATAAAACAACTTCTGGGGCAATCACCATCCCTGAAATCAAGCTATACTACAGAGCAATAGTGATTAAAAACTGCATGGTATTGGTACAGAGACAGGCCAGTAGATCAATGAAATAGAATTGAAGACCCAAAAATGAGCTCACACACCTATGGTCATTTGATCTTTGACAAAGAAGCTAAAACCACCCAGTGGCAAAAAGACAGCATTTTCAACAAATGGTGCTGGTTCAACTGGCAGTTAGCACAGAGAAGAATGCAAATCGATCCACTCTTATCCCCTTGTACAAAGCTCAAGTCCAAGTGGATCAAGGACCTCCACATAAAACCAAGTACACTGAAACTAATAGAAAAGAAAGTGGGGAAGAGCCTTGGGCACATGGGCACAGGGCAAATTTTCCTGAAAAGAACACCAATAGCTTATGCACTAAGATCAAGAATTGACAAATGGGACATCATAAAATTTCAAAGCTTCTGTAAGGCAAATGACACTGTCAATAGGACAAAATGGCAACCAACAGACTGGGAAAAGATCTTTACCAACCCTACATCTGATAGAGAGCTAATATTCAATGAATATAAAGAACTCAAGAAATTAGACTCCAGAGAGCCAAATAACCCTATTAAAAATGGGGTACAGAGCTAAACAACGATTTCTCAACTGAGACATACCAAATGGCTGAGAAGCACTTAAAGAAATGTTCAACATCCTTAATCATCAGGGAAATGCAAATCAAAACAACCTTGAGATTCCACCTCACACCAGTCAGAATGGCTAAGATCAAAAACTCAGGTGACTGCAGATGCTGGAGAGAATTTGGAGAAAGAGAAATACTCCTTCATTGCTGGTAGGATTGCAAGCTGGTACAACCACTCTGGAAATCAGTTTGGTGGTTCCTCAGAAAATTGGGCATAATACTACCTAAGGACCCAGCTATACCTCTCCTGGGCATATACTCAGAAGATGCTCCTACATGTAATAAGAACACATGCTCCACTATGTTCATAGCAGCCTTATTTATAATAGCCAGAAGCTGGAAAGAGCCCAGCTGTTCCTCAACAGAGGAGTAGATACAGAAAATGTGGTATTGCACAATAGAGTACTACTCAGCTATTAAAAACAACGATTTTAAAAAATTCCTAGACAAATGGATGGAACTAGAAAATATCATCCTGAATGAGGGAACCCAATCATAAAAGAACATGGTATGCACTCACTGATGGGTGGATATTAGCCCAGAAGCTCGGAATACTCAAGATAGAATTCATGGACCACATGAAGCTCAAGAAGAAGGAAGACCAAAGTATGGATACTTTGGTCCTTCTTAAAAGGGACCATGGGAGGAGATACAGAGACAAAGTATGGAGCAGAGACTCGAGGAAAGGCCATTCAGAGACTGCCCCACCTGGAGATCCATCCCATATACAGTCACCAAACCCAGACACTATTGTGGATGCCAAGAAGTGCTTGCTGACAGGAACCTGATATAGCTGTCTCCTGAGAGGCTCTGCTAGTACCTGACCAATACAAAGGTGGATGCTCTCAGCCAACCATTGGACTGAGCAGAGTCCCCAATGGAGGAGCTAGAGAGAGGACCCAAAGAGCTGAAGGGGTTTGCAGCCCCATAGGGGAGGAATAATATGAACCAACCAGTACCCCCAGAGCTCCCAGGCACTAAACCATAGAGGGACCCATGGCTCCAGCTACATATGTAGCAGAGGATGGCCTTGTTGGTCATCAATGGGAGGAGAGGCCCTTGGTCCTGTGAAGGCTTGATGCCCCAGTATAGGGGAATGCCAGGACAGGGAAGCGGGAGTGGGTGGGTTGGTGAGCAGAGGGAGGGGAATGGGATAGGGTGTTTTCAAAGGGGAAACCAGGAAGGGGATTATATTTGAAATGTAAATAAAGAAAATATCTAATTAAAACATTTTCAAAAAAATTGTTTTCATTGATTCTGTCTCTTGCTTCTTCAGCTCTATGTATTTTGAAATATATATTTAAATACCAAGTTTGATCATAGTCTAAAACCTCTATTTTTTTTATGATTTCATTTGTTTCATTCAATATGCTTTACTGTTTAAGGACCTTTTAGCCGTATAGTTCTTAAGTAGTTGGAGATTTCTTCTCCCCTTCTCCTGTCCTCCTTTTTCTATTTTAATGGCTAGCTTACTTGCATATACTTTTACAGTTTTGATTCTTGAACTCACTGAATCTCGTTGCATTGTATTGTCAGTTTTAATAAATGCTTCATTAGTTCTTGAAAATAATATGAATTTTGTCATTATGGCAATTTGTCAATTTGGTAATTGTGTTTATGTTCTTGCTTCTTATTGGCTTTCTTTGTGTTCTGTTAGCTATTGAGGCAATTATGAACCACATGACTGAGCATTTATTTTCTCTTTAATTCCCATAACCCACATCAGAGGGCACCCTTCAGGAGCTGCTTACCTTCTACCATAGTCACTGCAATCGCACTGCTGCCACCGGGCTTGCCAGCAACCCCTTCACCTGCTAAGACATCTCACTGGCTCTGCATGCTATAGCTCCGTGAACTTTCTCACGTGCAGATAGATTCTCAAGGTTATTTTGAGAGCAGTAATTTTTGTTGTTGTTGTTTTATTAAATCCAGTCTGATAAGCTTTTTAAATTGAACAATTTACTGTTGCCCTAGCCTTCGGCCCCCCAAGACTGTCCTTCGGGGTAGGGGGTAAGAAGGCTCAGAACCAAGGACATAGGCTCTGGGAGCCAGGGGAGAAGCAGAAGCAGACGTGTTTATTGCAGAACTGGGGAGAGCCTTCATACCCTCTACCCACGCCCCATTGGTCCATCCCTGCTAGCTCCATGTAGTTGGTACCATCTGATTGGTTGTTCTAGTCATGCTCTCTTTCGTCATTTGTCTCCAGGTGTCAGGCAGATTTCAGGGTCAGTAAATGCGGAAGCTACTCTTGCACATGTGTGGGCCACTGTTGGCCACCAGGCAGAATATTCTGACTCACTCCTCCTACATTTTACTGTTAGAGTTAGTGTAACTATGTTTGTATTTTATCTTATGTTTATGCACTCTATGTCCCATTTGTTTCATTTTTATTATCTCTTTCCTTTTAGTTTAAAATTTTGTAGTTGAATTTTCTTTGTCCTGGCTTGCTTTACTTCTATGTTATCCTTCAATGATAACTCAAGGAAATACAATATGCATTCTTATTACTGTCCAGTAAATATATCATTATGACTTCTTTTCACTAGCATGAAGAACTGAAAACACTTCACATCTAAACTTGATTGCACACAATGTTTAGACCAACAAGACATTATCAGTATTGTGTAGCATGAGCGTTCATTTATATATCATACATATCACAAAGTATTCCATTTGATGCTACTCGCCAGTTCTGGTGTTGCTTGTTTCTGCCTGGGATCACCCTTCTAGAACATGTTTAGTGTTTTCCTGCTGGTAAGGAACACTCTATTTTTATTTCTCTAAAAATGTCATTTTTATGTGAAAAAATTATCTTCTTAGATGCTAAAATCTCAGTATATTAAAATTCCTATGCAAGATACCATTTGATAGTCGGGTAGATGGTCCAACATTTGATCTTCATGTTAGCCTTGGGGCTCTGCCAGTTCTGTGCTAGCGCTCCTAACACTGTCTTTTTTTTTTTTTTCCCTAATTGAAATAATAGAGTGTTTGGAAGAAAAATGTATTCATTCAAGAGTCTGTTCTCCCATTTGCTACTGTGAGATCTTGATCAAGTCACTTATCTTCTCCCAGCCAATTTCCTTATCTATGAGTTGAAAAAGAAATCCGATATTGGCTCTGTTTCACTGGGGAAGTCTGAGCTCCTGTTGTGTTGTGACAGGCATGAAAGTGCTTTGTAACCAGCCAAAAAACTTTAGTGTTATTAAACGGTTATTGGATCAGAAACATTTTCAGTGTACATATTCAAAATTCTCTTACAAGCATGCACTTCCATGAGAAACTGCAGAACAAATTCTATGTTCGTGTGTTTATTTATATATATTCTCCCCTTACTAAGCATTGTGTTAAAAGTTACATAACACAGAGCGTTTAAACAGTTCATCATAAACTCATGTTTTTCATCTTTTAAGAAACCACTATGAGAAGGGAATTTGGCTGTTACATAATTCACAATACCCATGAGATTTAAAAAAAAAAAGCCTTTTTTTTTTTCACTTTCTGTATAATGTGGGAACATTAAGCTCATGTTCCTGACAGCTCAAAGGGTACCACTTGGCATGGTTTATGCACCTCAGCATTGGGCCGCTCTCTGGTTTGATCTCCTGTTTCATGATCCCCAAGGAGAATTATACATTTTAATGTGAGTTCTGAGTAGTTTCTCTCCTGCTCTACTTGCAAATGGATTCTATTCAGAAAACTAATAAATAATGCCAGCTTCCCTTTCAGCATATGCCGTACACAGCAGAGGGCAGGTCAGGCTAACAAATTAAAAATTCATTCTGCATACATAACTTTTAAAAACTACCTTAGGAAAGTAACATGTAACCTTGTTTTGTGTTCCTTTCAGAAAAGCTCATTTTAAAATACCCAACTACATTAATCAGATTTTAGTCTCTTCACCCAGAAATAGGCATCTTGCTATTGGATTGTTTATTTTTTCCTTTAGAAAATGTAATATTCATATTTCTTTTTGATAGGTCTTGGATTTGTGTGCTGTGTGCCTACATGCATCTGTGTGTGCATGCATGTAGTATGTATGTGTGTGTCCCTGTCTGTTTGTCTGTCTGTTTTTCTTTTGGGTTCAGGCTTCTTGTTTGTTTGGGTTTTTTGTTTGTTTTGTGTAAATACGTAGTCTGTAAACAAACTCAAATAGATGTTGGTGCATTGTGGCTAATGTCCTAATATCTCTGACGGGCTTTTCATGACGGGCACATTTTAAATGGGACATTTGTTCTTTACTTACATGTTTTGACTTTTGTCTGCAGGTCACTGGCATGCATTTTATATGAGATGTGTTGCATGGATCATGCGTTTGCTGGCTCCAGTTTCTTGTCTGTGGTTTTGAAAATCGTTGAAGGCAACACACCTTCACTCCCTGCCAGATATCCACAAGAACTAAACAGCATCATGGAACGGTACGGAAGCAAGTCTGAAGCAGAAACCGTTTGAAGTTCTGTTACTGTGTTCGCAAGGAACGTAGGTTTTTGTTCGTTTGAAAAACCATTTTCTCTTTGAACATTACAGCATGTTGAACAAGAGTCCTTCAGTGAGACCGTCAGCTGCAGAAATCTTAAAAGCCCCTTACATGGAAGAGCAGCTTCAGGTATTGGCAATGAGAATGGTGTAGGGGCAGTCTGTAACCTTAGGCCATGCTGTGGGCTCAGAGGTGGTGAAGTCAGTCAGAGAGGAGGAGAGCAGGCTTAATGGAGCCAAGAGGAATACCAGGGAAACCTGTTTGCAAAGGAGGCCACACAAACCCTGGCTCCCTGATGCCACCAGACATGGAAAGTCGGGGCTCTAATTTTCTACCTAAAACCATTATCTACCCAGTGGCTCTGAGGTTGACAGATCTTACTTGAACACTTTGAAATCCATTCCATTAGGCCAAGAATGTACTGCTAATAATATGGAAATGAGGGATTTTCATTGGGCTGTTCTTACTCCCTCCTTGGTGACAAGGCTTCATCTTTCAGTGGTTAGGTTACTGGTTAACTCTTTGTTTTCCTTCACATTAGAGCGCTTGATGGGACAGAGGACCTGCCCCGGGCCTGAGAAGCAATCTGTCCTCTCTAAGACTTTTTATCTTTTACGGGGCTCCCCACCTTTGCTATTTTAACCCCTCAGGCATGTTCCCTGGGTTATGAATAGCTCTACGAGGAGCCTCCAGGTAACCCTCCTGGCAACTTTTCACCAGTAGGCCAAGATCTAAATCTGAAGGAAGCAAGGATACCAGTGAGGTGTGCTCAGCCTTGGTGCACAGGGCTGACCCTGGGGAGACGGAGAAGAGAGGGGCAGGTGTGACCTTAGGTTCTTCTGACCTTTGACTGCGAGAGTCAGCAGCCAAGGAACAGTAGCAGAAATGAAAAGGATAACCAGGAGACTAAGCGTTATAAACAAAAGAAAAAGGAACAAGGAGGGGGAGGGGCTTCGGTGGCCAGAGGCATAGAGGCCATCTTAACACTGGGAAGGGTTAGCAGGCAAACAGTTTAAAAGGAGGCCTGCAGACGGCGTCAGACCCGTGCAAATCACCATGTGGGTACCAAAAAGTGAGCCAGGGTCCTCTGGAAGGGCAGCCAGTGCTCTGAACTGCTGAGGTGTCTCTCCAGCTCTGCAGTATTTTAAAAGTAACACCAGTAAACCCTGATAGCAAAATATAAAGCCTTGAAGGCCAACTCCAACAAGGCCAAGATTAGCTAGAAGCAAGCGAGTTGTGGTTGCACCGGTTCAGGGTTGGATTCTGTCTGTAAACATTTGGGATTCTATTCTCCATAGGTTTGGGCATTATTTTTGATCATAAAAATGACAGTGTGTATTGAGGAAGTCCCTCTTCTGGTTGCTGAGATCTATATCACAGCCTTGGGTTGTACCTTAGCTCAGTGTCTCATTTGCCTCATGCCTGTCTTGTCATGGGGAGGGTTGGCATAGTTTGTTAAAGGCTGAGAGGTGGGCACTCCTAGAGCTGAGGGAGGGCCTGTGGTGGTGGGCAAAGGAAGGAGTGAGAAAGGAGACCGAGAGCAAGGCAGGCAGGCGCTGCCCCTTCCCATGCAACCTGCCAGTGTCCTGCCACGGTCCGCAAAGGGCTCAGACAGAAGAGGCATGCGGCACCTGTGTGCCCTCTCACTGGAGGGCTTGTTTAAGGTCTGTGTGGTTGTCCTTTATTTCAGCACCTGATGTGTAAATATCCAGAGATGACCCTGGGAGACAAGAACTCAGTTTGTCAGAAGGAGGCCGGTCATACAATTAATGCCGGGTAAGTAATTGCTCTGGTTTTTAAAACCCCATCTCGTGTAAATGCTAAGTCTTTAAAAATCTATTAGTGCTAAGATGGCTGCGTGGAGCATCCTAGATTTCACTTAAGTCTTGCCAAGAAATTAGAAGCTTCAGTAATGTGGCGTGTCAAAGCCGTTTGCCTCGGGTGGTAGCAGGCTGAAATCCTGCCTTCCTAAACCACCGCACAGCTCCCAGATCTGCGGGGTGGCGTCAAAGTTGCCCGTGAGTGTATAGAGGAAAGACTCCTTTCTCAGACATTTAGGGATGTTTATGCAAATACGCCTTCCATTAGAAACCTAGATGGCGTCACACGGTGTTTGTTTAACTGACAGTCTCTATCTGCTGAAGGAAAGTATTGTAGGTTCCTGAGGCATTTGAAATAAATAAATTTTAAAAAGCCAAATTCACTTTCTTCACATAGCATACATCCTCTCTCTATCAGAGAGAGAGAGAGACAGAGAGAGAGAGACAGAGAGAGACAGACAGAGAGAGAGAGAGAGAGAGAGAGAGAGAGAGAGAGAGAGAGAGAGAGAGAGAATACATCTCCAAAAGAACCATTTTGGTTTTTGGGCCTGACTTCTCTTTTTTCTCATTCAATTTTTTTTTTCTTTAACTTGTGAAAGCACAGAATGGTAGGTGGCTTCAGATCATGGGTGCATACCTATGCAGACAATTGAGGTGCAGATACCAAGGACCCTGCTTCTTAAAGATTAAAGCACAATTTTATTAATGGAACTCTATTTAATTTTCTAAGAACCCAAGGGCACTAGCGCCCCCTCCCCAGTGGTGTGCAAGGCAGTGGTCTGGGAACAGGAACCCCTGGGGGACTTTCAAGGCCAAATCTCCAAGTACTGTCTGTCCTCTGACGCATACTCCTGTGTAGAAACTCTCCCCCGACACACCCCATCATGGACACTCTCCCCCGACACACACCCTGCGGTTTCTTCACTGGGTATTTGGCTTCCCAGCCTCACATTCAACCTAAGGCAATGAACACCCGAAAGAGATCCCTTAGGGAGACTTTATAGACATGTTTCTAATACACTTCTCGCATTGCTAACCATTCTTTCAAGAAGGTTTGTTTACTCTTTGTTTATTAACTACAGATGTGAGAGGAGAGGTTGCCCTGTTTGTGAGATAGTAAGTTAACTTTAGCTGGCACACGTCACCACAGCTGTGGACCAGTGACAATCAATGGCATGCTGGGAGTCAATTGCCCTGGAGGACTCCACACTGTAAACTATTGATTTCACTCAGTCCCCTTTATTTTCAAGATCTGTGGCTAGGTTTCAGGGAAGTCCGTTAGGTCTTATAAAATAAGAGGGAGCATATTCCGGATAAGTTGTCCCTTCTGGGGACTCTGTTCTGGATGGTGTTCTAGAAGCATGCGAGTGGCCGAGAGCAGTCTCTAATGGCGTTTCTGAAAGAAGAAGTTGAGAGTAACGAGCCTTCTGAGATACTTGTCCCGAAACAAGGACGGAAGGAGAGGTCACTGGGAACATGGCCACCCGCCTTGCAATCCCTGTTTAGTGTGAGCAGCCTCTCTGACTGAACTAAAGGGAGTTTCTTCAATCAATGAAGGTCACCTCTGTGATGTGGGTGCTATCGTTCTCTTTTATACTTACACAGAGATTTCATAGCCTCCAAAGAACCTCCAAAGAACCTCCAAAGAGTGTGATCCGGGAGGAAGGCTGTGAGCCCACGGGGTGTTTTTGACCTTCAAAGTTAACCACTGGACCATACTGTCATAAAGCATGGCCTGGAGAAAGCCCAGGGTATAAGTCATTCAGGATAATACAGTTGTTATAATGCCACCATTAGACACTGTGCATAATTATCTCGTGACATTTACTGCAGCCCAGTCTTTACAGACAAGGAAACTGGGGTTCACTTTCTAGCACCCTTGACTACAGAGAGAGTGGGTGGTGAAGGTGGAATTCACTGCCTTTCCAAAGACCATGACCTTTTTACACATAGATGAGTTACTCTGGTGGCCTATTTACTCTCTGATCACAAGGATCCGAATTCGTCTCATGTTATCAAAACCAGCCATAAGCCATAAAATGAGCAGAAATGTGGAAAGTACACAATTTGCTTTTAAACAGAAATCCAATTTGAAAAATAATGCTGATTAACTCCAGTCCTTGTTGGCTCATTACCCACTCCGGAGTTTATTAGATTTTCCTGCCCCAAGATGCTGCTCTCCCTGTAGAGCAATGATCCTTGTGTAAAATATTTGTTTAATTTTTTTTTCTGAGCATGAGTTTGGTATGAGTTGCATGTTGTGGAATGTTTATTACTTACAGGCAGGAAAAGATTCACCTGCAGACTCTGCAAGCCTTGTCTGACGTGCAGAAAATGACTCCCAGAGAGCGGATGCGCCTGAGGAAGCTGCAGGCAGCTGAGGAGAGAGGCAGGAGGCTGAAGTAAGCTCCTTGCCTTGGGGTGCCCCACGCCCTGCACCCCAACAGTGCTGTCAAAGAACTTGTGCGAGGAAAGCAAAAGCCAAAACAAGAGTCCAAAGCACATATGATCACTTACTTATTAATTGTCCCAACCCCCAAATATGATTACTGAGCAATAGATTAGATGTCAGGTACTAATTATATCAGGTTTTCAGTCCCGTGTGAAGACAGAGGTTGAAAGGTAGGGAGGGTGCTGGTGATGGCTGTGTGTTCAGGCTCTATGAAGCCTCATCCTGCTGGCACCTGACCTGTCAAGAGACTGAACAGTGTTTCAGTACTTTCCTCTGTATTAGTTACTTTCCCACTGCTGAGATAAGGCACTCCGACAGCAGCAACTTATGGGATAACGGGCGTATTTTGGCTCACTGTTTCGGAGTATAGTTCAACACAGCAGAGAAGTCATAGGCAGTGGGATGTTGAGGAATGGTTAATGAGCATCTTTGGGTTCAGAGGCAGGTCATTTGTTTGCTGCTCTGTGTGGCATGAATGCTCCTGCCACGTCAGTTTCAGGCTACCAGGTGATGGTATGGATTAGTCAGTTGGGAAAATGTATGTGCAGTCTGTTCTCGGGAGCCAGAGCATGCTGGTTCCTATAAACCACGGATTGTGGGTCTAACTGGAGATATATATGCACTTGAATTACTCGTGACATCTACTCAGAGCTCCAAACCTTTGTCTAAGTGATGCTAATATCTCCAAGGTAGCATAATTCCTGTTATCAGTTGAATATAAATGGAGAGTTAAATCTGAAAGGAATGTATTAAAAAGGCAAATGTAATACTTCCCATGCATATTAAAATTATTATTCAGATTAAACCTATTTATAGGCAAAAGAATAGCATGAATATTCCACATGACATAATATTATTCTTTCTATTTGGCCTTGATTTTATAAATTAATTGGATTAGAATTTTGATCATTGTTTCTAGGATTCAAGAGAGGCCATGTATTTTAGCTAATGTCATTGAGAAATGCCAACATTGTGCATAATCTCATTAATATGTAGTATAAAAATGAAGCTTGTGGAGATCAAAAGTAGACCGGCTGTTGATGGGGAGGGGCGGGCATGTTAGACAAAAGGAATCCCAAGTCCTGGAAGTCTGTCTGTCATACATTATGGTACCGAAGAATTGACGGTTGCTTAGTAGACCTCTTCCCACTTCCCTCAACCATAATGCCCACGCAGTCCTCGACACGCATTTCCAGTGTCCTTGCTTATGGGCTTGCTCATCATGACGTAGAAGGAACCTCAGACACTGGGGTACAGCATCTTCATAGTCAGGACGCTCAGGGGTAAGGGCTATCTTCTCCTGATATCCAGGGGTTCCCAGAGTTGACTACAAGCCATAACTCCCTTGTTTGTTCTTTAGAAGAGACTCACACGAAAAGTTAAAAGAGATAGAATCATTTGTGGGGCTGTACCATGAGGGACAGACCTGATGGTCTGGCTTCCTGCTAACCAGTCTGCCTGTTAAAACAGGCACCATGCTTATTTATGCTATAGATATGGTATAAGCAGTTTGTACTGTTTTTTTATACATTTGTATTAATTTTACAGAAAGATTGCAGAAGAAAAATATAAAGAAAATAACAAATGGATGCAAGAACTGAGATCCTGGGACCTTGGGTCCGAGAGTGCCGAGGTGCTCCACGTAAGCCCCCCTTGTTTCGTGTTTAAGTGGGATATTTCCTTTGGGTCCTTTGGATTCATCAGACTAAATGTGTAGGAAAGGGGTAGAAAATAAGGCACTCAGACCAACCTGGCCCAACTTTAGGGAGGACTTTAAAAAGTAACCTGACAGTTGATGACAACTCCAATTCAAAGCAGCTTGGATCTAGACGTGGACCAGTTGGTTCAGTCCTCACACATAAAGTGGCCAGTGTCTCCAGGACAACCGAAGATGACTAACTGACAGGACAGATGTGCACATACTTGATTTCCACTTCTATTCTTTGCGCCTTGACTCTCCAGTCCATCAAGCCTTTTTGTCTCATTTTTATTCTTTATCCTATTTTCTGTCTCTCATTCATATTATCATACACCATGATAATAACTTGGCTCAAACTCAAGGACCACAGATATCTTATAATGAATAAATAGAGTTCCAGGATTCCCCTCAACCCCCATTCAAGTCTTCTGTATTCGAAATCTCTGAGTGGTAAATACTATTTTCATTCATGGTTGAGAATCTCTCTCTGGGCCTTGGTGGTAGGATCTGATACTAAGGTTGCCTGTGTGGGGTCATCTGGGGGCAGTTGGACATCAACAGCAGCCTCATAGCTCTTCTGATAAAGGCACCATGGCGTGGGAAAGCTTTAAGATGTTCACCCAGATCTGAGATGCTTTCCTTGAGCAGAAAGAACCAACCTTGAGACTGTTGAACAACCTGAATCTCAGTGCTATAAACTCTGTAGCTTAGCTTAGTCACTACAGGCCTCCCACCCCTGGGTTTGGCTGACGCCCAAGCAAATCTTTCTTTTAGACAGTGAAGCCTGGGAACACTTGATTTCTGTCCCACCCTGGGCAAGACAATGCTCATCTATCTTCCGCAGTTATTTAGAGGACCAGATAGTCCAGAGTTGGATCACACAGAAGATTTAGTCTTCTCTGTGTACCTACGGGTTTTCTGCTTATTGAACTGGTCAGCAGATGCCGTAGAGTGCTGGTGATAAGTGCTTGATCTCACCCTGTGTTCCACCATTCTGGTACCACAATAGCGCTCAATTCTACCCTGTGTTCCTCCTTTTTGGTACCCCCATTTTTAGTGAACCCATTTGTGGAATCTGTCACTGGTCTCAGAGACCTGGGAAATTTCCTGCTCATGGATACTGGCAAATAGAGAAATTTCTGGCTAAGAGGACATGGGGTCAGCAACAATACCAGGTCTCAACCAAGAGAAAGGTCTGGATGCCACCACAGCATTGAGGAAGCCATGCCTCAAGAAAACTGAGTGCCATGCTCCAGGACCCCAGACACCCCTAGGCACTGTGACGATTGACGGCTTCCAGTAGTAGGTCTTTGTCCCTGAAACTGTCTGCTTTGTCCATACAAGACTGAAAACCAGCCATTCCCAGAGATCTAGACAAGAAAACTGATGGGTTCATCGAGATTCCGTGTTAATTAATGCATGAAAACTACTTGCTCAATCATCAAGATAAACTGGAGTGCTTATTTCTGGAATGCTTTGAGATCTGGGAGATTTCTTTGCTAAGACTGGAGCTTGGGAACCAGATATGGTCATTTTTCCCCCCATGAAACCTAAGTGACCTTCTTCCCTCCATTTCCCTCCCCCTCCCCTCCCCTTCTCTGCCCTCCCTCCCTCCCTCCCTCTCTCTTGCCCATCCTTTCTATGTGGCCCAGACTGGCCTTAAACTCATGAGCCTCCTGCATCGGCCTCTCAAGTGCTGAGATACAGGCATGTGAAGTCACACCAAGCTCTGAGTTTATTTTGAAGTTATCACATGGCAAAGAAAAGGAAGATCTTACAAGTTAGGGACCAATAATCTACTTCATCGGTTTACTTTTCTCCTTTAACCCCTTAAGAGCATCACCTTTGTGTCTGCTACAATTATCACCAGCAGTATCAACGTACTGTGACGTGCGGAGTGCTGAGCAGCCCTGAAAGCCGAGGCGTGTTTGCAGCCTCTGCTGATTTGGGTGTTAGATTCTATGATAACCCAAGACTGCATGGCAGGCAGAACCGTGGGAGATTTTGTTACCCATATGTTATCACACAGAACATGGAGCCAGAAACAAACATCTTTGCCGGGCGGTGGTGGCACACACCTGTAATCACAGCACTGGAGGCAGAGGCAGGTGGATTTCTGAGTTCAAGGCCAGCCTGGTCTACAGAGTGAGTTCCAGGACAGCCAGAGCTACACAGAGAAACCCTGTCTCAAACCGCCCCCCCCAAAAAAAAACCCAAACCAAACCAAACCAAACCAAACCAAACCAAAACCAAAACAAAACAAAACAAACAAACAAAAAAAAAAAACCTTTTTATTTTGACCCAGCTGAGACAAAGAAAGGTTGCTTAGAGACCCTGCAGTTCCCGGCACACGCCCCTGGTGACTTCCTACATTAGTTACTTTTCTTGATGCTGAGACAGAGCACACCTGACACAAGTAATTTAGGGAGAGGTTTTGCTTTGGGGTGAGTTTTGGGGGACTCATGATTTGAAATCACCATCCATGATAGCAGAGAAATTGTTATGGGGAGGACACTGCACTTGCAGTCAGGAAGGAGAGAGAGAGAGAGAGAGAGAGAGAGAGAGAGAGAGAGAGAGAGAGAGAGAGAGAGAGAGAGAGAAGAGAGAGAGATCATTGCCTAGCTGACCTTTTCTTTCATCTAGGACCCCAGACTGTGGGCTGATGATGCCCACATGCCCACCTTCAGAATAGATCTTCCTTTTCCAGTTCAACCTTTCTGCAAACACTCTCAGATACACAAAACATGTTTCCGTAGTGATTCTAACTACTCAAAGGGACAAGTAAGTTTGACCATCAATCACACTTTTCCTTTCTCTAGGCCAGTGTGTGTGTATATGTGTAGGACCTGGGCTTATCAGCTTTCTGATAGGCTCCCTTTGATTCTGATATTGATGACCAAGGATTACATCTCATTATCCAAGGACAGAAAGTGGGGCTCCTGAACGTGACCATCCCTCTAGAAGAAGGAACTGAAAAAGACAACAAAGAGTAGATCCATTATCTCTTTAGAGGGGGAAACACTCATTTAATGGGAATAGAAGAAAAGGAGGTGCAACCAGAGGGAGGGCTTTCTTGTTCACCCCAGGAGAATCTGGGAGACAGACGAGCAGGCAGGAAAGAGACAGGTTGGATCATACTCACAGACACAAGAGGGAGATGGGTTTAATGATATTCACAGAACAATGCAAGAAGCTAAACACTTTGCAGAGGCCTGAAGGGTTTTCATCATCTCAGGGAAAGGCATTGTTGAGCTGAAGAAGATGAAATAAAATATGACAGAGGCTGAATTAATAAGATGCAAGGAGCTGAAGGAAGATGTAATAAAGGGAAAATGCAGCTGTCTTTGAGTGCATCTCCTCACCCAGTCTTCACATTCTGATGACTGTATTTCCCCGCACTGTCTTCTCCACATTCTGATGGCTTCATTTCTTCCCAGTCTCACTGAGGCTCTGCCTTCAGTTCCATTTTCCTTTCTCTCATGTCTGGCTGCAGCAAACTCCTGTGTGGTTCATTGTGGGGAGCCTGTGTGGCAGGTGTGGGGATGTTTGAGTCTGTGGATGCATACACCGACCAGAGGTGAGCAGTGGGGTCCTTCTCAGTTCCCCTCTCCCTTGGTCTGGGAGGTGATGTCTCTCACTTAACTGAGAGCTCATTGATTATGCCAATGCAGCTGGCCAGCGAGCCCCATGGATTTTGCTGTCTTCCACCTCCCCAGCTTTGGGATTAACATCTGTCTTTTAAGATGCTGGGAATCTAAGTGCAGGCCCTCATGCACACACAGCAAGCACTCTACCAGCGGAGCCTGGCCTCCAGAACCCGCTGAATATTTCAGAAGCAGCTGGAGGGGGAGAGTTTGGGGAGTGAATGGGTCCAGGATGCCATATGTTATGAAAATCCTCTGAGGCATTTAGAAGAGTGGCTTGATTTGTTTTCAGACTTTAACTGACAATGTCTTTATTTTGGCAGGCGGTTTCTGCTTGGCTGAATCTGGGTTTTAAAGTCTTGAAGCACGGTTGAGAGTTGGCTCCATTTCTTAAGAGGATAGTAGTTTAAAAAACCTACAGTTTACAAAGCAAGCCCTGGCCTCCTTTTCTGCAATGGCATCTACAGTCATACATGTGCTAAGTCTGGGCTTCTGGGGAAGTACCTAGCAGACCAGAAGTCCATATGTGTGCTGGGAGCAGGGTCAAAGAGTAGATCAGTGGTCCTCATCCTGAGAGAGGCAGACACAGCAACTGTGTCCTCTTCAAAGAGAATCCCAGCAAGTCAGGCACTTGACTGCTTATTTTCAAATGCCTTTTAAAGTGCGTTGTGATAATAGTCTACCATCTCCCTGTTCTTTGGGTTCTCCATACATTATCAGTGAGCCTTTACAATCTGGATCCAGCTGTACCTCCAGTAGGGAAAGCAGACTTGCTAACAATACTTCATGAGTGCATTCTCACAAATGCCTTGTTTTATGGGTGGGCGGGAGCATGGCTTTATTTGATTTGAATTACTCATTTAATATTACTATGGACTTTCCTTTTAATGTGTTTCTTAATAAAAGGCTTTCCATAAAAGATACTTAGACAATTCAGTATTAGATTTAGTTTGTAAGCACACATAATAATAATAATAATAATAATAATAATAATAATAATTCCTATTAATATATTTGGGCACTTTACCATTCATTCATTCATTCATTCATTCAGTTAGTTTTGGTTTGGTTTTGTTGAGGCAGAATCTCATATTGTGCAGGCTCTCTTCAAACACACCATTTAGTCCAGGATTGTTTAATGTCCCTGCCTCTATTTTTTTGTGGTATTTTGCCCCCATAGTCTCATATATTTGGATGCTTAGTCACCAGAGAGTAGAACAGTTCAGGAAAGATTAGGAGGATTAGGAGATGTGGCCTTGTTAGGGTGGGAGTGATCTTATGGAGGAACTGTGTCATTGGGGATGGGCTTTGAGGTTTCAAGAGTCCAGGCCAGGCCAAGTCTCAGTCTCAGTCTCCCTCTCTCTCCCTCTCCCCCTGCAAATCTCTCAGCTACTGCTCCATTGCCACACCTGTCTGCTTCCTGCCATGATGATCCTAGACAAACCCTCTAAAACTGTAAGCAAGCCCCTACATTCCTTCTAAAATAAGACTTGCCTTGGTCATGGTGTCTCTTCACAGTAATAGAACGGTGATTAATCCTACTTCCCTGGCTGAAATTGTAGGCATGTGTCACCACAGCTATGCAGTTTATACAATGCTGGGGACTGAACACATGACTTCTTTCATGCCAGGGAAACAGTCTACCAACTAATATACATTTCCAACCTTACTTTTTATATTTTTTGAAGCTGAATTACTTCATCATTTCTTAGGTATTTGTCTTTTAGAAATTTGAAATTCTTAAACTTGTCTTAAAATCCAGGTAAGACTTTGAAGTCATTCAACTCAAGATGTTTAGTTTTGAAGTGAGCCTGAGCAGGGCTGGGATGAGGATAAGTTAGCTGGGGGTGCTGTGGGGTGCTGTGGGGTGCGGTGGGGTGCTGTGGGGTGCGGTGGGGTGCTGTGGGGTGCTGTGGGGCACTGTGGGGTGCTGTGGGGTGCTGTGGGATGCTGTGGGGTGCTGTGGGGCACTGTGGGATGCTGTGGGGTGCTGTGGGATGCGGTGGGGTGCTGTGGGGTGCTGTGGGACGCTGTGGGGTGCTGTGGGGTGCTGTGGGGTGCTGTGGGACGCTGTGGGGTGCTGTGGGACGCTGTGGGGTGCTGTGGGGTGCTGTGGGATGCTGTGGGACGCTGTGGGGTGCTGTGGGGTGCTGTGGGATGCTGTGGGGTGCTGTGGGGTGCTGTGGGGTGCTGTGGGACATTGTGGGACACTGTGGGGTGCTGTGGGGTGCTGTGGGATGCTGTGGGGTGCTGTGGGGCGCTGTTGGGTACTGTGGGGTGCTGTGGGGTGCTGTGGGACACTGTGGGATGCTGTGGGGTGCTGTGGAATGCTGTGGGACGCTGTGGGGTGCTGTGGGGTGCTGTGGGACACTGTGGGACACTGTGGGGTGCTGTGGGGCGCTGTGGGACACTGTGGGACACTGTGGGACGCTGTGGGGTACTGTGGAATGCTGTGGGACGCTGTGGGGTGCTGTGGGGTGCTGTGGGACACTGTGGGACACTGTGGGGTGCTGTGGGGTGCTGTGGGGTGCTGTGGGACACTGTGGGGTGCTGTGGGACGCTGTGGGATGCTGTAGGGTGTGGTGGGGTGCTGTGGGGTGCTGTGGGGCACTGTGGGGCGCTGTGGGGTGCTGTGGGGTGCTGTGGGGTGCTGTGGGGTGCTGTGGGACACTGTGGGGTGCTGTGGGGTGCTGTGGGGTGCTGTGGGACACTGTGGGGCGCTGTGGGACACTGTGGGGTGCTGTGGGGTGCTGTGGGATGCTGTGGGATGCGGTGGGACGCTGTGGGGTGCTGTGGGGTGCTGTGGGGTGCTGTGGGATGCGGTGGAATGCTGTGGGACACTGTGGGGTGCTGTGGGGTGCTGTGGGACACTGTGGGGTGCTGTGGGGCGCTGTGGGATGCTGTGGGACGCTGTGGGGTGCGGTGGGGTGCTGTGGGACACTGTGGGGTGCTGTGGGGTGCTGTGGGTGCTGTGGGACACTGTGGGGTGCTGTGGGGTGCTGTGGGGTGCTGTGGGGCGCTGTGGGGTACTGTGGGGTACTGTGGGGTGCTGTAGGGTGCTGTGGGGTGCTGTGGGACACTGTGGGGTGCTGTGGGGTGCTGTGGGACGCTGTGGGGTGCTATGGGGTGCGGTGGGGTGCTGTGGGGTGCTGTGGGGCACTGTGGGGTGCTGTGGGATGCTGTGGGACGCTGTGGGACGCTGTGGGGTGCTGTGGGGTGCTGTGGGGTGCTGTGGGACACTGGGGTGCTGTGGGACACTGTGGGGTGCTGTGGGGTGCTGTGGGACACTGTGGGACACTGTGGGGTGCTGTGGGGTGCTGTGGGGTGCTGTGGGACACTGTGGGGTGCTGTGGGACGCTGTGGGATGCTGTAGGGTGTGGTGGGGTGCTGTGGGGTGCTGTGGGGCACTGTGGGGCGCTGTGGGGTGCTGTGGGGTGCTGTGGGGTGCTGTGGGGCACTGTGGGACACTGTGGGGTGCTGTGGGGTGCTGTGGGGTGCTGTGGGACACTGTGGGGCGCTGTGGGACACTGTGGGGTGCTGTGGGGTGCTGTGGGATGCTGTGGGATGCGGTGGGACGCTGTGGGGTGCTGTGGGGTGCTGTGGGATGCGGTGGAATGCTGTGGGACACTGTGGGGTGCTGTGGGGTGCTGTGGGACACTGTGGGGTGCTGTGGGGCGCTGTGGGATGCTGTGGGACGCTGTGGGGTGCGGTGGGGTGCTGTGGGACACTGTGGGGTGCTGTGGGGTGCTGTGGGTGCTGTGGGACACTGTGGGGTGCTGTGGGGTGCTGTGGGGCGCTGTGGGGCGCTGTGGGGTACTGTGGGGTACTGTGGGGTGCTGTAGGGTGCTGTGGGGTGCTGTGGGACACTGTGGGGTGCTGTGGGGTGCTGTGGGACGCTGTGGGGTGCTATGGGGTGCGGTGGGGTGCTGTGGGGTGCTGTGGGGCGCTGTGGGGTGCTGTGGGATGCTGTGGGACGCTGTGGGACGCTGTGGGGTGCTGTGGGGTGCTGTGGGGTGCTGTGGGACACTGTGGGGTGCTGTGGGACACTGTGGGGTGCTGTGGGGTGCTGTGGGACACTGTGGGACACTGTGGGGTGCTGTGGGGTGCTGTGGGATGCTGTGGGGTGCTGTGGGGCGCTGTGGGGTACTGTGGGGTGCTGTGGGATGCTGTGGGACACTGTGGGATGCTGTGGGGTGCTGTGGGGCGCTGTGGGGTGCGGTGGGGTGCTGTGGGACACTGTGGGGTGCTGTGGGGTGCTGTGGGTGCTGTGGGACACTGTGGGGTGCTGTGGGGTGCTGTGGGGCGCTGTGGGGTACTGTGGGATGCTGTGGGACACTGTGGGACGCTGTGGGGTGCTGTGGGGTGCTGTGGGGTGCTGTGGGGTGCTGTGGGGCGCTGTGGGGTGCTGTGGGACGCTGTGGGGTGCTGTGGGGTGCTGTGGGACGCTGTGGGACGCTGTGGGGTGCTGTGGGGTGCTGTGGGACGCTGTGGGGTGCTGTGGGACGCTGTGGGGTGCTGTGGGGTGCTGTGGGATGCTGTGGGACGCTGTGGGGTGCTGTGGGGTGCTGTGGGATGCTGTGGGGTGCTGTGGGGTGCTGTGGGGTGCTGTGGGACACTGTGGGACACTGTGGGGTGCTGTGGGGTGCTGTGGGATGCTGTGGGGTGCTGTGGGGCGCTGTGGGGTACTGTGGGGTGCTGTGGGGTGCTGTGGGACACTGTGGGATGCTGTGGGGTGCTGTGGAATGCTGTGGGACGCTGTGGGGTGCTGTGGGGTGCTGTGGGACCCTGTGGGACACTGTGGGGTGCTGTGGGGCGCTGTGGGACACTGTGGGACACTGTGGGACGCTGTCGGGTGCTGTGGAATGCTGTGGGACGCTGTGGGGTGCTGTGGGGTGCTGTGGGACACTGTGGGACACTGTGGGGTGCTGTGGGGCGCTGTGGGACGCTGTGGGGTGCTGTGGGGTGCTGTGGGGTGCTGTGGGTGCTGTGGGGTGCTGTGGGATGCTGTGGGGTGCTGTGGGGTGCTGTGGGATGCTGTGGGGTGCTGTGGGATGCTGTGCGATGCGGTGGGGTGCTGTGGGACACTGTGGGGTGCTGTGGGACGCTGTGTGATGCTGTAGGGTGCGGTGGGGTGCTGTGGGGTGCTGTGGGGCACTGTGGGGCGCTGTGGGGTGCTGTGGGGTGCTGTGGGGCACTGTGGGACACTGTGGGGTGCTGTGGGGTGCTGTGGGGTGCTGTGGGACACTGTGGGGCGCTGTGGGACACTGTGGGGTGCTGTGGGGTGCTGTGGGGTGCTGTGGGATGCTGTGGGATGCGGTGGGACGCTGTGGGGTGCTGTGGGGTGCTGTGGGATGCGGTGGAATGCTGTGGGACACTGTGGGGTGCTGTGGGGTGCTGTGGGACACTGTGGGGTGCTGTGGGGCGCTGTGGGATGCTGTGGGACGCTGTGGGGTGCGGTGGGGTGCTGTGGGACACTGTGGGGTGCTGTGGGGTGCTGTGGGTGCTGTGGGACACTGTGGGGTGCTGTGGGGTGCTGTGGGGCGCTGTGGGGCGCTGTGGGGTACTGTGGGGTGCTGTGGGGTGCTGTAGGGTGCTGTGGGGTGCTGTGGGACACTGTGGGGTGCTGTGGGGTGCTGTGGGACGCTGTGGGGTGCGGTGGGGTGCTGTGGGGTGCTGTGGGGCGCTGTGGGATGCTGTGGGATGCTGTGGGACGCTGTGGGATGCTGTGGGGTGCTGTGGGACGCTGTGGGGTGCTGTGGGGCGCTGTGGGGTACTGTGGGGTGCTGTGGGATGCGGTGGAATGCTGTGGGACACTGTGGGGTGCTGTGGGGTGCTGTGGGACACTGTGGGGTGCTGTGGGGCGCTGTGGGATGCTGTGGGACGCTGTGGGGTGCGGTGGGGTGCTGTGGGACACTGTGGGGTGCTGTGGGGTGCTGTGGGTGCTGTGGGACACTGTGGGGTGCTGTGGGGTGCTGTGGGGCGCTGTGGGGCGCTGTGGGGTACTGTGGGGTGCTGTGGGGTGCTGTAGGGTGCTGTGGGGTGCTGTGGGACACTGTGGGGTGCTGTGGGGTGCTGTGGGACGCTGTGGGGTGCGGTGGGGTGCTGTGGGGTGCTGTGGGGCGCTGTGGGATGCTGTGGGATGCTGTGGGACGCTGTGGGACGCTGTGGGGTGCTGTGGGACGCTGTGGGACGCTGTGGGGTGCTGTGGGGTGCTGTGGGGTGCTGTGGGACACTGTGGGGTGCTGTGGGACACTGTGGGGTGCTGTGGGACACTGTGGGACACTGTGGGGTGCTGTGGGGTGCTGTGGGATGCTGTGGGGTGCTGTGGGGCGCTGTGGGGTACTGTGGGGTGCTGTGGGATGCTGTGGGACACTGTGGGATGCTGTGGGGTCCTGTGGGGCGCTGTGGGGTGCGGTGGGGTGCTGTGGGACACTGTGGGCTGCTGTGGGGTGCTGTGGGTGCTGTGGGACACTGTGGGGTGCTGTGGGGCGCTGTGGGGTGCTGTGGGTGCTGTGGGGTGCTGTGGGACACTGTGGGGTGCTGTGGGACACTGTGGGGCGCTGTGGGGTGCTGTGGGGTGCTGTGGGTGCTGTGGGATGCTGTGGGGTGCTGTGGGGTGCTGTGGGGTGCTGTGGGGTGCTGTGGGCACACCCTGGAGAGGAATGCTCGCATCCAACTGCTGACAGAGTCAATTCTTAACTGAGCCCTTGACTTGGTTCCTAGGGTATCCTGACTGGCTCACCTAACTGTGGCCTAGAAGCTGATTCCTAAAGAGGTTAACTGCTTTGCCCAAGGTTACAGTCTGGTTCAAGACCATTTCTCTTTTCCCAAGTTACCACCTCGAAGTTTGAAAATGCTGTCAAGCTTAGGAGAAAACATTCCTTTGTGATTCCTTTGTAGCAGGACCACTGTCTCCTGCCAGCTCTCATGAGTTGTTGATTCATTTCCCCAAGGAATTAGATGAACAGACTTCGCAGAGCCTGCCTGAGCCTCAGTCCCTTACGCGCCTGGACCTCGATGAACTAGAGCCGAGTTTAGAGGACACCACTGCTGACCTTGGACATTATGGTATGTGTGTGCGTCACCTCTCAGCAGGCTGCTTGCCTGGTCTCTGAATGAAGCCCTCGATGTGTGTGACTGACGACCTGTCATCGCTGCTCAGGGCTGGGCTGTGATGCGAAGGGCCTTTGTCCTCTCTGTCTTCATTGCAAGAGTGAAGATGAGTTAGAACCTCACATGTGTTGAGAGATGTCTTCTGAGTGCGATAAACAGTATTGCCCTTACTGAGTAAGAGTTCCCCAGAGCTCTGCTCCTCTCTTTCGTGATTGGCTCCCCTGCCTCTCAGGTACATTTAAAGTGAAAACACAAACCAGGCTTTGCTAGGTCCACTATCCAGATGTGCAGACATCATTGCCAGAGAGTAAGAGTGTTCAGAGTTGTTACCCAGCTGGGGGTGCCACATGTTACCTTGGAGGAAGCCCATGGCCACCCAGTCTTTCTGGGTCGTTGCTGCTACCTTATCCATGAAACAGGAATAATGATTTCTCCTTTCAAAGAAAACAAAATTGGGCATAGAAGTTCTCTTAGTTTAGTGCCTACATAGTAAGAGCTGAAGAAAGAAGCAGTCTCAACATTGGCAGGGACACTTTGGAATGCAGGAGTCTCCTTGGTCTTATTTTCCAGTGTTCCTAGTGCCTAGACTAACACACCAGGTATCTTAAAAATACTCAGTAATTATTTATTGAATAAATGAATATATTAATTAATGAGTAGATGAAGAAGTGAATGAATGATATTAGTTTAGACCCTTAAGAAGCAAATGCCAAGGCAAGACTAAATGCATAACAGGTTTTTTTTTCTTTTTTAAATACCTGCATGAATAGAAAAAGCTAGGAGAGGTTGGGAGAGCTGGCAGACCACCATCCAAATCTTACTGCACAGAGGAGGGGCAGCAGTGGGAATGTATTGTTCTACTCAGGAAGTCCCCAGGTCACCTGCTGGATGCCTGCACTCTGCCCCCCACACTGCTGGACTTTAGCAGCACTGGCCTGCAGGGGTGAGAACCTCAGAGAATCCCTCGTTAGCAGTAGGTCCTGGAGGCATTTGCTCAAGGGTCACCCAGCTTCTTTCTAGAGTGACCAACCTCTCCCCAGTCTCTCCCAGGCTGTGATACATTTGCAAGAAATAGCCCCGTGCGGTGAGTGAAAGCAGCCTTCTAGGGCAGGGCCTTTGCTGTGGGCTCTGCTAAGGCTCGGCTGCTCTAACCACAGTGGGCTTGAAGAGCTGACCAACTCCTCAGCTGCCTCTGACCACAGAACCTCAGCCTCGGGATTGGGGCGCTCCTATCTTCCTTCCCTCTCGGCTTGGCCTGTTTCACTGTGGTGATCAGTATGCTGGCTCTCAGTCACTGCAGAGAGACAACCCCACTCTCCATGCTCCTCCTTCACGCTTTGTCTCCAATAAACTATAAAATTCAAACTAGAACAAGCACAGAGCAGTGTAAACGATTCACATACTTTATAAAATCTGTGACCATTTCCCTTATTTTTATTTTTATTTTTGTAAATTTGTGTTTTTAGAATTATTTTCTCTCAAACATTAACTTGAAAACAGTAACTTCGATATATGTAATGTTGGGGGTTGACAGCCCATTCGAGGGGTAAGCAACTGAGGTCGTCGGCTTCAAGGTTGATGAGCCTTAGAGTGGGCGCTCAGTGTGCTTCGACTTCTGATGTTTAATTCGACGCCATGCTTTCAGCACCTGGAGGAACTGTTATTTATTACCATCTGGCATGTACATAGGAATTATGCAGTCGTGTTTTTAAAGCTCCTACCCCAATCATTTAATCCGTTTTTGATAATGAACTGGAAACTTCCTCTGGGAAGAGAGGAGTTAGCTGTGGAGGAGGAAGACAGGGTAAAATATTAGTTACATTTGATATGCATTTATTTGGATAGAGCTGATTTAATCTAGCTAGTCATGGATTACCATCAGAATCAAATGAGAAGACCCAGCTGGAATACTAAGGACTTCATTCCTAGTTAATTCCTCATGTGTGGTACTCACGATTTCTTGAACATTCTTTTTTTTTTTTTTATGTTTTGAGATTACAATTACATTTCTCTCTATTCTTTCTTCCCTCTAAATCTTCACACACACACACACACACACACACACACATACACACCTCACCGCCTTGTTCCCTTTCAAACTCATGCCCTCTTTTCCTTTAATAGTTGTTACATAAGTGTCTGTGTGCGTGCGCGTGCGTGTGTGTGTGTGTGTGTGTGTGTGTGTGTGTGTTTGCGTGCGCGCGCTAGCACGCGGGCATGTGTGGGTGTGGGCGTGTGTGCACCATGAAGAACTGTATTAAAGGATCACAGCATTAGGAAGGTTGAGAGCCAACCTTTGGGGTATGGAGGCTGCCTGTCTGGAATCTAAGCGAATGCAACCTGTCCCTCTCCTTTGCAGCCACTCATTCAGAAAGTCCTGAGCCTCCTCTCTGACCTCGTTCTATTCTTTGTGGGAAATCTTCATGCCCCTTCCTCTTCTGAGAGGCCGCTATTGAATAGCAGATGTTCCCATGGGCTCATGTATCTGGATACTTGGTCTCCAGTAGTGGCTGGTAGTACTGTGTTGGGAGGTTGTGGAGCCCATGGGAGGTAGAAGCCTGCTGGAGAAAGTGTGTTACTGGGGACAGGCAGGTCACGGGGTTTATGAAAAGCCCAGCTTCAGTTCTCACTCACTGCTCCATGACTGAAGATGCAGTGTGATCAGCCATTTCTGGTTCCTGCTGCCATCCCTTCCCTGCCATGGATTCTTTAAAATGACTTGAAATGAATTTTAGATGCTCACCAAAGAACCTTTTATGGTAATAGAAACATATTCTTAGACAGAAACCCACCAACCTTTATACTTGAAATGAATGCGCTTTGTTGCTGATAAAGATATATATCTCAGTAAGATTAATAGGACAAAAAGACTTGCACAGAAAAACAAAGGAAGAGAGAAATCATCATGTTAATTCTAGTAGTGTTGGCCAAGTTACGTTCTCATCCATAAGGAAGAGCCTCAGAGTTGAGGGTCTTAGGAGAAAATGGCTACTTAGACAGGAGGTAGAGATCCCTTGGTGTTTCTGCCTTTAGTCTCTTCTGTTGGAGGGTTTATATTGGAGTTACAGTCAACCCTGTAGGCAGATGTAAAAGGATCTAGTGCCCGCTAGCAGCCCAGGCATGTTGGAGTTTGAGAAAATGCCTCCAGAAGATCCAGCTGCAGGCAAGCCTGTGGGGCATTTCTTATTTAGCGATTAACAGAGGGCAGGCCAGTACGTTTTGGGTAATGCCATCCCTGGCCTGGTGGTCCTAGGATCATTGAGAAAGCTGGTTGACTCTGCCGTTTTAAGACATATATAAAATTTGAATGACTCATAAAGATATAGGAGCAGACTGTGTAGTTAATGGCTTTTCCACAACTGAGTCTACACTGCCCTAGTGTGTTGAAAATTAAAATATACTTCAATTCATAATTAAGCCTGAAAATGTGAGTTGACTTTCTGGATTAAAAACTATTGGGGATTATTTAGTAACAATGGCTCATCCTTTTAGTTTCTAAAAGATCCAGTGATGACCCAAATTTTCCCTAGTTTATAAATACAGTAATAGCAATTCAGATACTGCCTTTAATGTGGGACATTTGGATTGAGCCCCAAGACTCACACTAAAGTGGGACCTAAACCTCCACGCTCTCTACACACTGGTAATGGCTACTTTAGTTTTACACCAACAGAGCGAGTTAGCATAATGGTATGAGAACACTCGTGGAACTTGGTTACTTAAAGAAAAATGCGTGGACTTCCAAAGACACCTAAAAGCTATGGACTATTAAGCTGTATTCAGGGTTGGGGATGATGTTTACAACCTAATATGTGAAAATTTCCTGGGAAATTTCTGGTGTAAACTAAGTGTTGAAAAATTTTCAGACCTATGTAGAAATTGTGATATATCTAGTTCTATCTCTAACCAAATTAATGCTACATTAATGTTACAAATACTAAAATTTCAGCCGGGCGTTGGTGGCGCACGCCTTTAATCCCAGCACTTGGGAGGCAGAGGCAGGCGGATTTCTGAGTTCGAGGCCAGCCTGGTCTTCAGAGTGAGCTCCAGGACAGTCAGGACTACACAGAGAAACCCTGTCTTGAAAAACCAAAAAAAAAAAAACAAAAAACAAAAAAACAAAAAAAAAACAAAAAAAAAAAACAAATACTAAAATTTCTTTGCAGGTCACTGGCAGGCATTTTATGAAGTAGTATTAGCAAGGAAAACAAGAACATGTTAACTTTAGTTTACCTACTTTGTAATATCACAGAAAGGCCCACTTCAGCCTGATGACACGGTACTCAAGCTGTTAATAGTAGCTGCTTGACAGTAAAAGAATGCTGTCTAAATATGTTAGCACGTTAAAAAAAATACCCTGCCATCCAATAGTTAGCTATCTCTTTTCTAAAAGAGAGATGACTACCCCTGTAGCCATTTGAATTTGTAAGGGGAAAATGTATTTTTATCCAACATCTCAAATAGATTTTTAAATGGATGATGTTAGGTTTAAAAACGTGCTATAATAATGTACTTGATTGCACCACACACTTTGTACAAAGAAAAACAAGCAAGAAACTTAGAGGAAGAGAGAAGCTTCCTTGGTGTGCTTTTGCACTGAGTTGTGCTCTGGAACATGGAGGTAAAGGCTGGCATTGTATGTGCTTTCTGTGGAAATAAAACTGCTGGTGAGAGAGAGAGAGAGAGAGAGAGAGAGAGAGAGAGAGAGAGAGAGGGGGAGAGGGAAGGAAGGAAGGAAGGAAGAAAGGGAGAAAGAAAGAAGGGAAGAAAGGAAGAAAGAAAAAAGAAACAGGGAAAAAGAAAGAAAGAAAGGAAGGAAGAAAGGGAGGGAAAAAGAATGAAATACAGAGAGAGAAAGAAAAGAAAGAAAAGAGAGAAAAGAAAAAAGAAAAGAAACGAAACCGGGTTGAGGAAGCCACGAGGAGCAAGCAAGGCAGTAAGCAAGCAGCATCCTTCTGTGCCCTGTGCAGCAGCTCCTGCTCCAGGACACTGCCCTGTCTGCATCCCTGTCCAGATTTCCTTCAATGATGAACAGTGATATAGAATATAAAGGGTTAATCCCAATAAACCCTTTCCTCCACAAGTTGTTTTTGGGCATAGTTCTTGATCACAGCAATAGAAACCCTAACTAAGACCCGAGGCATAAGAGAGACGGGGGTTGGGTGGAGGGGAAGATAGCCCAGTCCAGGGTGTGGTGGAGCAGAATTGTCATCTCAGCAGACACGTGTACAGGGGGGATGAGGAGTTGAAAGTCAGTCTGGAGCATGCATTGAGTTTGAGGGTAGACTGGGCTACATGAGACCCTGTTTCTAAAAGTTAAAAAAGGGAAAAGAACAGAAAAAAGAAAGAGAGGATTGCAAACCCTGCCCCTGATAGAGAAGCCAGGGAGATGCTGGCTCCGAAAAGGACAGCAAGTGTGACTTGCTGTTGGTCACTTGGACAGTCCTGGTTCCTCATCGATATTCCAGAGCTTTCTCTCCTCAAGCGTGACTAAGGAGCACTGATGGTAGCTTTATTAATATTTATCCCCTATTTCATTGAATTATGTGTATGTTTTATTATAGCATTTCTTCCTACTGTAATAATTGATTCCCAGAAATAAAGGCCCCTGCAGTCATTCACTGAATCTAATATTGAACTTTTAAAAACATGCGGATTCTCCACCCTGGAGCATATTTAATAACTTAGAGTGTTTCTTCTGCATAATCAGTCTCTAACTAAAATTTAAAAAATATATCTAATTTGAAAAGTTAAAGTTGGTATAGACTGACACTTCCCTAGCCAGCCACTTTGATATGATATGCTAAGAAAGAGACACAGAAATTAGGACATTAGAGCCCCAGAATATAAGCATTCATAGGAAAGCAGCACCTGTGAATCTCTGAGTACGTTTCTCTGCTGAGAAGGCTGTGATCTTCCTCTTAGCAAAATAAGAGTAAACCGTAGCCGGGCGGTAGTGATGCATGCCTGTAATCCCAGCACTCTGGGAGGCAGAGGCAGGTGGATTTCTGAGTTCGAGGCCAGCCTGGTCTACAGAGTGAGTTCTAGGACAGCCAGGGCTATACAGAAAAACCCTGTCTCGAAAAAAAAAAAAACTAATCCAAAAACAAAACAAACAAACAAAAAAAAAAAGAGAGTAAAATGTCATTAAACTACAGGCCACACTGCTAGAGAAGAGAACACACCCAGTTTACCTTGCCTGGCCCAACATGGCTCAAGTCTGGAATGAACCAGTTAAACAGAAAATTAAACCACCTCCATTGCAGCTTTTAAGGTTGGGCAGAGCTTATGCTGGATGGGAAGGTCACGTGCAACATTCCTTCCAGTGCTCTGCACAGACTGTAGCATTCTCCTGCAGTGAAGGCGTTCACTCCCCGCTGCACAGTTCACAGTTGTGCTCTGGGTTCAGTAGTTCCTCCCTGGAAAATACACCATGGTGCCCGGCAGTTCCTAGGTTACAGTGGGACTCAGAAAAGAGACCTATGCTTGGGTCTTGACTTTCCTGTGTGCCAGCACTTTATTTTTTTATTGGATATATTCTATATTTACAATTCATTTCCCTTTTTCTGGTTCCCCACCCCCAAAGGTCCCACATGCCCTTTTCCCTCCCCCTGCTCCCTCATCCACTCCCTCCCACCTCACTGTTCTTGTACTCCCCCACAATGATGCTTTGGTCCATTCTAGCACCAGTGTCCACTCCTTTCTTCTTGTGAGACATCACTTGGTATGTGATTTATGTCTTTGGTGTTCCAAGCTTCTAGGCTAATATCCACTTATCAGTGACTGCATACCACGGGTATTCTTTTGAGACTGGGTAACCTCACTTAGTATGACGTTCTCCAGCTCCATCCATTTCTCTAAGGATTTCATGAATTCATTGTTTCTAATGGCTGAATAGTACTCCATTGTGTATATATACCACATTTTTTGTATCCATTCCTCTGATGAGGGACATCTGGGTTCTTTCCAGCTTCTGGCTATTATATATAAGGCTGCTATGAACATACTGGAGCATGTATCCTTATTGCATGCTGGGGAATCTTCTGGGTATATTCCCAGGAGTGGTATGGCTGGGTTCTCCGGAAGTATCACGTCCAGTTTTCTGAGGAACCACCATACTGATTTCCAGAGTGGTTGTACCAGCTTGCATTCCCACCAGCAGTGGAGGAGTGTTCCTCTTTCTCCACATCCTCGCAAACACCTGATGTCTTCTGAGTTTTTAATCTTAGCCATTCTGACTGGTGTGAGGTGAAATCTCAGGGTTGTTTTGATTTGCATTTCCCTAATGACTAATGATGTTGAACATTTTTTAAGGTGTTTCTCAGCCATCCGAATTTCTTCAGGTGAAAAGTCTCTGTTTAGCTCTGTACCCCATTTTTGGATAGGGTTATTTGGTTTTCTGGGCTCTAACCTCTTGAGTTCTTTGTATACATTGGATATTAGCCCTCTGTTGGATGTGGGGTTGGTGAAGATCTTTTCCCAATTTGTTGGTTGCCGATTTATCCTTTTGACAGTGTCTTTTGCCTTACAGAAACTTTGTAATTTTATGAGGTCCCATTTGTCTATTCTTGCTCTTAGAGCATAAGCAATTGGTGTTCTGTTCAGGAATTTTCCCCCTGAACCAATGTCCTCAAGGGTCTTCCCCAGTTTCTTTTCTATTAGTTTTAGTGTGTCTGGTTTTATGTGGAGGTCCTTGATCCACTTGGAGTTGAGCTTAGTGCAAGGAGATAAGAGTGGATCAATTCTCATTCTTCTGCATGTTGACCTCCAGTTGAGCCAGCACCATCTGTTGAAAAGGCTATCTTTTTTTCCACTGGACATTTTCAGCTCCTTTGTCGAAGATCAGTTGGCCATAGATGTGCGGGTTCAATTCTGGGTCTTCGATCCTATTCCATTGATCCACCTCCCTGTCACTGAACCAATACCATGCAGTTTTTAATACTACTACTCTGTAATATTGCTTGAGGTCCGGGATAAGACAGTTATTCTGATTGTAGGAGGAACAGTGTGGCCACCTCTGCATAAACGCTGGCGGTCACGCAGCTGCAAAGGCATCTCCTGCTGGAGGACCTAATTGAGGACTACCTGAGAGACCGAGGGTTGCTGATGGCAGCCAATGCCAGCCAATCAGGAACTGCTGTTTAGAAGCGATGCTTTCTTAGGACCAATGGGGTGCTTGCCGGGAGAGGGTATTACGTTTGCAGCAGCGTTCATATGAGCTTGCTGCTCATCATTTCCGGAGTCTATGCTGGTGATTCTGCATCACCTCACCTCCAGCCCCGAAGGGCAAGTAGGTTCAGGTAACATCTGATGATTGTTTTTTAAGTTTTTTGTTTTGTTTTGTTTTTATAATTGCCATGGAATTGGTGATGCCAACCTCATAAGTGCTGAGTTTTTAACAGTAGCTGGCAAGGGCAGCGCCTGGCTCAGGTGACTAGGGGCTGCTTTCACTCTTGATACCTGCTTTAATCCCGGCTCAAAGACATCCTTGCTTTAGCCCACGACTGTTTTCTGTGATTGGTTCTCCTTAGAACTCGCTTTTCTCTGCTGCTTCAGAGTACCACGAGTCTGTACCTGAGTCATGCCCTGACTTGAGTTCTAACGCTGAGATAGCTTTACTAATAAATCTTTTGAAAATCACTGCTTAAAGATGTAAATTTAATTATATTTAATTGAAGTTTTGTATTAAATTTTCTTTGCTCTTGTGTATGACACATGTACACAATGAAACAGCATCATATCCACTCCCACGCCCCTTCGTCTCCCTTAAGTCTAATTAGTACTTCACGTATGTGTATGAGCACAGGCCATCCACTAAAGCATGTGAGACGCTGGTGGCCACACATTTATATAAAGTGTCATCGATTGCCAGTTGCTCCCCAGTAAGGGATGGGGCCCTGAATAGAGTTGGTATGCATCCATTTTTTCGCGATGAACAGCCAATAAATGGTATGAATAAACATGGACTGTCCCTTTCACATCTGTTCTCGGAACAGCTGTGGGGAGCCGCAGTCTAAGTCTCCTGTAGAAGGCCTCTGAGCTTCCAGGCTGCTAAGGACAATCACAAATGAGTTAAGCAGGAGTTTCCCATTTCTCCCCTGCCCCAGGCTGGTCGCTGTCCTCAGTCTGTGCCCCCCTCCACTCCACTCCCAGCTTCTCAGTGGACTGTGCCTGGATGTCCTTGAGTTTGGGAGCACCTGGTCCTGCCTCCTTGCAAGCCCATGGGCCCTCAATACTTCTTTCCAAACTCCTCTCGGCTGCACCCCAGCAGCAACTGGATGTCCTGGAGTCAGGGAACCCCAACTTCGGCCTCCCCCATCTGAGACTGCATTCTCCCACCCCCTTGAGTGGTGTCTTAGCACTTCCCTAAAGCCCAGTACATGGGCAGCAGTGCAGGGAGAGACAGTCAAGCACTCCCTGAGTTTCATCTCCCCAGCGGCGTAACACAGGCCCACAAAAACAAAAAAACAAAACAACAACAACAAAAAACTTGTCCTGGAAACTTGCTACACAGAGGTAGAGAAAGCTGGTGCTCCATCAGTCTTCACTGGAAACACTCTCAGAAACCAGGCTGTGTGACTCTATGGAAGCCAGAGTCCAGAGTTGTGACAGGACATTGTGTGTGTGTGTGTGTGTGTGTGTGTGTGTGTGTGTGAATTTGAATAGTTGAGTCTCCTGACATTTCAGAGTGGAAACACGATATTGTCTCTAAATGTATTTCTTTATATAGTGTAAGAACAGAATTTTAAATTGGTCATCAAATTTGCAATGAATATTGCACTTAGACACTTATCTGTTTAATTTTAATTGCTAACAGTTTGATGTTCACATATAATATTCCTATTAGAAAATGAGGGTGAAGTTTGCATTTTTGGTTCCCCCAGGAGTTCTGTAGCTGTTTCCTCTGGATTGGACCGGTCCCTCCTGGAGGGGGAGGGGAATGCTAAGGAGGCTCTTGAACCACGGGAGGCCCCTCCCCGAGGTCATAAGAGCAGAGAAGAACTGCTGGGGTTAGGAGACTGCCCAGTGATGTAGCTGTCTGCTAGCTGCGGAGAGAACTCAGTGATGTTGACTTACAAGTTGTCACCCACATTTCAGTGGTAAAGAAACCAGTGTCACCCACGCTCCTGGATGCCACCCCAGCAAAACTCACTGGTTTAGCCACCCAGACTTGGCTGGAGTTTTGTTGGTCCGTCATGGCCTTCTCTAATTGGGGTAAATAGACATTTCTTCATGGATTCAGAAAAAGTGTTACAGCATTGTGGTTAGACCTAATTATTGTGTAATCAACAAAACTCACATACATGATAGGGTCACATAAAGCAAATTTTTCAATCGCACAGACTGATCTTATTATGAAGTAAAATGGACTGATTTCTATATGTAATTAGATTTCACAAGTGTAATGACTAGAACATCATGATTTTTAGTCTTTTAAATGGTCCTATTAAGCCTAAAAGCCAAAAAGTTTCACTATATGTTAGACATTTAATAAAGTTCTTAAATCTCTTAATTCAATCCTTGATGTGTAGAATATTCTATTTTGTGCCCATAAAGAGCTTTGCCAAAGCTGACGGTAAACACAGTTATATTTGTAAGGGTAATGTTTATAACCTAGCTTACTCTCCATTTCACCAACTAAAAATGCTATTAGGATAGGCAATGTAGTGGGGACCAAAGACACCCACATTCCCACCCTTGGGCCTGTAAATATTGTTAGATGACAAAGCTTGTAAATTAAGATTGTAAATGGAGCTAAGGTTGTCAGTCAGCTGAGTTCAAGATGGGAGACTATTCTGATTCCCGGAATAGTCTCTGTGTCATCACAAGAGTTCTTAGCCAGAAAAGGGGGGAGATGAAGAGATATCTCAGTAGTTAAGATCACTAGCAGTTCCAGCAGAGAGCCAGGGTTTGATTCCCAGCACCCACCTTGTGACTCACAGCCTCTGTAATTCCAGACCTGGTGCCCTGCCTTGGCCTCTGCGGGCACTGTACTCATGTGCAGACTCCCGAAGCTGAAAGTTTTAATGAGAGGGGAAGACAGGGCAGGAAGATCAGAGAGGTAGTGTGTGGTGTGGGAAGACTTTGCTGCCATTGCTGTTTTTGAGGATACAGGAAAAGGCAGCAAGTTAGGGGAAGAGGTGACATCCTGAAAGAGGAAAATGACAAGGAAAGTGACTCTCACATGGAGCCTCCCTTGAGGAAGCAATTCACCAGAGATCCACTTCAGATTCTTGGTCTGTATAGCTGTGAGGTAGTTGTGTGTTATTCTGTAAGTCAATAAGACTAGCATGCATAGAAAGCTATTATAGCTATACTAGAATATAGCTGCCCCATCCAAAGAGCCATGATACCACCATGTCTATCTGTATCCTCTCTCTCTGTGTCTCTGTCTCTGTCACTGTCTCTCTCTGTGTGTGTGTGCACGCGCTCTCATATGTTTTGGTTTGTTTTTAGGTCAGACGTTAATTTACATGATTCCGAGAGGCATTCAAAAATTTTGCCTTTCAACCCATATAAAGTGATTTTTTTAAAAAGTGAATTTTGGGCCCGTCATACCACATAGTGATTGTTGTAGGTAGGAGTGCTTCCTTTATTGATCTCCTGTCAAGCTCGTGGCTTTTGGAAGTAAAACATTACAAAAGGGGAAACAAAACACTTTAGCAAGGCACTATGGGGGCAGCATCTAACGAGCCTGTCACATAGGACTGACACCACTGCCCACCAACTTCTCCTATTTCTTAACCAAAATAACTCTCAGAACATAAAAATTGGAAGCCTTCAGAAGGAGCCAAAATAACTGTCAAGTGTTACAGGAGCAGTCTATGTGTGGACACACTCACAAACTTGAATTATTCTAAAGTCTGTCAGGTTTTCCTCTGTGAGCTACAGGGAGGTATGCCTGTGAGGTGCCCAGCCTCGGCCGCTCGCCCACGGCATGGCATGATCCTTGAGCTTGCGAGTTTCAACCTTCAGAAGCCCATCTTGTTCTAGGTATTGGGGTCCGCATGTAGCAATAGGCTCATCTCAGCACAGAATGTCAACACACTTCTCCAGCACGGTGGCAGCCTTCATCTTTCCTTCCCGCTAAACCCATTTGGCTCATCTTTATTTCTTTCCCCCCTCCCCACCCCCACCCATGCCCCGTGACAGCTGCACCCGACACGATCTGTTTCTCTTGTTCCAAATAGCATCGAATCCCCACCCTCTGCCCTCAGCCTCCCCACGGCGTCATTTTCAGATATAACTGACAACTTATCCAAGCAGTTGCTTATGAACATATGGTCTTTAGCTATGCATTTAGCATCCTTTTATTTCTGAGATTACAGTTTGGGGTAAGAGCAGCCTTTGTGTGTTCACAGAGCTTTGAATGAGAAAATGTAGAGGCATCCTTGACGGGGCTGAACATGGCTCTTAAATGCTTTATTTGGCTGGGAGTGGTGGCACTCAGTGGGACTCTCAGCACTTTAGGGGTGGAAGCAGGGGGATTGGGGGTTCAAGGCCAGGCTAAGATACATAGTGAGACACTGGAAGGGAAGGAGGGAGGGACAGAGAGAGGGAGAGATGGAGAGACAGAGGGACAGAGGAAAGGAGAGAAGAAGGGGAGGGAAGCCCCATTAATTCTGTATCCAGTGAGGAGAGTAAGCCGGTATCCTGAGTGCTGGCATGCTTACACGCCACATTCTTCTCTGTCCCTGAACCTTATTAGCCCTTGAAGCTGCCCTGATGCCGCTGCGGGCCTCACACTCCTGCAGCCACTGTGTTCTAAGTTCAGGCTCCCACTAGCCAGCCACCATGGTAAAATCCCGTCTCCCACTGTACCAGAGCTATCTGATGATTTTCATGCTGGCAGGATCTGTTGGTTTTGATTCTCAGGGGTGGTGCTCCCGAGCAGGGCTCGGAGACAGGAGCCTGGTGCGGCATGTCAGCCGATGACTGTCAGCTTGTCCTTTGCTGCTCATGTGTCACCTCTGGAAGAGCATCGCTGGCGTCCCGAGGGCTTGTTAGGAAGGAGGATCTCAACTGACTGGATCAGAAGATGCATTTAAAACAGATCCAGTGATTTGTGTTCATATGAAAGGATTTGGAAAGCACCGAGCTAGACTCTAAGCCCTGCTATGACATCTGCCTTGTTCATCATACCCCCTTCCCAATGACTAGTTTTGTGATGATTCCTGCTTAGTATTTATTGAGTACAAAGATAAATGTGGGTGCTACAGGAGTACTACTTTTTGTTATAAATTATATGTCAGCATGCCTTTCTTGTGAGGATTAATTTGTTGAGACAAGCATTTAGACAAGTTGGTAGAACATGTGTGCTCAGTATTCTCCTAAAATATATTTCTCTTTTTTCTTGAGGAAGATCATTGCCTAATTTATATAAAAGTCTAAGGTGTATACCAGAAAGGTGGACAGTACTGAGTGTCTGAGATGTGGTAACATGACCCTTGTACATCTTTCTGAGTTTCCTGGTCATTGCTTCTCTCCTTACAGATACCTCCACATCCAAATAATACCTTACAGGCCAGGCCAGCAACAGAACAAACATGTGCTTTTGTTAGAATGACCACACCCAACTGTTTCCTAGAAGTGGCCACATCACAGTCATTCTCCCTGATGTATTTTTTAAGTGTATTTGTCTCCAAGAATTAAAGGTGTTAAAGAGGTTTGGGGAATGATGTGTTTATATCAGTGGTATCCATGATAAATAACACTTCCATGTCAGGATATAAGCAAATAAAGCATGGTGAAGTACTCATATTTTTTTATGAGTATGACTCTGAAAATACTTCTTAGTGTGATTTTGTGAGCACGTAAGACAGAGTTAGAAGCCAAGTGAGGCACCGAGAGTATTGTCAGCTGAAAGAAAAACTGTGGCATCTGTGGTGTGCAGACTTTGAAGCCAACCCAACACTGTGAGCAGTGAGTGGAAAGAGGGGGGAGTGGGCTGGGAACAGTCGCAGGCTACCTGGGAGCTCCCAGCCAGCCTCAGCCATCTGCTGCCCAGCAGGCGATTCCCTAAAATAATGCTCTACAGGGCTGAAATGCTGTGCTCTGGTCTCCAGTAAAAGCTCAGCTTCCCAGTTGGTCCTCCACGCACCACATTGGAGCATTCTGACTTGTTCCACGTCTTGAGCTAACTAGCAAATTGTAAGAAGGACATCTGAGAGACATCGTCATACATGCTGCAGTAGTCCATCTGAATTATTTCTTGTCCTTGAGATGAATAGGGTGGTGTTTTGATAAAAACTCCAGTCTAGATCAGTTTAGGTTTTTTTTGTTCCAAATTACCTTCAATACATTCAAAACAAAATTGCTAAAATCTAGACTATCAACAGAGATTTCATAAATCACCCCTCAACCCAAAAGCTGTTAATATTCTTAAGAGGTGGGAAGCCAGATAATTTTTTCTCATTTTATCTTTCTTGTTATTGTTAATTTTTACTACTTACAAGGTATGTAGAACATGGGTAAAATGTTTTCAAGGCTAAGTGTTTTCATCTGAATAGTGGACATTTTAACAATGCCAAATTGTAGGGGATTAAGGAGGATATCAAGCTTAGCACAGGGCTTGAGTCGGAGAGAGCGCTCAGGAACCTTCCATGAAAGAAGCCTGATCAGTGTCGAGGAAAGACTCAGTACTTTCTCAGGTTCCACTTAAAACTTTTGAAATTATCAGAGATGCTTTTAATCACCCAGAAAACTGATTATAATTTATTAGGATCTTCACAGTGTGAGTTAAGTATAACTCTGTCACAAAAATATTTTTTCACTTCTGAAAGATATGAACTCACTCATCCTGGCCAGTTCCACTTGTCAAATTGTGGCCGTAATGATGTCCATTTGGGCCAATTAGTATAGCGCCATGAAAAAGTATTTTCCTTGTCAGGACCTTGGACAACACCCAGGACGTCTGTCAAGTCCCTGCAGGTGTGTAGAGCAGAGCCAGAGGCTCCTTGAGCCAGGGCAGGAAAGTCCATCTCGCTGACTGCTCTCAGTCAGCAAGGCCCTTGCTATGCCCAGTGTAAAACTTGGAACAGAGCTCGTGGAAGGAAGTGCCTTTGCCAGCCATCTGGAGTCCGTATATTGGCAGATAAAAGTTCAGCTACTTTCTCTAAATGCATTATAAATGCAAATGGATTTTGTGCTAAGGAGTATAATAAACGCAAGAATGTACACTGGTTTTCCCCTGGAGTCTCATTTGGGATTTAGGGCGAATCCGTCATATTAAAATGCAGAGCTCAGTAGGATTTTGCAATGGAAATATTCAGCCAGTTCCAGCAGTTGTTTTAGTGGAACTCTGTGCTGTGGGTTTATAATGAAATCGGGTGATTTGCCTGATACCTGGATACATATTCTCCAACTCTGTGGCCATGTGCACAAGTGACCTCCTGCCTCCAGGCAGGCTTCTCTGAGTCTCTTCTATTATTTTCTCCTTTACTTAGAGTATGAAGAGACTTCATCAGTCTCCTTCCCCACAGCGTAGATTTCTCAGATAGGGGAAATTCAAATGAGGATGGGATTTTTTGCTCTCTTTGGGAATGTACCTGGTGTTTGAATATTCTAGAAATGATTTCATATGCATAGCTTTCACATTTGATTCATATCACAAATCTATCCAGATAGACAAATCACATACCACAGGAGGGCATGCCCTAGAACCGATGAAACTTGTTCAAAATGTCATTGTTTGTAATTGTGTATCACAAAGTTATACAGTATATAGTTATTTAGATACTTTATAGTTTGTACAAAAATTTGTTCTTCGAGCATCCGATGTATTTTGATCAAATACATCTACTACTCCCTTTCAGCACTCCTTCGGATTTTCCCCACACCCTCCTCCCAATTTAGTGCCCTCTTTAAAAAAAATAACTCACTGAATCTGTTAAGTGATGCCTGTGTGCACATGGATACTGAGCGACCCACTGGAGCAAGGTCAGCGTGCCAGGGCCACAGCCCTAGGGAAAACTGACTTCTCCCATCTGTTACCGACTGTCAATAGCTCCTCAGTTAGGAGTGGAGCTCCTGTGCCCTCCATCCATGATGGAATGTAGACTAGACACAAGAGTAACTGTAGCCAGCTCTAGATGATTCCAACTATAACCACAGAACCCCCACTCCTTAAATGGGAAAGAGGCAGAAGTGTGGTTAGAATGCTGGTGCTGCCTGCAGTTTAGATTGGCCCATGGAGTGGGTGAGGCCTGCGACGTTAGTCATCTTATCAAGATGGAAAGTATGAAATGGCCACTCAAAGGGAATTTAGGCTAGATGTGACAGCTTGTCATGCCCCGTCCAGTCTGGAACAGAGAGTGGTGGATGTTGCTTCTCAGCTCCTTTCTCCTGTTTATACCATTCAGGACTAGTCCCGGACGCTGCCTACAGTGGGTGGGTCTTCCCGTCTCAATTCACCTGTTCAAGATAATCCCTGTAAGTACACCCAGAGGCTTGCTCGAAAGTGAGTTTAGATTTCACCAAGGTGACAGTTGGGATAAACCATCACACCAGGGCATGCTATTGATGCAGACAGAAGGAGTATACTCTAGAAGAAATGTGTCTAGAATAATCCTGTATACTTCAGCAGTTACTATCCACATTGCAGTTTAAGACTTCCAGTTAATATTTCTTATTCTTTGCATGACTGGTTGTTGGTCTCTGTGTTAACTGCCATCTACTAAAAAAGAAACTTCTCGAATTAGGGTTGATAGATGCGCTTTTTCACTTTGCAATTTTACACTTAAAAAAAAAAAAGAAAGAAACAGCATATTTCTGTATTCCCTCAGCCTCCTCTGGTGATAACCGTAGCTGACATACATAATACAATATCAAAACCCCCAAAAGTAACACCAGAATGATACTGACAACTCACATGCATTGGTAGTTAGAGCTTATACCGCCTCCCCTCCTTGCCCAGGTCTGCTGTTCTAGGGTCCAGCCGAGGAGTTGACATTGGTTTTAGCCGCATCTCCCTGCTCCCTTCTAACCCTTGGGTTTCCTCATTGTCTTCTGTGGCCTTGGCATTTTAGTCTGACCTCATAGGGTAGTTTGTAGACTGTCTGCATGGCATTTGCTCATAATTAGACTGAGGTTATGTCTTCTGGACAAGATGACCATGCATCTGACACTGTGTCCTTCTGAGTGTCCTGTGGGAGCATTTGATGTTCACGTGCATGCTTGCTACTGGTGCTAACCTGGATGCCTTGAACATGGGGATACCCATTGTCCATGGCTATTGAAGGATCTCTAGCTTAGCATTTTTCGAGCATTTTGATCCCAGGACACCTTTACACTCTTGAAAAACCATTCAGAGCACAACAGAGCTTCTCCTTCTCTTAAAAACCCACTAATATAGATATGTGCTGTGTCAGATAGGGAAACTGAGACCTTGAAAAACAAAATAAAAAAAATGTAGCAGTTGTTTAGGGCTAGGAAGATGGTTTAGTTGGTTCATTGCTTGCGTCCGACCTGAATTCAGATCTCTAGCACCTGAGTACAATCCTGGGCATGGTGGCAGGCATCTGTGACGCAGCACTGAGGCTGGGGCAGGGAGAATACTGGGAGAATGGAGACAGGAAGAGCCCCGCCCGGAGCTTGCTAACTAGCCAGACTGGCTTACTCTGTGAGCTTCGAGGTTCAGTGAGAGAGATATCCTGTCTCAAAAAATAGAGAGTGACTGAGATACAGTGATCTGATACAGTCCTCTAGCCTCCATGTGCAGATGCACACACATGCACATGTGCAATACACATCCCCCTAGAAGGACCACACGCACGAACAGTTGTTTAAAGAAAGAGAAGAGCATCTAGCTCATGTTAACAAAGATAGCATATTTCTCATTAAAATGAAGTCTTCCAAAATTAAAAGTGACCTGAGAATTGTTGTTCTGTACGTTTGCAGCTTTTCATAGCTCCTCTAAGAGAAGGCAGTTGTTTTGTGTTTGGGCCTTTGTCATATTACATGGTGTATAATCTCTTGGAAGCTCCACTCACCCCAGAAGCTTGAAAAGGGCAAATGCTATGAAATATTAAAGGTTTGGACTCCCTGCTCGAAGCAACTCAGGAACTCCCAGGGGGCCCTGGACCACTCTTTTGAGAACTGCTGCTCTAGGCACAAAGAAGAGACACTAAAAGAGGGGGTGTTAAATATTCCAGGAGATCATGAATAATTTCTCTAGTCATACTGCTCTGTTAAACAATTTTTAATAATCCAGAGAAGGATAATGGGACAGTAGGAGCCCATTTTGTGACCAGGGTGCTCTAAGGTAAAAGCTCTTCTTATTTAAATTTCATGGGTGTGAAATCATTAATAAGCAGAATTAATGTTGCTGATATTATTGTAAGGGTCATAAGAATGTGCAGTCTTACTGTGAGGGCACACTTTATGCTCTCATCGACAGCATTGTATGTGCTAAGTAGGTAGCTGAGAGATTGAAATTGAAAATGCTTGAGGAGGTCTCCTACAGGGATGCTTATTTGGTAAAATAGTTCTCTGACTTATCTATCTTTGTCAAAGAGTTTGGGAGTTTCTAAATCAACTATCCAAATGCCTGGCTTCAGCATCTGTTAGGCACAGTGCGTTCTCACCATTGAAGAATCCCATGTAAGATGCAAATTATCGGATAATGTATTTTGTATCACTCTTCACTCCTCAAGTAAACACCCCTCGAAGAGACGGAGCATCGGCGGGTGCAGCCCATACATTCTAGCAGGTTCATTTTCAGCTTTTATCAAACAGTGGGAGGGATGGTGATACTGACATGTGTCCCTGGTGGAATTTCGGAAAGCATCTTTAGATACATTGTTGTATGTCAGTGTTGATGAATTGAACGCACAACTATCTCCATTTCAGCTTATCCAGTAATAAATAGTCTTAAATGAATGCATTCCTGTTCTGTTTGATTCTCTCTTGGGAAGATATGAAATTACTTTTAGTGGATGGCGTATGAAAAATTAGGTGCATTTGGGCAAATGCATTTAATATGCAGATGGAATAAACACAATTCTACTTGAGTGCACAATAAAAATACCAGTGATCTGGAATTTATATTTCTTGTTATTCATCTCTGTCTCTTCCACTCTGTATGTATTAGCTCCTACAGAGTCTCCTAGGACTTCTTGCTAGAACCCAGCTAATCCAGACACTGGGCTCTAAAATGACTCACACCATACTCCACTGTCACTAAAATGTCTCTTCCTCATTATCTCTAATAGTTATTTCCTTATATATGTATTATGATTTGTTTACATGCCTGTATTTGCTGTGCTTGGGATTGAACCCAGGGCCTTAAGCAGGTCGGGCCTACAGTGGACTCATGTCTGGTCCCATTTTCTTTTATCTTAATTTCATTATCTTAATGTAATTTGCATTGAGTTTTATATACTTAACTTCTGGGTGTGACAGCATTGCATGTATCTGTATGTAAGTACAGGTACCTGAGGTGTCCTTCCTCTGGACAAGATCTCTCACAGCCTGCAACCCTCAAATGAGAGCTGGCTGGCTGGCTGGCCAGTGAGCCCAGGAGATCTGCTTCTCTTCGCCTCCCCAGTCACAAAGCTTTTCACATGAGGATTCTGAAGCCTGAGTGCTCACAGGCCTGTACTTTACTGTCTGAGCCAAATCCCCAGCCCAGCATTTACCTTTTCTGGTAACATTAATCAACTATCACACCCTTTTAAACTGAATTTTGTTCATTTTTTAGGTAGAATTTCAAAACAGTTTAAGTAGAAGAACCCACGGCATTTGTCTAAACCTTTCCCTATCATTTCCTTAAGAATCTGTCATCTTACCTATCATGTAGTTGCGTGTATCTGCCAGCTGTCAGGGGGTTTGCTGTTTATGTTTCTTTTTTGATATGATAAACATCAAATGAAGAAAGCTGTGTAGTGTAGTGAGACGCATGACACGGGCATGGGCTCAGAGGTTGAGTCCAGCCATCACAGTAGCAGCCGAGGATCGGAAATCAGGTCCCAGCACTGTCAGCTGTGAGATGGGACTGGACGCTGTGCTTCCTTGCACACGTGCAGCCCTCCAAGTTGTGCAGATCCACCAGTCCATCGCTGGCTCACCTGCAGAACTGCCCTTACTGACAGCTAGTGCAGCCGCAACCACAGGCTCACTCTGTCTGCTACCAACGTGCTCTTTCAGTGGGATTATTTTTGAGATAGGGCCTTACGTAGGCCAACCTGGCCTCAAATTTATTATGTAACAAAAGATGATCCTCCTGCCTCCATCTCTCAAGTGCTGGGATCACGGGTATTCTATTAACTACAAAGCCCAGCTTTATGTGGTACTGGGGATAAAATCCAGACCCTTTAGGGGCTAGACAAAGCACTGTCAACTGACCTGCTCCCCAGTCCCCAGTTTAAATGTCAGCTTCTTCTCCCTTGAACTCCAGATATAAACAAGATCCTGCATGTTGTTCTTGTTTGTGTTTGTGCCCCAGGGCCCTGCACACAGTTAAACCTGTCGTGTGCCACATCAGTACCGGTGGCATTGTGAGAGCATCAGAATGTGCTCCCTGGCGTGGGATGGCTACGAGATGCTGGAACTCTGATTGTGTCCTTCAGAGAACACCTGTTGGTATACAGATAGTACCTATTGCATGTAATTAAAATATTCTGTAAGTAATTACACACATACACACACATACATATAATGAAACTTTTGTAGCCCATTGATAGCGATTTTCATGTGGGACCATCTCTCTGTGATTGGTCCTACTAACACACACACAGTTGGTGATTTGTTGCCTGTGTCTCAGCAAATGAATATTTGCTAATGAATGTGTGAAGACAGACATTTCATATGGATTTGGTAGCTTATGTGTGATAAGTATTGAAAGCCCTTTACAAGTTAAGATGATGATAATAACTATATCTTTATGGTACTGACTAGAATAGGAACAGGATGATTAAAATATGTCTACATTCTACTGTGAAATAAAACCTAAGACTTTCCAGGAAGTTATGATAGTAAACAGAACCACAGGTCAATATGTAAAATCCAAGCATTTGCCTAGTGTTCATGTAAATTTATTATAGAAAAATGTACTATTTCACTTAGTAAAAGAAGATGTATTTAAGTAAGTAACATTGGAAAAACTCCTTTTGGAAAAGGGTACTTTCCTACATAAATATTACAATAAATTGAAAATGTAAACATATAAAACATTAAATAATGAATTAATTTCATTATTTATTAATAATGAAATTATTAGAGAATAATGTTCTAATCTTGGAATATGAAATTTCTTTATAATTATCACACAGAAAATAAATGCTAAGGGAATAAAACTTCCAACCAACAAATGAGCCAATGAACAATTTTCAAAAATAAAGGAAATCAAATGAACACTAACCGATCTCAAATGGGTCAGTATCCCCAGATACCATGGGAATGTGAATTAAAAGTGCTTTGAGATACCACCTCTGCCCAGTCAGAATGGATGTCATCAGCAAATCTGAGGACAGGTGTCAGAGAAGCTGTGGAGAGAAAAGTAGACTTGCTCACTGTTTGTGGGGATGCAAATTAATATGGCTATTGTGGAAATAGGTTTATATATTTCTAAGGAAATTAAAGATAGAATGGCCATGAGACCGCACTATTTAATGTTTTCACATATACCCACAAAACTCCACACCATATCATAGAGATATGTGCACCCTACCCCATGTTTATTTACTCTAGAAAAATACTAGAATCAACCTGATCATTCATCAACAGATGAATGGATATGAAAAAGCACATGTGAGTCCTGGTGAGCATAGAGCAGAAGTGAGCTTTATAAATCCGCAGGAACGTGTGCAGATTCCGAACATGTGATATTGAATGTTCTCCATCATGTGTGGAATCTAGTCATTCGGATTATATAATATTGATTGTTCTCCATCATCTGTGGAATATAGCCACATTCAGAATGCTTAATATTGAAAGTTCTTCATGTGTGGGATCCAGATTCATTCAGGATGTCTAATATTGAATGTTCTCCTTCCTGTGTGTGATCTAGACTCATTCAGAATGTCCAATATTGAATGTTCTCCTTCATGTGTGGGATCTAGACTCATTCAGAATGTCCAATATTGAAGGTTCTCCTTCCTGGGTAGGATCCAGACTCATTCAGGATATCTAATATTGAATGTTCTCCTTCCTGTGTGCGATCTAGACTCATTCAGAATGTCTAATATTGAAGGTTCTCCTTCGTGTGTGGGATCTAGATGCATTTCAGAATGTCTAGTATTGAATGTTCTCCTTCACATGTGGGATCTAGCTGATAGCATGTGTTTCTGTGTAAATAAGTGTGCATGTGGGTGCAGCATAGCATGACGAGAGAGAACAAGGAGGCAAACACGGGGATGAGGAAGGACTGGATGCAGGTTACACCGCAAGTTGTGAAAGGATAGAACACTAATTGTTTCTCTAGTTCTGATTCTGTCGTGGATTTTTTGCGGGGAGGTTGGCGGTGTAAAATCTAATGTGAAGCTCCAGATTGTGCACTTGAGACTTCTATTCTAACCGTATAGAAGTTCATCGAGTTGCATATGCTTTGGGTCCAGTCAATATTGGTATGAGATATGTTTATTTACTTTCAAGTTTTTACTTTTTTATTTTAAATACATTTATTTATTTTTACTTTCAAGCTGGTGTTATTCATACATGTGATTTTTCTGTGTATCCCCATGGTGGATTCACATACCATGAAATGTTCATCGCCAACCACGATTCTTCCTCCTCCTCTCTGCACCCTTTCTCAATCTTTGTAATTCTACTTTCAGGCCAGGAATTTTCCATTTCTGTGAATGGAACAGAACATATGGTTCTTCTCTCTCTGTGACTGGTAAATTTCACATAACATGTTTTGTACATTCCATGTGTTGCCCTTCTGTTATAAATGCCTGGGTAGCCTGGGGAGTGCTTTCCCTAACCCTAACCCTAACCCCTAACCTCTAACCCCTAACCCCTAACCCTAACCCTAACCCCTAACCCCTAACCCTAACCCTAATCCCTAACCCTAACCCTAACCCTAACCCTTAACCCCTAACCCTAACCCTAACCCTAACCCTAACCGCTAACCCCTAACCCTAACCCGTGTATATATATCACATTTCCTTTATTTGTAAAAATAATTATCTGTGGTTTTATTTATGCATGTTTATCTGACACAAACCCATAAAATATAAAAGATATACAGAATTGTGTATATGGATACAAGATTTCTTTATTATATCTATAAAGTAAAAGGTATAGCAAAATGAGATATATCAAGTTAAAAATACTTTCAATTCTTACAATTAATATATTTTGCATTATATAAAATATAACATATATATATTTCTTTAAATAATTAGAAAAATTGAGAACAACCCATCCCCCCCAAAAAATAAGGACCAAGAAAATTACCAATTTCATGAAAAACTACCACAAATGACTAAAAGTGGTTTGATCTTACTAAATATTGAATAAATAGAAATTTTACACTGTGATATGTCACATTTTATAAAACAACAAATATTTTTTAAGACTGAGGCTATATACAGTGTTAGCTGGAGTGTGGAGGAAAACAGGATGGTGTATACACTGTTGCTAAAGTGACAATTTTAAGGAAATATCAACATTTTAAAAATTAATATTTGTGTTAAAGTCCTTTCTTTTGTGTGGGGTCACTGTGTTGCCCTTCTGTTATAAATGCCTGGGTGGCCCGGGGAGCGCTTTCCTTGCGTGTGGAGTAGTGGCTGCTTCCTTCTTGACTTCCTGATTCCTAAAGGATTTCAGGTAGAGTGCTGCTGGGCTCACTGCTGCTGCAGCGATTTTAAACCCCCTGTGCCTTATGGAATGCAGTGTTCTAGACCATGGGTGCAGTGGTTAAAAAGAAAAACTAAGTGTAAATTAAAGATGGCGTCTTACAAAACACAGTGGACTCCTGATAATGTAGAGAGATAGAGCAGGTTTCCACAGGTCTGGACTCTGCCACAACCAGTTAAAACACAGATCACTCAAAGACTTGACATATTGACACTAACACAACCTATAAAGCAATAATGTTTCCTATGTTTAGAGACACAAGCACTGGAATGCATTTTTTGAAAGCAAAAGACTGTTAAAATATCACAATGAGAACAGTAAAGCTTATAGACATGAACGCGCGGTGCAGTGAAATCTACAACCTTGCAGAGGAGGTTAACAGCAGCTTAGATATGGTGGAAGCAGGAAGAAGTGAGCAGGAGGCTGAGAATATGAGGAGACAATGCAGCGTGGCTTACAAAGGAAAGGGCAAGATGCAGGAAGCATGCAGGGAAATCTGAATGATTAATGGAGTCTCAGGAAGAAACAATGCTTCATGGGTAAAAGGTAAAAATGTCTAGAATTGATGATATATAACATTAAATGTATGCAAGAGACATAGCAAAATAAAGGAAGAAAGAGAAAAAGAAAGAAAGAGGGAAGGAAAGAAAGAAAGAAAGAAAGAAAGAAGAAAGAAAGAAAGAAAGAAAGAAAGAAAGAAAGAGAAAGAAGAAGGGAAGGAAGGAAGGAAGGAAGAAGGGAAGGCAGGCAGGCAAGCTATAGAAAGCAGGCTACAGATCGATAATCATATTAAACTTCAGAGAAGCAAAGATGTCTGTGTTCCTAAAGGAGCCCAGAGAGAACAAGAGATGATTTGCAGAGGAGAGCCAAGCCTCCTGCTCACCCAATGGTGGCAAAGCACAACTTCTCCAGTGTGTGGAAAGAGACCTCCAACTTTTACTCCACAGGGAGTGGACAAAGGAGCTGAAATTAAATTCACACAAGACACGAGGCTAGATCACTAAGACTGAGCTAAAACTGAGAAGCCAGAGAGCGCCAGCTTCTGCAGGGCTGCAGAACTGTAGAACAGATGCTTGCTTTGCTGGCCGAGTATAAACTGGGGTGTGGTCTTTGTGAATAGCCCCTGGCATCAGGTAACACAGCCCCACTGTTTAGCCCCAGAATAGATTCCTTGGAAGCTTGTGTGCATGAGTGTACCAGGAAATTATACACAGAATGCTGTGGTGGCCCCAGAAACAATGAGTGCTTATTAAACATAAATACAATTTTAGAATTATCACTGCTTAATCTCCACTGTTGACTCATTGGATTGAGAAGCATACATCAAGGTATGCCAGGATATTTCCAGGGGATTTTAACTAATGATTAAGGGGAGGTAAACCTCCCTTAATATGTACAGTACCGTCCTATACATGTGGGGCTCATATGGAATGATCAGGGAAAGGAAAAGGCCTGATGGAGCACAGGCATATTGCCCCCCTGCTTTCTCCTTCTCTCCCTCTCTCTCCCTTTTCCCTCTCTTCCTCCCTCCCCCTCCCTCCCTCTCCCCTCCCTCCCCCCTTCCTGGTCCTCATCGCAATGGCTGCTCTTCTGTGCTGTCTGCCATCCTGCCATGACTGGGAGCTTAGAAACAATAAGCCTCAAAACAAATTCTTCCTCATAAGTTGTTCATTCGTTTGTTTTGTCATCATGATGGAAAAGCTATTGCAGAAAGTTGATCCTAGGAACATGGGTCATTGATCTGACTATTTCTGATAAGGAGGTTCAGAGACTTTTGCAACTAATTCATGGCAGGAATTTGGAAGAGTTTGGAGATGTGTACCAGAGGAGCTCCGGAATGCTGTGAGCAGAGCTTCATGAATGATTCTGTCGAAGCTCAGGAGCCAGAGTGAGGCAGGGATGCAGGGATGCGGGGATGCAGGGTTGCAGGGATGCGGGGGATTCAGGGATGCGGGGATGCAGGGTTGCAGGGATGCGGGGGATGCAGGGATGCAGGGTTGCAGGGATGCGGAGATGCAGGGATGCAGCGATGCAGGGTTGCAGGGATGCAGGGATGTCGGGATGCAGGCAGCAACAGCATGTTCATGGGCTGACAGAAGTGGGGCTTCTGCTGGGAGTGGGGCTTAGGGCCATGCATGCTACGTTCTGGTAAATAATTTGCCTATTTTTATCTAAGCCCCACAACTGTAGGAAGCTAGATTTTAACGTGGCGGACTAATTCCTCTCATAGAGGAGAATTCAAGGCAGCTGCTGTTTAGGCTATCATATGGGTATGGCAAGATGCTTGCAGCCAGGTTTATAGTGAGAATTTGGAGAAACAGCAGAGCAGAAGATTTGAAAACTGGGACATTTTGCCAGAGAAGGAACACACTTAAAGCTGACACTGAAGAAGTTCCAGCTGCTGGAGAGGTTAGAGCCATTAAACAGAAGCTATATCCTGTTCAGCTTAGTCCACAATGGGTCAGATTCCACCAACAGCAGGCTCAAGAATGCACAGGAGCAAACTTACCTGGGAGACATTTCCCTTGAGAGGAGAGACTCCCCAAGGCACCTTGCTGTCACAGGACTGCCTGAGATCTGTTTCCCTAGGATCTGTTATTTACTCCATGGTCCTCCACCCAGACACTCAGAAGCCAAAGTGTCTGTCGTCTAAGATTGCATGGCAACTGCTCAAGCTGGCAGGAGCCCCTAGCGTCCTCGTGAGGCTGGTTTTTAGGACCGCAGAATGTAAAATGTATGAGGTTGTAGAAGTGTCCACAGGCCAGGGAATGTGCCAGGATCATGGTAGGTAGCTGTGTCTGAAAGGTTGTGTGTGATGGAGAAGCCAGAGCTGCAGCGGGGACCCAAATAGATGGAGACAGAGCTGACGCGGGATGTCTGCCACACACTGTAAGCAGTGACCATAGCCAGCCCAAGGAGCAGGTCACCCGAGTTGTAGGCAGCAAAGACAAGGGAAGGGACACCCAGGTCCTTGGGAGCTCACATCCCATCACTGTGTACCCCGAATTCTGGACATGGAGCTACGGGGTTCAGAATTTTCCCTATTTGGTTTCTGTCTTGCTTTGGCATCATCCCTGCTCCCCCTATTTTTAATCACACATTCCCATTCTCTGGAATGGGGACATTTTTTACTCTGTGTAATTGTACCCTGTAAGTATATAACTTTATTTTGACTTTTACAGTTCCTCACATCTAAGAGGCTGCTCAAGTGTCAAAGGAGATTGTAAACTTGTACTTCCAGCATCGTCGGCGCTGTGAAGAGCACAGGCACTCTGGGGGATGGGCTGGACTTATCTCATAGTATGAAGCAACAAGAGTCTTTGGAGGCCAGAGACCGAATGTTAAGGCTTAAGGAGATGCATCTGAGTGTCAGGTTGACAAGGGGTGGACTTGCGATGGCCAAGCTTGTGCAACTGTATAGTTAGACTAGGGAGAATCTACCAGGTTGGTAAGACCCACCTCTGACTATGTCTGGGTGGACGTTTCTGTAGAAGACTAAAGGAGGAGAGAACCACACTGACGTTTCTGGCATCACCTCAGAGGCTGGACGTCAAGATGGAATAAAAGAAAAAAATGTGAAAGCCTGCAAGAAAAGAGATGTTTCCTTTCTGTCTCAGAGGCTTTATGATCTGGTCTACTTTGTCACCATGCCTGCCCCATCACGAGGCACTGAAACCTCTGAAAACATGAGGAAAGTCAATCTTTCTTCAGCAAGTGTGTTTATGGCAGACTTTTGTCACAGCAGCACAAAAGTAATATGACTGCACAAGGGACGTGGTTGCAATGAAGTGGATGCTCTTCCGTCCTGTGACAAATAAAATTAAGAGAAGCAAAGCCCCAAATCCCTAAGGTCCGATGCTTTGTCTGTAGCCTTTCAAAGCAAGCAGGTCAGGCTGCCCTCTAGGAATCAGACGTGGCTTGGAACAATGAAGAAGAGCAAGCAAAGTAAATGCATGAAAGTTAAAACTGTGCATATGTCTAGGGTGAGAAGCAAGGATGAAACCGGGAAAGAGATGTGAGATCCCGGAATGTGGCCATCATTTCTGGATCAGGGTTCATTTGCATGCTTCTTGTCATGAATATTACTTCTGCAAGCATTTGCTTTATAGCTATTACGTCATACTGCCAGGCTTAGCTCAGGGGTTAGCACGTCAGTGGCGATTTAATGAGCGCACAGAGTAGCACTTATCTGGGAGAAGAGTTCCTCAGACCAAAGCGTCCAGACCTGTCGTTGCAGCTTATCCTCCAAACACACCATCCTCTGCCACCTACAGACCGTGTTCATGATGGCGGTGTCTTAGTTTGGGTTTCACTGCTGTGAACAGACACCATAACCAATGCAAGTTTTATAAAAGACAACATTTAATTGGGGCTGGCTTACAGGCTCAGAGGTTCAGTCCATTGTCATCAAGGCAGAAACATGGCAGCATCCAGGCAGGCATGGTGCAGGAGGAGCTGAGAGTTCTACATCTTCATCTGAAGGCTGCTAGTGGAAGACTGACTTCCAGGCAACTAGGGTGAGGGTTTTAAGCCCACACCCACAGTGACACACCTACTCCAACAAGGCTACACCTCCTAATAGGTTCACTTCCTGGGCCAATCATATACAAACCACCATATTCCATTCCCTGGGAAAAGCATATACAAACCATAACAGGAGGTCATCAAATGACACTACCGATCCATCTTAGACTGTGTATGTTCACTCTTGTGCTGGAATCAATGGAGTTCCCTTGCAAAGCTTCCCTCAGGTTACGGCCTCGCCAAGAGCAGCATAGCCCGCACCTTTGCAGATAGTCACCCGTGTGTGGCACCCAGTGTAACCGTTTACACTGGGTGCCGCTTAAGGTTAATTTCTCATGAAATCCTATGGTAAGGGGTAGACATAAGGGCTATAAAATGAATTTTAAGTCAAGGTCACAGTTGGGAGTTTTGTCTTTTCCTACTCTGAAGCCCTAGGTGAAGAGAAAGCTCTCATGTCCCTGTGAGTCAGAAGAGGAAGACTGGTCACCTGGTCACAGGTCACACCTGAAATTTTGTTCCCTGTCCATGCACAGCCACAAGGAGTGTCTGTCGACCGGAAGTATCTGAGCAAGCCTTCCTTACCTTGCTGATGTCAGATACTGAACGTGTTTTCCCTCTCCTTGAGTTTTTGCTCTTTGGATCCAGAGCAAGTTCAGCTATTCCCAGTTGGAAAGGCCTCTGCTTCACAGTGAGAAGTCTGAACGCCACTGACCATGATGTCGTTGATATGGAAACATATCTCTCACCTCAAAGCAATACATGGTTATTCTGGAGCTGAATATGAATTAATGAGAGCCTGAGAACCCACCTTTAAGTTATCACATACCATGTTCCAACATGGAAACAATTTCATGAAGCTTTTAATGGTATCAGGACAAGAAAGGTATGAGTTAAGGCATCTTTAAAGCACTTCAGCAGAGGCATTAGGCAAGTTAGAAGGGTGCAGGGCACTTCTGCTATAGGGTTCAGAAGTTATCTGGTGACTCTTAGCCTCAGCATTGGTAGATGCTAAAGGATCTCTTTGTGTATTCTGAAAGGATAGTAGTTCCAAGGATGTTAGGCCACACATTGGGACAGATAATAAGTAGTTATTTAGGTAGCTTAGATGACCCATTATAATTTGGTTTTAGATCTGCAACATCCTGGCTTTCTAAATTACAGAAGTTCTGATGAGCCAGTCAGCCTTGTAAATTGTTTACCTCGGATGGGTGTGACATTTTGGGAGAGAACCGTGGCTGACAAAATGCTGGAAAGTTTATCTCCAGTTCTACTGTGGGTAGATGATGTGGAAATAGCCAGAGCTTCAAACAGAAGGCTGTTCCCAAGGCCATGGTTTCCATAAAAGAGGGATTACACATCAGGAGCTATTTTGTTGTATGAGGATTTTGCAAGCTTGTTTAAGGAGTGAATAGAAATATTGGAGTCTTGTGACATACTACCTCTGTTGTGGTTACTCAGCTCTGCTGTTGCCCTTGGGATGGTGAGAGAGAGTGCAGCAGTAGAATAACCCCGATGTGGCTGGTTTCCTCAGATGTGGTGCATGTTGCAGAAGCCAGCGGTATAGAATTGACTTGCAGGCTGCAGTTTTCTGATCCCCCTAGCCTTAGCCATTTGTCTGCCTGTTGGTTTTATGTTCTGAACAATTGGAAAATGTCAATGAGGAAAGAAATTTACTTTAAACTGTTCTCCTTTCCCCTTTTGAAACTTGGCTTCGCCCTCACTGAAATAAAACCCGTTAGCACTATTAGCATACAAATATATGCTGTATCTATTTCCCCTTACTTATTAATGAGGGGAAATTTAATTTTCTAGTGGAATGACTTAGCATCACTGTTTACAAATGGCATTTGATGCAAACCAGTAGGCATGCCCTGGGCTTTCTTGTTGTTTGTGGCATATAATGAGAGCGACACACAAACACTCCGAGGGGGTGTGGACTGGAATACGAGTGGGGAGGGCTCCAGAGGCTAGCATGTCAGTATATATTTTTTCAGTTGTGGGCACTAGTTTCTTGGGGAAACTTTATCAGCTGAGCATGAACGAAGATTCGGTAAACACCAGCTGAGCAAACAGTCAATATGTAAAAGATTGGGCCCAAATCAGGAAAGGCAGGGAACTCCAGGAGAGAGATGGTGAACATTTTCTATGCTGAGCTCACTGAGACTGGGAGGAGCGGGCTTGTCTGGAGTAAGCCGAGGATTCACTTGAACTTGGAACTTGACCTGGGTTCAGATCCACTGGGCAATTTAATAGATACATGAAAAGCAAGCCATGAGAGAGCGTGTCCAAGAGCCGGGAGCAGGAGGCAGATGGAGATGTGGTTCTGGATGAGAGGTTGAGGCACATTTAAGGTGGAGGGCAGGGTGCATTGTGTCTCTTCCCCGTGCCCAGTGAAGGTGTGCAGCGGGTGGTGGCAGAGGTGAGAAGCCAGGTGGGAACTACTCAACAAAGCTGAAGAGAACTCTCCAGTAGATCCTGAGATGGTTTGTTACAGGGTTAGCTGGCAAGGCTAGTAGTAATCAGGTTTCCTCAGACACCAGTCTATATATTGCTGTTAATGTGTTTATTCAATGCTTTTTTTAAATCAGTAGATTTGAGTAAAGCATAATGTGAGTGTGTCTCATCCAATCAAAGAGAGAATTCAGGCCCAGGCTTCCGTTGGACTTGAGTGCAGTACCAACCTTTCCCCGAGTCTCCAGCCTGCTGCTTGCTGCCTGCCCCATGCTCTATCCTGCGAACTTTGGGACTTGTCAGTTTCCATAATTGTGACAATATGAGGTAATCCTGAAACTCTCTCTTAACTTACACACTTGAGTCTGTCTTCTCCCTTCCTCCTCCTCCCTGACTCTTCTATCATTCTGTCATTGATTTATAAAATGTGTAATATAAACATATTCCTATTTATTCTCTGAGAATATGAGAAGCCAACTGTTTCCAGGTTTCATAGCCATGAAATATTTCCTCTCTCTTGACCCCTAGGAGCCCATCAATATTTCACCAAGCTACGAAGAGGCAAATGCCAACTTTATGACAGGAAGTTCTAAGCTCAATCAGAAAGGCGTGCCTTAATTGGTGTGTGTGTGTGGTAAGAACCTTCCAGAGCACCCTGCCCGTGCTCTCTGGGCAGCAGGCTCTCCCCCGTGTATTCCATTGTGATCCCCACTCATCGTGTGCGTTAAGTGTTCATATGGGTGAGCAGAGAGTGTCCTACACCAGCCAGGCTTGTTGGCAGCTTCTTTCTGCTTCCGACTGCTGAGTTAGTAGGGGGCCTGCCAGTGGGAGACAAGGTTTCCAGGAAACCAGATGGAAAAAGAGTATGGACCTAGAGTTTCATCAAAGGGGAAATCCTGGCTGGTTCACAAGGCTCTCCCTATGTCTATCAGCAAGTTGCTGAACACACTTCATGTATGTAAAAGAAGCTGTTAGTGAGTAAACACAGCCAGCGTGGAACAAGAGGGGGAAGCAGACACCTTACATTTTGTAGACAAAGACACAAAAATCTCTTGCCTTCTGCCTCTTTGCTCCCGGTCATGTGAGAAGATAAGAGGGGAGGTCCGCCTACAAATAACAAGAACCTTACCAGATACCAGTCTGCCAGCCCCTTAATCTTCAACTCCCTGGGCTTCGGAACTGTGACAATTGGTTCTGTATTTAAGCCACATACTGCACAGTTCTGCTATAAAAGCCCAGAGTGACTGCGATGTCCATCCACCCATTCCCCCAGCCATGAGTCATTGCACCTGAGAGCACAGGAGTGCTGCTTCAGTCATCTCCTCCACGCTCTGGCTGCTATGGTGCTGAGCCCCATGCTACAGCTGAGACATCTAAGGCCCAGAGAACTTAACCCGGTTTGCTCAAAGTCTCCAAAGGAGAGTGTCATGTGTCAGCAAATGGCATATAGCCACTGCGCCAGCACTCAGGCCACCGAGTCATCTCCTGTATTGCCCCTCAGAGAGTGGATGTACCAGCCCTTGTTCCTCTCTCTGAATCTAATGGAGAAAAGACAAATTTTGCCCAGGTGTTTTGGCTTTTGCTCTACAAAGAAAAAAAAAAGGTTCAGAGAAATGTTATAGTTTTGCCTAAGGGAGAATCAGTTTGACACATAAGATAAAAATCACAGACTCTGGAGCTTTAGGGAGACCTATTTCTGCTCTTCCCCACGCTTTCCCTCCCTTCCTCCCTCCCTCCCCTCCTCCCTCCCTTCCCTTCCTCTTCCCGGATCTTCCTGTGTATAGGGAGAATGCAGGGCCCTTAGGGATCTCAATCAAATATAGATAGAGACGTCCGTTTGAATAAAATGGTAGAACCTGATGTCCTATATGCATATAAAAGGTACTGTACTATACTTAATTTAGCCCTCCATACTGAAAGGGTCATGAATATGCATTCTGGCTAAGAAAATCTCTTCTTTTCACAGTCCCATGCGTGATGCCGTAGGCTAAGGTAATCAGCGCGGTTAATTTTAGCCCCAGTTTTGAAGGTTTATTTTAGAAAAGGTCAGGGTGCTCACCTATAGCTCATTATAGCACCCAGAGAGGAAAGAATAGAAGAGATATAAAACCAGGCAGCTGTTAGCAGCTTCCACCCCCAACACTTGAACCGCATCATCTCTATTTGATGTTCTGTTCAGTGTGCAGTTGCTGATAGTTTGACAAGATGCACTTGATCATTGTTACGACATGTGGCAGGCGGCTTCCAGTGGGGCTTGGGTGGTCCATGGGGGCCACTTTTCCCTGAGGTGGAGGGTGGGATTGAACCCAAAGATCCTTGTGTAGATAGTCTACAAAAGGAGGTAGAGAAGCCATTTCGTAGGCTTGATGGTTGCATGTGGAAAGTTCTTCAGTGTGGTTCTGGCCAGGGCTGGCTTGCGATGGAGCGACATCTTCCTCCCTCTAAGTCTAATGCAGGGCCTGGGGCTTCATATTTCTCTGCAGGGGTGGGGACTGGTGATGGTGGGCTGGGCGGCATGCTGGCCAGCAAGGAGCAGAGGATAAGAGAGGTGAAGTAAACACAGGACTGAGAACTCCCAGCTGTGGACCAGCAGGCGGAGCGGTAGAGATCAGACATTCTAGGGCGTGGCACTGGTGGAAATATCCTCCAACCCTGTCACATGTGACCTCCGAGCTCATGGAATGTAGCTGTTATGACCTGAATTTGTCACTTAATTTTAATAATTGTAATTTAAGTGGCCACGTTGACTGGTGGCTACAGTTCTGATAGTAAATTCTAGAAGGAGTAGCACACTAAGAAATGAAGTTGCAAAGCAGGAGATGAGGGCAGAGAAAAACACAGAGTTCAGGTTACAAAGTCAAGTGTCTGCAAGGCACTAGGACAGTAAACTAGGGCTGGGATGAAGCTCAGTGGTAGAGCATACCCCCTCCAGCGCACGCTCACACACACACACACACACACACACACACACACACACACACACACCTACCTGTCTCTGCCTGGACCTAGGGCCACCCAGTCCGAATTCCTTTTGACTGTGTCTGTAAAGGAAAGCTATCAAATTATTTATTAGGAGGCCAGGCTGGGAAAGCAGGTTACAACCTGCTGATAGAAAGGCCATACTGAGATTTCTGTACTGAGTTCTGGTGGTGATGAGGAGGTCACTGAAGGAGTTGGTGTTTTCGGCAAGATTTGCAGCCCACTGTGTAAGGCCATGGGGGTGTGAGACGGGGAGCTTTGCAGAGCTGGCTGCTACGAACTGTAGGGACCGTGCAGTTCTCCCTCCGCCTGTGTGTGTTCATGTCATGGAGGCCCCCACCTCCGCCACTGGACTGTTCATCAGTCTAAATTGTTCCTTAGCAAATGTGCTGCCGCGAGCTCCAGTCCCACTAAATGTTACAGTGATTGAGAATTGCAATCCCTTCCCACAGGCCCAGAAAGGGGCTCTTTGTAATGAAATACAGAGGCAGCAGCCATTTGGTGTGTGGAGTAACTGCCTCTCTGGGACTTCCACAATGGGCCCACTGTGTCAGCAAAAGGCAGGCTCACCAAGAGAAGAAATGTCATCTGCCTTTATTGCAGGAGGTCCTTCATTCTCCTTGGCTTTTGGACCTGGTGAGTAATTCTAATGGCCACCCTCAGGAACTGGGACACCCTGAGAATATCTTAGTCCCGGCTGATGAGTCACCATCTCCTGGTTCATAGCAAGAGAGAGATGGTTTACAAAAACTGGAAACAGAAAAATAAACCAAGTTTAGAAATTGATAAAATACCTTTTCTAAATCAGCAAAGTTTTAGAGTCTTTTTCTTCAGGTTGTGTGGGCGAAGTTGTGTGCTCTCCAAGGGCAGGACATCCAGTGCCCCATTGGCTCTGGAGGGAATGAAGGATGGGGGTTTGGGAAACATTTCAGCTATGGTGGAGTCTACCAGACAGGCTCTTTCTCTCTGGGGAGTGCTTGTCTCTAGCTGTTCTGTCTATCAGTGCCTTTATCTACTGATAATGATTCAGCCCACGTGTCTGTTAGATATCTGCCCCGGGCAGACAGCAGAGGCACCTAGAAAATCCCACAGTCTGCTAATGAATTGCTTCACACTCTAGGGTAACTTTGGCTGAGGCCTTGAACTCGATGGGTCTGCAGGATGGGGCTAGAAAGTTTACTATGAAAATGGGCTCAGCAGCTCTGTCTGCCTTAGTGTTCTACTGCTGTGAAGAGACACCAGGACCATGGCAACTCTTCAAAAGGAAAACATTTAACTGGGGCTGGTTCACAGTTCCACAAGTTCAGTCCATTAGTCACAGCAGAATGCATGGCATCCCGTAGGTGGGAATGGTGCTGGAGACGTAGCTGAGTTTACATCCTCAGGCAGCAGGAGGGGTGAGACACTGGGCCTGGTTTGAGTATTGAAACCTCAGCACTTCCTCTAACAAGGCCACACCCACTCCAACAAGGCCAAACCTCCTAATCTCTGTCAAGTAGCATCTCTCCCTTATGACCATACATTTAAGTATTTGAGCCTGTGGAGGCCATTACTATTCAAACTGCCACCCGATTGCCACCAACACTTGGGAGGATCAACTCACAGGGACTTTTTTTTCTTTATTTTGTCTCACAGTTTGGGAAAGTTCAGCCTATGGCCAGTTATTTCTGTTGTGATTTGGGACCCATGGCGAGTCAACACTTCATATTGGGAACACATGACAGGGCTAGAAAGTGAAAGAGAAAGGAAGAGACTGTAGAGCCACTATGTCCTTGGGGAATATGCCTTCAGTGACCTGAGACCTGTCAATGGAATCCTGCATACTTAAAACCCATTGCCTGTGAACTTTATTGTCTATGAACTTTACCGGTTGGAGCCAAGGCCCCAACACATGGACCTTTGAGGGACATTTAATGTCCAAACTACAATATCTGACAGATAAACTCAAAGCATGCAAAAGAAAAGACAGAGTGGGGTTGGAGCTCCAAAAGCACCCTCTCCTCCCTCGCCCTCCCAGGAAGCTTGAGAGCCCTTGAATGGGACGCTACGATGCCGTTCATAAGCCCAGGCCTTTTACAGATCTTTAGACTCTTATTCAAAAAAAATTGTATCTTCCTTGAGCCGACACAAAGGTGCCATAGTGATCAAGACAAGCATGGATTTTGCCCTCATGGGCTCATAGGTTATTAGGGAAATTATTTTAATTCGAACAGACATTAAATGACAGTTTTGTATGGAATTAGTAGTGCGAATCAGACTCACCTGGAGGGATTGTTGAAACACGTTATGTTTTATGGTACTAGGGATTGAACTGAGAGCCCTGTACGAGGCAGGTAAGTATTATACCATCGAGCTCCATCCCCAGCACACATCGTACTAATTAAATAGGTCAGCATTGGAAATGGGATTAGAACTTGTATTTCTGTAAGGGTCCAAGATGCTGCTACTCTTTGTACAGGGCATACCAGTGGTTGGAACCACTTGGGATAATGCTGGGCAGACAGGTGGAGATTATCCTTCTAAATATCTGTACTTGGGTTAATGCGATGGCTCAGAGGGTAAAGTGTTTGCTATGCAATGTGAGGATTGGAGTTTGGATCTTCAGCAACCACATAAATGCCAAGTAGGCATGGCATCTGCCTGTAATCTCAGAGTCCCAAAAGTAGAAACAGAAAGATCCCCAAGATAAACTAGCTAGAGCTAGGCTAGCGGAATTAGTCAACTCCAGGTTCAGCAAAAGACTGTCTCAGAAAGGAAACAGGGAGTGATTGAGAAAGACAACTGAGTCCAACACACACACACACACACACACACACACACACACACACTTATAGAAGGCTATTCCCTGATTTAGTCTGAGACATACAGGAAAACGAGCTCTTTAAGAAAAGTTCTATACTGTATATCTGATTAGAAGTACAGAGAGCTGGTCTAACACTACATGAAACAACAGAAGCTTTTATCTAACACATCACCTCTATGCCCAGAATAGTCTTACTTTTCTGTGTGGCAGCATCTTTACAAGCACAGAATCCTGGGCCTTACCCAGGCCCAGAATTGGAACTGCTGGAGGGAGGCTTGTTTTAACTGGATGACTGATGGCTCTCACGCACCTGCAGATCTGACCCATCTGAGAGAGAGAAGTGAGAGATGGCTTGAGTCTGGATGAGGCCCTGGCACTCACTGATCTCAGCTCCTGTGAGAGAACCTCCTGGCATAACTAAGAGTCAGATTTTCTTTCAAGCCAGAACCCCACACCTTCTTGTCCAGTGTCTTTCAGAGCTTCTGCACGGACAGTCATGAAATTTCAGCAGCGAAGATGAACATTCCTTATTTACTACAAAATGGCACTATCCCAGAAGCTGGGGTTCAGGTTGTTTGCTTTCTAGCTCCATGGTCATGGTGCACACATCTGTGTGACCTTTCTCTGGTATTAGCCTGTCTGAGCCTTCACTTTCCTTATCTGAGCAATGGTCAAAAAAGATCATCCAGGTCTAACTTGAAGACTTGATACAACCATCAATGGAATAATAGTTGTGACCATGCCTTTAAAATCACACGAAGCTATGCATAACCCGAGGCTGCTCACCACTCACGTCCGGATTCCTGTTCACAAAGTAGAGACTGTCTCATTGTTTATATCACCATAGAGATCAGAAGCAATTAATGCCACAGAGAGCACAGCTTTAGCTCCTCTACAGCAGTTGGCTTCTGTTCATGGTTTGCTTTAGCTTACAAAGAGTGGAAGATGCAGGGCTAGGATAGGACCCCATGTTCTTTATTAAAGCGCTTCCGTATGTCCTAAGATACTTTTACTTGAGTAGTTGTTATCAGGTATGGCCCCTGGACCACAGCATCCACATCAGCTTGGAACTTTATAGAAATGGAAATTGTGGGGCTGGAGAAATGGGTTAGTGATTAAGAGTACTTGTTGCTCTTGCAGAGTATCCAAATTCAGTTCTTAGTACCCAAGTTGTGTGCTTCAAATCCAAGTATAACCCCAGCTCCAAGGTATCCAGTACCTGCTTTTGGCCTTGGAACTTAACTGTATGTGAGTGTGTGTATGCACACACATAAATAAATAAATAAATAAATAAATAAATACTCTCATGTTCTACACAGAAGTACCTAATCAGCATTTTGGGGGTTGGAACCTAGCACTGTATAGTAATTAACAAGTCCCATAGGTGACCCTAGTACTCTGTCATCTTAGAAGGGATTTGTTTAGGTCTTGACTGAAGTAGCTGACAAAGGCCACCCTTCTGTGGAACTAGATAATAACTTCTTTTTCCCTCAAGTATGGATTTGCGACACTGGTGTTCAAGCTTGGACAGCCATTATTGCATTCCTTCATAAGTACGCCCTGTCACTGCCCACCCAGCACAGGAGAAATCTGGAATGTGTCTGTTATGAGGCTGACTTCAGGGTGTGAGGAAATTAAAGCTATTTATCACAGTCTGTTTTTCCCTCAGTGACAGGATAAATGAGCCTTAGCCGAACAAGGCTTCAAATTGGGCTCGAGACAGGAAAACATGCGGCTTGACAAACACGTTTGAGTCAGGCTTACATTCGTTTTGATTTTCCTGTTTGAAAACAATTCTGTTTCTCAGCAGCTCCGAGGTAGTATGGTGTGCTCAGTAGAAACCTCAGATGGAGCTATCCCAGACTGTCCCATGAGTCTGGTGTGGGCAGCATAAATCCTGACCCTTGATCACTCTTTCCTTGTTAGATCACAGTGTCAAGAGGGTAAGGTACTAAGGCTCTTTGTGCACAGCGATTCCTGTCATGGGAGGAAGGAGATGGTGTCATTTGCAAGAGAAAATTGTCTGAGTTGTATGGGCATGACCTGGCCTGCTGCACAGAAGCACACACTCTTCATTTGAGTATTGTTTACCGTTGAAGCAGTTGTTAACTGCAAGAAAGACCGTATGAAGACTGTGAAGCCTAGAGTTTGGCTAGCAAGCCTTTCACTCCCATGTCCTCCTGAGCTGTTTGAAGAGAACTTAGAGGCCCCCGTGGAGCAGAAGAATGATGGGAGAGAAGAAAGTGCCCATGGGTCCCTGTGGAGGCCAGCACAAAGGAAACCAATGGGGCATCATTCCACCTTTGAGTCAGTTCTGAAAACCTATATAGACTGGTTATATTTAAAATAAACAGAATTTCACATTTGGTATGTAACTATAATTGTCTGATATATTTCTTCCTGATGTTGGGTATTAACAGGCAAAATCAAAATGTTTGCCACACTGTACAGCTTCTGATAGCAGCTGATGTTCATTGAGTAAAATACCATAACATGGTCCATAATACCTGTTTCTGTCATCCCATTGATTGCTCACAGTAATCCCAGAGGCAGATAACCATCTGTGGCTTATACAGATGAGAGAACCAAAGTGCACCAAGTTGAATTGGTGCCCAGTGTTGCAGAGCCATGGCTAGTCCTGATGAACATGCGATCTTGTTGATTCAGAAGCCAGCGTTCTAAGCCGCTGTGTTTCAAGCCATGGATGGAAAAGTCACTTTTTGTGAGTTGCAAAAAGAAAAGATTGGATCCAGTTTTGTAGGAGAATACCAGAACAGAGAAATGGTGGTGGTGGGGGGTGATTGGGTAATAGGTGGGAGGGGGGAGAGGACTTATGGGACATATGGTGAGGGGGGAACTGGGAAAGGGGAAAGCCTTTGGAATGTAAACAAAGAATATAGAATTAATAATAATAATAATAATAATAATAATAATATCGACTAGAATGGTAAATACCAAACTGCCACTTGTAGTTAGAGTGGCTAAGACTTTATTCCTGAAGTTTTTGTTTTATTTCTAAAGATTTTAGGTGTGTACACAAATATGTACACACTCCTGCAAACTGGGCAATGAGGGAAATCTGCCACACTGTGTCACAATCAAGTTTGAGAGCAAAGGGGGCGAAGGGGAGATGAGAAGGGGGAGAGCAGAAGGGAGAAGAAATGAAAAAGCGAGTGAGTGAATGGCTGTAAAAAGAGGCAGAGAGACAGAAGGAAGAGGGAAGCAGAGGTGCCAACGAGGGACAGACAGCTCTGAGAGACGGAGGTCCCGGGTCGCGTGGGGAAGGGCAGAGGAGGGCCTTATGTGGGAGGCATGTGGCTCTGTAGAAAGTAGTTTATTTGCCAGATGTAATGTCATCTCAGAGAATTCCTACTAAATAAGCTCACCCTTTCTAGCTCCTTCTGGACTAGCTCAACTCAGCTATTCTGGCCCAAACTTCTCACCAAGCTGACTAGTTCAAAGCAGCTTCTCTTGGTCTCTGACTGAATTGCTCTGGCCGCAAACTAACTCTGGCAATCTGTTTTAATCTTTTGGTTCTTCATTCTCTGGCTCGTTCTGTCTTCGCATGCAACCTGTCCATCTGTCTCTGTAAAATTGCCCCAGTAAACCCTCTCTCTCTCCCTCTCTCCCTCCCTCTCCCTCTCCCTCTCTCTCTCTCCCTCCCTCTCTCCCTCTCTCCCTCCCTCTCCCTCTCCCTCTCTCTCTCTCCCTCCCTCTCCCTCTCCCTCCCTCTACCTCTCTCCCTCCCTCTCTCTCTCTCTCTCTCTCTCTCTCTCTCTCACTCTCTCCCACTCTCTCCCTCTCTCTCCCCCTCCCTCCTCTCTGCACTGCTCTTTTAAATAGCCTCTCTTTTCTGAGAGTTGGGCATATCTTTTTTTTTCCAGTTAAAGCACGCTTTATTTAATATTGGCCAAGTAGATGGACACTGGCCAGATCCATACCCAGGATACCCAGAGAATGGCACTGAACTAGGCCAATCAGGTCTCTAGAAAGGCCAAACCCAGAAGGCTTCTCACCTTCCACATTCGTCCAGGTGGGGGCAGTCCTGACCTCCTTCCTGTCTACATACCTCCCGCTTTTCTTTCTTTTTTTTTCTACATTCTTTGTTTACATTCCAAATGATTTTCCCTTTCCCAGTTGCCCCCTCCCCATAAGTCCCATAAGCCCTCTTCCCTCCACCCATTCCCCAATCAACCCCCTCCCACTTCTCTGTCCTGGTAATCCCCTACAATGCTGCATCAAACCTTTCCAGGACCAGGGCCCTCTCCTTCCTTCTTCTTGGGAATGACTTGATATGTGAGTTGTGTCTTGGGTATTCAGAGCTTCTGGGCTAATATCCACTTATCAGTGACTGCATTCCATGTGTGTTCTTTTGTGAATGGATTACCCGAGTTGGAAATTTATTATCTGACTCATTCTGTTATATCTTTCCCTGATTCATCACTTTGTGTGCTCAATCAGACATCACTTTTAAACTTAGATAGACAGATAGATAGATGATAGATAGATAGATAGATAGATAGATAGATAGATAGATAGATAGATAGTTTGATATGATATGATATGATATGATATATATGATATATGATACAGGCTGGAATTAAATGACAGAGCATGTAAGTCCCACCCTAAGAACTGTCAAAAGCTGTTAGTAATATATGTAATTTTTGTGATTGAGCTAATTTTGATCCACTAGCCTCTTGTGTTTTGCAACAAAAGTATAGATAGCAAGAATACTGTAAAGTGTTGCTTCTAGGAGCTGGCATGATGGCCCAGTGGGTGAGCCTGATGAACTGACTTTGATCCCCAGACCCCACATGTGGAAGGAGGAGCTGACTTCCACAAGATGTCCTCCCACCTACATGGACACAGTCGTGTACCTTAAAACTTTGTCTTCTTTTGCTGGATAAGTCTACAGTCTGTGTTCTATTTCAAAGGATTCTGAGTCAGTTAATGGAAAGCCCTCTATTTTTGCAGCCATGCAAACTGAGTGGAAGTTGTGTGACATTTCCTTGTGTACAGATAGATGTTTTCATAAGCAGCTTATTATGTGGTCTGTAAGTCACATGACTAGAGTACCCTTATATTAATTTTACTGTGGAAAACAGAGCTCTAAATGTAAACATCCTGCCCAGGAGTTTACAGAGGTTGAGTCAAACTGTGATTGTCTGACCCTATATGACACATATCCCCACCAGAGAGAACAAAGAAGCAATGGGTTAAAAAAAATAGCACCCTGTGTTGCAAGTAAGAACTATAATTCTGTTTTATAAGTCAAAATGCTACAAAGCCTAACCTGGCTTCAGTATAGTACCATCATGTAATTTCTTCCTCTCCCAGCCAAAGGTATTTCTCTATTGCCAGTCTCCATTAGTAAATTAGAGTGTCCAATCCTGTGCCCCGCATAGCCCACCTTTGGCCTTTCTTTGTTGATATTGTTATGTGTGCCAGCTCTGTTTTAGTCAGTAGATACTATGCCAAGTAACTTGGGTAATTGGTACCAGCTTCCAGCTTACACAGATACTCTTCCCTTTTCTTTTTGCTTTTAAATAAATGTTCTGTGAGGGTATGAATATATACCACCAGAGCAAACTCCAATTGAAAACTCTAAATCCATAGCCTGTTAGAAAAGAATTGTGATGTCTTCCCCAGTTTGGCCAAATGTCATTGTTATATATCTTATCCATGTTGTTTTATCTCACTACTGACATTTTTTAAAAAGAAATTTTTTTAAAACAAGAATTTTAACACAATATCCTTCCCACCATCTCATCAACAAACTTTTGCGAGTTGCATAACAGGGCCCTGCTCTGGTTTTTCAGCATTATTTTTCTCCTGACTCCCTTTGTTTTTAATAAGGACTCATGTAAAAGCTCCAAAGGAGATAATTTACTCTTGTCTCATGGTTTTGTTCTTCTAGCTTCAAAGATTACTGTCCCTCTTTCTACTGGTTTAATTTTGCTGAGTGATAACTATATTCAGCAGACAATTTCAGAAAGCAAAGAGTCAGCACTGTACTCCAAAGAAGCTTTTCAGGTGCCAGTCTCTGAGGCTATGCAAGGGTCCTAGCTTACCCTGTTATACCTTCCATGACTGTGACTGTTGCTTCTTTTCTGTTTCAGAGATCCCAGAAGACCCACTTGTTGCTGAACAATATTATGCTGATGTATTTGATTCCTGTTCTGAAGACAGTGAAGAGCAGGAGGAAGAAATGGTATTCTCAGAAGCAGGGGGAGACATGAGAGAGGAGGGATCCTTACCTGCATACAGAACAAACCAACAGGTACCCCACTCCTGCTCAGGCCAGAAGAGATGTAGCTGTCCGTGGTGCTGAACGGACTCTGGACTCAGGCTGAGAAAGAGCAGAGGGACTCTTGAACCTGGAGCTGGGGTCAGGTGCTCAGGACCACAAGGGTCTTTCTAATAGCTCCATGTATGGAATCTTTTCCTTCAAGGGACAGGGGCAGGTAGGATCCCATAGCATTATTAGATAATGATCAGGACCCTGTTATGAGGAGAAGGGCTAGACTAGTCAGTACAGGAGGGCAGGCTGTCACACACACCGAGGAAGGCTCTGCACACCCAGTAAGTACCGCAGGCGTCTCTCTCCCAGGCACAGTGGATTTTGTAAAATCACTTTCCTGCCTGTAATCATATTTTTGGTCTGTTTTAAATTTTGAATTGAAGTACAGATTTATAGATTGATTCTATTCTGGAGTTAAACTTTGGACATTCTGAAATTAGAAAATGTTCTTTATAGTTTTGTGCATCTTCTGAGGATCCCTCATTGCACACAGTACTGGATCTCTCTGCATAGATGCACTAGTAGGAATACTTCTTAATTAGAAAGGCTGAGCTCCAGTAAGCTAAGAAATGGCCCTGGCTTGCACCGTTTTGGAAATAAAGTTGAATACAAGCAATTCAACTGTTTTTATTGAAAGAGTTTCTCATTGTGTAGCTCAGGCTGGATTGAATTTTCAACTATCTGGCTGCCCTCCTAAGTGCTGGGATATCAGGAATGTACCCCGAAGGCCAGGCACTGAGCCATTCTTAATAAACACTAAGCAATCCATCATAATGCCAAATAAAACTCACAAAAATGTCTCCCAAGTTCTATAGACCAGGAGAGGAAGGGAAATGCCTCCAGGAATGTGTCAGAGTAGACCCAAGCTAAGACTGGAGAAGTAGCTTAGTGGTTGAGAGTGCTCGCTGTCCTTTCAGAGGACCCGGTGCGGTTCCCAGCACCATCATGGCAGCTCACATCTGAATCTGTCATACCAGGTGTATACCAATTCTAATGAACCTGATGTTCCCTTCTGGCTCCTGCCGGCACTGGACATGCATGCAGTGCACAGACATACATGCAGGCAAAAACTCACATGTATAAAATAAAAATAAGTAAATACTTTTAAAAGATTAGCATCAAGCAAAGGAAAAAGCCAAGAGAAAGCATAGAAGAATGTAAATGACTTATATAGGAGGAGAGGGGCCTCCTGTATAAGAATAATTAGCAAAAATGCAACACAAAAGAGAAGTGGGGTCCCAAATGCTACAATATAAATATTCCTTATGCCTGTTCCTCTTTCTCCCCAAGGGGCCCTAGGAAAAGGGTACCCAGTACTACAAGTCAAATATAGAATTTCTATTTCTTTCTGGACCACCACTACAAACAATTGAAACAAATACTGCCATAATACTGCATTAATCTCACCCCATGTCTATATTTGGAAAACATGACATAAAAATGTGTACCCAGTCTTTGCTCAGATCATCAAGTGGCAAACTTTGATTTACTGATAATATAATTTTAAATAATTTTAAACAAAACAAAGCCAATCCAGAAACACATATGAATAAAATCTGTTGTACATGCCACCTAAGTGAAGAAATAGAGCTTTGGCAGCCCCAGAACTCCTTTGTTGTTACTCTAATGTATCTCAGGAAGTCAGATTGCCTATAAATGAGTCTAGGCCTTGCCACTTATATGAGGTGTTGTTACCTTGTCCAAATTACTGAACTTGACTGTCCTCCAATGTCCTAACCCATAAAATGAGAGAAAAATGGTTCCTACTTCCAGCAGAGTAAATGAAGTCATCAGTTCAAAGCACTTCAGATCATAATTGCATGCTTAAATACTCGGTAACTTAGCCATTATAAAAATCACCTGGTTACCTTGTTTATTCTAGTGTACTGACTAGCGTCTTACATATTAAAGCAAAATGTCATGGTTGCAATATTTTAAAAAAATTCTTTCTCAATGCAGATGATAAATAAGTGATGTTGCTCTCTGAGCTTCATATATGCCACATGCTATATGACCAATTGGGATTGATTTTATGTCTGATGTGACAAAATATCCTGTCCCTGAGACTCACGTTGTCTTATTCAGGCAATGACACTGGGTCTCTAAGAGAAAAGTAGCTTACCTACAGTGATAAAGATTTGGAGACATCAGAGCTGTGACCCAGAGTCAGCCTGTTCCTACTCTGGAAGCCATAACAACGGGATGACAGAGATGGAAGTGGGGCTTATACTGTTGTAATCTGTGATAGTGACAGATAATCAGCAGCTGCGTTTTAATCTAGTATTAGTTTGCTACAGTTTCTCTTTCTTCAGGGACGGTGGGTGTGGCTGTGGTGGACACCCCCCCATTCTGCAGGAATCTTGTATCAGAAGCATACAAATTGTACTTCAGAGCTCAGGGCTGGCACCCCAGTCACACCTCGCTTTGTGAAGTGGGTAAAGCTCGAAGCCATCCCTGGAGTTGCCTCTTTGCTCGCCGGCTTTCCCCCTGAAATGGTTTAAATAGGCACGACCCCCATAGATTCACAGGGAGTGGCCCTCTTAGGAGGCATAGCCTTGCTGGAGGAGGATGTCACTGTGGAGTGGAGCTTTGAGGTCTCCTGTGCTCAGGCTATGCCCAGTGTGGCACCCAGTCCCCTGCTGCTGCCTGCGGATGAAGATGTAGAACTCTCGGCTCCTCCAGCACCATGCCTGCCTGACACTGCCATACTTCCTGCCACGAACCTCTGAAACTGTAAGCCAGCCCCAATTAAATATTTTCCTTTATAAGAGCTGTCTTTTTCATGGTGTCTTTTCACAGGAATAAAGAGATGCATTGCTTTGATAGGCCTGGCCATGTTTCTGTTTAAAGGATTTAGACGTTGGTATTTTGTGTTGAGAAAGCAGTGGAATGCTTTCAGCACTGCTTAGTGGGCCGTGCTGGAAGAAGCACGGAAGACAGTGGTGCTCAGGGTGATTTGAGTGGTGGGGATCAGGTTTAAGAGGTTTCAGAGGACAAGAATTCTAGTGTGCTGCCTAGAGATCCTTCTTGTGATGTTTTTGTGAAGACTCTGGGTGCTTTATGTACAAAGGAAAAAATATGCCTGAGGCTAAATTGAAGAGTTTTAGATTAATTATATTTGCAGAGGAGATTTCAAAAACAGCCTAGTGTGGGCTATGTCCTGTTGTCATTAGTGGCCATGCTTATAAAGATCTATAATGATAAGGGGCACCGGGAAGAATGGAGCTAAATCCTGTGTTCAAGGAGATAAACAGATCAAAGAAAAGCCAGATGTTAAATGAAATAAAGGGAATGGTTTATGAAAAGGAATTAAAGAAAAGTTTAGGTCCAGGCATAGTGGTATATCCCTTTAATCCCAGCACTTCAGAGGCAGAGGTAGGGGAATCTCTGAGTTCAAGACCAGCCTAGTCTACAGAGCAAGTTCCAGGACAGCCAAGTTTAAGGAGCAAAAGAAACCATCAAAGACAGAAAGCTGGTGAAGATGGAACTGAACAAAGGGGCCATGTTACAACCCCAGCAAGAAGCAGAGCTTGGTAGCTTCAGCCATTGTGGTTCTGGCTTTCGGGTCAGGAGTGAAAGGAAGGGGTTATAGAATCTCCCTCTGCAACTAAGAAAACCTGCTGAGGCCGGGTGTAAGATAGGGATCTCCCTGCATGGAGACCTAGAAAGGCCATTGTGTGAGGCTCTGAAGGTGAAACCTGGATTGCCTCGGAGACCCCAAGGGGTTAGAAATTTTAAGCTGTGGGATGCTTACCAAGGGAGGTGCTAACAGGAAGTGGACCCGGCCCAAGAGAAAGAAGTGTGTTGAAGCCAACAAAGCTGAAATGTGTGGAAGATGCAAAGATCTTCTTGACATCAGACAGGAGTTGCAGAGTTTGGAGTTTGTGCAGCTGGTTTTCAGGCTTGCTTTGGTTCAGTATCTCCTTTCTATGCTCTCTTCCCTATATTTTGGAATAGGGATTATATGAATCTCAGGAGAGACTTTGACCTCTGGACTTTTAAACGTCGTTGAGACTGATAGACTGGGAACATTTGAAATTGGACCAAATGTGTTTTGCATTATGTTATGGCTACAAGCCTATGGGGTCCAGGGTGGAAAATGGTCCTTTGAATAGGTGTGGCCCCCATAGACTCATGTGTTTGACTGTTTGGCCCATAGGGAGTGGCATTATTAGGAGGTATGGCCTTGTTGAAGGAAGTGTGTCACTGGAGGTAGGCTTTGAAGTCATATCTGCTCAAGATACTCCCAGTGTGACATACAGTCTCCTTTCGCTGCCTGCAGATCAAGATGTATAACGCTCAGCTCCTTCTCTAACACCATGTCTGTCTATACACTGTCATGCTTCCAGCCATGATGATAATGGACTGAACCCCTGATACTGTAAGCCAGCCCCAGTTAAGTGCTTTCCTATATAAGAGTTGCCTTGGTCATGGTGTCTTCACCACAATGAAACCCTAACTAAGACAGTGAACTCTGAGCATGCTAAAGTCGCAACATACCTATGGACTCTGTGTGCATAGCCAGATCCACGCTGATTCTTCTTCCATATTTTGATGTAAGAAGTGCTTTCTGAAAGAAATACGGCCACAGGCTTCTTTTGTGATTTATTGCTGGGTTCTTTGAGTCAACCCTGCTGTTCTTTAAGCAGCACTGCCTCCAAAGCAGTTTTACGAAACACCTAATTACTGTCGTTTCTCTACTGTGCTAAGCAAAGCATTGATAACGCCTCTATCACAAGCCATTATCCTGCTGATGGCTCCTCTGTGAAGTCTGTGGTTACCAAATTGGAATGTCCTCTTAGATCTTAGGAGAGTGGAGTTTACAGCTGTCATTACAATAGGTTCTATGTGGCAGCTGTGAGACCTGTCACTGAGGGGGTGGTCCATGTGCTCTCGCAGACATGCCCAAGGGCTGCAGGCTGAGGCAAGGAGTTATTAATTCTGCCTGCCCCTTACCGCCTGGACCATCATCTCTTCTCCAAGACTAATAAATGTTCCCAGGACACGGGTAGACGTACACTAGATGGAAGATAATGACTCGGCCCACAACTCTCTCAGGAAATGTCCTGTGTAATGAAGGCTTTCACCTAAGGCTTCCTTTAAAAGTCTCCCTGGGACACTCATGTTCTCTCTTCCCTGAGATGAAGGGTTACAGGGGCTGCTTTTCCTAGCAAATAGGGAATTTCCCCAGTTTGGGGGTAGGGAGTTGGCATTCTTCCAGCATGGCATGGCACTAGGACAAGCTCATGTGTTTGGTGCAAATGGTACAGGGTGGTAAGGTCTGTAGCTCCTCTGGGGACACTGGGTCCAGACTGTCATGAAGGTTGCTACTATAGGCTTTTGCTCTAAGTGGTTTAATCAGTTCATGCATATTACAGTGATTACCCTAATGTTCTTGGAATCCTGATTTTATGGTCAGTACTTTCTGGGATAATACAAACCTTATGGGAAAGATGGTAGGGTAGGATGGGCTAAGAAGGGAGATGCCTTTGGTTGGTGGTCCAGTCCCTGGGAGCTCCGGGGTGGGGGGGTCTGGCCTGTTGACACTGTTGCTCCCTCCATGGAGCTGCAAACCCCCTCAGCTCCTTCAGTCCCTTCTCCAATCCCTCCATTGGGAACCCAGCCTGGAAAGGGGAAAGTATTTGAAATGCAAATAAAATATCCAATAAAAATATTAATACTATGGTGATTAAGAAAAGAAAGGAGATGCCTATGGAGTAAGTTAGGAGGGCCTCAGATTATGGGACATCTCTGAGGGAAGAGATGGAAAAGGAAAGAGAGAGAGAGGGAGGGAGGAAGAGAGGGAGAGAGGAAGACAGAGGGGGAGAGGGAGAGGGAAAGAGAAAGAGAGAGAGAAGGAAGGAAGGAAGGAAGGAAGGAAGGAAGGAAGGAAGGAAGGAAGGAAGGAAGGAAGTATTCATTGATTGTACAGTTTTGGGAAAGGCTTGGCCAGGCTGGTAGGGCACACAGGGCAAAGGCTGCTTTGGCCTGGTTGCAAGAGTCCTGTGTTGGACGGGAATGGCCAGGCCCCAGCACCCCATCTGCGCCTTCATTGGCTGGAAGCTCAGAGTTCCATGCCTTTTGAACCCCTGGGATGAATCCTGATAACTGTGATGAATCCTGTAACTGGGGTGTGAGCTCACAGTGCTCACCACAGGTGAATTATTTCAGTCTTGTAGGAGCCCTCTCATGTGAGAACTGCATCAGACTAAGATCCAACTGGCTGGATCTTAGTAAGGGGAGCAGACAAAGGTGGGGGAGACCATGACGGTGGGAGAGAAGGGGGCGAGTCTCCCCCAGATTTCAGTGGAAGGGTTAGCACCCTGGAATGAAAATGGGCTGTGACTCTAAACCCAGATTTCTTTGTTCCCTTCTAGTTCCTGTGCGTCTCTCTGATTGTAAATCTCTCACGGACTGAATTTCTGCCGTAGACTAGCGTGTTCAGAGATACAATTTTCCCCATGGTGTCGTCTCCCAGTGCAGGTCAATCATTGTTCATGGCACTGACCAGAAAGCAGTGAAGGATGCTAGTTTTTCAGTGTGTGCTGCATTTGACACGCAGGCCCTTGAAAGGTGAGACTATGTGATAGTTCAGCTCTTCATGTGAAGAAACAGGATTGAAGGGCGACATCTAAGATGCCCTACTGCAAGTCGGTCCTGTTTCCATAGGCTGTGCTCTACACAGGTTGGCTGCCCCTGGTCTATCACTCAGGGTGGAGGAAATGGCAGGAAGCAGAAGAGAACAGTTCAAAGGCAGGCAAGACCCGCTTATTCTATAGAGTTCCCGAGCTATACACTAGGCAAATGTAATAATGCCCATTCTGGGAGAAATGCAGAGTTGTGTAAGGTAGATGAAGCCCAACTCTCTCCTGCTGAGGAACTTGCAATTGTCTTCTAGTGTACTTTTAAAATGGAAGATGCTAAAACTTTTGAACATCGATAGTGATAGTGCTTTATCTTATAGTTTAAAATCATGCCAATAATGACCTAATTTAGTCAGCCGCACACTCAGGAGGAAACACTTTTTGCCCTGCGTTGACCTTAGAATTCATCATCATTTCTAAGAATTCATCATCATTTCTAAGAAGTGGCTTGTCCTGCTATTGCAGGTCATTGAACTGTTTCTTTCCCAGTAACCCCACCAGTGTGTCTTAGGCTATTAAGTGGCCATACCCTCCAAAGCATAACATGTATTTCCAGAGGCATGTGCCTTTCATGCAGGCTAACTACCCTCTACAGCCTCAGGGAGTGCTGATTAGTGGAGGGTCGCCCCACTTTCCCCTCCTGCGCTGTCCTGGCTCAGCAGCCTCAACTGTAAGCTGGAGCTGAGATCTCAGCCTCCTAATTTCTTTTCTTCATTATTATTATTATTATTATTATTATTATTATTATTATTAATTCTATATTCTTTGTACATTCCAAAGGCTTTCCCCTTTCCCAGTTCCCCCCTAACCATATGTCCCATAAGTCCTCTTTACCCCCTCCCACCTATTCCCCAATCACCCCCACCACCACCACCATTTCTCTGTTCTGGTACTCTCCTACAAAACTGGATCCAATCTTTTCAGGCCCAGGGTCCTCTCCTTCCTTCTTCTTGGGAATCATTTGACTTGCTAATTGTGCCTTGAGTATTCAGAGCTTCTGGGCTCATTAATATCCACTTATCAGTGATTGCATTTCATGTGTATTCTTTTGTGATTGGGTTAACTCACTTAGGATGATATTTTCCAGATCCAACCATTTGCCTACAAATTGCATGAATTCATTATTTTTAATTGCTGAGTAGTATCCCATTGTATAAATATACCACATTTTCTGTATCCATTCCTCCTTTGAGGGACATCTGGGCTCCTTCCAACTTCTGGCTATTATAAATAAGGCTGCTATGAACATAGTGGAGCATGTGTCTTTATTGCATGCAGGGGAATCCTCTGGGTATATGCCCAGGAGTGGTATGACAGGGTCCTCTGGAAGTGACATGCCCAATTTTCTGAGGAACCGCCACACTGATTTCCAGAGCGGTTGTACCATCTTGCAATTCCACCAACAGTGGAGGAGTGTTCCTCTTTCTCCACATCCTCGCCAGCACCTGTTGTCTCCTGAGTTTTTAATCTTAGCCATTCTGACTGGTGTGAGGTGGAATCTCAGGGTTGTTTTGATTTGCATTTCCCTGATGACTAATGATGTTGAACATCTCTTAAGGTGTTTCTCAGCCATCCGAATTTCTTCTGGTGACAATTCTTTGTTTAGCTCTGTATCCCATTTTTAATAGGGTTATTTGGTTCTTTGGGGTCTAACTTCTTGAGTTCTTTGTATACATTAGATATTATCCCTTTGTCGGATGTGGGGTTGGTGAAGATCTTTTCCCAATTTGTTGGTTGCCGTTTTGTCCTTCTGACACTGTCCTTTGCCTTACAGAAACTTTGTAATTTTATGAGGTCCCATTTGTCAATTCTTGATCTTAGAGCATAAGCTATTGGTGTTCTGTTCAGAAATTTTCCCCCTATGTCCTCCAGGGTCTTCCCCAGTTTCTTTTCTATTAGTTTCAGTGTGTCTGGTTTTATGTGGAGGTCCTTGATCCACTTGGAGTTGATCTTAGTACAAGGAGATAAGAGTGGGTCAATTCGCATTCTTCTGCATGTTGACCTCCAGTTGAACCAGCACCATTTGTTGAAAAGGCTATCTTTTTTCCACTGGATGGTTGTGGCTCCTTTATCAAAGATCAAGTGGCCATAAGTCTGTGGGTTCATTTCTGGGTCTTCAATCCTATTCCATTGATCTACTTACCTGTTGCTGTACCAATACCATGCAGTTTTAAACACAATTGCTCTGTAGTACTTCAGCCTCCTAATTTCATGGAAACCCCACAGAAGGTACCATCAGCTCTGTCCTCTGGCTCTGGGTAGCAGCAGCCTCTGCCTTCCCATGAGTTATGAATGTACATGAGCTAGGACCTGGCCACTAGCAAGACCCAACCAGAATACAGAAGGCACATATGAATGCACAGAAAGAGGGGCCACCATGTAATTTACGTTTCTGTGACTTAGGGCTGTTGTAGATATGGTTTGCAGAAAGGTACATAATTGCTTAGTAATTCAGCTGACAGAAAAGAAACTTAGTGGGCTGTTAACTGTACATCCATGTACATATATGCTCTGTGGCACGAGTGCTTGATATACGGTAGAGAACCAACAGAAATGGCCCTGCCTTGTGTGCATTTCAGTCTTATATTTGGATACTGTCTAGGATGGGTAGTACCTTGGTTTGTCCACTACTCACCATTTTTGTCTTCCCAGAAGCCTGGACTCCTGTACCTAGCCAAATATCCAAAAATAGAGGTGGAGTCATGTACCCTCTCATAGCCATCCTGAAATCAGCGTGTCTGAAGGTGAACTCCTTGCCCCATTCATGGCTCCTCCTGAGTCCAGCCTCACTCCCTTCCTTTCGCTCATGTTCACATCCTGCCCATCAGCAGGATCCACTGGCTTTTCTTTCATCACACTACCTATGATTGTATCTTAGGGTCTCCACCCTTGCAACCCAAGCCTCCAGCACTTCAGCTGGAGAAGTTCACAAGAGCTTCCAACTGTACACATGCACATGCGTGTGTACACATACACACACGCGCGCACACACACACACACACACACACAAGCACGCGTGCACGCATCCATGCACTCACGCACGCACTCTGCCCTTGCATCTTATTCCAAGTCTGTGCACAGGCGCCTGTCACCATCACTTCACTGATCGTCACCTCCTCTACCCCTGTCACTATCATTTTACTGAGGTCCCCATCCTCCTCTTCATGAAGACCCTCACTCTCAGTCCAATCCGGTCACGCTTGCCTCCTCCTCGTTTTGGAAGAACACCAGACATGTCTGTCTTTAGAAGCCGATAATGCTCTTCACATGAGATGCCCTAGTGATATTCTGTCCATCTGTCTTCAGGTCTTTGCTAGGTTTCATCTTACTGGAGTGGACTTTGCTACATCAAATGAAATGTCCCTCACTAGCCAGAGAAATCGTGCTTCGACCTTCCTGCTTTATTTTTTTCAATACTCTGTTTGGCATGCTAGTTAGTACTATATACTAGTTCTATTGCTGTTTCTTCATGTAAGGTCTGTATCCATACTAGAAGGAAATAGGAAGCAAGATGCCTGGGTCCCCATATGTAGCATTGTACCCACCAGACTTCTAACATTTGTCACTAAGTAAATTCTTCGTAGATACTTACAGACTCCCCAAAAGCTCCCAGGGACTAAACCACCAACCAAAGAATACACATGGAGGGACTCATGGCTCCAGCCATGAGGTAGCAAAGGATGGCCTTATCTGGCGTCACTGGGAGGGGAGTCCCTTGGTCCTGTGGAGGCTTGATGCCCCAGCATAGGGGAATGCTAGGGCAGTGAGGCAGGAGAGGGTGGGTAGGTGGGTAAGCATCTTCATAGAGGCAGGGGAGAGGGAGAAGATAGGGGGCTTATGGAGGGGAAACTGGGAAGGGGGATAACATTTGAAATGTAAATAATTAAATAACCAATAAAAATGAAAAAAAAAAGAAAGCATGTAGGAATGAGTGAGTGGGTGGATGGATGAATGAGTGAATGGGTACCTGCCGAGTAGAATAGAGTCAGGCAAGTGGCCGTTAAGTCAACACACACAAACATAAATAAAGTAAGTGACTCAAAGAATCATCGTGTAGGGAAAATGAACATTGGGGGTTGTACAGAGGGCTGCTAAGAAGAGTCAAGGTGAACCTTCAAGACATGGAAATGTGCCTGCCCCTTAGGATGAGGGAGCGTTGCCAGAGAGAGCAACCCATATATGAGAAGCCCCGGGTGACGAGGAGGCGGGGAAATTTAAGTGGACACAGAGGGAGCAAGAGGGACCATGTGCGGCTAGAGATGCTAGGCCAGCGGTAACCTGTATCGTGAGGGGCTCCTGAAGTCTGGGAGCAGAGCGGAGTTTACATGAGAGGCTAATTCAGGCAAGAGGGACTGAAAGCCTAGAGGTGAGTCCGAACCGAACTTGGGAGTAGCTTGGGGTCAGAACATTTGCCTAGCATGTTCAAGACCCACGTTAGAGTCCGGGCACTACAAAAGTGGCAGGTAAAACAGGAAGGGGAAAGGATGGAAAGGAGGGAAAGAGAGGCAGGGTGAGGGAGAGGGACAGAGATACAGCTGTGGTGATAAAAACCATGAGTGCGGGGAGCAACCGAAAGGAGGCCAGGAGGACTGGAGGCGAGCGCTGTCTTCACGCTGGCGGCCGGGGTCTGCTCAGGGATACACATTTTAAAATAGCTTCTCAAGCTTGTGATCCATGTGCCTCCACCTCTGCCAAGCTCTGAATCAGTCCTGCCCTGAAGAGAGGATCTAGAAATGGAACTAGGCTGCAGTGTTCATAAACATAAGCCACATCTGTCCTCCGCTGCTTCCCGGCTCCAGCTGCCCAATCAGGATGTTGCAGAATTAGTCAGATGTGGTTTCTTCAGAAAAGGCTGGTCCAGAATGCCCTTGGCTTAGTAGGAAAGGGTCCTGTGTGTGGGTTACTCTGGGTGAGATGACTCAGAGGGGACAGGCAAGAGGCAAAAGAAAGCAGCTCCTCACATCCCTCATGCTCATTGACACCATGCCAGGGCTGTATGACCCCAGGCGCGGCACCCTGCTCGTCACTCCATGAGCAACCCTTAGTAAGCTCTTCCCTATGGATCTATGCATGAAGATATACACTCCAGGATGGCTTCAACTCGGGGAGAGCCCTGAGCAGACTTTAGCCACTGGAATATATAAGACATTCGACACTTGTATAACTGTGAAGCTGTGTGTGTGTGTGTGTGTGTGTGTGTGTGTGTGTGTGTAGCTACAAGCTATAAGACACCTGCATGGATATGCCTTTGGGAGTTGGCATAGCCCACCAGCTATGAGCGTAGAGGATGCGGCACATAGACAGATGGTTGAGCGTTCACTGCCTCCAGGTAAAGGATCAGTGAGTGCAGTAATCCCCTCCCACCAGGAGGCTCTTGAGAGCTTCTAAAGATAGATACACAACCTCTAAGGGACTCTTGGTGTCTGCCCACACAACCCACATCCTAAGCTAAAGTCTTATGGCAGCTGGTTCTGCTCATTCATTCACCCAAATATCTTCCTTTTTAAGATGCAATGTTGTGTATAGTTTTCATTTTTCAGAAAGCAATGTCTGGATCTCACCCTATATTCACACACATATTCAGATTTTTTAAAAAATGGATTAATTGCATGTATTTACCTAACTTTTAAAGTAAAGCCTCTTCCTTTAATCTGTCATTTCTGACTCTTTAAGTTTCAAACTTGCTCAACATTCTTCTTAACCACACACTGCCTTTCGGCCAGCCTGCAGGCGAGTTTTCCATTCATCCACTCATCAGGAGGAGGCAGAGCTTTGGGGAGGATGGAAGGGGAGGCGGAACATCCTAGGCTCGCGCACCTCCTTCCTTTGTTCCTTCCTCTGCATCTTCATCTACACTCTGGCTATGTTAGGCACGAACAGAGAACCTTTTGGCCCTGGTTCTCCTGCAAGTGGTTTCCTGTTGCGTTCTATCACAGCTGTGGCAAGGTCTCTTCTTCATCACCTCTCCCTTTTCACTGGGACTCAGTGGTAGCTCGAATGAGTCATCCATGATTGGAGCCTCTTAGGTGAACAACAGTCTCTTGGCAATCAGACTGCCTTGGAATGACATTTTTTTTTAGTTGCCCTAATCTATCCCACCAGTTTGAGCAGAGTACTTGACTGGGTTCTCTTCTGGATGTTGCAATGGTAATTGTATACCCAGCAGACATTGTTGAAAATGGTTTTAACAAACACATGCTACAGTCCATATATACCAACAATGGCCTATAGGCTTCATAAATGCTACTATATCCGTGTCCTCTCACATCCTATTTTACAGATATAAGATGGAGGCATGAATACATGAAATAATGTGCTCAAAACACAAGGTGGGATTTAGCCTCAAGCAGGCTGGCTTCAAGACTGTGCTCTCTCTAGTCTTGATATGATTCGTCTGAATCCCTCCTTTGTGCCAGTGGCACCTTTCCCTTATGGTTTGGAGAAAAACAAATGACTCTCATGTCCCACCTCCCAGGGCTTGGTTTAAGAACAATGTCCAGTTCTAGCTGGAAAGTGACAGGACTTGATTTCTTGAGAAAGAACGGACTGTGGGGATGCTTGGAAAGTGATGTGGTAAACATGTCCGCTCAAGCTTAGTATATGGATTGCTGGCTACCTGTAGCTGAAAGTATCTAACATGACCAGGAAACTTAAAGTTATGTATGCCGGTAGGAACGCTGATATGGCAGTGTGATGCCGAGGTAGTTAGAGCATCATCTCAGAGCAACATCTTGTCTGTGTTCAATGCTAAATTTGACTAAAAGAATACATGGAAATGCACACATGGTCATTTGGTCATTTGTGGGCTTGCCTCTAGTTATCCCTGGAACCTGAGCACTAGTGGGGCCTTCCTGGTGAGGTGTGGGCAGCCTGGGCAGCAGAGCGAGACCCTGCTTCAAACAGACAAGCAAAGAGGACGAACAGGGCAAAAGATGGACTGTAGGGTGCGTGCAGCTCTCTGAACACAGCTGCATTTGGTTTGGTAGCTACATCTTAATTCCCACACGTGCTCTTTGGCATCCGCATGTGAATATTCTAGGAGCTGGCCTAGCATGTCTGCCAGGGCTGTATTCCAAAAGGAATGCTCGGAGAGAGATCTTCCTGATTTAGAAAAGGCTCTGTGCATCAGCAAGCCGGCCCTACTGAAGAGGAGTCTGCTTTTCAGATTCTGAGTTCTCTAATTGTATTAACAATAAGCAGATGAGGAAAATCATCAAGTGCTCAGCAAGGCATGTGGTTTAAATCCCTGAAGAGAGGATTCAAAGAACTAGCAAAGTAAAGATTCAAAGCTAGTGTCCCAACTGAACTTCTCATCTCCTGGGTCACAGAGGCACCGTGACTGACCCAGAGGGCTTCAAGGGAAATGTAGTCTGTTTTACTGAATTTTGTCACTTTTAATTTGCCACGCCGCTAACATCACCTTCTACAAAGCCAAATATTTCAGATACTTCTTGAATAACTACAGGAACATGGGTGGGGGCTTTGCTATTATGTAAACTATGTTTAAATTATTTATATACTATATTAACATATGGTGTCAATATACATTATATAGTCATAACCCCCCTACTATATACAAAACTCACATATATACATATATATGTATGTTATATGTGTGTGTTTAGTATACGTATATATATATTGTGTGTGTGTGTGCGTGCATGCGCATGTGTGTGTGTGTGTGTGTGTGTGTGTGTCCTTGCATGTTTGTGCGTGTGCAGGTATACTGTACCAGAGTTCCAATATGGAGGTCACAGTTAACCTGGGTGTTGTTCCTTACCTCCCAACTCTTTTGAGACAGGAACTCTTTTTTGTTGTTTGCTGCCGTGCATGGAAGGCTAGCTGGCCTGCAAATTTCCAGGGACTTTCATGTCTGCCTCCCGCCTCACTGTTGAAATTTGTGGATTACAGACACACACTCTGTGTCCAGACTTATGTGGATCCTGGGAGTTTGAAATCAGGTTTGGAGGCCAAGATTTTGATGAGATTATTATTGCGTCTCAGTGTCTACTCGGCCTTCAATTTCAATGCCATTTATAAATACCTTTAGTTTTGGCTTCTGATTATGTTTCTATGTCTGCCAAAATACTTGTTTCTTTGGGTTTTTTGTTTGATCTGTTGAAGTTGCACTGACTCTGATATCTGGGTTTTTAAATGTCTGTCTTCAGAGCAGTGTTACTTAATTGTTCTGCAGATGAGGTTCTCTGCTGCTGACCTAAAATAGCTGTTTTGAATTTAATATTGGGGCCTATGAGAGGCCCCCAGGAGTTTCCCAACAAGGGGTTACTCTGTCTCACTCTGGTCGATTTACATTCATTAGTCCAGTGCAAGCCTTTGCCACATCCTCTGAGTATTCCAGAAGGTTCACACCTTCTTTCAGAATTAGCTTGGCTCTGCCTACAACTCTCTTTGAAATGACCTTGTTCACCACAATTAAGACAATTGACATTTTGGATTTTTTCAAAACCTTTAGAGATCACATCATCATACGAATGAGATCCAATATCAACCATATTTCTAATCCATTCATCTGTTGGTGATGATCTTGCCAACAGATGAGGCCGGATCACCTTTTTGCATTCAGCTTTAGAATTTTCAGAAGGTAAATATTCACCCAGTGCTTTCCTGGCTTGTGGATCTGATACCTTTTTATCTACAGCTAAAGTCAATCTTTGTAAAAAAGCAGTGAATGCTTCCTTTGAACCGTACATAATCTGAGTAAATGGTTCAAGTATTTCTCCTGTTCTTCAACCTTGTCCCAAGCATTTAAAGCTGCCGTGTGATATGAGGCCAAGGTTGCCTTGTCATTAGAGCTTGCATCTCCACCTCAGCATATAGACCTCACCTAGCAACTGATCTTTGGAATTATTGCTACTTCTGGCCCTGTTGCTCGGTTCCATCTTCTTAGCCTCTTCTTTCCATCATGGTCACCATGGTAACTGAGGACCAGGTTCTAATGCTGCTTTTGTCATATCTTTCTAGCCTTGGGGGATTACTCTATTTTGAGTTGCCCAAGGAGTTAATATCTGCTTCACGAATGGTGAATGCATACCATGAGAGGTGGTACTTTCTTTACATTTTTTTCAACTCTAGCATATCTATGAGGTACCACCCAAATGCTTCATAACCTTGGGGGTTTTCAGCACCTGCTGGCATTTGTCATACAGTAACTGGATGAGGTAGGGTTAGTTTTCTAACAACCTCTGGATGACGTTCTTGGTTTTCATTGTATACTGGTGCTATATAATAGTAGGCGCAGGTTTTAGTCCTCTATCTCTGAGTGTCTTTCTGATTCTTATTTATAAGTTTTTCTAATTTTCCTTCTAAGGCTTGTTTCCACTTGTCATTTTTTCTTATTCTTTTCCTGCATCTCTAAAGCCCCTTTCTTTGAGAAGACACAAAAAGCCATTGTGGCTATGGAGACTAGAATAAGAATTACCACCATGCTGATAATCAAATCGGTATTTTCCAGTTTCAGTTAAGTCATCTATTGCTTCCCCTTCTGTTTCCATCTTTAAACCATCTAGGATGGCATTAGATAGGGTCCAACAGCTCTGTGTTACTGATTTTTCATCTTTACATATCTTATTCCTTTTAATTTTATTTTAAATTTATTTTTATTTTTTAAAGTATTTATACCTGTCTATGTTTTTCATACCCAGTCTCTTTCTCTTTTTATTATTTAAATATAATTCCAGACATTTATTTTTACCTGATCAGAAGTTTGGCTGTGTTTGGATTTCTTCTATGTGCTCTACGCTCTGCAGTTCAGCTCAGAGCTCCTGCTGAGACCAGCCTCATCCTTGCCCTTCTGCTCACAGAGGAGAGGCAGCTCTCCCTCACTGTAAGCTGCTCACTGACTGGCAAGGTGGTACCAGTGGCTGCATCAGGCTGGGGGCACTGAGACCTCTAGTGAGAGCCGATCCTCATGCTAGCAGGCAACTTTTGGTGCTGTGCCTATTTGCCCCAGCGAATGTGCACTCCAGCACGATGTGGTCTTAACAAGAAGCACAGCCTCCCCTACGAGAGGGTTGGCTTGAGTGTGTAGTTGCACCTCATGCAGGAACCCAGTACACCTTCCCCATATCAACTCCCCAAGCATGCATCCTAAGTTTGTGTATGGCCCCATGCAAGCCAGCACTCTCTACCCCATGCTCCTCCGCCCCTTCTCCTGAACCAGGAAGTGCTTGGGAGAAGCCCCTGCTCCTGACCTCTGCTGGCACCCATCCTCATGTTCCTCAGGCAGTGGCTGTTTCCTTGGCTCTGGTGGCCAGCCAGACTTCAGTCCCTCTGCTCACAGAGCAGCCTGTCTGCCACCAGAGAACCCTCCTTCCACTCAAGACTTTTCAGACTATGCCTGGTTCTTTCTAAGCTTGGTTTTCTGTCTAGGTTTGGATTACATGGTGCCTACCATGATGGGCACCAAGTGTGAAATAATTCAGGGGGATTTTCTGTTGCCCCTTATATCTCCCAAATACTTGACATGGAAACCTGGTATATTTAATATGAGCTTCAGTACTTTAGCTGGGGGAGGTTCTGAGCTATTCTAACTGGACTATGCTGGCCTGGCCTACTTTCCAGCCACATGTCTTGTTACCTGTCAGCTTGGTCTTGCCCTGACATCCTCCTTAATCTGTGCCCTCATGGTCTCATGGTGACTCCCTGGCCACCTGTTAATGGCAAATACCTTATGGCAAATCTCTCACTCTGTGGTCCTCATTAGAGATCTGCCCCAGAACACACACACACACACACACACACACACACACACACACACTTGGGTCAGAAGTCCCACTATATCTTCTCCTGCCCAGGTATTGGCTGATCTGCACCTTATTAACCAACCAGATAGAAAACCTTTTTTTTTTTTTTTTTTTTTTTTTTTACACAATACTGAGACAGAGGATGCTTGACGGTGGATTGCAACCAGATCTCTGTAAACAGCATCTGAATACACGGTCTACAAAACCATCCCCCAGCGCAGGTTCTTACAATTGTGTGGCAAACTATTTATCCAGTTAGCTATCTCCCCAGCCCCCACCCACCCCCACTATTCTAAATGTACATCTTAGCAAAGGAAGCTTGTTCTTACAGACTCAGAGAAGATGGAGTGCCCAAGTCTTGATCATTAAAAAACATTTGTGAGGCTCCACATTAGATTCTCTGTGAATATAATTAGAATTGTTAAATACACCTAAATTATATTTAATAAAGCAGAAAAGAAATATTTGAATGCTAATTTTATGTGTCAACCTGACTGAACAGCAAAGTGTCCAGCTAGTTGGTCAAATATTAGTGTGGGCGTTTCTGTAGAGGTACTTTGGATGAGATTAGTGTTTAACTGAGCAATCTGAACAACCCTGTTGCCCTCTCTAGTTAAGGTGGACCTTAAACAATTAGCTGAGAGACGAAATTAAGTAACGAAGAATAATTTTGCTTTAAGCTAGTTTTTTCTGTCTTAAACTCAAAGTACACAATTTAGTCTCTAATATTACAGGTTCCCCTTAAGGATCTTGGGACTTACCATCATCTCCTAAGATCTTTCCTCTCCCGCTTCTGCATAATACAGCCTGACAGCTTGTAGAATTCTTAGGACAACTTATTTCGATTGAGGGTTAACTGGGAATTCTACAGAGTGTGAGCTAAGCTCTGCTGATATGTTTGTCCATGCAAGAGTTTCTCCGTGTTCCAGGACTTCCACGTGGTGGTTGAGATTCCCAGACAGATTCAGGAAAGAATAAAGTTTCTAGAAGAAGTCTTGGTGCTTCTAATACACCTGTCAGCCTTATGCAGCATCTCCAGGACATTCTCACGCGTCCTTTAAAGGAAATCCCTTAGATATATTCTAAGATCTCAGCGAATTCTAGCTCACGTTGTTGAACAGGAAGTAGTGGTTGGGAGGGTTTTGCAGATTGAATTAATGATAATTTTTATTTGAGGCCACAGCAAAGCCTATGGCTGCTGCAGCAAAGGGCGCAGGTTCTGAAGGGTCACAGGATCTAAGGGGTTCACCCCAGGTGCTACTCGACTTAAGAACAGCAAGTCATCACCAGAGTGGACCCTGAAGCAGGGAAAGTTAAGGAGAAAGAGTGCAGGTTTCTTGAAGTAAGAAACTATATTTGCTTCTACAATATAAAACATAAGGTTTGACCTGCCTTCCAACAGTTGCATAGTTGACAGTCATTATAATCCACTGTTGCCATGGAAGCTTAAAGCTCACATGTAAACCTCATATGTGAGGGCCAGCCTTTGAAGAGAGAAGTATCTCTAAAGACTTCCCAGATGGTTTAGGACAACAGTTCTGCTAAAAGAAGATCCACTTGGGGTAACCATGTTATACCATATGTATTTCTGGGGTAATCTTGGAAAATACTCTCATGATAGAATACTTGTCATTCAAGAGGGACAGGCAGAGCAGAGAAGGATGCATAATCAGCCCACTGTACTCTACCAATCAAAGCTTCTAAAGGAATCCAGAAAATACTTAAGCTTTCACATATAAAACTATATGCTTAATAGAATACATCTGGTAAGGTAGACGTTCCTTGAATTTGTGTTCTCTCTCTCTCTCTCTCTCTCTCTCTCTCTCTCTCTCTCCTTCCTTCCTTCCTTTTTTTTTGTTTTTTCAAGACAGGGTTTCTCTGTGTAGCCCTGGCTGTCCTGAAACTCACTCTGTAGACCAGGCTGGCCTTGAACTCAGAAATCTGCCTGCTTCTGCCTCCCAAGTGCTGGGATTAAAGGCATGCGCCACCACTGCCCAGCTGTGTGTGCTTTCTTTTCGTTGGCTTCTTAAAAATTTATCAATTACCTCCATGTGCCCAGCTCTGAGCCCCTATGTATAGAATAAGCATCGTCAGGCACCCATCCACACTGCTCATTAGATCGAAGCATGGCCATCACCTGTGGGGAACTACATTGCAAGAAACAAACCACGCGCATGATGGAGCATGACCTCAGCAGCAACAAGTCTAATGAGGATGAGTGATCAGAGGACCTCTGAGCAGGCAGCATGACACCAAGACCTGAAGGATTAGACAGATGATCACCAACCTGAGACAAGAGCACCCCCAGCCAACGACGGGCTGCTCACACAGGAGGACTCTTGCTATATTAAACAAACAAACCAGACAGGACCATGGTTAGGTGGAGAAGTGGACTGAGGTCCTCTTGCCTCTTAAGAGGATGTAGGATGCAGTAGAAAGCAGGACAAGTAGAGGATGGCTGCATTGCAGTTCACTGTGAGAAAGCGCGCCCCTGGGGTATGTGAGCAGCGTGTGGACGGGGCCAGAGTAAGGCTAGCAGTGTGGCAGCCACTCGTTCTCATGTGGCTAACCCAAATATAATAATAAACATGAAGTGAAGATCTCAGTGGTAGACATCACACTCCTACTTACAACACAGTAAGTGAATGGTAACAACTTGGGCACCCAATGGTAGAGGGTATGGGTAAATACACATGACATGATTTTACAATGCCGATTGGCTCCACTGTTAAAAAAATGTAAAAAGCACAGCAGGAAAACCCAAAATTTATGGCTATGGATACACACATATGTTATTATAATGTATTTCAAATATCTAAAAAATAAACATGCATAATGAAACATCTAAAGGACAGCACTATATAGAAAAGATGGGGGGACTTGGAGTAATATATATTCTTTTTGATAATTTTCTATTTTTTCCACTATAAAAAAATAAATGATTTTTAGAGTGTGTGTGTGTGTGTGTGTGTGTATGTGTGTGTGTGTGTGTGTGTGTGTGTGTGTGTGTGTATGTATGTAATATTTGTTAAAGTGGAAGATTTGTCCAAATACCATAGGTTTTTCCATGGCTTCTAGGCAGGAGCTGAGAGCCACCTTATTATGCATTATGGGTGCGACTGAACCCTCTGCAAACAGCCAGCTGACTCTGCAGCTAAGTGAGATTTGTTTGTGAAAAAGAAATTCTGTGCATTTAATTTTGAATTTGAATCTATGGGACAGCTTTGAGAACTGAAATTTGGTGGGCATAGGGGATGTTCTTCGTGCCTTGAAGGCACTTCCTATTTATGGAGAGGTCAATGACTCTGGAAATGTAGGCCTGAGGAGCATATACATTCATTTTAAAAGGAGTCAATTTTGCTTTTTTTTTAGAGCATTAGGAAAATTCTGTCTTCCAAGCACTTGGCCGACATGACAAAAGGCTAGTGGCCATCTGATGTGTCACCTATTGAGATGCAGTTGTTTTCATGAGTCTGTTAAATCCACCAAAATTCAATGCATTGTGAAACAGTAAGGAAATGTAAACATCTTCCTCAGCAGCACATCTCCACACGGTGTGAGCCTGGCAGATGTTTCCTGTGACCCGTCTCTGCTGTGGGCCCACAGAGCACTGAACATCAGGAAACACCCACAAAACGCCTTGCCACTCACCTCTGTGCACTTCTCTAACGCCATGTTCAAATAAGCGATCTAGGACTGCACGGAGGAGCTGTTTGCCTTCCCATAATTCTTATTCATTACAAAAATGTAGGTGCTGATATTGTGAATTGTCTCCTTTTCATAACAGAGAAAGTTTGACTTAACTATAAAAAGTACACTTGCCATCTATTGTGAGACTTTTCTCTTAGAGGGAAACAAGGTAATGTCAGCCCCCTCCTAAGGTATAAAGAACAAACCGCAGTTTGGTTCCACCAAAGTCACCCCTAGGGAACCAATGAGCTTACTGGGTTTACTTAAAGAGCGTGGGTCAGGAGTCATTTGAGGCAGGAGCGTGGGTGTCCATCCCTAAAGCGGCCACACTCAAAGGTAGGCACCTGGCATAGATGATGACGTCCTCATGGCTGCATAACAGAGCCCTTGTCCCTAGCCATCCCCGGCCTGCACACTCCAGCTCTGCCTCAAGATCCCACAGCCACATTCAGTTAGGGCAGAATTGCATTCAACTGATTGGGAGGAGTGGATGGTGTTGGTGATGTGTCAAGCTGACACAACCTAGAGTCATTTGGAAAGATGGGAACTTAATAGGGGGTGTGCTTCCACCAGATTGCCTATATTCAAGTCAAGTGGGTCATTTGTTGTTGTTGTTGTTGTTATTGTGGTTGTTATTTATTAATTGATGTGGGAAGGCCCAGCTCACTGAGGGCAGTGATGGCCCTATGTGGTCTAGGGTAGTGAAATAAAGCAGGCGGGAGCTGGCCTGGGGAACAAGCCAGTAAGCAGAGTTTTTAAGTGGTTCTGCCTTTGCTCTTGCCTCCAGGTTTCTGCCCTGGCTTCAGTGGTGGTCTATAAATTGTAAGCTGCTTTTGTCCATAGTGTTTATAACAGCAACAGAACCCTACCTGTGATGTTTGCTCTGGTGAGGCTCTCCTTCCTGAGGGATGTCAACAATTGAGAAATCCAGCCATGATGCTCTTTTTGCAAGTTAGTGCAGATGAACTGGTGAAGATGGTGATAGCTTGGCTTGGAGGATAGTGCTGTGTTTTTGCTGATCCTCAAATCACTTAAAATTTGTCCAGCAGGAAAAACAAAACAAAACCAAGTATGTATGTCAAAATATAGATGATAGGTGGATCTATTGAGTGAGTGATTGGTTGGTTATTTGGTTGATTGATAGCCTTCAACCAGGACAGATTTTGTCCCCTATGGGAAAAGTTTGACAGTGACTCACACTATTTTGGGTCTTCACAACTTGGGTTAGGGAGGTATTATGACAAAGTCCTGCTTTTGGTTTGAGGCCACAGGTATTGCTGAACAGCATACACTGTACTAGAATTATCTGGTCCTAAATATCAATAGTGCTAAGGTTGAGAAATGTCATTGTAAGTACATAGATGGGAGAATGATGAAGAAAATGTTGACTCTGAGATGAAGGGTACATGCGTGTTTTCATGCAGACTTCTATAAGCCTTAAATACAGTCAGTGGGTGCTGAGAGAGGAGGACTCGGTCTTCTCCAGGGATGAGCATCCTGAGAGGTTGTCTAAGCCCAAGTAATAAGTCCTAAACGCATGTACACAAGAGCTACATTCAGTGGGTTCAATCTGTTGTTACTCTGCAGCAGTAGACGTTGAGTGGCAGGGGAGCCTTGCTGTCTAACCGGAGATAGACAGCCCCACAAGGAGTTTGTGCTGTTCGCTTGTTTATGCATCACAGAAGCTGGAAGAGAAGCGCACGGATGTGCAGTCAGGGGCTCTCCAGAGCCAGGGCTTGTGATCAGGTTCCAGGATTAAAAAATGTAAAGCCCTTGGTCAGCTAACCTCAATTGTTTTGCATATCAACGACCCTTTTCTGTGTAAAATAGCAACAAAAAAACTTAGTGGATTAAAACAATGATTCATTCTTTTGGGGGGGCAGGGAAGGGTAGGGGAAGGGAAGGGAGAAGAAGAGAAGAGAGGGGAGGGGAGGGGAGAGAAGAGAAGAGAGCCCATAATTGTGGAGGCCAGATATTGACATTGGATGTCTTCCTCACAACCTCCACTTTGTTTTTTTGAGACCGAGTTTCTCCCCGAACCTGGAGCTCACCAATTCAGCTAGATCAGATGGCTGGACGGCAGCTCCAGCTCTCCTCTTCTGTCTGCCTCCCCAATGCGGAGGTTACAGTGAATACCCCTGCAACTGCTTTCCTGTGTGGATGCTGGGACTCCAGATTCAGGTCTTCATCGTTATACAGCAAGCAAGAGGTGTCTCTGCAGATGATTTTTGACCCTTCTGTGCTCACTGAATAGTTCTGCTGCTCCCTGTGCTATTGTTCAATCATCCAGGTTCTTGCCGCCAGCTGTGAGTAGCTCTCCAAGACGGCATGACTTAACACGCCTTGCTATTGGTTATAGCTGCTGGCTAAGGCCAAGGTTTCCTCCTATGACTTCTCATGCCCTGGAGCCTCTTCTGTGAAGTCTCCAGCAGGAGAGCATGGTTGCTGGCTTCCTAGGGAGTAAAAGATGGAGGCAGTATGGTTTCTCCAGGTTAATCCTACCTAAGCCATCCATAACCTCTGTTGTATGCACTGAGGAAAAAGCAAGTTACAGGGCCAATTCAGATCCGGAGACAGGGAAAGAGGCAGATCCCATCTGTTGGTATGAGGAAAGGTGTAGGAACGCAGAGACAGGACTGTTGTAGCCACGTTTGTAAAGTGACCTATCAGCCTCACCGTCCATCTTTGGTCAGAAGAGCAGGGGTTTAGAGCTGGGGGCTCCTTTACTGTCATCTGACTCAGGCTGTGGTCTGCATGTTTCAGTCCCCCACAGATATAATCACCAAGGAGAAGGGCTTAGAAATTAGCCTTAGGGGTTGGTGATGTCATGGGGATTCTCTCATGACATAATTCTTTATAAATGGATTGTGGCCTTATAAAGTCATCCTAAGGCAAGCATTCTCTCTTTATGTAAATATACATGGTGTTGGCCTGTGAACCAGAATATGGGAGTACTGTAGCAACCAAATGCACTAGTGTCATGATCTTGAGATTCCTGGTCTCCAAATCCATGTTTTCATTCCCATGTATTTTTAATAGCATCCCAGGTGGAAACCTCTAATTTCCTCAGGTGCTAGAAACTAAGAACTGTGGGTCTGGAGAGATGGCTCAGTGGTTAGCTACTCTTCCAGCGGACCCAAGTCCAACACCCACATGGTGGCTCACAACCACGTGTAACTCCAGTTTCAGGATCCAGTGCCCTCTTCTGGCCGCTACAGGTCCCAGGCACACCTGTGGTGCATGGACATATATGCACCATTTATGCAAAACACTCAAACACATTTACAACAAGCTAAGAACTGGGAAGTCAAGCCCCTGGCCAGGGCCAGTATTCCTGGTAGAGGAGCCAGGCTTAGAACCTGCACTCCCTCTCTTCGGTGTCAGCAGCAGCATATGCAGATGGTGCCCCCTCTAGCAGAGGATGCCTCTCTGGAGCCTGTGACTTAAAGTTGCCCCTTAAGGGTAGAGAAGGAAGGATCAGTTTGGCCTTCTTTGATTTCTGTGCCTGGTACCAGCCTCTCTATTCCTGGAACAGTCACCAAGGGTCTTTGTTTGGTCTTTGACCACGATTAACCAGGCGAGCCCTCCTCCTCACTGCCTTGTCTATATATTCTCAGCATGAGATGCTGCTGAGTTTTACAAAGTAAAACCTGAAAAGTCGCTACCCACAGTTCAGAGAACTGTGTTTGTAGAAAGAAATCCAGCGTGCTGATGGACTGGCTAGAGTAGCCCATCCCACTCCCGTGGGTGTTTCCCAGGACTCACAGACACTTGTTGCAATGTGAAATGTTTGCTTGCCTGGACATGGAGCGGGCGATCCATGAGTGGTTAATCCCCGCCCCCCAGTGCAGCATGAACCTGAGAATAATGAAGAGGTTCCATTTCCCCAGATCATTAGGATGCTATTTTGGATTATTTGCAGCCTGCTGGGTGGAGAGCAGATATTTATTTTGCATCAAAGATAATATTTGTTATCCAGGATGGCTCTGAAATCCTCCCAACCCTCATGGGAGACGACTGGCTTTCCTTGAGGCCTGAGGTAAATGAGGAGCATAATTATGTGATATAGAACTCCTTCAAGGTCACAGATTTCCAAAGATGTAAGAAAAAAATTCTTTCCTTGATTCCTGCTGTACAATTAAGTAATAAAATCTTGGTTTTAAAAAATATTATATATAGCATTCATTATATTTGAAGATTAAAATAATATTTGTTTATTATGGAAACTTTGGAAAGCTCAAAACAAAAGATGAAATGAGAGTTCTCATGCCTTTTGTTTGGAAGCACCTGAAAGGGATTGAGGTGAGCTCAGTATAGAGCCGTGAACCCCCAAAACCAAAGGCACTGAGACCCACTGCTCCGTGTAGAGCCTTGCACCCCCAAAACCAAATTCATTGAGACCTACTGTTAACAGTGTTAGCCTCTGCCTTTCCCATCAGGAGAAGGATCAGGGGATCTACAGATTGGTACACACACATTTATACAGATACAGAGATGTAGGTATACATATAAACACTCATGGCTTTCTTTAAAAAAAAAAAACAAAACACAGTCGCATTTTAAAATAACTTTGCAAACAATTCTATGGCTGTGGGCTGTCTAAATGTAGCATACACACGTGCCTGTCATTAAATACTCTTCTTGCTTTGACAGGACAGTGATACCGACGCGCTGGTTGGGTGTTTGGAACATGTCCTGGGTTACACCTCTCTGGGTAAGTCAGCTTCTTCAGGCTCTGTGGTGACCTTTGCTGCTTCTGTTAGAGCATCCACGAAGTGGGAAGCTTTTGAGGAACTTCACAGATATTCTGATCAGATTCTGCATCCTAGAGAGGAGGAGGCTGAGGCCAACGGAGATCAAAGGGTCTGGGGAAACAGCTAAGAAAGTCAACGAAGGAAAACCCTTATTATTATTATTATTACCAGTGGCTCCCAGCCTTGAAGGATGAAGTAAATGACATTTTGTAGTCTTCTTTGGCCAAGTGGTAGCCTGACAGTGCATAGTACACATAAAGTCCCCGGAAGAGGACTCTCCCTGCCCAGCTGGTCCCAGCAAAGCAGATTGCATTCAGTGAGGCTGAAACGACTGTCACTCCGAAGGTCAGTCAGTTATTGGAAGAGATTTGGTCTGAAAAACAAAGCTTGAAATGTCTTTAGCGCTGTCAGCCTCAATAAATGGGATTGTTGTGCTTCAAGGATAAATCCCTATTTTTTTGGCTTCCACTATTTTTTTTTTCTAATCCAAAAAGCCCAGCTGTGATAACTTTCAGCATTAGACAATAGATTTTTCACACAGAGTTCTTAAAGAGCTGAGATGAAAATGACTGGGTTTTTTTTTCCTTTTAAATTCTGAGTGACTGTTTTACAAATTTTAATTATGAAAACAAAAGCGATTATCTTCAAAAGAGATGGCAAGAAAATAGAGATCAATGATGGCATTTTTATGTGGGGGAAACAGTCCTCACTCTGTCGGGGGCTTTCTGCATAATGTGCCTTTTTCTAGCATGTGCACAAAGCCATAGTTACAGCAAATCTCTGACTTTTCCCTCCTGTCCATCACCCTGGGAACCGACTTTCTGCACATCAGCAATAGTTGTTAAGGGCATCTCACTCCCAGGGATGGTCTAGAGGTCAAGGAAGGCTTCCTTTGGCCAAGCCAATTTTCCTCTCTGTATCTCAGTTAGATGAGAAAATTTCAAAGAAGGCTTCTCGGGCAGGTTTTGGGATAGAGGTCTACATTGAGCAGTGTGGGTCAGAAGCTGCGTTCTGTGCCTGGTGAAGAAGAGACCCCTAGCAAGCATTTTAAATTATCTTAGGAGCAACCAGATGTAAATCTTTTTAATTTGCCAGGTACAACTAAAATAGTTGCCCTCTTCCCTGTTTTATAAATTGGCTTTTCTACCTAAAATCACATCTTGAAAAAGTCAGACGCCTCTCCAAAATAACCTAAAATGTGTCGGTGGCATCTATGCTCCATTCCAGGTTGTATACGTTTATAAAAATGAGCACGGGTTGTGTGTAAGCACACACTGATGTCTGCCTGGAGCCCTGCTAAAGGGACAGTCTAGAGATGAAGCTGACAGGAGCCTACAGGAGAAAGGAAGTGTGAGAAAGGTACAGGGGTGTATATATCAGCTGATCAGGAAGTTGAGACGTTAGAGAGCAAATGGATGGATGGGGACCCAACTGTGAAAGCTGCGTTTCTAAGGTGTGCGTCGTGGGAGGGGAGCACACATTCAGTGCGGGGGGGGGGGGGAGGCGCTGGAGGGGAAGCAAGCCTACTGGTCCCACTGAACTCCAGAAAGACTTGGATTTTAGACTCTGTTACTCTGAGAGCAGGGTGTGGGTGAAGAGAAGGGTTGGTTGACTCTGTGAATAGATAACAGTGGATTTCAGCTCCTGCTCTCCCTAACAGCGCCATGAAACCCTTCCGATGGTAAGACACAAATCACTAGATTTTATTGGATAGGTCATTAAGTGACAGAGGCTCTGGGTTTGGGGACACCAAAGACACTCATCATTTACCCACATCACTGATGTGATAAAAGCAGAAAGAAGTGAGCTTCAATGTTGATCACTAAAACCCCATAGGCCACTTGATTACCTACTTCTTCCAAACACTGGAAGGACAGTGTGGTTCCATTCAGACCACGTCACTCTGAGAACACTTAGCAGACTACAGTTCCTGTGAATATGGCTATCCTCCCAACAGAATGACTAAGAGCAGACCTCCCAGTTGATAATAGCAAATTTATGGAAAGAGCTTAATATGGCTTGGGATGTTTAACACTTAGATGTGAAGCCTCAGGAAACAAACAATGTAAGGAAGAAAGGAAAATTATCCCACCAAACCAAATATGTAAAAACATGCCCATCAACATACCATTTATTAGTTCCTCTTTTCTTTCTGCAATAATGGGGACCTTGTGCTTAAAATTATGATTCAAAAGCAGGAAGGAAGATTCAGTAGAATAAAGAATAATCTCCAGAATAAAATAAGCAATAAGAAAAAAATCAAGGTGATTTAAAATCTAAAGAAAATTTGGGAAGAACAGGAAGGAAGAAATTGATAGGTCTAGAAAGAATAAGACAGATCATGTATAAAATATCAGGAAAAATAATGGTTCCTTATCTTTACAATAATAGCAGAAGCTAGAAGATAATAAAACTTGAACCTAGAATTTTTATCTTCTCAACCATAACCAAGTATAGATTTAAAAAAAAATCTTTCTAAACTACTATACCATGCATGAAAGAGAACTAGAGCCACTCTCAAGCATACGACCTCAAAAAGAATGTCTCAATAATATCTATGTCTCATGGCTTTTCTTAAGAAGTTCCAAGAAATTATATTATATGAAAATATAGCAGTTGATCAGGAAGCGATAATCCAGATCTACAGGTGATGGGGGTTCAATACAGAAGACGACCGGGTGTCAGGGACTGATAGGAAAGGGTGGTGTCTGGGTGGCAGCTGAGCGACAGGCCTGGAGAGCAATCCGTCCAGACTGCGCTAGACTGGCAGGCTTCAGGGCTGAACACGCATAGCCCGAAGACTGTGGAACTAAGGAAAACCCACCGAGTCTGGCTATTATGAGAGCTTGAAGATGGATCAGACTTCCTTTGGAAAGTTTAGGAGCGGATTACAGAGAAACAACTAGAAACCAAAACAATATAAAAAACACCAAAGCAACTATTAACTCCTGGAAAGAAAACATTTAGAAAGGAAATGTAAACTATATACATTATGTTATGGTATTTCTTTGGTCATAATGGTTTAAAGATTTGATTATTTTAAAAATTGGCAAGGTAGAGGAGAGGGGGGGAGAGAGAGGGAGGGAGGGATGGAGGGGGAGATGAATGGAGGAGAGAGAAGGGGACAAGACAGAGGGGGAAGATGGAGGGAGAAGAGAAAGGAAAGGAAAGAAGGGAAAGGAGAGAGACAGGGAAGGTGGGAGGCTGGAGGGAGGGAAGGAAGGAGAGCGAGAAAGACAGAAAAACAGATAGAGGAAAGAAAAAAATTTAAATTTCCCATGCAGAGTAGTAGGTTTATAGATAGTATAAAACAAGAAACTAAAATATACTTGTATAAATGTAATATAGAAAAACGAGAGCAAATGAAGGTAAAGATGTTAATGTAGTTGATTTAGGGGAGTGCAGCTTATAGGTCAGATAGGAAGCCACTTTTCTTTTCTCCAAATTGTTAATTTTGTCTTTCAAAGGAACTATGTACATGAATTCATGAGTGGACTTTTAAAATGTTTAATGAAGTACATGGGTGTTTGGCCCTCATGTACTATGTGTGTGCCTGGTGCCCAGGGAAGCTAGAAGAGGGTATCCGATTACCTGGAACTAGAGTTGGGGATGGTTGTGAGCGGCCTTGTGTTTGCTGGGGTTCAAACTCTGGTCTCTTGCAAGAGCAGACAGAGCTCCGAACCACTGAGTCATCTCTCTAGCCTCATGCCACTTTGTAAGTGGACGTCAGAACAAATATGTGCATGCAGGTATCCCTGTAATATCCTGACTGCATTTTACACTCAGAAGTGAGATAGCTGCATTATAACCATTTTTAGTTTTCTGAGGTACTTCCACACTGCCCCTTCTAATAGCTATAGTAGTTTACATGAATATACACAATTAAAATTATTGTCATCATCAAAGCATTATAAAGTAGATACCAATTCCTTTTTTTATTTTCTATATTCTTTGTTTACATTCCAAAGACTTTCTCCTTTCCCAGTTCCCCCCTCACCATATGTCCCATAAGTCCTCTTCCCTCTGCCCATTACTCAATCATCCCCCCCACCACCATTTCTCTGTTTTGATATTCTCCTACAAAACTGGATCCAGTCTTTTTGGGACCAGAGTCCTCTCCTTCCTTCTTCTTGGGAATCTTTTGATTTGCTAATTGTGCCTTGAGTATTCAGAGCTTCTGGGCTCATTAATATCCACTTATCAGTGATTGCATTTCATGTGTGTTCTTTTGTGATTGGGTTAGCTCACTTAGGATGATATTTTTCAGATTCAACCAATTCTATTTCCTTTAGTGAACCTTCTCTTATGCCTGGAATAAGACATTTGGACAGCTTGTAAGATTATAGTAAACTTAAATGTTTGTTGGTTTGTTTGAGACAGGGTCACTCTATGTAGCCCTAGTTGTCCTGGAACTTGCTATGTAGATCAGACAAGCCTCAAACTCACAGTGATTGCCTAAACACCTTTTCAAAGTTACATTGCCAAAGAAATTACTATGAATTTCTAATAACCTGTTTCCAAATTTTCTAATTGCCAGATGAAACAAGTTCATCAAAGTTGGAAGTTCTTACATCAGAGTGTCCTGGCTTCTGCAGAGGCTAGTTATAGCACATTGCAGAATTGGCCACAAATAAACTGCTGAACACTTTGCCGCCCAAAGCTACTTCTCATCACTGGCAATTTCCTTGTGTATTAGCTTACAGTGTATGTAGTTGTAATGTGTGTGTTAGCTTATAGTGTGTTTAGGGGTTAATTTATGGTGTACATGGTTGTGCATGCGTGTTAGTGTGGTGGTTTGAATATGCTTGGCCCAGGGAGTTGCACTATTAGGAGGTGTGGCCTTGTTGGAAGAAGTGTGTCACTGTGGGTGCAGGCTTTAAGACTCTTGTCCTACCTGCTTTTAACTTAGTCTCCTCCTGTTTGTCTTCAAAACAAGATGTTGAATTCTCAGCTCCTCCTGTGCTATGCTTGCCTAGGCACTGCCATGCTCCTGCATTAATGAAAATGGTCTGAACCTCTGAACCTGTAAGCCTGCCCCAATTAAATTTTGTTCTTATGAGTTGCTTTGGTCATGGTGTCTGTTCACAGCAGTAAAACCCTAAGACAGTTTGCTTATAGTGTGTATCTCTACTGCTATGATAAAACACTGACCAACAATAACCCATGGAAGAAAGAGGTTATATACACTGAGGGAAACCAGGCAGGCACTCAGGCAAGAACAGGTAGGAAACACGGAGAAGAGCTCCGTGAGTGATGGAAGAGAGAAGGTCATCCAGGCAGCCTTTGTCATGATTGCAGAGTGGCTCCTTTGGTTCTCTTGACAGAATCACCAAGCTGCAGTTATGATGGGAAATGTCTAGGGAGATAATTGTTACTCTTTAAAAAAAATCTATTTATTACTACTCTGTGTGTGCATGTGTGTGTGTGTGTGTGTGTGTGTGTGTGTGTGTGTTGGACATTGAGGCACATGCCACAAAGCACACTTGGAGGTCTGAGGACAATTTTGTGGTGACATTTTTTTCTTTGCACCATTGAGTGAGTTCTGGGGATCAAACTTGAGTCTCCAGGCTTGTGAGGCAAGCGAGCGCCCTCATCCCTTGAGCCATCTTACTGGCTTAAATTCTTTTTATTTCCCTAAAGAAAAAAATGTTTTCTTTCCTCAAGACACAGTTAGGGATAAGGTGAAGCCAAAATGTCAAACATTTGCTATAGTAAAGATTTTTGTTATTGCCAAGAGAAAACTTAAAAATACCACAGAATTTGGGAAGGAAAACTCTGAGACACCTTGCAGTGTTGTGAGGCAACTGTCCTCTTCTGGCTTTTGCAGAAACTCTGGGCTAGATGATGCCAGGTTGCTTCTGATTTACCTTCTGTGCTTTAGGCTGTAGAGGGAGCAGGTGCTTCCTACAGTAATAGCAGATTTTCACACAATGAAGTGAGTGTCCCTGATGAGGTCTCACTAGCCTAGGGGAGAGCTTTTCCCTTTCCCTGCATCCCCCTGTTCTCTCACATATAGGTGCTTTCTGGAAATGCCAGGCAACACCTAGAAGTGTGCTTACTGACACTCTTAGCGTCTCTCAATTCAGTCATATCGACTATTGAGATTAACCATCACAGTGTAAGGTTATTTAGTGTGAAAAGTTAGAAATGTGCATAAAGTTCTACTCAACTAAAAATCACTTAATTTTGAGGCATGTTTGGACTATCTGTTGGCACAGAACCATTCCAGGGTGTAGGACCCAGAAAGGCAGCCAGGTTCCGGTTGAGTTAGGTTGGAATCCCCAGTGACCAGGCAGGGGATAACCCTGCAAGAAATGGTAGACATTTTGCCATGTTCATGGACACCAGGCTCCTGACACGAAGCCTCAGCTCTCCATAATTCTATGGCCATGAGTCATGTAAGGGCAATGCCCAAAGCACCTGCACAGGTAGTAGACATGACCAAGGTAGCCAGCCTCAAGACAGATCTCCATTTTAATGAGGTACCCAAAAGCCTGGAGGCTTAGCCAATAAACTCCCCTTCCCAGACACTGCAAACGGTATTTAACCCCAGGCCTGCCCTGAGAAAGTGGGGTACAGTTTGCTCATCGACACTCTCTGCCGTGACAATAAATGCCTTAAAACCATGGACTATCTCTTTTCATTGGGATCCACCGTGGGAGCAATGGAGAAAGCCTTCATCTAAAGAGCTGGGCCGCTAATCTCCTACAGAAGGCCTCTCGGCACTCCCAGCCATGGCCTCCACCAAGCCAACCCGCCCGCAGGACAAGCCAAGGACTCTCCTCCCTGTGGGACCCAGCCGGAGCTCCCTTCTTTTCCCCTTTGGCTCAGGGCTCGATCTAGTCCGCAGGCCCCCACTCCATTTCCAGCGGTGCCCGAGTGCCCAAGAGTCTAAGAACCTGACATCCCGGCCTCTGTGTAGGCCCGGGGACCCCTAAGCTAACTCCAGCAGTCCCTGGGACCTCCAACTGCCCTCCCCACCCCCACCCCCCGGAGCAGGTTCCTGCAGCTTCCCACAGCTCGATGCCCACCCAGCACTGGCGTGGGGTAAGCAGTCAAAACTCCCATGTCCTGCCACCACCAGCGGCCTGAAAAGGGAACAGAGGCAGGACACCCATAACCCCACACCAGGGTACATTTCGGGAGCGTCAGGTATGCCTGATGTCCATGTTTTCAGAGAGCTTACAGATGGGTAGATATGTTAGTGCGTCCAGACAGGATGCCGTGAACGCACAGTGAGAGGGTGGTGGGATGTAGCAATGTGCCTCTCACACTGCTGAGGGTGTCAGACCCTTTAGATAGACATTCCACGCCCCCCCCCGAAGTTCTAGGTCAGTGGGAGCCCAGGAGACTATATTATTAACTAGTCTCGGTGATTCTAGCCCAGGAACCACACTTTGGGAACCACCAGAATTCAAAACCAGGCACAGACATGCTGTCACTGCTAGTAAGACCTTCAAACATGGTTTTTTTGTTTTTTGTTTTTGTTTTTGTTTTTTTGATATATTTTGGTAAATTGAACACAGTTTTTTATTAAAGTGCCACACACATTCAAATTTTGGTATTTACAACCTAGAAAGGTATTTTTCTTTTCATATACACATTATACTCAATTAAAAGAATTAAATACTTGGACCCAGAAACTTCTGTTTAGAAATTTATCTCAGAGTTATGTTAAAAAATGAACACACACCAGTACCCTTACCACAGACTTACATCTAATAGTGGAGAGCTACGTTCAATCAAAAGTTCTATGCAGAATGATGCAATAGCTGCATCTTCGTCAGCAAGAAAGGTGTGTCATAAAAACAGCGAAGTATGCAAAGCCGTCTTTGATGCAGGTGCACGTGCTCAACATAAAAATACTCAAGTGTTCATTTCTCTCTCTGAGCCTCTCACTGCCTCTGCATCTTCTAACTTGTCTTCAGTGAACATGAAGGACTTAGTGATTCTTTTCAGACAGAGGGGGAGATGGTGTCATGGCTTTTGTATTAGTCAGTCTTCAATCTAACCCAAACTTAATGCTTCTTAAAAACCAGGGTTTGTTTCCAAGGCTAAGTGTCTCCACGTTGGCAGAATAGAAAACTGAGCCCCCCCCACCACTAGCTCTGTCTGGTGTAGAGGTCACAGGTAGGCTTCCTCTCATCCCAGCCCCCCCCAGTGGTACCCACATGTGATTGCAGTGCATCCATCCCAAACCAGATATCTCCCCTTCTCTTTTTACTGATGTAGGTTGTTCATAGAAGCCACTTCTAGCATTCAAGGGGAAATGGAGACTTCCAAAGCCCGAAACTAGTCCTGTACTCTTCTACAAGATTCAGTTGAAAGTTTGAAGTGGGAAGCATCCACGTGAAGACTAGACAGCTTACCCATTTCCTTCCTTCTGGTTCTTTCCATCGCCCCTCTGAGCTAAAAGAGGAGTTTACTTTTCCAGGCTGACCTACTTTCCCTCCCAACAACTTGATGTTGGTATAGACACAGGGGTGCTATTTGTTTTTGAGCTGATCCCAGTTGCAGGTGCCCCAGGGATGAGGGAGGCAGAGTAAATTTTTCTTTGGCCTTTACCAACAATAATGTACACACATGTATGCACAGAGAGAGACCTCTGTTTAATTTTTTTCTCAATTCTAATAGATAGCTTTATTTGCATAGATGTGGAAACCGAGTCACAGAGTCAGGACCGCCCCCCCCCACACACACACACTCATCCATCCGATCCCAGGTGCTGCTAGTAGAAGGCACTGGAGGTTTTTGTCACCTGGGTTTCCCTGGTTTCCCTTCCCTGCTGTTGGCTCTGTCCCCAGACTCCTACTGTGGCTTGGCTTTGACACAGTTACTGCACCAGGGCTGCCCCTGACTTCCTAGATGACTTCTATACCGTGTCAATCCACATCATCTCCGAGAGAGCTGGGATGGGTGCAGGGCGTGGGCGTGGACACAGCACCCTTCCCACTCTCGCTTTTACCATGTATTCAAAGAGTCCCAAGACAGCCATCTCCATTCCATCGCCAAACTCAGGGGGAGCTCCAGAACCCCACTTGTCCTCAGAAACTTCAGGGCCAGCTCTGTTTCTACCATGCCCAGTCCTTAACCGTGGGCCACCTGGGAGGGCACAGCGTGAGTGAGGCAGCTTTATGCGGTTCTAGAAAGGACCACCACTGGGGGCTGTCTACAGCTGAGGTAGCACACCCTTCTCTACTTGAATGTGGATCTGAAGAGTACATTCGCTCCTTGGGGTGTTGGAGTGACATAGCAAAGACAGGCCAATTTTAGGCAATACTATTGCTACCCTAAATTCATCATCAGCACAGGAAAAGCTCCAGGAAAAAAAAATACTCCCAAAAGTTGAGTCAGCTAATCCTCTCACAGAGGGGAACAGCTTTTGTGGGGCCCCTGCTGATACATGGGCTGTCTCCAAATAAGCTCTTGGCTTGTGACCAGGGAGGGCAGAATTCTCTCTTGAGATATCAGACAGTTGTGGTTCAAACTCAGACTCTTTGTGCTTCTGACTCTGCAACTGTGGTCAGCAGGCCAAACCGAGCTCACTGCCTGTTCTTGCAAGTAAAATTTCCCTAGAACATAGCCATGTTCAAGCTCATGTCTGTACCTATGGCTATATTTACTCGAGGACTGGAGAGTCGGATAAATATAACAGGGATTATATGGCCTGCAAATTCTGAAATGGTGATTGCCTGTCTCCAGGGAAAAAGTCTATGGGTATTCCATCATTTCCCATTCCAAAGAGAAAGAAACGAGGGCCCTGGGAGGACATGGTTTTACAGTCATCTGGACGGAGCTGATGCTTGTCAAGCAACTGCTAATTTCTGGCTATGCCTTAGGAACTTAAGAGAAGTCAGAGAGGGTTAAGGGAGGGTCTGTACAAGTGTTTGAGAGACCTGAACACCAAAGGCAGTGTCTGCAAGGGTTCCTGCGTGAGGTCTCCTCCAAAACACCCATGCCTGCAGTGCCGCGCCAGCTCTCCGCTGCCCACATGGCAAGAAGTTTAGTCCTCCAAGCACAGGCTTCTCTTATGGTACCTCGATCCCAAATGGTTAAAGGAAGGAAGGAAGAAGGGAGTATCTCTCTTCTGGTAAACCATGAGTACCAGCAAGCTGCCCCCTCTACAGGGAAGATAGCCCGGTGGGAGAGCCCCTCCAGGGTGGGAGGAATCCTGATAATCTTGTTAGGAGCAGAGCTTTGCAAGCACATTTTCTGCAGGCTCCTGCCTCACCCTGTCTTTGTGTTTGCAGCTGTCAAAACATCTCCATCGGGTGTGTCAGGTGTCACAAGCCTCAACATTTTGTATTTCGGCAGGAAAGCATTGAGTCTTCTCGGTGCTTTCCCCTGCAATCAGGTAATGCTCAGGGCACTGATTAGCTCCGGCCGTTTGTCCCTGTTCGCCTGGCTCCAGCTCCAGCTCATTATCTGCCTTAGTGTGGTCTCTTCTGTAATAATCTCCATGTAGCCGCTACCGAAGTCCTATACCTGTTCACAGACTTGAGGGGAGGCACTCAGCTAGTGAAGTCACTTAAATCTGAAATTGGAAGCTGAGGATGGGGGGTAGCCTGCGGCTCAGTGACCGGTGAGTGGAGCTGGAAGGGCAGCTGCGGTCCCTGTGTGGGGGCGTTTTCGCCAGGACCTTCATTATGCTGTTCCGCGTCCCCGGTGCCTCACGCATCATATGTATCCTATACAAACCTTACACTTCAGGCAAATAACGCAGGGAAAACCAAAGCAAAGGTAGTCTGAAGGAAGGAGGAGGATCAGGTTAGAGCTATCCTGAGAGGTTCTTGACGTTGCAACTGCATCTGATGCTTGTGTGGGCCTTCACATATGCTATTTTCTATATGCATGAAACTGCTCTTGAAATCTGTCAGGAGAAAATTAATTTAACAGCATAGAAATAAAGTTTCTTCCAGGTTTTAAAACCTTTAAGAAAGAACTTCAGAATTAGGGGTTGTGTGTGTGTGTGTGTGTGTGTGTGTGTGTGTCTGTATATGTATGTGTGTCTCTCTGTATGTGTGTGTATCTATGTGTATGTCTGTGTCTGTGTGTGCACACATGCCCATGCATGCATGTGTGCTAGTGTATCATGCAGCTACATGGGATCCCAGGTTTACGTGGGAGTCACACATTTAGGGTTTAATGACATTTTCTCTTGGGATATGTTTTTTTTGTGTGAGAAATGATGGGGCCATGGAACATGGCAGTCTTCAAAGTCTTGCTTAGGCACCGTCTCTCCTCATTTCACCTTCCTCGGAAGATAGGTCTGCCACCTCCCACTCCCTGAATCCAGCCCTGTGGTCACTGTCACCATCTTCAGAGGGCTTGGGTGTGGGTAGGGCAAAGTCAGGGACTAGAGGAATTAAAATTTAATAGGAAAAATAAGTCGGGTACCATGATCAGCCCAGAGGGTGCTGTAGAAGGAAGAAATGTGCTCTCGCTGGCTTTCCGATGGAGTCTTGTGTTGCCAGTCACACCAGACCTACACTGTGTAGCATAGTCTGAGAACCTTGCTAGTCACTGCACTCTTGTGACCAGAATATGCTTACTAGAAACATGAACCCCACCCAAACTCCTTCCAGACCTATTTCATATAAATCTGCACTCTAAACAGGAGCACTGGACAAGTCACATCAAATTAGCATTTGGGATTCAGTAACTACTTGGAAGATAGCTGGATTCTTTCTGCCATAATTGTTAATTGTGTCATCTTTCTATTTGACATAAAGCCACCACTGTCCCCATCAGAGGGTGGGATAGAGAGGCTGGAGAGGCTGCCCAATGAGCATGGAGAAGGAGTTACTCATGAGCCCAGGCTTTGCCTACCCTGCAGCCTGAAGTCTTTTTGCCTTCTTCTCTACTTCCGGACTTGAGGTCTAACATCTTTCCTAGCAATGCCAGGAGTGGTCAGCGTGAAATAACCCCTAGCACTCCTGGGAATTGCTTTGACCTTTAGCTATATAAGCCTCCAGGACTCGCCAGCTCTCTCCCAGAGAGGGGAAAGCGGCTTACCTCTCAGTCTTGACAGAACTGATTTTTAATCTCACCTGGAGCATACTTGTGAGACGTTTGGTGACTTTTCAGGTTCAAGCAAGACATACACTTGGAAAGTTAATCCCCCCCCACCTCCCCGCAAGCCTTCGTCTTTCTTATTCCAAGCTTTGCCTAGGGACGAGAGTCTGTGTCCGTCTAGGGCTAGTGGGAAGATGAGAGCAGACAGGAAACTGCTGGGGCGTAGGAAGAAGAGAGGGGCAACAACCCGTTGGCATCACTTGTGTCTATAACAGGAAGCCACGAGGTCAGGTACCAGGAGGACAGAGAGGCCGTGTCACTAATTCAGATGTGTCCCCTTCAAAAGTTCATGCCTAGAGATCCAATAATTCCGTACCCAGGATCTACCCTGAGGAAAGAGCAGGGCCTCAAAAAGTTATACTAGATAAATGTCATCTCAGCAAAAATCTATAAAAACAAGACGTTCAGAGTGAGCCCATGCCCTCAGGGTGTCCCCCAAAGGAAGATATATATGGAAAGAAACTAGAATTTGCATTTGCATTTTTTTTTTTACATTTTAAAATATGAAGGAGAATAGTTCTGCTACCATATAAGGCAGCAATTGGTCTTTGCTTCCTTAAGTGGCCCCGGAATCAGCCATATTTATGTGATTCTCTGAAGAAAGAACAGGGATTTCACAGCTTGGGTCTTTATATGGACGTAGCTGATAGCTCAGTATGCACACAGAGCATTCCCAGTGGGCATGCAGCAGCATGGAGAGCTTCCCAAGGAAAGAGTTTACCCCCCAGCTCCAGGAAGGGAAAGCAGGGGGGCTGACTGTGGAGCCCCACTCTGCAGATGCACAGAGCCCTCGTCAGTGACCCTGGTTCAGCTTCTTAACGTTTGTTTGTTTGTTTGTTTGTTTGTTTATTCATTCATTCATTCATTCATTCATTTAATGTGTCTGGGCATTTTGCCTGCATGGATGTTTGTACACCACTTTCATGCCTGTGTGCCCACAGAAGCCAGAAGAGGGTGTTTGATTCCCTGGAACTGGAGTTACACACAGTTGTAAGTCACCATGGGGGTGCTGGGAATTGAACTTAGTCCTCTGTACGGGCAGCTAGTGGTCTTTAACCTCGAAGCCATCTCTCCAGTTCCTGGGTCCAGTTTCTTAGTGGGAAGTCATACTGCCCCAGGGTCTCCCAATTCCAATGTGCTCTGTAAGGGCCTCTGGGGTCTCTCAGGAAGAAGTGTCCCAGCAGAGTCCATGCTAGGTCTACTTCCCCCAGTAGCTTGTCACCTTTGTACAAGCTCTGACCTTCTCCTCCATGCTGCTGGACTCACCCACCAGCATTCAGCTTTTCTTTACAAAGAGCTAAGGACCAAGTGTGGGGCTGAGATGCCGGGGAGAGGGGCAATTCTCAGCAGACATCCTGTTAGTTAAAGGGATATCATACCTGTCAAGAGAAACTGGCCCAGAGCTCCCCAGAATTTCAGCTATCTATAGATCGATACAGTTTTCTAATGTAAAAAAGTCATCTTTAACATACCAAGGCTTGTTTTAAACACTCTTTTCTGAGAGAGGTTTCATTGTTGAAATCGTTGTGCATCTCAAAACCATAAAAAAAACCCTCATGTCATTTGGAATAAATCTTGTTAATGTGCATGTGATAATTGAATTCATCTCTAATTAATGTAGCATTACCTGTGGCAAGGGTGGATTAGCTTTTCTTCTCTGATTGCCCTTGAATGTCACCTTGGGTGTATAGGAAGGCTGATGAAGTCAATAAGGGATATGCATTGATTTTTTTTTTTTTCAGACACAAAGACCATTACCAATGCAGTGGCGGATATGTCTCCTGGACCAACGGTTTTCAACAGTGCCATGGCTAGGACCAGGATGAAGCGCATGAAGGAGTGAGTAGTGTGCTGCCTGCCTCCGCAGCCGTGCTAGAGCGCCAACCGGCTGATCCGATCACCAGATCTCGTCTTCGTTCCCTTAGGTGTTATAACTAAGTGCCGATAACTGGGTGATTTATAAACAGTAGAAAGCCATTTCTCATAACTGTGGGGATTGGGAAGACAAAGATCACAGTGGCAGAAGTTCCTTGTCTGGTGATAACTGGACATCTCTACTCCCAAGGGAGCACCTTGTCACTTCGTTCCCTCATGGTGATTGGCAGAGAGGCAGAGGCACTCTGAGGGACACCTTTATAAAGACCTTAATCTCATTTACCAGGAGGGCACTGTCCCCTCCAGCGGTGGCACTGTGAATGCAGAGGTGTTAAGTGCTTGGGAAGCAGTGAGCACCAGGCCTCCTGGGATAGACTTTCCCAAAAGAAGGAACGCCAAAGAACACGGGATGACTTGCCCCCAAGTAAACCTCCTACCCAACAAAAAGTAAATTGTGTGTGTGTGTGTGTGTGTGTGTGTGTGTGTGTGTGTGTGTTCCTCAAGCCCCATCTACTGTATTTTTTGAGGTAGGTATCACTGGCCTGCAGCTCACTCTTTGGGTTAAGCTGCTTGGTCAATGAGTCCCAGAGTCTCCCTGTCTCCACCTCCCCGGTGCTGGGTTTTAAGGTCCTCATGCTCCAAAGGTAATCTTACTCGATAACTGAACTGTTTTCCCAGCTCCATAAAAGTAAGTCTGGAGGCTTAAGAATAATCTATAGCTCCATATCTCATCTTTAAGACACAGCAGGACTGCAAAGCCCCATGATACTCTCAGAAGCTGGGGTCTCATCTCCGTCTTTCCTAGGTTGGCTTCACAGGCTGGTAACTCTATGGGAGTGGCCTCAGTCCTGTGGTTCTATGAGATACTGCTTTACCACGAGCTATCTATATATAGTAGTCCTACCCCTGAGACAATTCTCTGCCGGGGCTCCTAGGCTCTCCAGTACATGCTGAATGGAGGTGGGGGTAGATCTTCTCCACAGATCTTACATGCTCTGTTTTCCTGAAGAATTAGCATTGTACAGATCCTCCCAGAGATTACAGTGTGTTCCTACCAGAGCAGTGGTCTAAGCTACAGCTAGGTCCACTTGAGTCAAGAAACACTGTGCCCAAATACGTGAATCAGAAGCTTGGGTTAGTACTAGGCATTGAGCCTGAAGTTGCATGAGATCTGGGGCTTCTCCTAGGAAACTGTTATCCCCTTGAGGCCCTGGATTCTGTGGTGGGGACATAGCTTGGAGGAGTTCTATGGTGCCTTGGGGACTATCCTTCCATTGTCGTGGTGAGTAACAGTCAGCTTTGTTGTATTCAAACAAACCTTACCACTTGTTTGAATATACAATTTGTGTTCTCTCCCAAATATGCTTTTGTGTTGTTTACACGATGACGCTTTCCTATAAGCAGTCCTGAGGGGGCCTGCCATGCCTCCGCCTGTGCGCTTCGTCTAGAGATTTCTTCTTCCACATATGCTTGTTCATCGTCAGCAAAGTTTCTTCCTTCTAATGAGCTTGAACACGGACAGGATTCAGCCTAGTGTCTTCCCATTTTATGGTGAGGATAGCTTTTCCTCCAGCTCCTAGTAACAGCTTCCTTCCGGGTTGGCATCAGAGCAGCTCTCTCTATCCGTCTCTCTCTTGCTAGTCTTCTTGTTCATGACCACTTAGACAAGCTCTGAGCAGCCTGAGGCTCTCTCCGGTTCAATTCTTCTTGTCTTTCATCAGAATAGCACTTTACAGTCTAGCCTCTATCTGATGTCCCAAAGCCATATCCACATAAGACACTTCGAGGAAACAAATGTTATCTTAGACCTTTTTTTTTGGTATTTCTATAGAAAAGTACCTGAAACTGAGTAATCTATAAACATATCAATTTATTATGAAGGGTAGAAATCTGAGATACTAGCATGTTTCGTGTCTGGTGAAGGGTCAGCTTCTGCTTCCCAGGCGGCACCTCAAGGCCAGTGTACTCATGTGGCAGAAGGGACGGAATGGGGAAAAGCGGGGAGGGGTCCTAGCCAGCTCCCTCCAACCATTTTATAAACCTGACAAACCTCTTCACGACAGTTGAATTCTATAACCTGATAGGATCCCAAACAACCCCAGTTCTTCAAATGGTGGCATTGGAGATAATTTTCACTGTGTATTTTGGGGAAACGCAGCGCCCAAACAGATGATATTTCAATGGCCTCTACAGCAAAAGTATACATAGTCCTAGATGGGGCCAAGGATGCTGACCAGAAAGGCCTGGGTCTCCATCCTAAGTGTCTGGGACAGAGTCTGTGACAAGGAAGAAATGTTCCACCTCCTGGTCTAGCTGCCCTGATACATCCATATCTGTGGGTCAGAGCCCATGGAATATGTAGGAAATGGTTTTAGGCTTTGCATGCCTACAGTTTCTATTACGATCCCTCAACTCTTGTGTTATAACACAAAAGTAACATGGGCAGTGTGTTAATAATCATACACGGCCATAATTCCAAACAACATCATTTTGAGGGTGAAATGTTAATTTTGTATAATACTCAGGCCCCTCAGAAATTGTTTTTCTTTGTTTGATTTCTTTTCTCTTTTTATGGTACTGATGATTAAATCCAGGGCCTGAGCATGTTAGGGCAAGAGCTCCGCCAGTGAGTTTATTTTTTTCAACCACTAAATTATAAAGGCAATTCCTGACTCCCAGGATGCACACCCGTGAGAGGGTGCGGAGGTCTCCTGTGGACTGTGTTCTGCTGGCCCGCTGTGGATACTTCGCCTCAGATGGGTCCTCTCACCTGAGTGAATAGTTAGAGAAGGTGAGGGAGAACTCTGTCCCAGTCGGACTGCTTGTGCATTGACCTTGCAATACACTGGCCCTTGTTTGAAAGAAACACATCACCAGAAATTATTTCCAGAAGGAACGCTGTGGGAATGCTTAGATGCTCATTGTGAGTTCTGCCTGTGCCAGGATGCTCACAGGATAACACAGTTACCATGACAACAGGTGAGTCCCTGGAAGTGGAGGAGGAAGACCTGGGGCTCATTTTCACATCTCTTCCTACCTCCATCTCTCCTGATGAGGAAGAAGTAGCAGAAAGAGTGATCTCTCAGTTGAGGAGCTCGAGAGAACAGTGGCTGACTTGTTTTCCTCCGAAACATTGGTGTGGCCATGAGGTTTTATTTGTTTGTTTGTTTCTATTTAAGACTTCATTACTTTTGCAATGTGCACAACATCCCATTACCTAGAACAACGTAAAATGCTTTAAATTATTGAAGTCAAAGAGGCTTTGCCAAATTGACCTGACCTAAGAACATTCTAGTTACTTTATTACTGGTAAGTTTTTTTTTCTTTAGTTTTTGTTGTTGTTGTTTTCAGTATATTTTGATTATGTTCTTTTCTCTCCCAACTTCAAGTGTTCTATCTCTCTATCTATCTCTGTCTCTCTCTCTTTCTCTCTCTCTGTCTCTGTCTCTCTGTCTATCTCTCTTTCTCTGTCAGAAAACATAAAAATAAGTAAAAAGGAACTAAAATACCAAAATAAAATCAAAAGTAGGAAGAGAGTCAGAGACAGGGGCAGAGACAGAGAAAGAGAGACAGAGAGAAAGAGACAGACAGACAGAAAGAGACAGAGAGAGAGAGTCCGTCTTGTGGTCAGCTGCTCCTTGGCATGGGCCTGCCCTGGAGTGTGGTTCATATGCCCAGTGACATCCATTGGGGAAAACTGATTTTCTCTTTCCCAGCAGGTACTGATGCGAACGGCTTCTTGGTTACAGGTGGGACTTTGCATACACTTTGCCTTCTCTATGCTGGGACCTTGTCTTCTTTATTTCTTGACTAAATATGACCAATTTTGTGGCTTTTTAATGAGAACCAGTATACTTCAGTTTTCTCCCACTTAGATGGGGCTGATCTTTTGGAGTAAGGAAAAAAAAAAAACTATGGTCCCCTTATAATCCATGCCAAAAAGGCCCTATACTATTGTAAGGAAAAGCAAAGAGGGAAGGAAGGAAGGAAGGAAGGAAGGAAGGAAGGAAGGAAGGAAGGAAGGAGAGACAGACAGAGACAGCATTGGTGCTGCCGAGCTGCCGTCTTCTGCGAGTGCTGTAAGGGACATCCTGCTGTCCTCTGCACAGTGATGCTCAGAGAAGAGCAAGGAATGTCACCTGCCCCAGAGAGAAGAGTGTTTATAAAGTTCCAGGCTGCAAGTGAAAGGCTGGATGGCAACACGGGGGTCACGTGACACAAGACGACGGGTAAAAGCCATACCTCAGTGGCCAAGATCAGGTACCAAGCATGGGCAGAAGGGAAGGCGAGAAGGCAGGCGGCTGAGAGGAGAGGAGCCATGCCCTGGCTTTCACGGAGGAGTGGGATTGGGAGAGGTGAAGCGAACTGAGGAGAGGCTGCCATCAGCCAATCCAGTCAAGTTCTTGGCTTTACAAAAATAGGGAGTTTTCTAAGACCTTTGCTGAGTGGGTTTCTTTCTTTGTTTTTGTCGTTGTTGTTGTTGTTGTTGTTGTTGTTGTTGTTGTTGAGACATGGTCTCACTTCATATCCCAGATTGGCCTGAAACTCACTATCCCCCTGCTTCCCTCTCCTTGGTGATGAGATTATAGACATGGGCCACCAACTGGCTCTGGGAAGTTATTTTTAAGAGTCAACTTCCTAGTCTGCACAGTGGTAGTATTATTTCTGCAGTTGAACCCTTGGGCGAGTCAGGATGGAGATTAATGTGCAGAAGGGTTTTGAGGGTGTACTCTTGAGATAGACACATGTTCCTTAAAAAAAGAAGCAAGTAGGCTGTCTGTGGAGAAATACATACATATGTGTGTATGTGTGTATATATATATGTATGTATATGTGTATGTATATATGTATATATAATTATACATATATTATGTATATACTATGTATATAGTATATATATATATATATATACACACACACATATATGCACACACACATACATATGTGTGTGTGTGTGTGTGTGTGTGTGTGTGCATGTGCATACAAAAATTCTCTGTGAGCAGGGGTCTACAGGTGCCACCTTTGTCTGTGGAGGTCAGGGGACAACTTTCAGAATTCAGTCCTTGTCTTCCACATTGGTGAGATAGGAGCTTCTTGTTTCCGTCCTGCTAGCTTCCAGATATTTTTCCTATCTCTACTTCCTATCTCTATAGTGGTGCTGGGGTTACAGATGTGCCACCATATCCAGCTTCATTCCTGGTTCTAGGGGTCAAGCTCGGGCCCCCAGGCTGCACAGCAAGTGCTTTTATCCACTGAGCCGTTGTCTTCCAGCTCATGGCTTGCTGTTGATCTGGACCAGGCTAGGATCACACATGGCATTCAGCTGTCATGGCTGACATTTATGACAGAGCTGTTCTTCAGTCATTCTTTGTCCTCGTGACCCTGCTATTTTGAAAATATATGACAGTTTTGTAAGGTGTCCCTCATTTGTCTTGTGTTTCCTTATTATTTGACCCAGGCTAGACATTTTGGCGGCATCCTATATACTCAATTCCATGTGCCCATGTGAAATGTAAACATTTTAATTCTGGAAAATTGAAGACTATATAAAAAATCTAGTATAAATAATCCCTTCACCAAGACTCATCAACCTCAGTGATCATCAACTCATGGCCAATTTTGTCTTTTCTGCATTTCATCAATTCTTCCTTGTTGCATTAAAGATTTATTGCAAAGCAGCAGGCAGCATTGTCCAGGGTTTCTATTTCAAGTTCATAGTGAGTTCCTATCCCGACTTTCTCCATTTCTATTTATTTATTATAATTTTTATCCATTAACATTTTCAGTACATTTATACGAACTAACATGGTCCTCAACATTTTCTATTTTATGCTCATTAAACACCTCAAATTCTAGATGTTCAGAACTCGACTGATTTTCCCTGCCACTGCCCTAGGCAAGATGGAGGCTCACACCTAGACAGCATGCTTCCCGCTTGGTCATTGGTTCCTCATCCCCCTTGGTCATTGGCCTGTGATGATGTCATCATCTCCTATTGTAAGAATGCAAAGCTCTCTGAGGAAGCTGAGGAGCAGAACACACAGGATGACACTGTCAACCTTTAAATCTTCTCAGAATTGGGATCCTGGGTCTGAATGAGTCAGCTTATTCAGTGTTCAGCACAGAGTCAGCGCTAGCACAGTAGTCCAGGGAAGGTGAGGGGACATGGAATAATCGGATTGTTAATCCTGTTTACTTCCTGTTCTAGTTAGCTTTGCTGTCTATTTGAGTCCCAGTTGAAGATGGCTGGGCCAGATTAGCCTGCAGGGCACTGCCTTGTTATTTGATGTAGTAAGAAGTGCCCATCCCACTGTGGGCGGCACCATTCCCAGAGCCGGTGGTCCTGGAGTGTCTAAGAAAGTTGGCTAAGCATGAGTGGGGAGTGCCGGGGCAAAGCAGCAGGCAGCATTGTCCAGGGTTTCTATTTCAAGTTCATAGTGAGTTCCTATCCAGACTTTCTCCGTAATGGACTATGGGCTAGGTATTTAAGCCAAATAAACCCTTTACTCTCCTAAGTTGCCTTAGGTCAGAGTTAAATCACAGCAGCAAAATTCAAACTATAACAGCAATGACTAGCCCCTGTCCTTGGAAAAGTTGCACAACATCTTTGTGATTCAGACTTCTCGTCTGCAAAAGACCATTTCTCCTTAGACTTGTCTTTATGGTACCTCGGAATAAGATGAAAATGCATTAAACATCACTTATTGCCATGTTCATTCCAGCTCCAGGGATGGACCTGACTGGAAGCTCAAGGGAATGAAGAAAAGACAGACACACAGACACACAGACATGGTGGGATCTGGTTGTCCAGGCTCTCTGATGGAGAAACTGCAGCGCCTTAGCTGCCCAGCATGTTTCTTATATAGTTTTGAACAGAGAGGCAGATTACTGCATAGAGCTGAACAAGAAGGCACGGGTTTACACTCAGATTAAAAAAAAAAAGGAGGCAGTGCTTATGGTATACAGCTGGATCAAGAAGATGAGTTTAGGTAACGTAGGTAGAAGCAGTCGCAGTAGGGAGCAGTCTTCAGGCCACTGCTAGCCTGAAGGAGATCTCCGGGAGGAGACCGCTATAAAGGACATTTTCTAGACACACTGGAAACACCCATCCTGGGTCTCCAAGGAAGGCTCTGCTATTTCATGATCCTCACCCTGAGAGTGAAGCTTCGCCATTGGCCCACTGGTCGGTCAGTCTGAGGATAGAGTCCTTGGCACGGCTGTGCCCGATCAGCAGCAAACAGTCTCAGAGCACCCTTCACCCTGGCTGTCTCCACTCCCGTGGTTTATGGCATTTCCCAAACAATAACTGTTGATGACTTATAATGAGCTCCTGATACATGTGCATTTGCCTCCTATTGGAAAACCTCAAGCTAAGTGAAGTGTTGTCAGGGTTTAGTTGTTTTTAACCCGAGGGTATCTGTTGGTGAAGAAGCTATTTGTAAAGGCACATATAGCTTTGTTGTTTCTTTAGCTTAAAAAGAAAGCATCAATGCTAGTTCTAATATATATATATATATATATATATATATATATATATATATATATATATCAGGAAGTCATTGACTATATAACCCAACCATTTTTCATCCTCCAACACCTCACTTCCTACCATGACCACTTCTTATTCCTGTAGCAGAGACCACTCCAAAAATGAGTGTTCTGTGTTGGGGATTGGCAGTACTTGGACTTCTACATTTCTTAACCGGTACCCACAAAGACAATGGAATGTTGGAAAGATAACAAGAAGTCAGTATGGATGTTTTTGCTGAACAAGTCTATCCAAAGATACTGCTACTTGTGGATGGATGCATGCGTCCATGGGTGGTTAGATGGTTGGGTGCGTGAGATCCTCAGTGTTTTCAGGAGGCTCCTAAAACCTCTGTGCTAGAGCCAGGTTTCTAATGTTTGCTGAGAAGACCCTTTTTATCACCATAAGCTAGTATCAGTCCATGCCTGGGTTTAGGCCATGTTTGGAAGTGAGAAAGTGTACCCTATAGATTGACAGCTGGTCAGTGATCATCTCTAAGAAGAGTGTCACACTGTCACCAACAGAAGGCGCCTTTGACTCACACAGTCTAAGGCAAGAAGTCAGACCCGTTCCATCTGAACAGACAGTTCTCATAGACACAGCTTCCGCATCTAGTGGTCTCATCGGTGTCTCAGACCTTATAACAGAGTCAGCATCTCCTGGAAGCTTGGGACAAATTCAGGCTATCTGGCATTGCCACTCCTCAATCAGAACTTGCCTTGTATCAAGCTGAAGAATCATGCCACATCAAAGTTGGAGAAGCATTGACCTGACACCTTCACCCTGAGGAGGTGTTTACTACCAATGGCAAGTCATAATAAAAGCCAAGTGAGACATAAATTATGTTCAGTGATATGAAAATTTAGGGCTTAAAAGTACACTCGTTTTGCATTTATTCTAATACAAAAATGTATAATTGATATACAGTGAAACCTACCGCCCCTTTAACATATGGTTCTGAGGTTTGGCAATAGCATCATTTTTATTTATGTGAAGTATGGAATCTCATTGCCATTCACACTTCTAAGTGCATGGCTTCATCAGTTTTGACAGCACAATCAAGATTATGAAATAGTTCAGTCTTCTCCTAAATTCTCTAATGGTGCCTCTGGGCGGGTTACACCCTTCCATCATACCTTGTCCCTGGAAGCCCCCATCTGTCTTCTGTGTCTACATTTCCTTTTCTAAAATGTCACATAGCTATAGATACCATTACACTGTAGACCGTGAATATGACTAGGATTGTGAATGTGGACCTAGTTGAAGAATTTGGCTGTGTTAGATCCTGTGTTTCTGAGTTCCTATATCACACACCTCCCTTTGAATAATCATAAGGAAAGGCAGGTTTTGAGTTAGTCCCTGGCATCTCGATAGCATTTGTGACTAAAGTGTCTAGTCCTGAGAGTATTCTGTTGAAGGGGATTGCCACCTAGAGAATTCTGAGGCTAAACTTCTGGTTTTACTGGTAGATATTTGCCAGATTCTTATGATTGTTGAGAGAAATATCTTAATTAGGGTTTCATTGCCATGAAGAGATATCATGACCACAGCAACTCTTACGAAGGAAAACATTTCATTGGGACTGGCTTATAGTTTTGGAGGTTTAGTCCTTTGTTGTCATGGTGAGAAGCATGGTGGCATACAGACAGACATGGTTCTGGGAAAGGAGCTGAGAGTTCTACATCTTGATTCACAGGCAGCAGGAGACTTGTGTGCAACACTGGGCATAGCTTGAGCATATAAGACCTCAAAGCCCATTCCCATAGTGACACACTTCCTCTAAAAAAACCACACTTCCTAACAGAGCCATTTCCAGTGGGCCAAGCATTCAAACACATGAGTCTATGGGGGCCATTCTTATTCAAACCACCAAGAGGTCTTAGTGCCTAGGCATGAAAGAAGTAATTTCCACTGCCATAATCAAGTGAGATTTCTGGGGATTAGATCTGCCCTGCCAAGACTCAACCTGAGAACAGGAAGCCATGGAAGACCGGAGGGTCTCAGCTGGGCAGAGACAGACCACCTTGCTTTTGTTTTGTTTGTTCATTTGTTTGTTTGTTTTTTGTTTTGTTTTTTTGAGACAAGATCTCTTCCTGAACCTGGAACTCACCAGTATGGCTAGACTGGGTGGCCAGCAAGCTCTGGGGATCATCTTGTCTCTGACCACCCAACAGTGTGTTGGCAAGTGGCTGGGGATTGGAATCCAGTTCTTCATCCTTGCAGAGCAAGCACGTCCCTGATTGAGCCATCTCCCCAGCCCCTCATACATAATCTCTGTGGGAGATGCGAGGCTGCCTGGTGCTCTGGTGTGTTGAATGCATGCCAGCACAGCTGGTACAGGGTGTGTACTTTCCAGAACCCCATGCCGGGCCCTCTTCCTCTGGTGTGTGGTCGCCAGATGGCAGCAGGTCTTATGTCTGCTGAGTGCTGTGTGGGAGGGGGTGCACCTGTGAGAGCAGAAGGGAGAGAGAGGTAGGGAGAGACTATGAATGCATTTCTGGATGTTTCATTGTTGAACTTGCCTGTCAACCATTTGAGATATCTTACCAAGGTCAGAAAACAGCTCTGGCAGAGAGGGTTGAAGTCAACTCTTTGGAGGCTGCAGAAGGCATGAGAAGGTTCCAGAAGCAGCACTGAGGTCAAACGCAGTAATTGGCTCGGTCTTCAGTAGCCGACTTGCATGTGGTTAAATTGTTCCTTCACTTTCAATCACAAGAAGGCCTTAACAGAAGAAGGTTGCGCTGTAGCTGAGAGGCCCCTGGCCTTCGCTGTCCTTCTCAGAAGCTTGATGCGTAGCTCATGGCACAGCGGCAGCGGCTCATACGCGTCATGGTGGAGCAGTACACTTGTTGAGAGGGTGATTTCCCCAAGGAGAACACGAGGTTTGTAGTGGTGTCAGTTCAGGCTCTGAGCCAAACCAAGGCTGCTGCAGCACCGGGGGCGAAGGAGAGCTAGCTCTGGACACTCTCCTCTGTGCAGGGAGTGCGCTAAGCAGGACACCTGCTGTCACATGCCTCTCTTGCCTTATACATATGAAGTGGGCAGGCCACCTTGTTTTGACAATAATGAAGTGGTATTTTCAAAAGTTCTAAAACTTTCTCACTGTCTCAGGAGTGGCCAGGCTACATAGCAAGATGTCTGAGAACCTGAAAATCTGGTTAAATCTGGTTAAAACCCAGTGCTGGTAAGCATGCCCAAGGGGAGATGGGAGCAGGGCTGGGTGGCCCAGGAGTCCAGGTCCTCCAGGAATTTCAGGGAGCCTTGTTATTTCCACAGGAATTGTGTGTACCTGGAAGCCCCTGCTGGAGTCTTCACTCTAACTTGGTCGTCACTGACACATGGTGAAAGGATAAGGTTGCAAGCTAGGAATCCCCCGTGCCTGAGTCTACGGTGACCCAAAAGGAGCAGAGTCCGACCACGAACCTCTGGGAGAGTCCCTGGTGCCTTTTCCCGTCTCCCTCGGCGGAGTGGCTGTGGCAGGGACGGGCACGGCTGGGGGCTGGCGGAGTCGCTATGGGGGGCTGCAGAACTCCAGCCTGTGGGGGCGCTTAGGTCCCCCCATTGCCAGTGGGGGAGGGTGGGCGCGACACTGCGCTGCGGCCACGTAAGCGGAAATGACTTAACTAGTTCTTCCGGCCTCCGTGAGAGGCTGGTAGGTTCTCAGAGAGCGTGGGTTTGGATGGTTTGAACTGATTGGCTTAGAAGCTTGTTGTGGTAGGCAGGTTCTGTTATAAGCCCATAAAAAGCCCATACAAGCCAACTCAGGCGGGCTTACTTCTTTTACCCTGCGTGGGGAGACTGTAACCCCCCAGAGCTCTGGAAATTAAAATCCTCTTGCAAATTGCATCAGGTCTGTCTCTCGTGAGTGTTTCGGGGTGCCAGTTTCCGAGGCATGGGGTGCTGGAGTACCCCCGTTTTTTCTTTCGGATCTTACAATGGCAACCCCATTTAACTGGTGGAAGGAGAGTGTAACTGTCCATAGCTACAGTGAACTGTGTCCCTGGAAGAGAAGCTGGGGAACATGGGGGGGGAGCAGCTAAAAGAACAGAGGCCAGGAGGCCAGGACAACCCAATTGCTGATGGAGGCCCCAAGTTTAATGGAGGTCTCAATATATAATATATATATATATATATATATATATATATATATATAGAGAGAGAGAGAGAGAGAGAGAGAGAGAGAGAGAGAGAGAGAGAGAGGCGGGGCCAGCCCCTTCCCCAAATTCCAGGAAGTGTTCCGGGGAACTGGTCTGGCTGTTGGTTGGGCGTTGGCTCCGCTGCTCAGGCTGCTGGGCGGGTCACCTGCTTAATTCAGGAATTCGTAGACCTGGAGAAACAATGCGATTCACCTTCACTCTGATCACTCCACCCTAGGTGGAGCAGGGTCCTGACTAGCACAGGAGTCCCCGCTCAGCAAAGGCTGGGAGAGAAACTTCACCTTAAGTTCCTACCAGGTGGCATGACACCCCGATATGGCTCTGTACAGGAGAGTGCAAGTGGAATGACTATTCACTGTGAAGAGGCAGCCAGGATTGGCCGTCCTGCTCTCAAATTTCATCCTGGTTCGTTTAGGCCCCAAGTTCTCTCTGTCTCTGTCTGTCTCTGTCTTTCTCTCTCTCTCTGTGTCTGTCCCTCTCTCTCTCTCTCTCTCAAGAACTTGATGTTTCAGCATTTCCAGTGACTTATGAGTAAAGCCAATTCTGTCTTACTGGTTAAAAAGTCACTCTTCAGTTGAGAAACAGATGACCCTGTGGTTCTTTCATTGAGTTTTCAAATCTGATGTGAAAGATGGTAGATACACCTCAGCATTCCCGTTCTTTAATAAAAGGCAGGTAGGTGTCATGGAGCAGCTCTGAAGGAAGACAACTGATTGAAGCTATCACCTCAATATTGAAATAGCAAAGTATGTGTATATAAGGCGTGGTAACCAACACACCAGGGCTCCTTCTTCAAAGAGAGGCACTGTATGTATGTGAGACCCTTCCAAGAGCCTCTCAGATCTCCTTGTCCATTATATTAAGGGCTGGGGTGGATTAATTAATATTTTCTTGAGTTTGTTGAGTGTGAGCCAGTGCGTTATAGACATACCACACACAACTTAAACAATTGCAAATGTGGTTTAAAAAGCTGGAAAAAATGGAGACTGGAGAGTTAGTCAACTTGGTAAAGAACCCACAGTTTTTGTTTTTTGTTTTTGCTTGTTTCCTTGTTTTATTTTGTTTTAAAGGGTGAGCATGGTAGCATATTCTTGTAATCCCTGAGCTGGAGAAGCCAACATGGGAGGATCCCCAGGGCTTATTGGCCAACAAGCTGGGGAGACTTGATGAGTTACAGGAGAGATGGTCTTTGACAGAAAAGTGAATGCCCCTAAGAGATGGCAGCTGAGGACAACACAAGTGTGAACACACACACACACACACACACACACACACACACAGAGAGAGAGAGAGAGAGAGAGAGAGAGAGAGATCAGAAATGGGTGCCATATGCCTGTGAGTGGTGCCAGTGCTCCTGAAATTCAGAGCAGAGGCCCCTCTCTTCCAAGGGGATGGGCACGTCCATGCCCTGCTTCCTGACATACCTGCTGCGCCCATTTCCCCTGTGCAGCAATGGCGACCTTTCCTATGAAGGAAAGGTTTGCACATACAGCTGGTCCCATGTGTAAGCAACTTCAGTTCGACCCTTAGCCCATGCCTGTGGTCGTTCAAAGCTTAGATTCCTGGGTGTTAAGAAGATCTCACCCTCTGGCTTGTGTGGTTTTGTTCCCATTCTAAAACACGTTGACTTAGTGTGAAAATCTAACCTCTATGTCGATTTCCCCACTACAGTTCAACCAAATCTTTGTAAGGCCAGTTATCTCTTCAGAAGACTGGAAGCTGCTGACATTGGCCTTGTGTGTAAGCAAGTTCAGACTGACCCCTCTTGGGTTTTTTTGTTTTTGTTTTTTGTTTTTTGTTTTTTGTTTTTTTGTTTTTTGTTTGTTTTGTTTTTTTTTGTTTGTTTTGTTTTGTTTGTTTTGTTTTGTTTTTTGGTTTTTCAAGACAGGGTTTCTCTGTGTAGCCCTGGCTGTCCTGGAACTCACTTTGTAGACCAGGCTGGCCTCGAACTCAGAAATCCGCCTGCCTTTGCCTCCCAAGTGCTGGGATTAAAGGCGTGCGCCACCACGCCCGGCCGACCCCTCTTGTTTAATGGATAGTTTTCTAGCTCTGTAGTAGGCAGCAGTAGGGACTCCAAAGGCTGAGATAGCTCACACAAAGACCCATTCCTGGGAGTGCTGGATTTACTCATAGGTGCGGGGAGGAAGCAGGAATGGGTAGGCTGTGGTATAATCTCAAGAAGGCCTGGACCCAAGGGTAAAAGCCACTGAATCTGGGGGATCTCACAAAGCAAGGTGGTCTCTCTGCCCAGCTCAGATCCTCAGGTCTTCTCCATGGCTTCCCGTTATTAGGTTGAGTCTTGGCGTCGGGTATATCTGAATCTGGGATGGGCTTCCATTTGCCCCACACTGGCACATGCAACTAAGCTTAGAGCATAGTAGGTATTGAAAGGATAAGGTTGCAGGCTAGGAATCCCCCGTGCCTGAGTCTTGGGTGACCCCAAAGGAGCAGAGGTTCAGTCCACTCTTTGTTGGCCTGGAAGTGTGCACTTGTCACACCCGCCTCCAGGGTCCGGCCGCGAACCTCCGGGAGTGTCCCTGGCGTCTTTTCCTGCAAGTGTGGCTGGGGGCTGGCAGAATCACTGTGGGGGCTGCGGAGCTCATGCCTGGGGGCGCTTAGGTCCCCAAAACCTACTGCCAGTGGGGGAGGGTGGGCTTTGAATACGTAACCCTGGTGCGACCCTGTGCATGGTGGCCACGTAGGCGGAAATGACTTAACCAGGTCCCATCTGGCCCCTGTGGGAGGCAGATTGGTTCTCAGAGAGCGCGGGCTCGGGTGGTTTGAGCTGATTGGCTTAGAAGCTATGGAGTAGCTTGTATAGATGGGCTTGGCTGTAAACTATAAAAGCAGTTCTGGCTCTGCATGAGGTGTTCACTGTTCTCTACCCTGTGTAGGAGAGGGCCGTGGCCCCAGGGCTCTGGAATTAAAACCTCTTGCTATTTGCATCAAGACTGTTTCTCGTGAGTGATTGGGGTGCCGGCTTCCGAGGCGTGGGGTGCTGGGGTGTCCCCGTTTTTCTATCGGGTCTTACAGTACCAGTCACTGCCTGAAGCATACAGGTTGGGAGGGAGTCCAGTGTAAGCGAGGCCTGAAGGCTGCCAGCCAGTTGTCCCTTTGAGCAGCTTGAAACAAGACTCTCTCTCTCTCTCTCTCTCTCTCTCTCTCTCTCTCTCTCTCTGTGTGTGTGTGTGTGTGTGTGTGTGTGTGTGTGTGTGAATGCTAAGAGGCCTCACAGAAACAGCTGGAGAAGAATGTGGCTGTCAGGGTCTTAACAGCCTTGCAGCCTGGTTCTTTCCTCTGTGGACTAGACAGATTCCTGGGCCTCTGGGTGCATTGGGTTTGCCCTCTTTGACACTGTGGAACACTTAGCACCTCAGTGTTAAACTGTACCCTGTGTAATACAAAGAGTACTGGAGGCCCTCTTCTCTCACCTGCTGCTTGCCCTTTCCAATGGCCATTCACCGTAAGTTGATCCCTAACTGATTATAAAAATACTTCTTTCATTAATGTTTAGTAACTATTCAAGTTTGAAATCAAGCAGAAAATACCCAAGAAGGCCATCTAGTTGTGGTCAACTTCAAGACAGAGGTACAGAGATGGGGAGTGTATGGCTAATGGACAGAGGCTGGCTGCATCCAAGTGTCCCCCTGGCTTCTTCTGTTACAAGACATTTCCTATCCAATGACGTTGAGGCAGTGAGAGGCCAGTGATTGGCTAGGAAAGAATAGGCGGAGCTAAGGGTTGGAGGTTAGAGGAGAGGCATAAAGAGAGGGGGAGGAGACAGGAGAGGAGGGGGATGCATGTACTGAGATGGAATCAGATGTAAATTTGCCTAAAGGTTAGAAATTAGGATAAAACTTTTACTATACTTGATTGGCTCTGTTATTACTGTATTGACATCTTGAATTTGTGTTTTAAATATCCATAAATCTAATTGGCAAATTAATTGAGTGTTAAGAGTCTGTTCTACCGGGTAATTTGGGGAACCATAGGAACTGGCAGGCCATGGGTAGTGTGACAGGTGTGAAATGTGGGCCTGCCGATGGTGGAGGAGAACGCAGCTGAGGTGCTGAGAAAGCTGGCTGGAAGAGATTGGCTCCGTGAGAGCCACACTGAGCGAGACCCTGTGGAGACCTGGTGAGTGTCAGGTGGGGGCAAGAGAGACTCAGGGAGTGGCCCAGACCGCTCTGGAGACTCCTAGGCAGTGACCAGATGCTTGAGAGCATGGCTTGACTCCGCCAAAGACTTAGATCGCTGCCACTGCCAAGAACCGTGCTGAGCAGGCTGGTTGTTCGTCCTGCAGTTATGGCAGGCGCGGGAATGAGTTGGGTGATTTTTTAATAATAGCCACTACGTTGTTCTTATTTAAACTCGTGTGTTTTTTTCTTATTATTTTCACATCTGGGAGCAATCGACACCATTTCGAGATGACTAATCTTAATTTTGATAAAGTTGCAATAAATTGGTACAGCTGTTCCAATATTATTTGGAATACTTATATCTGTTTGGTGGTAACAACCCTGAACCAGTCCCCACATAAGGTGATGGAAGCCTCATGTTTATGGATATTTTCAGTGGGTTTTGACTAACAGTTTCTAATTTGTCATACTGGGCTCCTAGTTCATGGGACCTTGGGGAAGAGTCTGACAGCTTCTCCCAGGCAGTAATGTATGTAGATACTGGCAAAAAGTTACCCCCATATCTACATTATTTTGAATTGTTTGTAATGTGGGGTAGATTCAGGGCATCAGAGATGTCCTTCCCTAAGTCCCTGTGGGTACAACGTTCTGAAGCTTTCTCATCCCAGAACAGAATCATAAATAAGCCTTAGAATAATTGGGAGGATATCAGGGTCCTGCTATCCCCAAGTCCGTATGGGAGCACTGATGTTTTCTTGATGGGTAGAGGGGTGATCTGGTAGGAACAGGCACTCTCACATGGCTGGAGTTCAGCAGATACAGAGATCCTTGCCACTGAGACCTAAGAGTCAACTGTTATGAGAATGGGATTTGAGTTTGTTCACTTGAACTACTTCAAGGCAATTCTTGGGGATCTATATTTGAAATTCAACTCCATCTAAGAAGTTTTAGAGGACTAAACTGATATTTCTTTATTAACGGGGTCAGTGGTTTGCTTGGTTAGTAAAGAATCTGCCCTGAAAACACAAAGACCAGTTTCATCTTCAGAAGCCATGTGAAAATTCTGGAGGTCAGGTCTGAGAAATGTCTTGGGAAAACCTTAGCTAAATCTTGCAAAACCCATGTAAAAATGGGCATGGATGTGTGTGTGTGTGTGTGTGTGTGTGTGTGTGTGTGTGTTTTACCTTTACACTATACAAAGGGAGTCAGGAGACAAGGCCACCAGCCTAGCTGTAGATGAGAAACTTGCAAAGCCAAAAAGTGATGGAGAAGGCACCTGGCATCCTCCTCTAGCTTCTGCATGTGTACACGGGTGCATGTACACACATACATGTCAACACACATGTATGTACACACACAAACATACATATACATATATTCATACAGAGATACACAGACACACACAGGCATGTGTACACAGATAGGCACATAAATAAACACACACACACACACACAAACTGGACACATGCACATACATGCCAGATATGGTAGCCAATACTTGTAATCCCAATGCTGCAGAGGTAGAGAAGGGAGGAGCCCTGGAACTCTGCAGCCAGTCTAGCCTGCTTGGTGAGCTCCAGACTAGTGGAGACTGTTTCAAAAGAGGTGGACAGACTTCCTGAGGATGCCACCCAAAGTTGTGCTCTGAGCTACACATGTGCACACACATCTGTACATGTATGTACCCATACACCCGAAAACACATACACACACGCATAAAGTAAATGAAAAGAAATGAGTAAGCAAAGTCCTAAATAATCGCAAGAATATCAGATGGGCTGGGTTGATAAAGATAGCTCAACTGGTAAAATGTTTGCTATGTAAGATGAGGACTTGAGATGTATCCCCTGAACCTATCAAAAACAGTTCGGTATGGTTGAATACTGGTGATCCTGGTGTGAGGTTTTACTAGGGCTCCCAGGTAAGGCAATATAGCCTCTTTGGCAAGTTCTAGGCTAGTGAGAGACTCTGTCTAAAAACAAGGTGGGCAGGTCCCGAAAAAGGATGCTAAAGGTGACATTTGGATTCCAAAAGAGAATGCACACACACATACACAGACACAGACAGACAGACAGACAGACAGACAGACAGACAGACACACACACACACACACACACACAGAGAGAGAGAGAGAGAGAGAGAGAGAGAGAGAGAGAGAAATACAGTCTCGCACACAAATAACCAATGAGTGCTGTTTCTTCCACCAAGCTATAGAGGGCTGTGGATTAGATCTGTTCACTGCAAATCTTTCAACTGTCCAAGCACCAAATAGCTGCTCACCTGAGTTTAGCTCTTTTATGTGTTCAATGCTATGAAATTTTCCATAAAGCATTGCTTGTGCTAGATCCCACAAAACTCTGAGCTTCTCCAAGATGAGATGTCTCTGGAGGGACAGTTCTCTACCTGGTCGATGGTTTCCATAGTTGCCTTCCACTCATAAGGGAGCTCTGATAAGCCATAGCTCTGTGCGTTCACCTGTCTGTCTCTGCAGATTCTGTAGTCCATGTTTGCCCTGTGTCCTCGACTCTTTTTGAAGCCTGTAAGAGTTGTTTATTTTCTACCCAGTCTTTTGACTAAACACGTTGGCAACTTCTGAGCTCCTTCTTGGTGAACTATAGACCATAAATTTTCCCTCAATTCTATCTTACCCCTCTTAGCTTGACATTTTAGAAACTCTCCCAGAATGAACCAAACTCTCAGCAAGGGAGAGTTGTAGATGAGCCTGTCTCCAAAGGCGTTCTTGTATTGAAGCTTAGTTCGTAGGGTGGTGGTGCTAAGAGATGGGGGAACCTTTAAGGGGAACCGAGCATGAGATGGCTAGTCGTTCCGATGGACTAGGAAGACAGAGGAAAGGGTTATGTCTCTGTGTGTCTGACTCTCTCTTTCTGCATCTCTGTCTCTGTCTCTCCCTCGGTGTCTTTCTCTCTCCCACTTCCTCCTCTGGATCCTCTGTCTTAAGCATCGGCACTGTGGTTCCTGCCATCATGAGGTTTCCACATGGCCAAGGAGAAGCTGTTGTCGTGCTCTTGAGACACTTGAACTCATGAAGTCTGCACTCAGCAAGCTTTTTTCCTTCGTGAAGTCCATAACTTCAGATGTTTCATGGAGTAATGGCAAACAGCAATACAGCACGTGTGAGCTCTTGTTTAATTCGACAGCATTTATTGACCTCCTACCATTTGTGGAGCACAGAGAAAAGATTTAAGTAATGCTTGCCTTTGAGAGACTGAAAGTTGACCCCATTTAAGGATATATTCATTTTCTAAAATTTCATCAGGATAATTTTTAAAACTGACTCACTGTTAGCATGCCTGAATATCGTGTTTGCTGATCAGGACTTAACACTTACACCTGAGGAAAAAGTTTTAGTTCGTGTTAGCATCAAGAAAAAAAAAGAGATATGATAAACTTAGTTGAATAACATAGACAAAGGTTTTTCTTTAAAAACCTTTTCTTTATTTTTGAGGATCCCCTGCATGTAGACTTGAAATAAGATCAAGTCTACACCCTGTTCCCTGCCTCAGTGTCTCATATTCTCCCAACACACTGTCTAGTTAGTGCTGTATGTGTGTCTGTGCATGGATGTGGAGCCATGTGCTGGGACTGAGAAACCTACCAGTGGCCACGTTCTCAAAAAAGAATGATTTTCCCTGCACTAGCAATTACTCACTACCAGTATCTCCTCAGCAAGGGGCGTGGCCTGGAGACCACCTACAGCATTGTCTGTCTACACGGAAGGATAGCTGGTGTGGGTGTTAAGTTAGAGGCTAGGAGTTACCAGATAGCTTGAAGAATGGCACAGACAAAACATCCCTTTCATCCAGAAATGTATTTTGAAAGGCATACATGATTCCTTTGTTGCATTTCTCCAAAGGGACAAGAGACATGCTTGGTATAGTTTAGGCAAACTTCTCTTCTGATTTTTTACCAACTCTTCAGCACAGTGGAGATGTTTAGTTAATGACCCACGTGTGAGTACATGGGTGGATGTGTGAAGTACTAGGGTCCTATAAAAACAAGTTATCTTCGTTACTACACTTGTGTGTGGCTTTCCAAAAGGTCGCTCAGCAATCTGTAACAGTGGGACAGGTCTTTGGTTATCCCAAATGGATTCTGAGTAAGGGCTAGACTAGTTTTGAACTAGACAGGGAGAGAGTTGTAGACAACCTCAGTGATAGACAGCCTAGCTATTATCCTCAGATGGTCTTATTTTTAAAAGTCTTAAATCTCAGTTTTTCCCTTTTCCATTTCCTCTTGCTTTGTACATAGCACGTATCTCGGAGTGAAAAGTAAAACTGGGTGTCAGAGGTGCTGGGATTCGCACTTCCTGAACACCAGCTGCAGCAGGCGTGCTTGGGGGTGTCTCTGAACATCTGGAGGAACAAGTGCGGGCTCTATCTGTGCAAAAGAAAGACAAGCACGGGGGCAGGCAGGTGCTATATAGCAGCACACTGTTTTATCTTCCCATAGTTTGCAGCACCCAGATTCGGCTCTAAATGGAAGGTGTTCCATTTTTAACACAACTCTTGGCCACACCCAGGATGGGAGCAGTGGGCATGGGCAGGATCTTGCTGGCTTCTAGCACCAGCATCACAGACTAGACTGTGTGGAGTATAATGGTTGGCCTGTTAGCTGCAAACTCTTCTGTAGGACCCAGAATCTCTCACACTTTAATTACACACATCCAGGACTTTGTCAGTTTGGTGAGATGCAGGGGTGAGGGGTGGTGGGGATACTTTCTGAGTCCCCCTTTATCTGCCCCCAAAGTGGGAATGATGTGTCCTTGTCCCATCTGCTTGTTATGGGTGCTGAGTTACAAAAGTAATGCTAACAACCCCATTGTCAGACACATTGATCAAACCAAATGGATCGCAAAACCAAACCAAAAGGCATGAGCTCAGGAAGGGATCTGGGAGGGATAAAGTGGGGATGAGGGCGTGCTGGTAGGGATAGGGGATTGAACAGTAATCAGAATACATCATATACAGGCATAAAGCTGTCAAAGGGCAAAATGGATCAACTGAAGATACATGTTGTTGTAATCCGTGGTGTTGACTGAGGATTGGTTGGTAAATTATGTTGGGAGTGTGGATGCCCATGGAGGAGCAGAAATATATAACAGACCTGCTGAGACAGCTGAGGTTGGCCACTCAAATGTGAGCCTTCTGACCAGCACTGAGAGTATAGTCCTGGTAAAGACTGGGTGGATACAAATCTGTTTAGATCTGGAGAAAAACATCCCAGAGAGTATGAAGATTAGGTGGAAGTTTAAGCCATTGGCTATTGTTTCAGGCAGCAAGAGCCAACAAAGCCCACAAAGGCTGCAGATATTGGCACTGATTGTTTTCTGGTGGTGCTCAGAGAAACAGCAGAACCTTACAGTTACTAGATATTAGACATCTCAGAGGGTAACTGAGTGATAGCCAGAAAGCCACAGATTTTGCTTAAATAAGTTTTAATCACCACAGAGAAAGCACCCAAACCCTGAGCAGGCAGGGTGGAATCTGTTGGTATATGACAACCAAGATGTCAGGAGCTTGGACTCAAAGAGACATGACTTCAATACTGACCTGTGTGTGTGTGTGTGTGTGTGTGTGTGTGTGTGTGTGTGTGTCCCCTAAGTAACCCTGTGGTCTTGAACAAGTTTTCCTTTCCTCACTGGGATTTTGTTGGGGGAATTCCGGGTAGTAAGCCTATTTCCCAGGGTTGTAGTATTTCCATGTGCCAGCTGGTCACTTGAACACACAGTGCTTGGAGCATGGAGAGAGCCGTCACCATCCATGACTTTATTACCACAGCCCTCAATGGTATCTTCCTCCTGTGGGTCAGAGTCACTGGCTGATAGGCTGCTTACTGGGTCCGGCTGATGTTTGTAACCCTAGTACCTGACCAAAATAGACAGGCTGCGAGTGTCCAGTGCCCACTCTGTTTAATAGAGTGGAGACGCTGCCGAATCTCCCTAGCCCCCTGATCCTGGGGCACTGGGTACACGCAGTGTGGCTATGAGTGCATGTTATAGGTGAGTGTCTGACATTTACCACGCACAGAGCTCATTTAGAAGCCAAGTCTCCAGAGTATAAATCCTAGCTATTTGTGGGATTTAAGTGGATCTCCGGCGTGACCATTTCCTTAAAATGGAAACATTTTCTCCCAGGGTGAAGAAGGAGGAAGCTCAAGACTAGGGAAGCTGAAGTTCAGGAAGTTATATGACCCACGGGACCTTCTCCAAAGTTATATAAGCAGGAGGAGACTGACCAGAGATAGAGACTCTTCCTTAGAACTGTCAGCAAGTATACAAGAGTGTCTAGGGATGCAGTTTCCAGGAGGCTTTTGGGTGACCCATGCTCCCGTAAGTGAGCCCTCACCTCCGCTTCTGTAAGTTATCCCAGTTAATTTACCTGCTCACCAATCTAGATTTTCATGGAGTAGTTTCTTTGGTCTAACATTGTTATCCTATCCAGGGTAAATAAATGTTTGTTTTACAGTCTCAGGAAAAGTCACACAGCAAGGTACCAAGGATCCAAAGAGCCTTCTAAGTACCTGCTGGTGTATAAGTGGTGGGCTACATTTGTTAGAAGACACATTTTTATTGAATGAGTATTTGGCTAACTCTCATTATCATAGTGCCTTTACCTGTAGCAAGCAGCAAAGACTCAAGTTGAGCTTTCTTAATCTGGAGTGAACAAGGACAATTCAACAAACCCTCAGGACCTCTGCCATGCCCACAAGTGTATGTGTAATTAAAACCAGAAAGCCAAGATTTAGAGGTAGAGGAGGCATACAGGTCATAGGAAGGCTTTAGAATTCTGTGGGTTGATTTTAACTGTCAATGTGTCACACCCTAGTGTCACCTGAGAAGACGGCTTTGGCTGAGGATGTAACTAGATCGATCGGCTTGGCTTATGGGCATGGGGATGGGAGATGTTCTTGATGGCTAGTTGACCTAGCCCAGTATAGGTGGCACATTGTCTAGGCTCGGCTATGACCTGTATCAGAGAGAAGACTTAATCTCTTTATAGAACTGTAATTCAGTCTTTACTTTGAATTTTCCATCACCCCCAGCCACTCTATTTCAATATATTGTTTGTTTATGTAAATGAGAGCTTACAGAATCTATGAGTGCCTAGATTATTTCACCTAGCATAATTCTTCTAGATATCTGTCACTGCAGATGGGAGTATCTCTTCTGTTAAGTCTGTCTGTACACACACATGTGCATATACTGCCATTTCTTTATTCACATGTATGATGATATACACTTGGCTTGTCCCATAGCTTGTTATACTTATAGTTGTTTTAGTTTTCAACACAAAGGTATGAAGACATTGGTGACTTTGGACCTGGGTATACATATGCAAAAGAAGTTATAAAAAGGCCCAGTCCTTTGACCCATAATCATGTAGCCAGCCATTCTAGGATTGTTATAAACAGATGAGTCAGACAGCCTGGTTTCCTGACAAGGAAAAAAAATATTATGCCCCTCTGATTTTCTACTCTAATAAAACTTCTTACTGCAAATGAAAGCCCAAATCAAACATTAAAAACAACCTAATTGCTAATCATCATATTTTCAAGTGATCCCTAATTAGAGTAAAAATTAACGCAAATACAAGCATATTAAAATCTTTTTTGCATCTACACTTCATTTGTCAGTATCACACACAAAGCCAGGCCCACACATTCTCCCTGATTTCAGAGAATCACGTCAGCTCATTCACACTGGACACAGTTCACCCAAATGCACACCGTTTCTAGGTATAGTCAGAAGGTGCCTTCAACATCTTCGTTGGGTGAGAAACTTTTTTCTTTTTCTTTCTTTCTTTTTTTTAAAAGACTTATTTTATTTATGAGTACACTGTTGCTGTCTTCAGATACACCAAAAGAGGACATCGAATCCTATTACAGATGTTTGTGAGCCACCATGTGGTTGCCGGGACCTGAACTCAGGGCCCCTGAAAGAGCAGTCTCAGAAGATGTACTATCCCATGTTTTTTTTCTCACACTTGCAAACTGTGTCCTTGGTCCTGATGAGCGATGCTTGTGTTCTCCAGGCTTATACTAAGGCTTGGCAGCGTGAGCTCACCTAGTGAGGGCTGTGGGACCTCTGCAGTGGCGTCACTCTTTCTATAGATTTCTTCTCCCACTGAATAAAATAATAGAGGAGAAGAGAGGAACAAAGGAAAAGAAAATAAGAAAGAAAAGGAAGGTGTAGAGGGCGAATAGAGGGGGGTGCAAAAGAAAGCGAGGAGACCTCATTTACACCTGCGTTGGAGAGCTGACCTCCGTTTCCTCCTTTTTTTTTTTAAAGGCTTATTTTTGTTCTCTGACAGTTTCTTCTATGTATATGGTAACTTTTAGTTATCTTCACCCCCATTCTTCTCTCTCCTCCTCTCTTCCTCTCTGATATCTGACTTCATATTTTCTTATCATGTGTGACCACCTGAGTTTAGTTAGAGTGGCTTGCACAGGTATGGATAAGGTTATTCTCAGGAGCATGGCAGTTTGTCTACAGCTGCACCACTGATCCAAATGGCTCCCCTCCCCCAGCACCTACTAACTGCCCATAGACGCTCAGGGAGCGGTGTCATCTTCACTGCCCTGCCTGCAACGAAATGTCTTACACAGCTAACGGCTGCGATGCAGTGAGCTCATGGCTGCAACGACTCCGCCGGATTGAGAAAAGCTCTCTCGAGACGGATACATGGTTCATTGGTTAATTCTGGTGTTTGAGGCGTTGTCTCACTATCTCCCAGGCTGGCCTTGAACTCTTTCCTGGGCTCAGAGGATGCCCCTGCCTCTGCCTCTTGAGTAGAGGCACGCACCATTGCACCCAAAGAATAGGACCATTTCAATAGCAAGAAGCTGTAAGTATGCTAATGATATGAGTATTTTTTTTAAAGCAATATAGATCTCTGCAAAGACACCTGCTCTGGCAAGGGGAGGGAGGGAGGACTGTGTGTGCTTATCCGGCGAGCTCTCCCGGCTGCTTCATTGACAGAACAAAGCTTCAGAAGAGCAGCTGCGGTGTGACCCCTTCTATGTTATTTTCAAACCTGTGGCACTTTACAACACAGCCAGTGGAATAGTCTACAGCCCTCGTGAAGACACTGTGGGTGCACTTTGAGTGGCATGAAGCATTCTTATGTAATGGGAACTTGAAAAAAACAGTAGGATATTGTTTTCTTGCCTACCTTTCTTGAGCATTTTCCAAAGTTATTAAATGTTTCAAAAATATTAATTTCTCTATAATGTAATATCCTTCTGGGTTGTATTCAGCTTTTCCAACTCATATATAATGTTGACATAAACTTTTTTTTTTTAGCCTAGCATTATTTTCAGATTTCAGGCCTTTTCCTTTGATAAATGTCTTACAATTACTGGATTATAAAAGGTGACCTTTTTATTATAATTACTGATTCATAGGGCACAACCCTTGATATATTCTACCAAATTGGTTTCCGTAACCCACAAAGATTTATAATGTGATCCTTCAGATTTTGCTAAATTATCACTTATTCAACAAACTTTTAGATTCAAAATAAAAGTTACTAATGCTTACTGGTACTAATGCCCAGCCTCCTTAAAGGCTCCAAACATGCCATTACAGGGAGACATGATTCCTACCTTCAACCCAATGTGACATCTCAGACTGACATGGGAGAAAGAGGCATTTACAGGCAGACGGCAGTGTTATGTGAGCTGGTAGGGTTATGACAGAGCACCATGGGACTCCAGCACACTGACAACATGATTGTGATTAAAGACAGGTGACATAATACCTCTTCAGTGATACATCCTCACCTCCCAACAGTCCTATTAACCTGGGGCAGGTCTGCCGGGGATAGGCCTGCTCCCTCTTACCCTGTCAGTCAGTGTCCAAGGATGAACTGTCCCCATAGAGACAGAGATGTGAAATGACTAGAGTGGTTACTGTTAACTATCGATTTGATGTTCTTTGAGGGGCCTGTGCCTGGTGGGGATTACCTTTCCTATATTCCTCAAGGCGAGAAGACTGGCCCAGTGTTGGCAGTGTTGCTCCTGGGTGGGATGGAGGAGGGGAGGCCATTGGCATGCATTCACCCCTCTCTGTGCCTGACTCTGGGTGCAGTGTGAGCTGCTGCTTCAAGACCATGCCTCTTTGACTTCCTGCTATGGTGGACTGCAGTTTTGAACCCTGAACTAGAATGAAACATTTTCCCCTTAAATTGCCTTTGCCGGCATATTTTAACACAGTGACAGGAAAATAAATGAAGCCATTTGCCTAGTGTGTTGTCAAGGCCTGATGCCATTTGTGTATTCCTTTCACAGACCCAAAAGTAAGCTTCCTTCCAGGGACACATGCACTTATTCTGAATCTGTAACTAGACCTGGCTTTCCAACACCCCCGTCTCCTTCACTGCAGAGACTAGAAGATGGGTACTAAGATGCTGAAAGCATTTTCTCCAGCTTGGAAATGCAAATCTCCAAGGAAAAGTACGAACTCGGCATCCGCAGATATTGTCTTTCTTTCCCTTCCCATTCTCTGGGCACTCACTCTCCCTCCCACTTTCTGTGTTTATGTGTGTGTATACATGTGTGTGTGTGTGTGTGTGTGCATATATGTGTGTATATGTGATATATGTGTATGTTTGTATATATGTACATGTATGCGTGTGTGTGTATATGTGTATGTGTGTATATGTGTATATGTGTATGTGTATGCATGTGTATACGTGCAGGAGGAGCACAGAGGTTAACCTCAGGATACCCTCTCTACTCTGCTCTTTGGGACAGAGTCTCCCCCTAGCCTGAAGATCATCACTAGCCAGCTGACCAATGAGCCTCAGGGATCCTCCCACCTCTGCCTCCCACTGAAATGACAAGGATGAGCCACCATGAGTAGCTTTAGAAGCAAAACAAAACAAACAAACCCCACAGATTCTGGGATAGGCCTCAGGTTCTCCTGCTTGCAAAGTAAGCACTTTACTGAACTATCTTTTTTACCCTGACTCCCATATAGTGTGTGTGTGTTTGTGTGTGTGTGTGTGTGTGTGTGTGTGTGTGTGTAGGTGTAGGAAATACTACCCTATAAACTACATTCAGCTTCCAATATTTTACTTCTTTGAACCTGTAAAATGGATTCCATATGGCTCAGTATAAAACTCACGATTTCATTCTTCCTATCTCTTTCCAAGACTGTCTGTATGACATATCTAATCAAAACTTTGTTTCCCATCAAATGATTTCTGCAGTGCTTTCCCCAGACCTGAACAGAAAAAGAAACCCATCATTATCACAGCCTTGTGTTCGTCTGACACTTCCCAGGCAGGTCTGCAGGAAAATGAAATCAGAATGCAGTATTTCCAGACCTGAAGTGAGAAAGGTTTCCTGTTCAGTCAGCAGTGCAGAGAGTCTACTCCACACGGCATTAACATGCCGGAGCTCCTGTGGCTGGCAGACTCAGAAAGCCATCAAGCAAGCTGTAACCCACTCTCCACCTCAGGCCAGGCTGCATTCCTCTCCAGACACCAGCCTGGAGCCTGATTGATCCTGATGTGTTATAGATCGAATAACATTAATTTTTTACCTTTTTTGTTGTTTTATTTATACTTGGTACTTAGTAACCGTGCTTACTGATAGAGTACAAGGTGACATTTCCATACATGTGCACATGTAATGACCAGATCTGGGTCATTGACAGACCCATCACTCAGTATTTATCATTTCCTAAAATTATTAGTGAAATAAATCTGTGTACACAGCAGAGAAAGGGGAGGGGGGAGGAGTCAGTGGAGACAACTGAATCAGCCTGACTCTGGTGGTTATAAAAATGGGACTGAGCATTTCAGCAGAGGAACCTGGTGGCATGCAGCAATGCCTCTGAGCCTCCAACCTGACTACTCTATAAAAGCCTCCTCTGCCGTCATTCTCTCATAACTACAGTGTGAATTTGTGAGCGTGCACATTCATGCAAGTGTATACAAGTGTGTCTGGGTTCTCGTGCACATGGTAGAGAGTCTATCTGGAAGCCAGAGCTCAACATTGGGTGGCGACCCAATACACCACAGTAGCTACAAGTCCTGTTGCTCAGATTCACTCGGGAAAACCCACATTCAAGAAAGCTCTCTCCTTTGTCTGCAGAAGAGACTCAGAAAACCAGCCTCTCCAGGTGAATTAGCAGTGGTCCTCCCTCACTGGTCCCCTTCCCATCATTGCTTTAAACCACAGTGCAGATCTTTTCCCAAACTGTTGGTTGTCATTTTGTCCTATTGACAGTGTCCTTTGCCTTACAGAAGCTTTGAATTTTATGAGGTCCCATTTGTCTGTTGTTGATCTTAGAGCATAAGCCATTGGTGTTCTCTTCAGGAAATTTTCCCATGTCCATGCATTCACAGCTTTTCCCCACTTTCTTTTCTATTAGTTTCAGTGTATCTGGTTTTATGTGGAGGTCCTTGATCCACTTGGACTTGAGTTTTGTATAAGGAGATAAGAATCGATCAATTTGCATTCTTCTGCATGCTGACCTCCAGTTGAACCAGCACCATTTGTTGAAAATACTGTCTTTTTTCCACTGGATGGTTCTAGCTCCTTTGTCTAAGGTCAAGTGACTATAGGTATGTGGGTTCACTTCTGGGTCTTCAATTCTATTCTACCTATCTACATGCCTGTCTCTGTACCAATACCATGCAGTTTTTATCACTATTTCTCTGTAATACAGCTTGAGGTCAGGGATGGTGATTACGCCAGAAGTTCTTTTATTGTTGAGAATAGTTTTTGCTATCCTGGGTTTTTTTGTTATTCCAAATGAATTTGCAAATTGCTCTTTCTAACTCTATGAAGAATTGAGTTGTAATTTTGATGAAGATTGCATTGAATCTGTAGATTGCTTTTGGCAATATGGTCATTTTTACTATATTAATCCAGCCAATTCATGAGCTTGGGAGATCTTTCCGTCTTCTGAGATCTTCCATAGAGGGCTAATATCCAATATATACAAAGAACTCAAGAAGTTAGATTCCAAATAACCAAATAACCCTATTAAAAAGGTGGTACAGAGCTAAACAAAGAATTCTCGCCTGAGGAATACTGAATGACTTAGAAGCACCTGAAGGAATGTTCAACATCCTTAGTCATGGGGAAATGCAAATCAAAACAACCCCAAGATTTCCCCTCACACCAGTCAGAATGGCTAAGATCAAAAGCACAGGTGACAGCAGATGCTGGTGAGGATGTAGAGAAAGAGGAACACTCTTTCATTGCTGGTGGAATTGCAAGCTGGTACAACCACTCTGGAAATCAGTCTGGTGGTTCCTCAGAAAATTGGGCATAGTATTACCTGAGGACCCAGCTATACCACTCCTGCACTTATGCCTGATATATGTTATATCACATATAACAAGCACACATGCTCCACTATTTTCATAGCAGCCCTATTTATAATATCCAGAAGCTGGAAAGAACCCAGATGTCCTTCAACAGAGGAATGGATACAGAAAATGTGGTACATTTACACAATGGAATACTACTCAGCTATTAAAAACAATGACTTCATTAAATTCTTAGGCAAATGGATGGAACTAGAAAATATCATCCTGAGTGAGGTAACCCAATCACAAAAGAACACACATGGTTTGCACTCACTGATGAGTGGATATTAGCCCAAAAGCTTGGAATACCCAAGACACAATTTCACAGACCACAGGAAGCTCAAGTAGACGGAAGATCAAAGTGTGGATGCTTTGGCCCTTCTTCTTCTTCTTCTTCTTCTTCTTCTTCTTCTTCTTCTTCTTCTTCTTCTTCTTCTTCTTCTTCTTCTTCTTCTTTTCTTCTTTTCTTCTTCTTTTCTTCTTCTTTTCTTCTTCTTCTCTTCTTCTTCTTCTTCTTCTTCTTCTTCTTCTTCTTCTTCTTCTTCTTCTTCTATTAGATATCTTTTTTTTTTGGTTTTTCAAGACAGGGTTTCTCTGTGTAGCCCTGGCTGTCCTGGAACTCACTTTGTAGACCAGGCTGGCCTCAAACTCAGAAATCTGCCTGCCTCTGCCTCCCAGAGTGCTGGGATTACAGGCGTGTGCTGCCACCACCCGGCACTTTTGCCCTTTTTAAAAGGGGGACCAAAATACTCATGGAAGGAAATACAGAGACAAAGAATGGAGCAGAGACTGAAGGATATCCTGGGTTTTTTTGTTATTCCAAATGAATTTGCAAATTGCTCTTTCTAACTCTAGTTTTTCAGTGGCTTTTGATTCTGACTGATATGAAGGGAAATCTTGGGGTTGTTTTGATTTGCATTTCCCTGATGACTAAGGATGTTGAACATTCCTTCAGGTGTTTCTGAGTCATTCAGTATTCCTCAGGTAAGAATTCTTTGTTTAGCTCTGTACCCCCTTTTTAATAGGGTTATTTGGTTATTTGGAATCTAACTTCTTGAGTTCTTTGTATATGTTGGATATTAGCCCTCTGTGGAAGATCTCAGAAGACAGAAAGATCTCCCAAGCTCATGGATTGGCTGGATTAATATAGTAAAAATGACCATATTGCCAAAAGCAATCTACAGATCCATCCAGAGACTGCCCTACCTGGCGGGGGGGGGGAAGAAATGGAGAGAGAGAGAGAGAGAGAGAGAGAGAGAGAGAGAGAGAGAGAGAGAGAGAGAAACCCAAATCAAACAAATCCACAAGTCTTCCAAACCTTGCATGTTTCACTTTCTTTACCTTTGTATGTTTTCTTTAAGCTTTGCTTTGCAAACCCAATTAGCCTCATTTTGTTTGATTAGGAAATTTGTTTTATCTTCCGATACTAATACTTGTTTCTAGTTCTGGAAAGCTGGATGGTGCTGGCTTTAGAAAATGAAAACTGACAGGTTTGATTGATAAAAGGAAGCATATTATAATCCAACCAAGAAGGACTTCATGTAGCCCTTGATTCTTGGTTCACTGCTTAGTGAGGTTTAGAACCTAGAAGACATAGGGACCATCAATCTAGTTCATGTGGCCACCCATCCTCATGGCGACTCTGAAATATCCCCTGGCCTGTGACCCTCGATGCTCTCCCCCTGGAGCCACCTTGCTTATGTTAAGCAGCCCCTTGGCTATAGCTTGTCCATGTAACCTATAAAGGAAGGTATTCCATTAGGTGCTATTGTTTACTTTATTGGGCTTTTCAAAAATTGTGTGTGTGTGTGTGTGTGTGTGTGTGTGTGTGTATGTGTGTGTGCAAGTGTGTGTATGTGTGTGCATGTGTGTGTGTGCTGTAATGTGGGCACATGGAGAGCTGATTTCCCATGTAGGTGCGCACAGAGACCAGAGGTTGATGTCAGGGACACTCTTCAATCACTCTCCAACTTATTTTTTGAGACAGGCCCTCTCACTGAACCTGGAGCTAACCACTGAGCTAGGGTGGATGGCCACGGAGCCCTAGGAATCCCTCCATCTCTGCTGCCACCCCAAGTCAGGGATTACAGACGTACAGCACCATGCCCAGCCTTTATGTGGGCATTGGTGAGCCAAACTCAGGTCTTCCTGCTTGTGCAACAGACACTACTCACCAAGCCATCTCTCCAGCCCCTGGTTTCCTTCTGGGGTACTGAGGGTTGGCCAGGGCCTCACTAGGCATGTGCTTTACTACTGAGCTAGAGCCTAGCCTGTAATTCTGAGTTTTAAAGTCACTCTGTTCCACTCTGAATCATGCTGTCGTAAACATCCATCTGGACATCATTAGGAAGGGTCGGATGACCATGACAGCAAATCAATAGGGAAATAATGAGTTAATGTGGAACTTGTGCCTGAAAAGCGAGATTTTCTGTGGTTTTATTTTTCTTGTTTTAGGATAATTGCATCCAAGGATGATGGTCCATGTGCCTCTTCTATTAAAAGTGCTTCCTCTTTTCTGGAGGGATTCAGATATGCATGCATTGTGTCATGCTCCACACTATATCGGATGTCTTAAAATACGACATCCTCATGCTGCAGTCAGGATAGCCATGGAAAGACACTACACACATTGGTCTGCCAGTTTAGAAGCACAGCCCCCTCATGGAGTGCCATAACCTTGTAGTGACAAAAGCTAATGTTGACGTAAACTCTTGCTAGCTTTAGCACAGTTACAATAACACCAGTCCACAGAGCACAGCGAGGAAGAATGCCTCCACCATGCTGTTGCTTAAAGAGCTGCCGCTCAGGTGTCAGGATGTGTGACTCGGAGTGACTCTTGTTGTTGTTAGCCTGTTCAATTTGGGAAGTTTATGGAAACATATGGGTAGTTAGACGTGCACTCGTGATTGGATGCCAGGTTGAGAAGTCAGCGCAGACTCAGCTCTGAGGTTCAGGTAGCCAGCTCAACAGCAGAATGGTGCCGCCCCTGACTTTAGAGTGGGGAATCAGTCATTGGTCTGTACTGAGGCATTTGTGATCTTTTATAGGCAGTGGCTCCTTGTTCAGCCACTCTACAATACACAGCCTTGCTGGGACACTGCTCAGACCATGGTAGCCAGCCAGAGGCTTCTGATGCACCTGGCGTTGTTACCATCCCTCACAGAGGCTCCAAGGTCCCCAGCCTACCTGGCTGACTCCCCTCATGTCCACGTTTTGAAGTTCTTTAGGATAATGTTGTTTTATTATGACATTGTCTCGTGTGTGTGTGTGTGTGTGTGTGTGTGTGTGTGTGTGTCTGCGTCTGTGTGTGTACATAATTTTACATTGTTCACATTTATCTCCCAGCTATACTCCATGCCCCTCCACCCCCACCCCCCACTGGTCCACTTCTGCAGAATAGTTCTGCTTTCTGCATTTCTGTGTATATGAATGTGTATGATTCTATATGTGAATCCCACACGTGCCAGAAACATGCACTGCTTTGTCTTTCTCTCCCCTCAGGCTCTTCTCTTGTTCTTTGTGTTCCTCTCTGGATATTATTTTTTTTGGCCATGAAAGTAGTGTATCTATATTCTGTATACAAATAAAAATGCACAACATTTATGTTTCTGAAATTGGCTTCTTTTGCTTTACACAATGGTCTCCAGTTCTATTCATTTCTCTGCAAGTGTCATAACTTCACTGTTTTATTTTCAATTCTGTTGTGTGTATGTGTAGGTAGTGTGATGTCTGGGCTCGTCCATGTGCATTAGTGCATGCGTATGTGACTGCATACAGAGGCCAGAAGTTGAAGCCAGTGTCTCCTTTGGTCACTTCCCGCCTTTTCTTATTATTATCATGTAAAATATTTGTGTGCACATGGACACACATGTGGTGCTCAGAGGACAGCCTTTAGGAGAGAGTTCTCCATTCCCACTGTGATGCTCAGAAGATCCAACATGGTCATTAAGGTTGCATGGCAGAGACATTTACCCACTTAGCCATCACACCAGCCTACAACCCTGTCTTGAGACAATGTCTCAAGCCTGGAGAACCTGGAGCTTGTTGATTTTCTAGGCCTGCGGGCCAGTGAGCTCCAGAGGTCCATCTGTCTGTGCTCGCCTAGTGCCCCCAACACTGGGGCTGCAGGCACACGCATCCATCGGTGCCTGGCTTTTTTGCATGGGTGCTGGGGACACGAACCCAGGTCATGTCTGCTCAGCAGGCGCTTTATTAACCAAGCCATCTCTCCAGCCTGGCTTCATCCTTTACAATTGAATAGAGACTTGTCGGGTATATGAGTGACATTTTCCTTATCCAGCCACCATTGGAGGGCACCTGGGCTGGCTCCTTTTCTTAGCTGTTCTAAATAGAGCTGCCGCAAATGCACACGGGCAGATTCCTTGTGGCATGTTGACTTAGGTAGAGTCCTTCTCCTAAATGCCCAGGGATGCTAATATGGACCACTGGGTGGGGTTGCTTTGCTTTAGGTTTCTAAAGAAGCCCCACATTGATTCCCAGGTGTCTGCGGTTGGCTCACACTCTCAGGAGCAGAGCGTGGATGCTGCTCTTTCCCTGTGTTTCCCCAGCGCTTTCTTGATGGTGTCATTCGGTCTGCAGTGAGATGGAGTCTCAGCGGAGCTCTGGTGGGCATTTTCCTGATGGCTAAGGAGGTTGAACATTTCCCAATGTATTTATCGGCCATTTATAGTTGTTCTTTTCATGATTATCTGTTCAGTTCACCCCCTTACCTATTGACTGAATGCCTTGATTTGGGGGGAGTGTTAGTTCTTTGGCAGTTATAGGTGTTTGTCCCCTGTCAAAGGTTTATATCACACAAAGGGTCTCTCCCATTCTTCATGCTGTCCCTGGACTCAGCACCCACGCCCACAGCCTCCTTCCCTCAAACACAGACACAAATGTGACGGTGTAACGCTGAGGCGTCCCCTGCAGAGGCCTTGCAGCTCCTTGGTTAGGTGTAGTCCTACATTTTTGTTTGGTGTTTGTTTATATGAATCTATTCTGAATGGAATTTTTTTTCTAATCTCTCTCTCTCACCAAATTTGTTATCGGTATATTGATTTTTCTATCCGGCTACTTTGTTGTACGTTATTGCATCTCTGACTTTTCTGGTGATGAATTTCCGTTCTTCTAAATATAGGATCATATTATCTACAAATAGGGATAATGTTGCATCTTCTTTTCCTATTTATATTCTTTTATTTCTTTCTGCTGTTTTCTTGAGCTAGCCAAGACTTCAAGTGCTATACCAGACAAGAATGGAGAGACTAGGCACCCTTGTCTCAGCCTGTATTTTAGAGAGAATGCCTCCTCCACCCCATTTTTGTACAGCAAATGAGGTTTGCTATAATATGCCTTAATTGTGTTGAGACACATCCGTTACATTCCTAGTTCCTCCAGGACTCTTATTATGAGGGGATGTTGAACTCTTTCAAGAGTCTTCTCCTTCCGTATCGACTGAGATGCTCTTGTTCCTTGTTTTGCTCCTTCACCCCATCTCTCGCCATTCTTCTCCACTTACTTCCTAACTTCCTGTAGTGGCTCTTCCTGGTTGTCGACTTGACTATATCTGGAATGAACTACAATCAAGAGTTGGAAGGCTCACCTATGATCCTAATCTGGAGACTCAGGGATACAAGTTTCTGACCTGGATCTTGGCATGGAGATCTTGAAGCATAGTGGCTATGAATTCCAGAAGATTAAGACAAGGAGATCTCTGGAGTTCAAGGTCATCTGGGATTAAAGGCCCGGTGGCACATGCCTTTAATCTGGACCACACCCTTTGCTGGAGACCTATATAAGGGCATTGGAAGATAGAAGACTCACTCTTCCTTGCCTGCTTGCCTCGTGGGACTGAGCAACTGCTAGATCCTTGGACTTCCATCCACAGCTGCTGCTGACCATTGTTGGGGAGTTGGACTACAGGCTGTAAGTCATCAACAAATTCCCTAACTATATAGAGACTGCCCATATGTTCTGTGACTCTAGAGAACCCTGACTAATACACTTACCCAGTCACTCTTTGTCCTTCCAGAACATACATACACAGAGCCTTCCTGTCCCCGACACATGGCTGCTCTTCTCAGAGTCTAGCAAGTATAATTCATGCTCTCCATTCATGTCTCCATCCCAGATACCGTCCCCCACCTCCACCCTTAAACTAATGAAAGCTTTCTCTCCCCTCTGACACCTAAGCCCCAGGCATCAGGACCCTAAGCCCTGTGGTGTTGTAAGCAGCCCTAGCGACCTCCCTTCCCCTGGAACAAGGAGTGCGTGAAGCCAGCAGGACTCACATATCCAGGAGCCTGGGTCTCACCTTCTGAGCCATACCCCTAAGGTAGCCAGGCAGTAACCTCTCCAAAATCCACATTGACCCTCGATACTCGTGTGATAGTGTTAAGAGGGATGGAGGGATATAGAGAAGGAAGAAAGAAAGGGGGGGACCATTTAGGAGAATGACTAACTCCCGAATGAGCTAATGCCCTTAGCAAGACTTGCAAGGAAGTTTGGAGTTCTGCACTTCTTCACCACATGAGGACAAAATTCTTCCCCTCTGGAGGGTCAGAGAAGTCTCTCTCCACACCTTCATCTTAGACTTCTGAACTGTGGGGAAATGAAGTTCGACTATTAATAATAAAGTAATCACAGTAGTCACACGGCACCTGCATGGGGTTCACCCCTTCACAGGACTGGCAGGAAGTAGAATTCCTGGTGTCTTCGGGAGAAAGAGAAGCTGGCATTCAGCAGAAAAACACATTTTAGGGTGGAATACTTTTACCTACAACCATCTTCTTGTTCAATTATCTTAAAGGATCTTAGAAAATTAGAGATGCCACTAAGGGATACTATGTTAAAAGCCACCTATATGTATACAAGTTATTAGCAAGATCTCTAGTAGCAATGCCCTTGGAGACTGCCTCATGCGTGAGTGGCCTTGCTTTACAGATGGAGGTGGTGCCTGGGCTTGAGAAGTGTGGCCTGGCCATGTGTGCAGCCAGCTAGAAGAAAAGCGCGGGAGAACCAGTCTTCACTCACCTCCGCTTAACGCTGACGCCTGCGTACCAGTTTCTTCACATGTAAAACCAGGCTCCTTTCGTATACTTACCCTCTCATAAATGATCGATAACAGAGGTGTGCAGCCCTGGCACCAAAGCTTTAAAGACGGTGTAAATGCTGGCAAGGACATAGAGTAGCAGGAGCTCTGGGTGTGGAGATGCAGAGTGGAACAGCCATGTTGGAAGACAATGCTTTCTTACAATATTAAATACACAATCACCATACAGTTCATCAACTCTACCCTGAGGCATTTATCTAAGGAAATAAAACTATATGCTCATCTGAAACATAAATACATATAGTAATTCATAATGTTCAGAATCTAGAAAGAACCCAATTGTTGGTCAGCAGCGAAGGGATGAACAGATGGGCCAGGTAGAGAGGAATGCTGATTGGTGATGCAGAGGGACGGACCGTGATGCATCCCACAGCTTGGATAACATCCGGGGCGCTGGGCCAAGTGAAAGCAGCTTTCCCTCTGCGTCTTCAGGGATCCGCGTGTAAGGCCAGGTCACCAGTGTAGTGGTATTCGGAAACGTAGTGGCCCTTTAAGAAGGGCCTTGAGCATTTAAGACAATGCCTATAAAGGAAACTGTGGAGCTCGGATCCCATTACCCACTCTCCCTCACTCCACCTGCCCTGCCTCTCTCACCGACACACCAACCAATATGGCCAACTTAACCTTAGATTTGGACCTCCAGAACCTGCCTTTACTTCAAAATAACTTGGCTTGGGCACTGTCTTATAGTAATAGAAAGATAACACAACTGTATTCCGAATGACTCCATATATGACATTCTGGAAAAGACAGACCATCAGTCACCACAAGTAAAGAACGGACTCAAAAAGTTACAGAAGGAGTCAAGGAGATGCATTTGGAGTGGAGGAGTTACAGAAACATTCTCTGTCTCCGCGGCTGATTACACACTGTGGTGTATCGGACGAAGAACTATGCTCCGAAGAGGGTAAATTTTAGCATCTGTAATCGTTTCCTAAAAGTATATAAAGTATTTACTGAGAACTCCATTGCAAACACGAAAGAGACAGTCCCTGGTACCTAGAAACCTCAAGCACACGTCCTGCAGGCTTCTCTCTCCCCTTCCTCCCAAGGAAGAGCCACTCATCTGACCAAAGGCTCTTAATATTTTCCATCTTCAGCTGTTGTAATAAAGTATAAAATTCATGACTTGCTATCTAGTTTTCTACTGGTCTTTGAATCCTTTATTTCTTTATTCTTTCAACTAATATGTACTGGTCACCAATAAGTGAAGAATGTCCTGAGTGTCTGGACATCACAGCTAGAGGACCCCCACCCCCATCCCCCCACCCCCGGCATCGTGGTTGCAGGTGAAGTCACTGAGTCTCTGGGTTGGAAGTCATGCACAAAGACACGCAAGAGGCCGGTGGCAGGACCCACCAGCCAGCACACGGGGCTTTAGATAGGACTTCAATGCCTGCACGGTGCTCAGCCCCGCAACCCCGCCTTGTCCTTGGAAGCTAATAGCTGATTTGAGAGGTTGTCCCTCAGCTCTGGGTGTGCCCGCCAATGATGGGATTCCTGCGAGAAAAGGCTTCCTTTCTCTAAGGGGAAGCCTTATTTCTCCCAGCGAGGCAGCAGGAGAGCTGTGTGGTAGCATTGCTAGTTTGGTACCTAGATACAGGATGTTCCTCTCGTCACTGGCAGGCCCTGTTTCAGTTTTCATCCCAAGAAAAAGGAGAACATTATTGAAAAGGCATATGAGTTTAATTTTTTCAATTCTTTTCTTTCTTTAATTTATTTATTTATTCACTTTACATCCTAGTCACAACCTCCCCTCCCTCCTCTCTTACCGGTCCCACTCTCACAAATCCCTTCCCCCCATTCCCTCCTTCCCCGTCTGAGGGGGCAGGGAAGCCCCCCTGGGTACCACACCCCCTGCATCAAGTCTCAGCAGTTCCTCTCTTACTGAACCCCACACATCCAGCAGTCCAGTTAGGGGGAGGAGATCCAACGGAAGCAACAGAGTCAGGATAGTTAGAGGACCCGCATGAAGCCCAGGCTGCCCCTCTGCTACAAATGTTCTAAATGCTGTGCATTTGCCCTTGTCTGAGGTGCAGCTGGTGAAGACTCTGCCTCGTTCTGTGGGGTGTCTGTTTGCTCTGTTGAGGGTTCCTTTTGCTGTACAGAAACTTTTGAAATTTATGTCGGCCCATATGCTGATCCCGGAGGCAAGTGCCTACGCAGTAGGAGTTCTGTTCAGAAAGATCCTGCCTTGCCTGCGTCTTGAAGCACATCCCTCTGTGTTCCTCTAGCAGTTTCAGCATTGCAGGTCTTAAGACCAAGGTATTCTATGCGCGTCAAGTTGAATTTTGCACAGGGTAAAAGACAGAGCTCCAGTTTCATCCTTCCACAAGTGGATACCCAGTTTTGCCAGCGCTGTTCGTTGAGACTGTCATTTTCCCACTGCATGCTTTTTGGCACCTTTGTCAAAAATTAGGTAGCCTCAGCTATGCCAGATTATTTCTGGGTCCTCTATTCTGTTAACTGGCCTAACCATCTGTTCATGCCAGTACCAGGGTATCTGTGTCATTACAGTCTGTGGTACAATTTAGAAAGAACTGTAAAAATTAAATGCCAAATGCCTTCCAGTTAATAAATGGTCTAATGAAATGAACATCCAGTTCTCAAAGGAAGAAAGAGAAGTGGCTGAAAAATAAGTGTTTAAGAAAGTGTTCAACATCCCTAGTCAATTGGAAAATGCACACTAAGGCTACCTTGAGATGGCACCTCATCCAGATGAGAGTGGCAAAGTAATTCTGACATTCTGGAAATCAGTGCAGAAGTTCCTCAGAAAATTAAAAATAAAATTACCACATGGCCTAGCTAATAGGCAGGCAACTCCCGGAACTATACAAAAGACTCCATAGAGCACAGATTCCTGCATGGCTGTGTTCATGGCTGTCTTCTTTACAATCTCGTGGAAACAGAACCAGCATACATATCAACAAATGAGTGGATAATGAAATGTGTTATATGTACACAATGGAATTTTATCCATATCTGTAAAAAAATTGGTGTCATGAAATTTGTGGTGAAACACATGGATCTGGAAAGTATAATATTAAAAAAAAGTAACCCAAGCCGGGCGGTAGTGGTGTACGCCTGTAATCCCGGCACTTGGGAGGCAGAGGCAGGTGAATTTCTGAGTTCGAGGCCAGCCTGGTCTACAGAGTGAGTCCCAGGACAGCCAGGGCTATACAGAGAAACCCTGTCTCGAAAAACCAAAAAAAAAAAAAAAAAAAAAAAACCCAAACTCAGAAATAAAAACTATTCTCTTTCATATGCAAACCCTAGTTTTAAATACACATATACATATACATATACATAAATATTTATATATTCATATATATAATATATACATATTATACACACACACACACATACACACACACACACACACACACACACACACACACACGAATGAATGAGCAGGTGTAAGTATGAATAAAAGTAGAAGAGTCCAAAGGAGGACGATAACGATGTCATCCAAAGATGACAAGGAAGGTGGGAGTGGGTGACACATGGGACAGAGCCTGGGGAACCCACAAGGGAAAAATGGGTCCGAGGAAGGCGAGGGGTGGACAATCCATAGAACCCATTTGTAAACTAAAGATGACAATATACAATATAAAATAAAAATACAGTATAAAAAGAATAAGTAAATAAGCAACATATTTGGGGCTGTTTAAGAAAACCCCAAGATGATGGGAGGCTCGACTCCTGAAGTCATGTGCAGGAGAGCATGGGGGGTGGGGGGAGAGAGCGCAGACATCTCCTCACTCACTGGCTTCTGCCGGTCTTGAGAGCTGAGATCACCGAGACTAAGTGAAGGCCATTCTGCAGCCTTGGCTATACCACTGTGCTCTATATGGACAGTTGGTGGAAAGGGACAGATGACAGCAGCCACTGGTGTCAGCATCCTGACTGGGGCACTGGTCTCCTCTGCGGGTTTTTATGTACGAAAGACCAAATATTTGTGGGGAAGCATGCAGTTAGCAAGTCATTCTCAGAAGCCGAGAGTACGGAAGAGGTGTCTGCACTTCGGGGACTTTTCTGTTACTAGGAGATTGTTTCAAACCGAAACTAAGATTTAAAATGGGAGGATATTTCATATGTTGTTACCCTTATAGAACCAAAGCCTCCTGTGGCCTTTTTCTTTATAGCCCCTGAGAGAGAGATAAATAAAGGACAGAAAGGAGAGTCGGTGTTGCTGTGTCATCACAGGACTCAGGACAGAGGCAGGAGGATTAGGAGTTCAAGGCTACCCTCAACTACATAGAGTGTGTCACCCTGGGCTACATAAGATTCTGTTTCAAAACAAAAATAAAGAATTAAAAAATAGCTAATGTTTAAGAGGATCAGAAAGCAGAACAAAAGCCAGGAGGTCTGGGGAAGGGAGCTGAGATGTGAAAGATGGGCAAGGAGAGAGGGGGCACTCCCTGGGGGCTTGAGCTTCCTGAGTCAGCCACACACGTGGGGGTGGCCCGCCCTAGGCTCGGGACACTGGCCAGCTTTGCCGCTGGACTCCGTGTTCAGGTGCCAGTGTCCCGCCCACAGCACTCTTGCCTGAGAAGCCTGGTAACTGGGTATCTAGTCCTCGGTTGTCCCCGTTGCCTGCCCAGCCTTGTGCTGTAAACTGCACATGTAAACTGTTCATTCCAAGTTGTAAATGAAGGGTGGGGTGTAAAACTGATATTGAAGAGTCCCTAAAGCAACTTTGAAGTCTTTTGAATCCATGTATGAGAAAGGAAGTGGGATATAAGAAAGGGCGGGAAGATTAAAATGGAACGACTTTTTATTTGAGAGCTCTACCAGTAGTGATGGGCCCCTCTGTCCGTGCCTTACTTCTCCCCCTTACAAAGAGGCACAGTCATTTCTAACATGAACAGTACAAAGGATGCTGTCCCCCTTTCTGAAGCCACAGAGAGCAGCAAGGGCATCCCTTTAGACGGGAGCTCCTATTGTAAGACTCTTGAGCATTCCAGTACACCTTTGGAGAAAGATCAGTGTGTTCTCCCAGTCTGAGCGCACTGACCACCAGCTTGCTGTGGGAGTGCCCGCCCGCCCGCCAGCTTCCTCTTGGCCTCACGTGAGTTTCCTGCATGGCTGATTGATTTCTTCTTCTTTTTTTTTTCTTTTTTAATTTTTATTTTCTATATTCTATGTTTACATTCCAAAGGCTTTCCCCTTTCCCAGTTCGCACCCACCATAGTTCCCATAGTTCCTCTCCCCCCCCCCCCCGATTCCCCAATCATTCCCCCTCCCCCTCGGTTTCTTTACTAAACTGGATGCAATCTTTACAGGCCCAGGGTCCTCTCCTTTCTTCTTCTTGGGAATCATTTGACTTGCTATTTGTGTCTTGAGTATTTAGGGCTTCTGGGCTCATTAATATCCACTTATCAGTGATTGCATTTCATGTGCATTCTTTTGTGATTGGGTTAATTCACTCAGGATGATATTTTCCAGGTCTAACCATTTACCTACAAATTGCATGAATTCATTATTTTTAATTGCTGAGTAGTATTCCATTGTATAAATATACCACATTTTCTGTATCCATTCCTCCTTTGAGGGATATTTGGGCTCCTTCCAATTTCTGGCTATTATAAACAAGGCTGCTATAAACATAGTGGAGCATGTGTCCTTATTGCATGCAGGGGAATCCTCTGGGTATATGTCCAGGAGTGGTATGCCAGGGTCCTCTGGAAGTGACATGCCCAATTTTCTGAGGAACCGCCAAACTGATTTCCAGAGCGGTTTTACCATTTTGCAATCCCACCAACAGTGGAGGAGTGTTCCTCTTTCTCCACATCCTCGCCAGCACTTGTTGTCTCTCGAGTTTTTAATCTTAGCCATTCTGACTGGAGTGAGGTGGAATCTCAGGGTTGTTTTGATTTGCATTTCCCTGATGACTAATGATGTTGAACATCTCTTAAGGTGTTTCTCGGCCATCCGAATTTCTTCTGGTGAAAATTCTTTGTTTAGCTCTGTGCCCCATTTTTTGATAGGGTTATTTGGTTCTTTGCGGTCTAACTTCTTGAGTTCTTTGTATATATTGGATATTAGTCCTCTGTCGGATGTGGAGTTGGTGAAGATCTTTTCCCACTTTGTTGGTTGCCGTTTTGTCCTTCTGACAGTGTCCTTTGCTTTGCAGAAACTTTGTAATTTTATGAGGTCCCATTTGTCGATTCTTGATCTTAGAGCATAAGCTATTGGTGTTCTGTTCAGGAACTTTTCCCCTGTGCCCAAGTCCTCCAGGGTCTTCCCAAGTTTCTTTTCTAATAGTTTCAGTGTGTCTGGTTTTATGTGGAGGTCCTTGATCCACTTGGAGTTGATCTTAGTGCAAAGAGATAAGAGTGGGTCAATTCGCATTCTTCTGCATGTTGACCTCCAGTTGAACCAGCACCATTTGTTGAAAAGGCTATCTTTATTCCACCGGATGGTAAACACAATCAAGCAAGCAAAAGATCTGAGCATATCCATCCAGGTACTGATTGATTTCTTTAACCTAGAATTTAGAAGATGATTTAAATGTGCTTACGTGCGTGAGTGCTGTTGAGACCCGAGTTGTTTACCAGATAATTTGTTCCTGTCAGTGTCAGAGAAGAATCTGTGTCCCCTTGTGGCTCTGAGAGCTGGGCTGGGAGTTCTGAGTGTCTGCTCTCCAGGTCTTCTGCGCCATTGCTAATATTTTGCTTTAAATTTTTATTTTTATGTCGTGTCTGGGTATTTTTTGCTGGATGTCTTTTTCTTATCATTATAAGTAGTCTTTCTTGGGTTATTATCATAATGAAACACCAACAGATCATGAATATGGGTGAAGAGCCCGGGGGTGGTGGTGCATGCCTTTATAATCACAGCACTTGGGAGGCAGAGGCAGGTAGATTTCTGAGTTCGAGGCCAGCCTGGTCTACAGAGTGAGTTCCAGGACAGCCAGGGCTATACAGAGAAACCCTGTCTTGAAAAACTAAAAACAAAACAAAAAAACCCTAACAAACAAACAAACAAAAAAGAATATGGGTGAAGTCAAGAATATACCTCACGGATTTTCCGCTGTGTTCACGGCATTTGAAAGAGTGTCTGGGTCCCGATCAACAGCATTCTTGCATTGCCTGCTGGCCACTGGTGAGTGCTGAGGGTGAGAGTCTGTACCTTAGGTCCCTCTTTTCCCTCCTAAAGGCCAGGGTCACAGTGGTATTTGTTTAACCGCCAACTTTAAAGTACATCCCCCTACAGGGGATCTGTATGTAAGTCCTGTAATCTTTCCTCCCTTTCTCGGCAGATCAGCTGTACAGAAGCTAGGAATGGAAACATTTGAGGAGGTCTACGATTACCTCAGAAGAGCAAGGCATCAGAATGCTGGAGAAGCAGAGATCTGGGAGCATCTGGAGACTCTGGCTCCCCGGGCCAGTGACTGCTTTGAAATTGACCAGCTCCTCTACTTTGAGGAGCTGCTGCTGACCACAGAAGGCAAAGAGCGCACTCTCCAGAGCCTGCACTGGGAAGCTGCCCCGGGGAAGCCTGCCAGGGACGCACATTTCTGTGAAAATCCATGAAGTGTACACTCTAGACTCTAGCAGGAGAAACTAGTCCGTAGGAGCCCCCACCCTTCCCTTCGGCTCCTGGTCAGAGGTAAGGATATCTACGGAGAGGAAAGCTCTCAGCTGGCTGCGTGGGCTTGGAGTCCCAGGTCAAGGTCATAGACAAGGTCTGGCGTCCTGAAAGGTTTTCCCTCAGGTGTACAGCCCTCAGGATAAGGAGGGAGCACTCTGAAGACTTGGGTGCTCTGTACTGTGTCCATCCGGGGCAAGCCCGGTGCCTGACCAGTGTGAGCTCCAGGAACCGTGGCCAGCATGCTGGTGACGGCCGCTGGACACCAGCCTGGACAATGGCCTGTTCAGCTCCAATGATGCAATTTTGATCAACATTTTTTTCTTTCTGTGTCTAACATGCAAGCAGTGCACAAATCTAAGGACCAGGATGGAAAATCCCCAAAGTGTCTCTATATTTATTCCCAAAACTCCCCGGTGGAACATTAAAGGCTTTATTCAGAATAAATAAAGATTTTATTGTTTTAAGACAAATTTTATTTTATCTTTTTCATATAATTCAGTGTTTCTCAACTTGTGGGTCATGACCCCCTTGGGGTTGCATATCAGATATCTTTCGTATCAAATATTTTCATAACAGTAGCAAAATGACAATTATGAGGTAGCAATAAAATAACTTTATGGTTGGAGGTCTCCGCAACACGAGGAACTGTATTAAAGGGTCACAGCATTAGGAAGGTTGAACGTCACTGTTATATAATCATATATTAATTGTAACACATCCATATAAAGGTAATTTCTGCTTTGTTTTGTTTGCTTTTTGTTACTTCTAAACCAAAAAAAAATCACACCCAAATGAGGCACCAGTGTTTTAAAGATTTAATTATTTTATATATTTGAGTGTTTTGTCTGCATGTATGCATATGTGTCTTAGTTAGGGTTTCTTTTGTTGTGATATTGCTGTGATAAAATACCGTTGCCAAGAACAAGTTGGAGAGGAAAGGGTTTATTTAGCTTATACTTCTACATTGTAGTCCATCATTGAAGGAAGCCAGAGTAGGAACTCAAACAGGACTGGAACTGGGAAGCAGGAGCTGACGCAGGCCACGGGGCAGAGAGTGCTGCTTACTGGCCTGCACTTCCTGGTGGCTTGCACTGCCTGCCTGCCTCCTTATAGAACCCAGGAGCACAAAGCCAGGGGTGGCACCACCCACAGTGGGCCGAGCCCCTACACTGTCAATCACTAAGAAAATACAGACTTGCCTACAGTCCAATCTTATGAACTCATTTTCTCAAGAGAGGTTTCCTCCTCTGTTGAATCTAGCTTGTGTCAAGTTAACATAAAATAAGCTAGTACAATGTATAAGCCTGGGACCCGCACAGTGTGTGTGTGTGTGTGTGTGTGTGTGTGTGTGTGCCCATATTATACTTAAGTCATACATGCTGTCCCCTCAGGCATCGATCATTTCTTTTTTTAAATAAAGTTTTTATTCTTTGAAAATTTCATGGATATATAAAATGTATTTTTATGTCAACTTGACAGAAGGTAGGATGATCGGTGGGAGGGGGAGGGAAGGAAACTTAATTAAAAAAAAAAAAAACTCCATAGGATTGGCCTGCAGGCAAGATTTTCCTGACTGTTGAGAGGGTCCAGCCCATTTCGGGCAATGCTGTTTCTAGACAGGTAGTCCTGGGATATATAAGAAACTAAAGTGAGAGAGACATCCAGGAAGAGAAAGCCAGTAAGGAGCTCTCCCATGGCCTCTGCATCAACCCCTGCCATCAGGTTCCTACCCTTCTTGAGTTCCTGCTCTGGCGTCCCTGCGTCACAGACTGTGCTATGGAAGTAAACACTGAAATAAACTCATTCCCTTCCCAAGTTGGTTTTGGTTTTACGTTAGCTAAGACAGCACCCATCCCCCACTCCTCCAACCTTGTGCACCCCACCCCCTTACCCTCCCAACACCATGCCCTCCTTCCTTTATCGTTGTTTATGATGATAACTTTTACTCAGAGGAGGTCGCTGGGAAGAGACCTCACATCAGGAAAAGCGCTTTGGATACCCCAGGCCCTTTGATGACCAGCCAGATAGCAAACTGGTCAGAAGAGAGGGTTGCTAGAAAAAGAAGCCAAGTTAATGTGTAGTCATTTTGGTGGCGTTGTTTTTTTTATAATATTAGAACAGAATAATGCTTGTGTGAGCTGCTGGGTCTGTAGAAGAATTTATAATGGGCCCAGAGAACAATGGCTTGCCTTTAAGACTATGTTTTTTAAGAAGATAGATGCAGAGGAGTAGTAGTCTACCCTCCAGCGATTTGTGTTGTGTGCCACACCAGCCTTATAAGAAAGGAGAGCCAGAGTAATGGGGATTGGGAGCACAGCCTCTTAGAGAAGCTCGCTGGACTCCCTCCCTTTAGTTCATTGGTGAGGAGCAAGAAATGACCTGACATGAAAAGGGATATCTGCTGTTACATCTTTCTCCTTCAGCAATGCAGCCTTAATTTGGAGCTATTTCTGCATGGCTATTAATTATCAATAGAAGATGACACGTGCGCACATATTCTACCTTCAATTTGCAAAGAAGAAACGCCTCCAGCTACTGCAGAGCTAAAGCTCACGAGGGAGAGCTCTGGAAGTTAATCACCAAGTAATGGCCCTGAGGCTCGGGCTGGAGCAAAGTCTCTGGGTCTGAGTCAGGCCATCACCCTGGAGCTGACACGGTCAACTGTCGCCCACAGGCAAAAACACTGCAATCTTCTTAAGATGAGGCATCAACTAGCACGTTAAAGGAAAGTAAGACCCAGCTACGCTACAGGAGGGGGGGGAGGGTAAGACAGAAATGAAGCAAAGAGAAGGAACAGGTGTGTGTGTGTGTGTGTGTGTGTGTGTGTGTGTATGTGTAAAAACAGGAATGGATACATAGCAAAGGAGCAATGGTTGACAGTTCTGCCATAATCTGTATGCAGCAGAGGTTTTGAACTCCAACAGTGTGCTCCTAGACCTCCTGCCATCACCATAGCTACAGCAGTCCATTTCCTCTGAATCTGTTCCGTGCCTCTTCTGGCCATCGCTGAGAACACGGGTTCCCATGATGGAATCATGGGAAATTGCCCTTGTGCTGTAGCTTCATTGTAGCGGTGCTTGCGATGGCTGACGACGCTCTTGGTGCTGGAGGAATCGTTCCCTCCATGGTTAGGCTACTTGAACCTCTGCCATCAAACCCTCATCCCTGGATGACCAGAGAATTCATCCCTGAGCGCTTCCTTCACAAAGGCTCTACTGTCACTGTTGCAAACTCATCACAAAGGACAGTCCCTTTCAGACACGGTGAATAGCCTTTGATGACTGCTCCAAATATACAAATGAGTGGCTGGCTGATAGGACCAGCTTTGCCTTCCAGAAGTTTCCACCCATGTCACCTTGCGAAGCTGCCAGTAGAGCCTCGGAATAGCCATTGCTGGGGTCCTCGGTTCTTCCCTAATTTCAGAAAACAGTTCATTAATATGGCTCCGCAAATACCTAGCATATGGATAAATATGTACTAGGAATACAATGGAATTTATGTAGTGCTGTCCCAGCCAAACCTGTTGAAATGTAATCCTTGTTGTGAGTCAGTAAAAGTGAGATAAACTAACCTGGCATTTCTGTCCTTTCCCTGACACTCAAATCCCCAGAATTCATTTGGGCCAGGGGTATTGATTTTTACAAATTGGGAGGGGGTTATCTCAAATAGACTGTGGATTTTTAGGAAAAAAATTAGACAGACTTTTTCAAGTTAGCTGAGGCAAAGTATGAACCCTGTGTTTCTGTCAGAAGCCATCTAGGAAAGGATAAGGCAAGCGAGCAAGTTTTCAAGAGATGACCCCGCCATTTTTCTGGAGATGGCTGCAATGGATGAGCTCTAAGATGCAGAGTCCTTAGAGACTCCATCCCAGAATTGCTTTCTTGCTGCTGATATGCCTTTCCTGTCACTCTTACATAGCCCAATGATTCCTGGGCATTAGCCCACCCTGTTGGGCAGATTTCCTGCAGATCAACATGAAGATGTACTCTCATGTAGTAATGCTGTGTAGACCATTTCTGATCATGATTTTATAAAATTCCTAAATAGATACAAGTAGTTTCCAAGCCCTCTATAGAATAAAAGGCTGCAACTAGAGCTCTGGAAACCTTCCTGTGTTGCAGACTAACTAACTGCATTAGGAAAAGAAAGCAGGCTTGGAACAAATTAGCGATCAAGGAAAACATTCATTCTGGGTTAGATGTGAGACCATTATCTGGTAACTAAAGATCATAAACTTGGAATGGACAATTTATTGTAGGTGCAAGGACAGAAAATAAAATATTGACTAGTTTATCTATACAAAACTTCAAAATAATAAGATACAAGGCCGATGATTTGTCTCTCAACAAAATCATGCTAACTTGTGACACAAAAATTATTATTATTTTCAAGTTATAGCAAACTTATGGATCTAGGAGATAGATAATGAATGTGTAGACAGAGACTAGTCTGACTAGATAGAAAGATAGGTAAAAATTCTGTTGTAACTCCTTAAACCTTATCGATGACGAAAAAGTAATAAAAAGAGATAAGAAAGCACACTTCATACCCTTCAAAGGGAAAATCCACCAAGAGCATGTTTCTATTCTGGACATCTATGCCCCAAATGCAAGGGCACCCACATTTATAAAAGAAACATTGCCAAAGCTTAAATCATACATCAAACCCCACACATTAAAAGTGAGAGGCTTCAGCAAGATAGATAAACCCTTAGCCAAACTAATTAAAAGGAAGAAAGAAATCATCCAAAGTAACAAAATCAGAAATGAAAAGGGAGATATTAAACACTGAGGAAATTCAAAGAGTCATTAGGTCTTACTTCAAAAGCCTGTAGTTCGAAAATTGGAAAATCTAAATGAAATTGAAGATTTTCTTGATAGATTTCACTTACCAAAGTTAAATGGAGATCAAGTAAATAATCTAAACAGCTCTATAATCTCTAAGGAAATAGAAGCAGTCATTAAAAGTCTCCCAACCCCAGAAAAAAAAGCTCATGGCAAAATGATTTTAGCACAGAATTCTATCAGACATTCAAAGATTAGCTAATACCAATACTCCTCAAACTGTTCCACAAAAGAGAAACAGAGGAAACATTACCAAATGCATGCTATGAGGCCACAGTCACCCTAATACCTAAACCACACAAAAACCCAACAAAGAAAAAGAATTTCGGACCAATTTCCTTTATAAATATTCATGTAAAAATACTCAATAAAATACTCACAATCCAAATCCAAAAACACATCAAAGACATCATCCACCATGGTTAAGTAGGCTTTATTCCAGGGGTACAGGGGTAGTTCAATATACAAAATTCTATCATCATAATCCACTATATAAACAAACTAAAAGAAAAAACCCACATGATCATCACATTAAATGTTGAAAAAGCCTTTGACAAAATCCACCACCTCTTCATGATAAAAGTTTTGGAGAGTTCAGGGATACAGTGCACATTCCTAAACACAATAAAGGCAATATACAACAAGCCAGGAAACAGCATCAAAGTAAGTGGACAGAAACCTAAAGCAACTCCACTAAAATCAGGCACAAAACAAGGCTGTCAGATCTCTACCTATCTCTTCAATATGGTACTTGAAATTCTAGCCAAAGAAATAAGACAACTAAGAGATCAAGGGGATACAAATTGGCTATTTGCAGATAGTATAATAGTATACATAAGTGGCCACAAAAATCACACCAGAGAACTCCTACAGACGATAAACACATTCAGCAAAGTGGCTAAATACAAAATTAACTTAAAATGTCAATAGCTCTCTCCTTTATACAAACAATAAATGGGCTGAAACCAGGGAACAAGAAACCAGGGAAACAACACCCTTAACAATAGCCACAAACAATATAAAGTATCTTGGTGTGACTTTAACCAAGCAAGTGAAAGACATGTGTGACAAGTTCCAGAAGAAATAAATTGACAAAAATATTCAAAGATGGAAAAATGTGCATGGATCAGTAGGAGTAACAAAGTAAAAATGGACATCTTACAAAAACTAACCTACGGATTCAATGAAATTCCCATCAAGATTCCAACACAATTCTTTATAGATCCTGAGAGGACAATTCTCAACTTCATGTGGAAAAATAAAAACCCAGGATAGCTAAAACAATCCCGTACAACAAAAGAACTTCTGGGGGTATTATCACCATCCCTGATCTAAGTCACAGAGGAATGGTAATAAAAATTGCGTGTCATTGGTATAGAAGCAGACAGGCTGATCAATGGAATTGGCAACACTTGGTTTTGCACAAAGAAGCCAGAACCATACAATGGAAAAAAAGAAAGCATCTTCAACAAAGGCGTTGGTCTAACTGGATGTCTGCAAGTAGAAGAATGCAAACAGATCCATATTTATCACCCTGCACATAACTCAAGTCCAAGTGGATCAAAGACCTCAACAATAAAAGCAGATTCACTAAATCTGATAGAAGAGAAAGTGGGGAATAGCCTTGAAGGCCTTGGCTCAGGAGACAATTTCCTGGGCCAGGAGAGTGCATGGAAATTGGCGTAGTGGGTGAAAGGTTGGGGGTAGTAAGCTCTAGAGACCTGGGCTAGGGAAGGCTCCAAGCAGTCTAGAAGCGTGAGAGGGTGACTCTAGCTGAGACTCCTGGCCATGGGGCTATGGTCCTGAAGTGGCCACCTCCTGTAGCCAGGCAGGACTCCAGGTGGGGGGATAAGGGCACCAACGCACCCACAAAACCTTTGACCCAATGTCTGTCCTGCCTACAAGAAGTTCAGGGACAAAGATGTCACAGAGACTGAGGGAATGGCCAGCCAATGACTGTCCCAACTTGAGACCCATCCCACGGGCAAGCATCAATCCCTGACATTATTAATGGTACTGTTATGCTTGCAGACAGGCATCTAGCATAACTGTCCTCTGAGAGGCTCCACCCAGCAGCCAACGGAAACAGATGCAGAGATCCGCAGCCAAACATCAGATGGAGCTGGAGAAGTCTTGTGGAAGAGTTGGGGGAAGTATTGAGAAACTCCGGGGTCACAGGGACTCCAGAAGACCCAACAGATTCAACTAACTGGACCCTTGGGGAATCCTAGAGGCGGAGCCACCAAGCAAAGAGTATACAAGGGCTGGACCTACCCCCATCCCCCCCCCACACACATATGTAACTGATGTGTAGCTTGGGCTTCACGTGGGTGTCCCAACACCTGGAGCGGGGACTTCCCCTGACTCTGTTGCCTGCCTGTGTGTGGATCGCGCTCCCCTAATTGTGCGGCCTTGTCTGGCCTCGGCGGAAGAAGATGTCCCTAGTCCTTCGGTGACTTGAGGTACCAGGGTGGGCTGGTACCCAGAGTACCCAGAGGAGGACCCCCCCCCCTTCTCAGAGGTGAAGGGGAGGAGGGTGGAGGAGGAGCCAGGTAAGGGGGAACTAGGAGGAGGAGGAGGGTTGCGTTCTGGATTTAAAATGAATAAATAATGAATGGGAAAAATAAAACAAAAAGTTTGCATTCCTACTCACTTTTCCTACATCCAACTCCAACAGACATTTTCTGGTTCTATCCAGATCAAACCCCGAATGGCTTTCTTAATAACCTATTCCTTCGACTTTCAGGACTTTTTGGTAGTCTGATCTTATCCTAGATAGAAAACCTCTTAGCTTTACAGGCCTCCTAACTATGACTTAGGACACTAGCCACACCTTTAGCCACGCCCTGATTCTGGGGGGAGGGGGCGGCCAATCCTGAGGTAGCTTTCAGCTTCCCAGCCTTCTCCACTGCCTGCCCGAAAGGCCCCTGCCCAACTGGATGCTGTTCCTTTAGCAAAGCCTGCGCGGGCGTCTCTGTTCTGCTCATGGACCCTGAAGGCATCGGTGGTCTGAAATGATAATCTGTGAACTACGTGAGCGGACAAAAGTAAAGATTCATGGCCACGACCACTAAGATAGAATTGGAGGACGCCCTGGCCCTGGGACCCAGCTGGCGGCACCTTTGTTACGCGATGCTGTATGCGCCCAGTCCGGGGATGCTCTTCGGTGGCCGCGTCTCGCTGAACTATGCTGTGCTGGTGAGGAAGGGCCACTAGCTGTCCTAGCCCTGCGCCCTTCTGGGATTCTCTTTCTGTCTCCTAGTTAATCCTCCTTCCTTCCTTCCTTCTGTCCTCAGATGTCCATGCGCTTTGATGGACGGCTGGGCTTCCCTGGTGGTTTTGTGGATGATCGGAGCCCCAGCCTGGAGGAAGGGCTGAATAAGGAACTGTTGAGAAAGCTGGGCGAGGGAGTGTCCACTTTCAGCATAATATCCACCGACTACCGAAGCTCCCTCGCCGACTCCAAATCCAAAGTGGTGGCCCATTTCTATGTCAAGTGCCTAACGCTAGAGCAGCTCCAGGCGGTGGAAGCTGGCGCACCGCGAGCCAAGGACTATGGGCTAGAGGTGGGGCCAGCCTGGGACCTCTCACCCCTACCTGCCTCCCTTCTCTGTGGCCCTTTTCCAAAGAAAGCCCCCTTAGAAGTTCCTGGTCATCAGACCTTGTGTCCATTGCAGTGTCCAGGACTAGTCAAAACCCTGAATATCTGTCTCCATGCTGGATAATACTGCCAGTGTGGTCTCCTATGAAGGTTTTACACCACACACACACACACACACACACACACACACACACTGATCTCAGCAGTGATTTTTCTAGAACACAGTCAGCCAAGTGTGATAATGGTCAGGCATGACACCACAACAGCGTGACAGTGCTTTGCCTTTGGGCCCCTGACATAGGGAGGCTTAGAAGGGATTCTCCCATTTTGGCAAGTACTAAACTCCCGGGGTTGGGGAAGATGGAGAAACGTGACTTCCGCATTCACACTGGCAACTTCTAGTGAGCAAACGACTTTTAGACTTCCCTCAGACAGCCCTCGCTAAGGGAGGAGTAGGAGGAAGGCCTACCTTCGAGGGTTTTTTTGAGGGGTTCCCCTGTAAGGCCATAGGGTAGAACTTGGTGTAGGTTCCCTGGTGTAGAACCGCTGGCGGATAGGGCGGTTGCCCACACTCAGGCTACAGGAGCCCGTTGGAAGGGTTAATATGGAGGTGGACCAGGATGCCTTGGGGGCCACTTCCTGTCCAGGGTCAGGCCCACTGGGCCCCACTGAGGTGTGAAGCCATAGGATTTGCTCTGCAGGGATGGATAGCTACTCTAGAAACAGCTTGTTGTAGTGAGAACTGTGTCTTGTCCTCTCTCTCCCTCCCTTCAAAGGTCATGGGCCTGGTGCGGGTGCCCCTGTATACCTTGCGGGATGGAAGGGGAGGCCTGCCTTCATTCCTGGAGAATTCCTTCATTGGTGTCGCCAGGGAGCAGCTACTGGACGCCCTCCAGGAGTTGGGAATTCTGGCTCCTGAAGCTGCCTCAGACCTCAAGGGACGCATTGTTCAACTTAAGCAGGCCTTAAGGTTGATTGGGACCTGAGCAGAGAGAACTCGGTAGGGGGAAGGCTGGGAGAAGGGAAATGCTTTCTGGGCCTTGGAGATGACAGCTGATACCAGATTAAAGGCAGAAGTGTAATGCAAAATGACCCCATCACCCTATGGCGCCAGGGACAGAAATCCATAGCCCTTTGCAGGGTCCTTGACATGTAGGGTCCCTCCCTGTACCTGTCAGGCATGCACACGCGCACTCTGTGACACACGTGGTCTAGCACACTTCCCCTCATGGTCACTCTCACTGGGAACCGTAATCCCCTCTGCTCCTGGCTAAGCAGGGGTGAGCCTTTCCCTCTCTCCTTTTAGTGCACAGCTTCATATTGGCTGGAGGAGCCAGAGGCAACTGTCTCAGTCTGGATATGCTTGGCCCAAGGAGTGGCACTATTTGGAGGTGTGGCCTTTTTGGAGTAGGTGTGTCACTGTGGGTGTGGTCTTTAAGACCCTCATCCTAGCTGACTGGAAGTCAGTCTTCCCCTAGCAGCCTTCAGATGAAGATGTAGAACTCTCAGCTCCTCCTGCACCAATATCTGCCTGGATGCTGCCATGTTTCTGCCTTGATGACAATGGACTGAACCTCTGAGCCTGTAAGCCAGCCCCAATTAAATGTTGTCCTTATAAGACTTGCATTGGTCATGGTGTCTCTTCACAGCAGGAAAACTGTAAGACAGCAGGGGATTTCACTTTGAAAATGGCATCTCACCTGAGACTCAACAAGATCCACAGATTCCAGAAAGCTGGGGGGGTGGGGGGACCTTAACCAGCTAGCTCCACAGCCCCCCTTTCTTCCCCCACAACTGAACACAAAGGGTCAGAAGGGGGTGATGGTCTCCTGGGCTGCCCTTGGTTGGATCTAAGCCCTCTGAGTGTGTGTCCTCTCTGGAGAATTCAGAAGGGAATTGACCCAGCCTGTCTAGCCTGCCCTGCCAAAAAGAGCCTTCTAGGAGAAGATGCTGCAGCAAGGCCTTCGGGCTCTGAGCGATCCCAGCTGATGCTGGGGACCTGATGTCCTTAGGCAGACTCAGCTTCGCTGCTATAGACTGCAGAATGTGGACAGAAAACTTTTCCTGAAGGGCCAGACGACTCTTTCAGGCTTTGGAAAGGACACATTTCCCCAACTTCGTTTTTAGCTAGCATGTTTAAAAAAAAAAACAGATAGATAGAGAGATAGATAGATAGAGATGTATATACACACACACATATATATACATATATATAATTCACACATATATACATATATATATATATATATGCAGCTTTATTCAAAATAGCCAGAAACTGAAAACAACCTAGATGTCCCTCAGCTGAAGAATGGAGAGGTTATAATGATGGATAACAGTCTAATGTCACTCACATAGGGATGGAGAGAGCAGTTAATTATGTGGCGTAGCTTGAAAATCAGAGATCGTGATGCTGCAGACAGTTGGGCGTGGAGAGTGTGTGGTGGGAAGTGGGTCTGAAACGGAGAGAGGTGATTGTTTAAGAAAAACTGGGGAGATGGGGTGGCTGAGCCAGGGATGGTGGGGATTGCTGTAAAAGGGAAAGTGAGCTTCAGGATGTGGAGGCAGAAGGGGAAATGAACCGGACACGTGCTCGAGAGGTGAGGCAAGTCAGGAGCCAGGAACCTCACTGATGAAGAGGAGGCACAGAGCCAGCACAGCAGCAGGAGGGCAGAGTGGCCAGGTCAGAATGTGCCATCCCAGGGTAGGGTCCCACGAAGGAAGGAGGCTGGGAAAAGTAATGCAGGGCCCTGTGGACTCCAGCCGGCCTCAGCTCTTGGCCTTTCAAATATGGAGTAGATGGGTCAGAAGCAGCTCTGGAGGCCATGGCGAGGAGGTTTCATTGCTGTGTCTTTTCTCCTGATCTAACCTAGATCTAAGGGTTACATGTCATACAGAGTAAACTCAGATGCTAGCCAGAAGGAAGTAACGTGTGTGTGTGTGTGTGTGTGTGTGTGTGTGTGTGTGTGTGCGCGCGCGCCTGTCACTGGCTCTACAAGGAACACCATCCGAAGCTCATCCTTGATGTTTCCTGTGATTACTTTTTCAGTTTCCACGCTGCTCCACTTAGGTAAACTTAAGTGTTCTAGTGCCCATGCTCCCCAACCTCCTTGGAAGGGTTCATTTCCACTTTTGACTTCTGTGACATTGACGGAGTTTCTGGGATCTCTGCTACTGATGTCTATAACCCCCTGCCTTATCTAAGAAGCATCCCTCCCAGGCAGTGGGTTCAGCCGTCACACACTGGTTGGCTGTTCTGGGTTTAGTGCCCTGGCCTGGTCCTGATGGTGCCTCCTTCTCAGGAGGGAGAGAGGCAGGCTAGACTGTGCATGTCTCTTCTCACCCACTCCCACCCTGCTGGGGGATGGTCAGCTGGGATGACAGTCACTCAGGACTCCCCGTGTCCCTGTAAGCACAGTGTTCTGGGAGGGAAGAAGGCTGAGGCTCACCTGACCTCCAGCCCTGCTCCCGCAGCAGGACTTCCAGCCGAGCTCCGACTTCCTTATCTCAAGCTTGGGGTTGTGAGTCCTGGGGAGAGGGTTAATGGAGGGAGCACTTGGCATTAACTTTGAGCAGGCCAGCCAGCCCTGTGTCAGCACAGGCTGCTGCTGCTCCTTCCTGGGGAGGAGAGGGGACATGTCACCCCCTCACCCCACCCCCACATTGATGCCTGTCTTGGCAGAATCAGCAAGAAGTTTCTACTTCCCAACCTTGCACTTTCCCTCTTCACAGAAATCACTCTCAGACGTCACCCCATTCTGAGCTCAAGTCCTTGTCAGTTGCTGGGATTGAGGCAAAGATACCTTCTCCTGGCAGGACCATGTTGGAAAAGGAGGAGTGTGTCCTGCTACTGAACTTGGGCTCTGAGGAAAGCTAAGTGAAACAGACAGGGGTAGTGTGATGGTTTGTATATGCTCCATCCAAGGAGTGGCACTATTTGGAGGAGCGGCCTTGTTGGAGTAGATGTTCCACTGTGGGAGTGGGGTTTAATACCCTTGTCCTAGCTGCCTGGAAGTGAGTATTCCACCAGCAGTTTTCAGATGAAGGTGGAGAACTCCCAGCTCCTCCCGCACCATGCCTGCCTGGATGCTGCCATGCTCCCACCTTGATGACAATGGACTGAATCTCTGAACCTGTAAGCCAGTTTCAATTTAATGTTGTCCTTTATAAGACTTGCATTGGTCATGGTGTCTGTTCACAGTAGTAAAACCCTAACTAAGACAGTTATTGAGAGGGGAATGGGAAGGGTGTGGGGGGGAGTATTGCATAGAAAATATTTAAATCTGTACCCCAAATATTCTGATTACCTGATAAGTGGAAAAGCAAAACTAAATATGAACATTTCACCCTCGATAACATTTGCAAAGAGCATCAGAGTTTGAGCTGCGTGGAAGATGCCAGGTGTGGCTCATTCCTTCAGAGAAGAAAAGGTGGGCTATTCTATTGAGCACTCTGAGGTAGAAGGGTGTGGGCCGTGCAGGAGACTATCATGGCCCTCAGGCCACAGGAAGTGTCCCAGCTATCTCCCCCATGACTTCTAGGTCCCGTTTCTCTGGCTGAATTCATATGGCAATTCACTCCCCACCCCCCAAGTAGTGGGCACAGTCTGTCAGAGACACCGTTGGAGGGTTAAAACACCACTGTGCCCATGCTGGTCTGTATGGCCTCACTTTTGGAATTGAAGACAGCAGTACTGAAGAGCCAGCCACAGGGGCCATGAAAGATCCTAGGAGGCTCCTCTACCTCCAACTCCTCGGCTGGGGAAACTCTACCTTCCAGACCCTCCCGCGTGTCCAGCTTACCCTGATCACACAAGCAAAGCCAGGGTCACCAGACCCAACCTCAACCCTTCTGCATGGATGGCTGCCAGGGATCCTGTCTTCGCCTCAGCACGGCAAGCTCTGCGTGTAGCTCTCCAAGTGTAAGTAGGAAACAGAACTGTAAAGGGGAAGTTCCAGGCTGGGTTGCTGTTCCCACCCTCATGGCCTCCACTCTCTAGAGTTTCTGAAGGCCCCAACTTGTACATTTACCACATCCAGGCACCGGGGAATAGTTCCTGGGTGTGGATGGAGGCAAAGGTCTAATGAACAGGAGAGAAGGCCAGCTGACTGATCTCAGACAAGGAGTGCATCCCAACCACTGGAAACACACTCCTGTGCAGCTGGGCTGTTAACTCGATCACGCATGGACACCACTTCTGCCCACAAATGTCCAAGGTAGGAGCTTCCGATTAGCTATGCCCGCATCATTAGCCTTCATTCTGGCATAAAGGGACAAAGGGGATATCTGCTTGCTTTTAGCGTTCGTGAGAGACTTGGGTTATTTGTATCCTCTATAACAGACCTGCACTGGCTAGTTCTATGTCAGCTTGACCCAGGTGGACTCATCGGAGAGGAGGGAACCTGAATTGAGAAACTGCCTAGTAAAACCGGGCTGCGGGCAAGCCTGCAGTGCCTGTACTGCGTTTTCAAATGACTGATGGATGTGGGAGGGGCCAGCACGTTGTGGGTGGTACCACTCCTGGGCTGGTGGTCAGGGATTCTCTAAGAAGTTAAGCTGATCAAGCCATGAGGTGCAAGGCAGTAGGCAGCACTGCCCCCAGGTTCCTACACAATTTGAGTTCTTGTGCAGGTTTTACTCAATAGATTATGATTCAGAGTGTGTAAGGCAAATAAACTTTTTCCTCTCTAAGTTTTTTTTTTTTTTTTAAACATGGTGTTATCATCACAGCGATAGAAACCTAACTAAGGCAGAAATTGATGAACATTATAAGTTCAGAAGATTCCACGACTATGGGCCGACCATTGTACTTCTCCAGCTATGAAGTGAGTTCCTTGGTCAGAGGCATCTCTGTGTGGAATACCAGGATGGTGAATAAGACATTTTGTAAGACCATGGATGGTAATGTGGGCAGAATCATTACATGCAGAAAAGGCAAATCTACAACCAGAATACAGATCTACTCCAGGAAGGACAAAGCATGGCCCTTTCTCTGAAGGAAGTGAACCAATGTAGTCAACCTGCCACCAGGTTGGTGGCTGGTCACCCTGGGGAATGACGCTCTATCTGGAGTTCAAGGTTGAATCTGGCACTCAGTAGCAGCTGTAGCCAGGACAGCCCTGGTGAGTGGAAGTCCACATTGTTACAGCCAATAATAACCTTGGTCTCTGCCACCATGGCCAAGCTCGAAACAATCACAGTATCCTCTCAGTGTTGAAGGCTAGTTCAGTTGAACAATCATGGTGTCCTCTCAGTGTTGAGGGCTAGTTCAGTTGTAGCATTTGCCTTGTAGGCACAAGGGTCTAAGTTTCATCCCTAAAAGGTGGTGAGAAAACTTGGATACATATCTGTCATCACAGCCTTGGGGCAAGGAAGACAGGTGGGTCCCTGGGGCCACCAGGATAACCAACCTAGTTGGCAAGTTTCAGACCAATGGGCAGTGATTAAGGAATAGAAAACAATGGGCAGTGATTAAGGAATAACACCCAAGAGCGTCCTCTGGCTTCTTCTCACACACACAAATATGCATGCATGACACACACACGGCCATGGTGAACTGTCATTACAGGAAGTCCTACCGATAAGCCTCTAGTAACTCTCTTGGCAGCATCCCTGTGTCCTGTCACCACACGGTTTTCTCAGTCTGTGGCTCTCAACACTGGCTCTTTATTTAAATCACATGGAAAGTCCAGGGAGGACCATGTGCATTGCTTTGGCATTCGAAGGCAGGTGTCAGACATTGGCCATCTTAGGCAACATCAATCTTCTTAGACTTGGTGTTGGAGCTTGTGGGGCGAGAGGGGACCCTCATCTCCCCTTCCAGCGCCTTGTCTTTTGTTGGCTGAAGGGTTTTGTGAAATGCAAACGCCTCATTCAAATGTAAATTATAACCTTTACCTTCAACTTCAGGAGAAGTCAAAGATCTTCCTACTTTTAACTTTTTACTACAGGAAACATCAAACTATATAAATTTTTTTAGAAAAAACAAAGCCTGAATAGTCCCCAGAAACCCAGCTTCTAAAGCTGTATTCACACCCTCAGCCTCTGTCTCTTGGAAGATTATTTTTGGTGTGCGCTTTATACATATTTTAGTATTTAGCTGTAAAGAGCAAAGAACATTTAAAACTAACCACATTACTACCCTACCTCAAACAATTACATTATTCTTATACATCAAGCATCGGATCCCCATTTATAGATACAAAAGGAAATATTTTGTAATTTTAACAACCAGGCCATGGCCATTTTGAGCCTGACCTCCAGTGACCCATGATGCCTCACTCAGGTATCTAGAGCCTAACCCCGACTAACTCAGGGAAGTTTGCACAAGCATATTAGTTGGTCTCAAGAAAAATCAACTAATACTGTAAACTTTGTTTCTCAGCAAGATTAATGGGAAGTCCACCTGCCCATTGGAATATGGCTCTAGGCTGGAGGGTGTTAATAAGACCACTATCACAATTTTTAAGCAAAATTGAAGCAAGCTTTATTAAATACCGGCCAGGACCAAGGATACCGACCAGGTCCATACCCAGGATTTCCAGAGTATGGCACCAAATTATAGGCAAACCCCACAAGCTACATGCTTCCTGCCTTCCTCCAATCAGGGGCAAGCATACATCCTGACATACTTCCTGCCTATGTGTGACCAAGCACACATCCTGTGCAGTTGGAGCAACCAAGCTTGTTTACAAAAGCAAAAATGGCTTGTTATCTTCCATGAACAGCCCCTGGCACTCCAGGAAGTTATCTGTCCTTAGGCAAGAGATGTTAGGGGCTTTATGTTAGAGGCAATGTTTTATAGATCTCCTAAGCACAGCAATTTAAACTTAAAACATAACTTCAGGCATCACAGAGGCCCATGAGGACAAGGCAGAGTACCCGCTCCCCATACACACACACACACACACACACACACACACACACACACACACACACACACACACACACACACACACACACACACACACACACACACACACACACACACACACACACACACACACACACACACACACACACACACACACACACACACACCATCTCAACGGTTGTTATTAAAAGCAAAACCAAAAACCTCTTGCTTCCTCTCAGCAACCCAGTTCCTTCTAGGTACCCACCCGCAGCTTTTCCTTTTTTTTTAAACAGTGTATTTCAATAATCTCTCACTTTGTTGGTGTCTTGGTGAATTCTTACTACCCATGTCCCCAGCCTACCACATACTGTTCCTTACAGTAGCAGTCACATGACTCGAACTATTTGCTTTGTTCAAGTTTGAACTCAAACTTGGCCCAAGTCCTGTGGCTTTGTTAAATCCAAAGGCTCAGGACCAGGGGGTGTCTTGATAAAAGGGCTAGAAATTCTTTACAGCACACAAAAGCACAGCACTGGAGACTTCCCAGTCTTCTCAGTGGTTAACTAAGCCTCATCCTCAAGGGCCTCCTGCTAGAACCCTATGTCCCCAGGGGGCAAAGGGACTTCTCCTTGTCTTGTCGGGTAACAAGTTGTATTAGATTATTGTTTTCTTGAGCCCAGTCATTTCTGGAAGGTTCTGTGCATCGTTAGTGGTTAGTCCTCAGAGATCTGTGTGAGGTTTCATAGGTCATTGAGGGTAAGGTTCCAAATGATTGCAGTTCAGTTGTTACAATTGGAAATGTTGGTTTTGGCATTTTGTCTGTATAAGTAAGGACTGGATGCGTGACATATGAATACAAGCCATAGAAAGACCAGGTCCTGGATGGGTTCTCGGAAATTCCAACAGCAGGGCTGCCAGGTAACAGCTGGAAGGCAAGCTAGACCTAAAACTCCCAGCAGGAGACTCTTGAGGATGGGTTAACCACCCCAACCCCACCGCAACAACTGAACAAAATTCTACAGATGGGGAAGTCTCGAGTCCTGTGCTTTTGTGTGTTGTAAAGGCTTTTATCGAGACAGCCCTGGTCCTGAGCATTTGGATTTAACAAAACCATGGGACTTGGGCCACTGGAAAAAGAAAGCTCTGTTTGCACCAAGCCTCCCCTGAGGGAGGCAGGATCCTGTGACACCAGGAAAGCCTGGGACAGCAGGTTCTCTGGCAGGGCACCTGCTGCTCCTTGGGTAGCTCATGTGTAAGCAGACAGTTATGGTGCCTTCATCATCGCCATTCTGGGGCCTGAGTCACAGATTTCAACATAAGTTTAGAAATAAAGAGTCTATTTGTGTATTGGCCCAAGGCTGTGAGCTATCTAGATCCTTTCATCTCTGCCTCTGTCTATCCTCAGGCACTGTCATTAAATTTTGGGCATCCCATAATTTCCCCCATTCTGGCTTCAGCTGATGTGTCTACCCAATCTCTTTTCATGGTGAGATCTGCTGCCACGCTCATTCTTTGTAATTCAATTATGGCCGAAACTAGGTCAATTGTCTTGTAAACTTCCCTTAGCCAGTGCCCGCCTGGGTTTTCTAAAGTAAACATAATTTTAGGCAGTTTATATTCATAATAAAATTGAGAGACTAGTGCAAGGAAGTCCCACGTATGCAATTTAATTTCCCTATTAATATCTTAATTTAGTATGGTCTAGTTCTTAAAATAATGAGCCAGTTTTAAAACATTAATATTCAAATTTTTATTCAGATTCTCTTGGCTGTTACCTAATGTTTTCATCTTTGCTCAGATTTCAGGTGAGGCACATCCTCTTTTGAGGCTCTCCTTCATTCCATCAGTATCTGTGGAAATTTCCATTTTTTTTTTACTTTGATTGCTATAGATTGAATATTTATGCCCTTTGTACCTGTAAATCCACATGATGAAATCCTAACCCTGCATTGATATTTGGGGATGGAGGCCTGTGGGAGGGGGAGGGGGTGAGGGCTGGGGAGGGTTGGGGGTGGTGGTGGTGGTGGGGAAACTATACCATAATAACAGAGCCTTCAGTGACCTTACAGAAGACCTGGAGAGCTCTCCAGAACCTTCTGAGGTTTCAGCTACAAGGTGGCCTTGAATCAAGAACTGGGACCTCAGCAGACACCAAATGTGTCAGCCCCTTCATCTTAGACTTCCGAGTCCCCAGAACTGTGTGAAATAAACTTCAGTTGTCTGTAAGTCCTCCGGTCTACGGCATTTTGTTCCGGTAACTCCAAGGAACTAAGATAATGCCTGGGCAGTTTTGAGGGTTACTTGTCAACTGCCTGACGTGCCTGACGTCCCTTGACTGAGGCTGGTGTGTTTCCTCACAGTTTAGACCAGAATTCTCTCCTTTGGGGAAGGAGGCCTCGGGCAAAGGAAGCACTTTCATCACATCTTATCAGTTGCCCTTTGTCAAAGTGACACCCAATGCCAGATGCTTACCTTGGCATCATATCTAGTCGCCTCTCTCAGTGAGGCACACCAGTGCTCATGCTGATCTTGATCGTCCTGCTAAGGTGGTGCTTGTCAATTTCTTCCCAGAGCTACAAAGTTGCACCGTGGTTTTCTTTTTTCGTACTGTCACTCTTGGAAGGAAGTCACTGTTGAGCTCTGCTCTGCTGGGGGGCAGAGAGGCTGCAGAAATGATCGCTAATCCTTCCACGAGGAGGACTCTGCCTCCCCGCAGCGGCTCATTGCACACGCATCTGCATTCCATATCAGTACAGGTGGAAGGATATCTATTCTCTGCTTTGCTTTATAAATAAATAATAAAAAATAAAAAAAAGCAAAAGTAAAACCGTTTTCTTTTACTGAAACTTTCTATTTTGAAAACTCAGCAGTGGCCTCTGACTGAGTGGCAGATCTAACAGCAGTGCAAGGGTTCTCTTTACACTTTTAGGCTTCTTTTTCTTTTGGGGGGAAGTACGGGTGGGGTTGAGCTTCCATCCTGACATCACAAGATGGCTGATGTTCACTATATACTCACTGGGAATCTTCTCTGGCCCGTCAGTGGAAGTTTCCTAAGGAGCTTTGGTTTCTTTTGTTGTGATGTGATGTTTATAAGCAAGTTCTGGGCCCTAACTGACTTGTTTGTTTGTTTGTTCTTAAATATGTGTTTATTTATTTATTTTATGTGAGTACACTGTAGCTGTCTTCAGACGCTCCAGAAGAGGGTGTCTGATTTCATTATGGATGGTGTGAGCCACCGTGTGGTTGCTGGGATTTGAACTCAGGACCTTCGGAAGAGCTGTCAGTGCTCTTAACCACTCTCCAGCCATCTCTCCAGCCTCCCTAGCTGACTTGTTTTTGTTTGTTTGTTTGTTTGTTTGTTTGTTTTTTTGAGACAGGGTTTCTCTGTGTAGTCCTGGCTGTCCTGGAACTCACTCTGTAGACCAGGCTGGCCTCAAACTCAGAAATCCGCCTGCCTCTGCCTCCCAAGTGCTGGGATTACAGACGTGCGCCACCACACCCGGCTTCTAACTGACTTGTTAACATCAGGAATCATTGGCCCTGTGGTCCTTTCAACAGACAGAGCAACAACAAGAACAAAAAAGTGAGGGGCTTATTAATCCTTGCCTAAATCCTGGTATGTAGGCACTCCTACAAAGGCTGCTGTATGTAGATGCTTGTAGGTCTATATAGGCCAAACATGAACTCATAAAGTCATATTAAGCTGTAACTTGTTACTACAGAAAGTACAAGAATTATAGTCTCTTCACTTGGAGGTGGCCCTTGGTAGTTATTATAGATTGGACCAAGATTCGGTTTATTTTATAAGTAGTAATAATCATAGGCCTGATGTACACAATCTTGAACACTATAATTCTTAGCACTCTATTTGCATGAAGCCCTATGTTAACTCTGTGCGGTATTGTAGCCCTAAGATAAGCCTGTTTTCTTTTTAAATGAAGGGGGAAATGTGTAATTTGTTTTCTAAAATAGAAAAAGGCTCTCTAACATCTCCCAAAGACAGCCAGAGTTGCTTTCTGTCTCTTTGGACCATTATCAGCACAGGACACCTCTGGGCCTATGTCTCGACAGCTCTGGGCATGTGTCTCAGTCCGCCTCCAGCCCTGACTCCTGACTCTGCCTCTGTGTGGCAGGCTTGGGGATGAGAACGCAGGGCAGGGCAGATGGGAATGTACTTTTCTGTTGCTGTGACAGACACCCTTGTCAAAAACGACTGGAGGACTGGGAAGGGTTTGTTTGGGTTACACTTCCACAGGAAGTGAGAGAATCCTCTGAGAGAAGTCAGGGCGGGAACTCAAGAAGATGCCATGACGGGTGACAATGTTGGTTCTTGGCCTTGGTGGCTTTTCAAATGGTGTGCTTTAAAAAGCCGTTGGGAAGGTGTCCTAGTCTATAACTCTCTGCCTTACAAGCATGACGGTCTGAGTCTGGATCCCTAGCGCCCACACAGAAGCTGAGAGTCATGGGCATGCCTGTGACTCCAGAACTGGTGTGGGAGAAGCGGAGGCAGGGGGATCCCCAGAGTTTACTGACCAGATATTCTAGACAGTTAGTGAGCTCGGTGGTCAGCATTAGTCACTTTCTCAAAAAATAAGGGGGGCCGCAGTAGAGGAAGGCACCCAGAGACACCCCAAATCGGCCTCTGGCCTCCAAGCACATGTGAACATGTACCTGCACGTCTTATGTACACACACACATTTGTACACGTACATACACTGCACACATCCACAAAACAAAACAACAACAAAAAAAAAGGAACCACCATGTCCTCTTACTACAACCAGGAAGTTTTTCTTGAAATTGACCTGGGGTGTGACTCTGGAATTAAAAGATATCATAGAGGGTTTATAAACCCCCCCCCAGGTGATACTAATGTTTGACCAGGACGATTTGCCCATCCCTTGGATGTTAGCCAGGTAATGGCAATTGTATCACACCTATGACCTCACCATGATGTGACTGTCTCTGTCAATGGCGTCTCTGCCCTGCTACTCAGGGGACCGAGGAAAGATATCCACAGGCTTTTCCCTGACAGTGCCCTTACTCTTAGGATGCTGGCCTCAATCTTTGCCATAAGACACAGCATGGAGCCTCTGCCCTCTAATCCAAGAATGGCTGCATTTACTGTGTGTCTGGCTCTGAGGAGAATTTTACCCCCATCCTAGGCAGGTTCCACCTCCACTAACAGGTCTGTAACTGGGAACCCGAGAAGGTTGAGTGGCTTCTACTAAAGTCGCAAGCTTGTGTCTGGGCGAGTTCTGAGCCCTATAACAAACTGTCAAGTCCAGCTGTGACTTGAAATCTGACTGTCTTCGAGAGTCACCTCTTCCCTTCCTTAAAATACATACAGGTTCTTGATATATGGACTCAACTTCAGGTGGGGCCTAGCTGAAATGAGGGCACTTTAATTTACTGCTAGTGTGGTGGTGGGGCGTGGGGGGTGCCCTATCTGACTCCTCCCCACTCTTTTCTGTGCTTTAGTAACATCCTCAGCCAGCCACCTCTCCCCAACCTTACTGTGTGACCCATAACATTTCCATATGCCATTTTGCATGTACCAGGTTCCACTTTTCCACCCAGAGCCCACAGCCAATGCAGTTGCTTGTAACCACACCCACTGGCCACTCCCCTTCCCCCAAAGTGTTAGCTCTGTCCTGGCGCTGGTCCCTGCGCACCCGCCCCAGCCCCCCATATTCAGTCAATGCCCACATTTTCACCACTCAAGACTTTTTAAACTCACCTCTCCTTTCCCCCATTTCCCTAGGATAGGCATGGGCTCTGAAGCCAGAACAGTTTCCTAAATATTGCGTTGTCCTTTGCACTGCCAGGACTCCTAAGTAAGTAAATTCTACTCAAGCTCCCAAACTCCTAGCTTTCCAGACTGCAGCCTGCAACCTGCAACCTGCAACCTTCAGCCCCGCCCTAGCCTAAGGGCTAATCCAGCGTGTCTTCCTGATTGACCCATCCTGATTGGCTGATGCCGAGTCTCGCGAAGCTCCGCCCCGAGGCGCTGTCCTCCGCAGGAACCCGGAAGGGCGAGCCTCGAGATGGAGGGGGATCGCAAAGTGGAGCTCAGCGAAGCGCTGGCTCTCGGGCCAGGCTGGCGCCACGCCTGCCACGCACTGCTCTACGCGCCCGACCCCCGCAAGCTGTTCGGCCGTATCCCGATGCGCTTCGCCGTGCTGGTGAGGACGCGTCATGCGCGGCCGATCCCCGCTCCGGGCCCTGCGTGTCCGGGCCAACCTTCATATCCTCCTCCCCCAGATGCAGATGCGTTTCGACGGGCGCCTGGGCTTCCCTGGAGGCTTCGTGGACGCGCAGGACAGCTGCCTGGAGGACGGGCTGAACCGTGAACTGCGCGAGGAGCTGGGCGACGCGATGTCTGCCTTCCGCGTGGAACGCTCCGACTACCGCAGCTCACACATCGCGGCCAGACCGCGCGTGGTGGCCCACTTCTATGCCAAACGCCTGACTCTGGAACAGCTGCAGGCTGTGGAAGCCAGGGCTCCTCAAGCCAAGGACCACGGGCTGGAGGTGGGACCAGCCTGGGACCCACTCCATCTCCCTTCTGTCCGCCCCCCAACCCCCATGTCCCTCACCGAAAAGCCACTGGGTAGAGATTTTGACCCGCCTACTTTGAATTCTTTCAAGTGGCATGATCTGGTTGGGATCTTGGTCATCTCCAGGCTGGATAAAAACACCAACTGCATCACCTTTAGTAGCTTCTACAGAGAGCTTTCTAGAACACACATCCAAGGGTCTCTGCTGCTCTATGCTAGTGTACATGATACCCTAAGCTCTTGATTTTGGGTTCATATTTCCCTTAAGCAGAAAGTATGACAGTGAGTCTAATGCTAGAGACGCCTGTGTGTAGAGGTGACTCTGAACCTGAGGGTGAGGTGTATTCAAACGGATTAGTGCACGCACTTTGGCAGTGTGTAGACTGAACAGTCCATTAGAATCAGTTGAGTTGGGTAAGGATGTCAGAGGAATACTTGGGTATTTGCATTTTCTCTTGAGCACCCACATGATACTTATACAGTGGTGTAAGTACTATAGCTATAGCTATAGCCACGCATGCCAGTGAAGGTGAGGAAAAAGGATGGAGAAGAATTAGCAAAGACGGAGCTTAGTACCCAGCCTGGGTCAATTTATCCACAGGGTTTGGCTCTCTGAGCTCTCCTGAGCTGTGATTATTGGGCCCGGGTTCTGCTTGGCCGTTCTCTGGAGAATTCTGTTCCAAGGTAGGTCAGGTAACGCGTTGAGGTACTTGAAGTCCCACTTGTCCCCTGTCTGCTTTTCGTAGGTGCTGGGCCTGGTGCGGGTACCCCTCTACATCCTGCGTGATGGTGAGGGAGGCCTGCCCGCCTTTCTGGAGAATTCCTTCATTGGCGCTGCCCGAGAGCAGCTACTAGAAGCCCTTCAGGAATTGGAACTTCTGGACCCTGGCACTATTGCAAAACTCAAGGTCCCAGATTCTAAGTAGAATCGGCCCAGGATGGACGTTGAGGGCCTTGGTATGCGGGAGGGAGAGAAAAAGGGAGGGAAGGGCAAATGCTTTCTCTTTGGGCTCTGAGGGGTTGTAGACGACACCTCTGTTGTAACAACAGAGGTGGATATGCATGTTTTCAACGGAGAACCTTGTTTGGTGGCATTAGGTAGGGATGAAGGCCTTTGGAGTATCCCAGAGACCTTCCTCATACATGGGCAAACAGCCTGGAAGCTTCAGGTATGTATGTGTGTGGTGTGTGGTCACACACAGCCTGGCACACTGTCATCTGTCCAGTTTAACCATGAGGCGGCATTTGGCACATCCCACCCCATCCTGGTAAATGGGAGGGTTTCAACCCCATCTTCTGCAAGGCTGCTGTCCAGTGCCCAGCCCAGCCCAGGCCTGTTAGGGAAGCAAAGGAGGTTGCTTCTCTCTGAGGATCAACCTGTGTTACCTGGGGCTTGAGCAAAGCAGTGGGTTTCAGAAAGTGACCTAAGGGTCTACCCAGCCCTGCTTTCCAACTGAGGGTTGGAACATGTCAAAGGCTTCTTGGCCTGAGACCTCAGTCCTCATGCCCGTCTTCCAGCATGTTCATCTTTGAGCTCTCTTTGTCTCTGTCAAGAGGCATCTGGAAGAGTAGGCTGATATCTGGGCCTCCAAGTTCCTGAGCTCTTTCAAAAGGTACAGGTTAATACTTGCTCAGTGGTAGGTTTGGTGACAGAAATAGGGACCCACTGCTCATGTCTTTAAGACTTCAGAGTGGGGAGTAGGCACACAGCATCATAAACAGCACTACACAGTAAAAAGTATAAGCTTCGTCAGTCACATGGTGTTCTTGGGAATCCTTGAACTCTGCCGTGCCAAACTTACCTGCATAATGTATAGATTTGTGGTTTTTGTGTCCCAATAAAACACCAATGGAAAAGCAGCTGTCTGGCTTCTGGACTGTGTTTTATCAATGACTGCTCGGCTGGGAAAGAGAAGCTAAGGTTTGCGATGCCTGTGTGTGTAAGTATTCTGCTGACAGTCTTTCACCTGGGTTCATCTGGAAAGGCCCAGGTAAAAAGAGAAGAAGGGAGAGGAAGGGAGTCATCTCAGAGGGGTTTGGAAAGACGTTTCTAACAAGGCATGTGAGAAGGCCCGAGGGAGGGAAGAATCTTGTCAGAACATCCTGGGACATACTTCTTTTACTTTTTTTAAGAGGTAGGGTTGGTTTTAAATTTTTTAATGGAATATATTCTTCATTTACATTTCAAATGTTATACCCTTTCTGGGTTTTCCCCCTCCCAGAAAACCCCCAACCCATCCTCCCACCCCCTCCCTCCAAGAATATGCCCCTCAGTCCAGTGGTTGGCTGAGAATATGATCAGATCAAAGTCCCAAGACTTGGGAAGATGGATAGAACACGGTCAAACAGATCAGGAACCTGGGGAAAAGCTGCTTTAACAAACCAAACAGTTCTAGATGCTTCTAAGAGCTTTGGTGAGTTAGGTCAGAAAAGTCCATTGGATTAAGCCTCAGCCGTTTTGTTGGTTTCGTTGGGAGCGGTGTCAGGAGTATGGGGGCGGAGGGCCAACAGACTGGTGGACAGCAGTCTGCCAAGGCAGGGTGGAGCTGTGAGGTGAAATTTCAAGGAGAAACCAAAGACTCGGTTCAGAATTCCTTCCCATGGTTGGCTGCTAGAGTAGGAAGCTGGGCATTCTAAGGGGGAGGGGGGAGAGCTGTACATGCATCTCCTTTCTCCTCTCTCCTGTGATGAAGAGTCTCTGATTGCCAGTTTGATTAGATTGTGAGATGCCTAGAGCATTAGTAAAGTGTGCCTAGGTATAGCTCTGAGCTTGTCTCCAGAGAGATTATGATAGCTCTGACCTACTCCGTGGGATGATTTGTTGATGACTTCAAAACTGGAATATTGAAAGTTAGTGACACAACAAGAGGTGTGGCCTGGTTGTGAGAAGTGGATCTTTGGAGTTGTTATATAGCCTGGACCTGGCCTGATCTTATCACTCTTTTTTGCTTCCTGGTTGCTATGAGCCAACCACCCTTTGCCTCCTGTACCCATCTTCCACAATGTCTCTGCCTTTCGATAAGCCTCAAGTTGCGTTGAGATTAACCCTTGCCCTTGTCTAAGTTTCCAAATGGTGATAAAAGGTTGGCTGCCATGCCAGTGTTCAGAAATTCAGGTGGAGATGCCCACCACAGAGCTGGGGTCGTTTCAGGGAGGAGTGAGGAGGAAGAGGTTATGTCTTCAGGAGAGAGTCACAGGAGAGGTTCAAGTGACAGATTACAAAGCCCAAGGTCTACAGACTCCGTGAGATATGAAGAATTGACTTGGGAGAAATCATCAGATCCTCTGAAGGAGGAACCAGGAAGGAGGTCTCAGGCAGAGAGAAGCACTTGTATTTGGGGAGCTGAAGTGATCTCAGGGAACGTTAAGGCCCAAGTGAGGACACAGGATGGCTGGCCAGAGGTGGGAGACAAGCTGTGAAGGGATGAAATCCTGGACTGGAGAGGCAGAGAGAGAGCTGGGTGAGCGGCCAAGGACGTCATGAAGCCAGAAGGGCACACACGTTAGAGAGGGGCGGAGATCGGGAGCCGACATCCTTGGTGAGGAAGACATGACCAGAGATGACAGAAGAACAGAGTGGGCATGTCAAAACATGGTTTCCCAGGTCAGTGGCACTTAAAAAGGAGACGCTGGATAGAGCCACATGGATGCCAGCAGCCCGGAAGGGGTGAATGTAGGGGCTAGAGATCATACTATCCCAAATGAACAAGCATCTGCTCACCGCAGAGTGGGCACCAGCCAAGTACCAATTACACCCGAGTCTAGCTAAGCAAACCAGTAGACTTATTTTGCTTACCTATGAGTGTGTGTGTGTGTATGTGTGTATCTATATCTATACATATATCTATATCTATCTATATACCTATATCATCTATCTATCTATCTATCTATCTATCTATCTATCTATCTATATGGGATTACTTAGAGGAGAGAGAGAACCAGCATTGTGCATGTATGTGTGTGCTTTCATGTGCACATACACAGTGTGTGTGTGTGTGTGTGTGTGTGTGTGTGTGTGTCTGTAAACTTTACTGAATGTAGAATCACTTTGTAGACAGGCCTATGGAATATCCATGAGGGATTTTTTAGATTAGGTTCTGAAGACTCTCCTTTACTGTGGGTGCCATCACTCAGTGGGCTGGATCCTGGCCTGAATAAAGCTAGTTGGGTACCAGTGTTCATCTCTCTTTGCCCCCTGCATTATGAATTCGATGGGACCAGCCTGCTGCAAGTTCCTGATGCCACGATTTTCATGACATAAGGAACTGCACTCTCAAACTGTGAGCCAAAATAAACCCTCTTCCCTTAAATTTCTTTTGTCTGATCAAACAATGAGACAAGTATATGACCCTCCCAAATAGCTACATTGATTATAATTTTTAAAGATATCCTACCTGGCACAAGCAATTGCCTCCCCATAGCTGGATAGATGGAATCTCTCTGTCAGTCAATCTTTCCTATGTACTCTAGGACTTCCGAGACCACATACAGCCAGGGTAGAACCGGATGCAATTGCTATGGATACACCAGAGGGAGCAAGCGAGTGGAATCTCAAGTGAGCACATAATGACCCTTTGTTCTCCCTCCTCCTGCAAGGGAGCATCGGTCAGCAGGCCAGGACCTGTTGAGGGTCTCTTGTTGCAATTATTATTAAAATAGTGATCCGTGCATTATGCAGCCTGACAGTCCATGGCAGGGATTCCATCCCCTGCCTTCTCTACTGACCTGACCCTCACCTTTGCATCTCTAATTTCTGTTTGAGAGTCGGATTTAATGGTCAACTTGACCCAATCCCGAGTCACCTGGGAGAAGGGCTTCTGAACCTGTCTGTGAGGAATTATCTGAAACAGGTTAACTGATGTTGGAAGATCCCTGTCCGTCATCCTGTGTGGGCAGTGCCAGTTCCTGGCTCTGGGTCTTGGACTGAATAACAGAAAGCTAGTTGAACACGGGCGTACATCCATTTCTCTCTTCTGACTGCAGATAATAGTGTGGCCAGCTGCTTCAAGGTCCTCGAGCCTTGACTTCCACAGCTTGATGAACTGTAGCCTAAAACAATAAGCCAAAATAAACTGTGCCCCACTTAAGTTGCTGTTACTGGGGGCACTAAGACAACTCCCTGCTTTATCTAAGAAACATCCCTAAGCAATGGGCTCCTTCACCCACCGTCAACCATCTCATCACACACTGGTGGCTGTTCTGGGTTTAGTGCCCTGGCCTGGTCCTGATGGTGCCTCCTTCTCAGGAGGGAGAGAGACAGGCTAGACTGTGCATGTCTCTTCTCACCCACTCCCACCCTGCTGGGGGATGGTCAGCTGGGATGACAGTCACTCAGGACTCCCCGTGTCCCTGTAAGCACAGTGTTCTGGGAGGGAAGAAGGCTGAGGCTCACCTGACCTCCAGCCCTGCTCCAGCAGCAGGACTTCCAGCCGAGCTCCGACTTCCTTATCTCAAGCTTGGGGTTGTGAGTCCTGGGGAGAGGGTTAATGGAGGGAGCACTTGGCATTAACTTTGAGCAGGCCAGCCAGCCCTGTGTCAGCACAGGCTGCTGCTGCTCCTTCCTGGGGAGGAGAGGGGACATGTCACCCCCTCAGCCCACCCCCACATTGATGCCTGTCTCGGCAGAATCAGCAAGAAGTTTCTACTTCTCAACCTTGCACTTTCCCTCTTCACAGAAATCACTTCTGGATTCCATTCTCTCCTGAGCTCAGGTCCAGTGAGTTGCAGGGTTTGAGGCGAAGCTGCGGGTTTCCTGACAGGACCACGGTGGGAAGGAGGATGGTCTCCTGCCTGTGATCTTGAGCTCTGAGAGAGGCTAAGTGAAACAAACATGGCTAGTGGGAAGGGGGTTTTATTGCACAGAAAATATTCTGTACCCCAAACACACATGAATTAGAAGGTAGAAAAGAAGAGATGATAAGAACAGTTCACCTGTGATAAAATGTGCAGGGGACATTTGGGGAGAGTCATGTAGAAGACATTCCAGAGGAAGAAAAACAAGAAGTAGGATAGAAAAGAGACTGCCCTCACCCCTTTAGAACTCATCTCCCCAAAGGAGACAGTGTGTGGCCTTTCTTGAAGTGGCCCTGGGTCCCATCATTCCAGCTGAGTGAGGCAATCCCTCTGGTGTAGTGGACATTCTGGCAAAAACTGCCAGGGTCAGAGGTGAACCATGCACAGCCTCTCCGCTCATCTTTGCTGTCATGCTAACGAAGTGACAAGAGTAAACATGAAAGGCACAAGGAGTGTCCTCACCAATGAGGTGGAGAGGTGATTCTGCGGGCAGCTCCAAAGGAGGAGGTACGGGGAAATTGATGTTTTTTGTTTGTTTGTTTTTTAAAGCTTCACAGAGCCCCCAGAAGAACAAAGAGTACCCTCAAGCCAGAAAGAAGTTCCTCCGATGAGACAGGAGAGCAAATGCCCTAGAATACCAGGGCAAGGCATAAAAATGAAAAAGGCAAGTGGCCATAGAACATGGTAAAAACAGCTGATTGTTGATTATCCAGACAGGAAACATGGAAATCCTCACAGTGTTTTAGGGAGAGCAAACAAACAAACAAAACTTCCTAAACACAGAGTTCTTGCACCTACAGTGTTATCGCTGTGAAGAGACATTGTGACCAAGGCAACTCTTATAAAGGCAAACATTTAACTGGGGCTGGCTTACAGTTCAGAGGTTCAGTCCATTATCATCATGGCGGGAAGCATGGCAGCACACAGGCAGACTTGGTGCTGGAAGAGCTGGGATTTCTGCATCTTGATCTGGAGGCATCTGAAGGGGACTGACCTCTGTAAGCAGCCCGGAGGAGACTATCATCCACCCTGGGCAGAGGCTGAGCACAGAAGGAGACTGCCTTCTGTGGGCAGCCAGGAGGAGGGTCTGGATCACACTGGCTAGACTTGAGCATACATATGAGACCTGAAAGCCCCACCTCCTGATACACGCCCTCTAATGAGGCCACACCTCCTAATAGTGCCCCTATCATACATACTGAAATCACCACAGGATGCAGCATGGTAGGTTTGGTGCAAGGCATGAGAGGTGGCTGGTCACATTGCATCCACAGTCAGGAAGCAGACAGTGGAGAGACAATGGGGCTTTAAAAGCTCCAGACCCACCCTCTGGAATCCACTTCCACCAGTGAGGCTCAGCCTCCTAAAGGGTCCACAACTTTCTCAAACAGCATCAGCATGTGGGAAGCAAGCCTTAGGTAGGATATTCTCCACTCCACCAGCAGCAGCCTGGAACCAAGGTCTCACTCCATAAGTGCATGTCTGAAATACGATCTCAACGTGAAATGAGGCTAAATCATCTCGAAGATTCTAATGGAGATAAAACAAAAACACAAAAGTCAACGCCACTGCCCCCTAAATCATCCAACCACAACTCTGGCCATTTTCAAATCTACAGGACACATCTTACATAAACTCACTAGGCTGCCTGGAGGTTTCCTAGCAATTGGTTACCATGACATTTCCTAATCCTCACGTGATTGGCCCAGCACACAGGAGCATGCCGAATGCTGAGCTCTAAACCGGAGACCAGACCAGCATTTATTTGATTTCCTCCAAATGATCCCAGAGGTGACTCCCTGCGTGGCTGGTCCTTGAGAATCTGTCATTCATTTTTGTTTGATATGAAAGCCTTATGTCCTTTAACAAAATAATGCCTCTGTGGTTTTATTTCCAATTATGCCCAATGCCAACATTAAGTATCTTTCTGCATTGCCTATAGTTGAGAGGGTCAGGTTGCTTCCATATGGTGGTATCATTTTAAGACAATCAACCCAGCCATTCACTGGTCTGATCCCCAAGCAGGACAACCGCAGACAGTTCTTCTTATTCTGTTTATGGGAGCTGGGTGGAGCCTGTAAGGACACATACTAATACAGAGCTACTTGATTCCATCAAGCAATGCAGTAATGGGTTTGTTTTCTATCTCTGTTAGAATCTTACAAATTTAAGAACAGTCACAAACAGAAACTCCAGCACAAAGAATAGGACTCAAACAGACGTTTCAGGACAAACGTATTAGAGGTTAAAAGCTGCCTGGAAGTGAGGAGAATGGAGAAAAAACAAAGTCCTTCTGCTCAGGGAGAGGCTAGCAGCCAGAATCCTGGCACAGGTGACCTCAGAGTGCCAAGGGAAGTTCAGAAAAAGAGTAAGGGAGTCAGTCCAAAGCCTTGGTCAGGGACTTCAAAACAGACTTAGGCTCTGGCCAGCACCTCGATGAAAAAGAAGTGAAGAATGAACCCAGGCCCACCTAGCTTCTCCTCATGGCAGCTTCTAGAGACTGAATTGTGAGAAAGGAAAACACAGTATCCACTCTGAAATTACTGGATCCAGGGAAAGGAAAGGGAAAGGGGGAGGGGAAATGAGCAAGGAGAGCAAGCTGAGGAGGAAGAGGGAAGGTGGGAGGAGGAAGAGGAAATACATTTAGTTATGGACAAGCAGGCACAGAGGCACCCTGGATTCCATTAGCACTTAAACGGACCGTGATACTGATAAAGCTGTAGAGCAACCTGAATCCTCAGCATACGCATTTATTTAGTTCACATATCTGCATCCTTGAAGCCCGCTTGGGTTGAGCAGTTCAGGACAGGGTCTCCTGTTCACTGCTACATACCGGAAGCTGGCTGGCGCACTGGCTCCACGTGTTCTCCAGTTACTGCCTCTCATCTTTCAATAAAAGCCCTGGGGTTACAGGCGAATGCTAGCATGTTCCGCCTTGCATCGGATCTGGGACTCGAACTCAAAGCCTTGCTCTGCGTGACTCTCAGGACTGCCGCTGCCTCACTGCGGCTGCGCTGCCTGCTCCTCCTCCCCTTCAGCCTGGTCCCCTCGCTTTCCCACTGCCTCTCTCTCTCCTCTCCTCTCTTGCTCCCAGCAGCCAACATGACTGGAATCCCCTAGTTCAAATGTCCTAGCTGCAAATGCGGGAGTTGCGTTTGTACTTCAAATAGGAAGGGAAAACCGGTTTTGTTTCTGTAAGGCTATCTCCTCTTACTATCCACGCCTCAGTAGAACACGGTGGGCCTCCCTCATCTCAGGAATTGTCGGCAGGCAGATATCATTTTGGAGCTGCAAATGCATTGCCCCATCGTATTGTATCCTTTTGCTCTGATATGATTGGGCCATCTTTGAACCAGTCCCTAAGGTGGGAGGAAGGCTCTGGGCAGATTGACTCAGCGTTAAGTATCACTAATTCCTAATTAATTAAGAAGTATCACCTAACACTATGTAACAAACTCGCCATCTCAGCCGCGTGTACCGAAGTCTCCCAAAAGAAGCAATGCTTACATTAACGTTCTACAAGGCCGATGGACGGATTAGAATTTCAGTGACTGTGGACATTTGGAAGGTTGCAGGACCAGAGCCTAATTAGAATTTATCTTCAGCTAACTTCACTTCTTAAATAGCACTTGTTACCTACCTCTATTTGTGACTTCACATCTTGGTGAGGACCAGGTAAACCCTTCCGGAATGTGCAACAGACACCTGGCTTCTACATATGTGTGGTTAAATAGCATGAAAGCTGAAGTAGAGGCTCCTGCATTGCTGTAGCTGAGGTCCCCACCAATGTATTTGAGAGGTGTTTTGGCCCGTGACTTTCTTTGATTCTGTTGCTGTACAGTGTCATAAAACTGTTACCTGGCCACTCCAGAATAACTGTCTCTTGGTTCCTTTGAGGTGAAAGCTGGATTTTCATGTATCAACAGCAGTGGGCGTAAAACGTGTATTTCTTTCTTTCTTTCTTTTTATTGGATATATTCTATATTAACAATTCATTTCCCTTTTTCTGGTTCCCCACCCCCCAAAGGTCCCACATGCCCTTTCCCGCCCCCTGCTCCCTCTTCCACCCCTTCCCTCTTCCCTGTTCTTGTATTCCCCTACACTGATGCTTTGATCCTTTCCAGCACCAGTGTCCACTCCTTTCTTCTTGTCAGACATCATTTGGTACGTGAATTGTGTCTTTGGTGTTCCAAGATTCTAGGCTAATATCCACTTATCAGTGACTGCATACCATGGGTGTTCTTTTGAGACTGGGTTACCTCACTTAGTATGATGTTCTCCAGCTCCATCCATTTCTCTAAGAATTTCATGAATTCCTTGTTTCTAATGGCTGAATAGTACTCCATTGTGTATATATACCACATTTTTTGTATCCATTCCTCCGTTGAGGGACAACTGGGTTCTTTCCAGCTTCTGGCTATTATAAATAAGGCTGCTATGAACATAGTGGAGCATGTATCCTTATTGCATTCAATCCTGTGTCTGCAGCCTGTAGCCCTACCGGGTCAGCTGGGCTGGCCTGTGTCGTTCTGTGTGTTTCTCACGGTTACTGCTCCACGAGGAGAGCAAGAAAACTACAACATTGAATTGTCAGCAACAGCACCATGAAAAGCAAGAGACTGTCCCAGAAATTAAACATGATTATTTCTTGTCAATTGGAGTGTAAAAAGCACAAAATGAAACTTGTCTTGTTCTGCCTGATTTCAAACGACTCCCCGGAATTAAAGGATTTATTCAAAATTGGCAGCCCTCCTCCCACTTCTGTATTTAATAAGAGCCTGAAATCAGGAAGGACACCCTCCCCCCCCCCCCGTTACCTACCATGGTAACTGATCGCACAGCTAACAGCACGTCCATTGCTGTTTTCAATGCTTGGGCTGAGATGCAAACCACACATGGTCTCCTCTCTGCTGACCCTGCGGTGTTTGCTCTGTGCCAGAGATCAGCATCCAAGCTTTCAAATCCAGATCTCAAAGGGTCAACTGAAAAACCAGATTAGGCCACTTTCCAAGGATGTTTTGAAGCATTTATTTGCTTAAGTGACTATAAAACTAGCAATGTGGTTAGGGTCAAATTAACGCTCTGGCATGGTCTTTGAATTTATCTCACAGGCTACACTCAGCTTGGACATTTTTGCACCAACTGGCAACATCCTTAAAAACAGCCAGTCATCAAGACTTCTACAGCTGAGAAAGCTTCACTTCCTCCTGGGGGTCTGCAGGCATGTTTATGAACACATTTACTTTAGAATCCAACGACACTGTATGTCTACGTATACGTGTGCACATCTGTGTTTTATGCATGTGTGTATATATGTGCATGCATGAATGTGTATGTATATGTGTGCATTGTGTGAGTGTATACCTATGAGCGTATATGTGTGTGTGTGTGTGTGTGTGTGCGCATGTATTCATATCTCTGTATGTACCTATGTGCATATGTGTATGTCTGGCCACACTTAACATATGTGCTCACTATGAAGAGACAAATGTCTACTCTGTACAGGTAGCTAGCTTAAATAACTATATTTGTAAATACTTATATTTTACAGTTTTCCCCCTTCTACTCTATTATTTTCTTCTCATATCTCACTTTCTTGCTTGTGTATGATTGAATGATCTATATTGTTTGTTAAATATTATGCACCTTAATTTTCAGTTATTAAGCTAAAGCCACATTCATATTCATAAGACTGCATGGGAATAAATTCCATTATATATATATGTATATGTTATATATAATATATATTATGTATATACACACATATATGTATAGTATGTATATATATTCTTTTCACCTATACATTAATCTGTCTACCTCCCTATCCTCTATCTACCTATCTACTTATTTATCATGTATTGATCTATATCTATGTATCTGTATATTTTCATTCTATCATATTATTATTATTCTCCTAATGAGACAAATACATTGCCTTGGTTTTATTCTCTCTCTCTCTCTCTCTCTCTCTCTCTCTCTCTCTCTCTCTCTTCCCCTCCCCCTCCATCTACCTTATTGACGTCTTTTTGGACAGCAGCCCTAACTACAGCATCTGAGCTGTTGCCAGGTCCTTTGTCCTCACAGCACCTTTTGGATTTTTATTTTTAACAGCCCCGGTTTGGATGGCAAATATGAGCAGCTGTTTATCTAAGAACACTTTTATTGCACTCTCACACTTAAAAGACATTTTAATCAGCTATAAAAAAATCTAGATTGCAAAGTACTTCTCTGTATAATTAAGAGTCTGTGGCATCCAATAGTGCTGTTAGGACATCTGGTTTCTTATTGATTGTTACTCCCCTGTGGAATTTCTTTCCGACTCTTCAAAGTGTTTGGACTCTTTCTTTTACTTGATATTATTCAATTTCACCATAACATTTTGCTTTTTCTACCCCTCCCCTTTTATTTCTTTGGGTTGTTTTGTTTTGTTTTGTTTTGTTTCTTGGTGATGGAAATAGAATCCCGGATCTCATGCATCATAGCTAGGCTTTTTTTTTCAGCCTAGGATAGCTTCAAACTCATTATAACCTTTAAATTCCTAATCCCCCTGCTTCTACTTCTACTTTCCAAGTAGGATCACAGGCATATAGCACTATGCATGGCTCTCTTTTTATTTTAAGACAGGGTGCAAGAGTGCTCTCTCCTCCCCTCTCACCACCAGCTGTAGTTGAGAGAGCTGTCCCTGCCTCTCTCACTGGCTGCAGGCCCCTTTGCTTTGCCTGAGCAACACAGTGGAGCTGGCCCTGAGGGTGAGACCACGGGTCCCACCTTGTGAGGGCGGGAGAGCTGGCCCAGCCCCTTGCAGCTGCGGGGCCCTGTGTCTTGAATGGGTCTCACAGTGGAGCTGGCTCTTGAGGCCTGGGTGTGGGTGAACTGACACCAAGGTATGAGAGCAGAGCTGAGACCCTGCCTCCTGCTGACGGAGATGCTGGCATTGGGTGGCCTAGCTGAGATAGTGACGGAGAGCTTGCCAGCCCTGGTAGTACTGATAAGGGGGAGATGATGTGTTGACCAGCTCAGCTACAATCCAGGCCAAGATCCAGGGCTATGCATTGACTCACCCCAAATCTATATCATCTGTGAATGGTTGGGATGCATGGAAGAACCAGGCCTGCCGTTCAAAAGCTGCAGGATCTCCATGTCACACAAGGCAACAAGATAACTGGGAGGAGTCCCGATGAGGATCCAATATTGATCGTGTCACAGAAGTCAGAGACCTTGAACCAGACCAATGACTTGTAATGAACATTTGCAAGTGAAAATGTGTGGACAGAAGAGGATACACTGTACCCTTATACTTCATGACATATAACAGCTTCCATGATGAGATGTGTGTGTGTGTGTGTGTGTGTGTGTGTGTGTGTGTGTGTTATTTTGGAGGGGAGGTTGGAAGAGTGAAGGGTGGATAGGAGGGGGCAGGGAGATGAGCAGGACTGGGGTGCATGATATAAAACTCACAAAGAATCAGTAGAGAGTTAATATATATGTATTTAATGTTATATAGTCCTTTATTTTCTCCTCTAATTAAGCCAAATCCAAATCTTCTTTTAGATGACTCAGATGCCCTGAGAAGGATTTAATAATAGCTCTTAATGATTCGTTTGAATATCTTATTCTGAAGTCACTCTCCTTTGAAGAGTGTCGGTGTGAAACTTTGGCTCCCAGGAAGTATGGGTGAAGATCTGTGCAGAGTCTGCTTGGTGAGATGGTTCTAATAGTACTTAATAACTGCGTTTCTCTATGCCCTGCCAAAGAGGTTGGGTATTACAAAACCACTTTAGAATACAGCAATAAGCAGATGAATAGCTAAAGACTTTAATTAAGCTTCTTAAAATAAAGTACTGTTTCATTCCCCTTTCTGAACTCAGTGTCTATCAACCTTATAAACTAGTTCTTAAACTAATTGCTTGGGTAGAGCTCAGGATTTATAATTTGCAGAAATGTATTGTTGCATAGAAAATTCCAAGATTCTAAATGCATTTGATATCCATGATTGCTGGATGCCAAACCCTTTCCTCCATGACAGAACGGAGAGTGTTCTCCACCTGCCTGTCTGAGCCTGGCTGTGTGACTTCAGGCAAGCTGCTTCTCTGTGTGTGCCGTACTTACCTCCTGTGTTCAACTTGTGTGCTTAGAGAGATCTCTTGAGCGCTTTCTTGCTGTGGAAGCATCCATCTATAAGTAGACACAATCTTCCCTACTCTCATTAACGTAAATGACTTTTACAAATGTACAGTTAGTCTCATTTTATTAATGTTAATTAATACTATGTTCCACAAATTCTAGCACAGAGGAAAGCTGAATCTGAGGAGTGACTGTCTATATACTGTCTATATACCATTTATATGCTGTCTATATACTGTTTATATAGATTACATACTGTCTATATACCATTTATATACTGTTTACATAACATTTATATAGTTTATATGCTGTCTATATACTGGTTATATACTGTCAATATACTGGTTATATACTGTCTATATATTCTTTATATACCCCTTCTAGGTTGTACTACTGGTTTACGTCTGTTTCCTGCCACCTGTTCTATCCACCCCTCCATTCCCGCACCCCTCCTTCATCCCATGGTATTTTGATAATTTTCAAAGTAGGTCACATATACCAGAATCAATCATCTCTAATTACTTCAGCATGGAGGACCTGAAGTTCGTCAATAGCTTATGACTTCATTTGTTTTTAAAAATAAAGTTATGTACTGAGAAACCCACTAAACTCCTACAGTGAGAACTGCATTCATGAGTACAAGATAAACCTCAATCAAGATAACGAGAGTTTCGATCACCCTGAAAGTCCCCTTATGCCCCTCTCTAGTCAACCCCTCCTTCTTCCACCATGCCCCATTGCTAAAGGTGATTTGGGGTCCTCAAAACTCTACAAAATGTAAAAATATATGTTACCTTCATGACTGGCTTCCACTCAGTGTGCTTCTGGTTCTTGGAATTAAAAAGTCTAAGACTGAATGTTTTTCTGTCATCTCAGGATCAGAAGTAAACTTACAGTCTCTCTCTTCTTCCCCTCTCCCTCTCTCCCTCCCTCCTCTTCCTCCTTCCCTTTCTCCATCATTATTCAATACACAGGCACATATTAGGCAAGCACACCATTACTGACATACATCCCCTAGTCCCAAATTTCATTTTTAGAATGGTCATGATATGGAACTGGTGGCAGTCTTTACTTCCTGAAGTTTCGTTTCAAATCATTCCAACCACAGAGATGCTCAGATAGTGTGGCATTTTCCAGATCTCTGTAGCTTGAGTTCACTCTGTTTCACATATAAGAAAACCAGAATCTGGAGAGCTCTGGTGACCATTGGATGGTATCCAGTAAGAACGCAGGTCTATTTAACATTGTTTTGCTAATCCCTTGCTCTCTTATGCCTTGTCCTGGTTTAAATAGTGTTGTTAGCACACTCACACACACATGTGTGTGTGTGTATATATATATTCATATATATATATATATATATATATATATATATATGAAACATATATAGGTATGGGCTGGAGAGTATGTCAGTGGTTAGGAGTAAGTACTGTTCTTGAAGAGTACACAAGTTCAATTTCCAGCATCCTCACTGGGTGGCTCACAACTCCCTGCAACTCCAGCTTATTATTATTATTATTATAGCTGTACAGTACATGAAGTCATTTACAATTAGGGGGTGGCTCTCAACTTACAGTCACCTTCCCCTCAGAAGCTAAAAGTGCTAGGCAGTGATGTGTTTATCCAGACTCCCTTGCAGCTAGTTCACCAACGAGATCAAGGCTCTCCCACTCTGATAGACCTAGGCAGGTTTTATCCCAGAAGAGAAATAATTGTTTCACCAGAAATAAATGTAGCACCAGTAGGTTCCTCTCCAGATCTAGCAATGAGCTGTCAGTTGGAGTCTGCTTCAAGGCTGATATCACTTTTGTAAGCTCATCAGTGTCTATTTCGTAGCCAGACTCTTCTCTTACTTCTGAATCAAACCCTTGACAAGTATGATTAATAATATTTATATTTTCTATTCTTACTAAACACTCTAAGAACTCCATGCTAGGAATTGTACTAAATAGGTTACATATGAGAATTCATTTATTCTTTACAATAATACCATGAGATAGGCTTCATATGCCCACTCTTCAGGTCAGAGAATTGCAGCCCAGTGAGGAAAGATATCTGAGCTGGAGGAATATACTCCAAAATAACTAAGGAGGTAGTAAGGATGGTGTCTTACTTTGGGTTTTACTGCTGTGAACAAACACCGTGATCAAAGCAAGTCTTATAAAAGACAACATTTAATTGGGGCTGGCTTACAGGTTCAGAGGTTCAGTCCATTGTCATCAAGGCAGAAGCATGGCAGCATGCAGGCAGGCATGGTGCGGGAGGAGCTGAGGGTTCTACATCTTTTTACAAAGGAAGCCAGGAGCAGACTGGGCATGCTCAGGCATCTAGGTGGAAGATCTCCAAGCCCACTCCCCACAGTGACACACATCCTCCAATAAGGCCGCACCTTCTAATAGTGCCACTCCCTGAGCATATACAAACCATTACAGATGGGATTTGAACTAGGCTGTCTGAATATAGGTCTAACTGTTTTCTGAAATGTTAAGATTTGTTCTTATTTTATGTGTATGGGTGTTTTGTTTATATGCATGTCTAAGTGCCATATGTGTACAGTGCCTGTGGAGGCCAGCAGAAGGAGACAGGTGCTCTGGAATGAGTTAAAAATGTTTGTGAGCCACCATGTGAGTGCTGAGAACCAAATTCAGGTTTACTGGAAGAACAGCTGGTGCCCTAACCACTGAGAAACCTGGCCTTTACTATAACACCATGGCCATGTATAAACACATACATGTGTTTTTGTATAGGTGGAGCAATATTTTATACGCCACATGTAGGATTCTATTTCTTTATCTGCAGTTTTCCCACGCCCACCCCTCTTTTTACCCTCTTTCTGTCTTCTCTCTGATAAACCAAGTGTGTTAAACTTCTACACACAGTCACTGCCATTTTTGCATGAGACAACCTTTGGAAATTTTTACCAAATATAATGTGACACATTTTGTGGAAAAGTATTGAGATTTATCCTAAGGAGACAAAGATGAAAAAGTGGTTCAACTTTTGGGACTTGTTGAGAAATTCATTTCTTTAAATCTTGGGCAAACTAACCCCGTTATGACTTTTCTTAGTGACTCTACAACATGTGAAAGATACTTTTCAATATTGCAATCAACAAAAACCAATTCCTTAATGAATAGTGGGTAAAGATACAAAGACAAATCAAATTGTTCTGTTGAATATGACTGTGAAATTTTTGGCAAAATTGTTGACATTTGCAGAAACTAAGATTCAAAACAATGACTATAATGTTTCATTGCCAAGACCAAATAAGGCCATTTTTTTCTCTTACTTTAGAACTTGTATTAGTATAATTTTAAAATATTACTTTCCTTTTATTGGGGGATAACATTTGTTTAGTTTTCAAACTTTATTGTATTACTGTGATTTGCACATAATTTTACATCTAATACAATAATAGAAGCATTCAGCATTTACAATTATTTTCTGACCCCAGTTAGCTTTATTTTCATTTCATAATTATTACTGATTCTTTTGCAGTGAGAGAAATAAATTTATTTTGCAGAGTATTATAAAAACCACAGAAAATACTCAGATGTGTCTTTATTTACTTTTATATATTTACAATCCAGCCATTGCCCCCTTCCCTGTGCCCCCTGCCACAGTTCCTCATCCCATTCCCCTCACTGTCTCTGAGAGAATGCTCCCCGACTACCAGCTCTCCCCGCTCCCATCAGCAACAGAGGAGTGCTCCTCTTTCTCCACAGCCTTGACAGCATCTGCTGTCACCTGAGTTTTTGATCTTAGCCATTCTGACTCATATAAGGTAGAATCTCAGGGTCATTTTGATTTGCATTTCCCTGATGACTAAGGACTTTGAACATTTCTTTAAGTGCTTCTTGAATATTTAAGATTCCTCTGTTGTAAATTCTCTGTTTGCTCCATACCCCATTTTTTAATTGGGTTATTTGGATTTTTGAAGGTTAGCTTCTCGAGTTCTTCTTCTTCTTCTTTTTTTAAAATTAGCCCTCTATTGGAGGTGGGGTTAGTGAAGGTTTTTTTTTTCCCATTCTGTAGGTTGCCAATTTGTCCTATTGACAATGTCCTTTGCCTTACAGAAGCTTTTCAGTTTGATGAGGTTCCATTTATCAATTGTTGATCTTAGGAGTCTAAGCCATTGGAGTTCTGTTTGGGAAATTTCTGCCTATGAGTTCGAGGCTCTTTCCCACTTTATATTCCATTCAGTGTATCTTGTTTTATGTTGAGGTCTTTAAGCCACTTGGATTGAGCTTTGTGCAGGGTGATAAGTATGGATCTATTTTCAATTTTCTACATACAGACTACCAGTTAGACCAGCACCATTTATTTAAGATGCTTACTTTTTTCCCATTGTGTATTTCTGACTTCTTTGTCAAAGACCAATTATCCATAAGTGTATGGGCTTATTTCTAGGTTTTCAACTCTATTCTGTTGACCAACTTGTCAATGGCTTTTATCATTATTGCTCTGTAGTACAGCTTGCGGTCAGGGATGGTGACTCCTCCAGAAGTTCTTTTATTGTTAATAATTGTTTTTACTCTCCTGGGTTTTTTGTTTTTCCTTATGAAATTGAGAGTTGCTCTTTCCATGTCTTTGAAGAACTGTGTTGGAATCTTGATGGGGAATTCACTGAATCTGTAGATTTCTTTTGGAAGTATGGCCATTTTTACTATGTTAATTCTACCAATCCACGAGCATGGGAGATTGTTCCAACGTCTAAGGTCTTTTTTCTTTTATTTGGGATTTGAAGTTCTTTGCAGATCTTTCACTTGCTTAGTAAGGGTTACACCAAGATATTTTACACTATTTGTGGCTATTGTTAAGGGTGTTGTTTCCCTAATTTCTTTCTTAGCCTGTTTATCATTTATATAAAGGAAGGCTATTAATTTGTTTGAGTTAATTTTATATCCAACCACTTTGCTGAAGTTGTTTATTATCTGTAGAAGTTCTCTGGTAGGTTTTTTGTGGGGCTCACATATATATACTATCACATCATCTGCAAATAGTGAACCTTGACTTCTTTTTCAATTTGTATCCCCTTGATCTCCTTTTGTTGCCTTATTGCTCTAGCTAGAACTTCAAGTACTATATTGAAAAAAGACAGAGAGAGAGTGGGCAGCCTTGTCTTGTCCCTGATTTTAGTGGGATTGCTTCAAGTATCTCTCTATTTAATATGATATTGCCTAATGGTTTTCCATATATTGCCTTTATTATGTTTAAGTAAGGACATTGAATTACCTATCTCTACAATACTTTTAACATGAATGGGTGTTGCATTTTGTCAAATGTTTTTTCAGCATCTGATGAGATGCTCATGTGTTTTTTCTTTGCATTTGTTTATATAGTGGATTATGTTAATGAATTTTTATATATTGCTCCATCCCTGCATCCCTGGGATGAAGCCTACTTGATTGTGATGAATGATTGTTTTGATGTGTTCTTAGATTCGGTTTGTGAGAATCTTTTGAGTATTTTTGCATTGATATTCATAAGTGAAACTGGTCTGAAGTTCTCTTTCATTTTTGGATCCTTGTGTGGTTTAGGTATCAGAGTAACTGTGGCTCCATAGAATGAATTAGGTACTGCTTGATCTGTTTGTATGGAATAGTTTGAGGTGTGCTGGTATTAGCTTTTGTTTGAAGGTCTGGTAGAATTCTGCACTAAAGCCATCTGGCCCTGGGTGTTTTTGGTTGGGAGGTTTTTAATTACTTCTAATTCCTTAGGGGGATATGACACTGTTTAGTTTATCTACTCTGTATTTAACTTTGGTATGTGGTATCTTTCTAAAAAGTCATCCATTTCATCTAGATTTTCCAGTTTTGTTGAGTAAAGGCTTTTGTAGTAAGATCTGATGATTTTTTAAAATTTCCTCTGTTTCTGTTGTTATGTCTCTCTTTTCATTTCCGATTTTGTTAATTTGGATGCTGTCTCTGTGTCCTTTAGTTAGTTTGGCTAAGAGTTTGTCTATCTTGTTGACTTTCTCTAAGAACCAACCAGCTTTTGGTTTTGTTGATTCTTTGAATTGTTCTCTTTGTTTCTAATTGTTTGATTTCATTCCTGAGTTTGATTATTTCCTATCTTCTACTCCTCTTGGGTGTGTTTGCTTCTTTTTGTTCCAGGGCTTTCAGGTGTACTGTTAAGTTGCTAGTGTAGGATCTCTCCAGTTTCTTTATGGAGGCACTTAATGCTATGAGTTTTCCTCTTAGCACTGCTTTCATTGTGTCCCATAAGTTTGGGTATGCTATTTCTTCTTCTTCTTCTTCTTCTTCTTCTTCTTCTTCTTCTTCTTCTTCTTCTTCTTCTTCTTCTTCTTCTTCTTCTTCATTGAATTCTAGAAAGTCTTTAATTTCTTTATTCTTCCCTGACTAAGTTATCAAGGAGTAGAGAGTTGTTCGGTTTCCATGAGTATGTGGACTTTTTGTTGTTTTTGTTGTTGTTGAAATCCAGCTTTATTCCATGGAGATCTGATAGGAGGCATGGGATTATTTCAATCTTCTTGTCTGTTGAGGCATGTTTTGTGACCGATTATATCATTAATTTTGGAGAAGATTCCATGAGGTGCTAAGAAGGTATATTTTTCTGTTTTAAGGTAAAATGATCTGTATATATCTGTTAAATACAATTGGTTCATAACTTCTATTAGTTTAACTGTGTCTCTGTTTAGTTTCTGTTTCTATGTTCTGTCCATTGATGAGAGTGGGGTGGTCTCCCACTATTATTGTATGAGGATCAATGTGTGTTTTGAGTTTTAGTAACGTTTCTTTTATAAATGTGAGTGCCCTTGCATTTGGGGCATAAATGTTCAGAATTGAGAGTTCATCTTGGTGGATGATGTTTTTGATGAATATGAAGTGTCCTTCCCCATCTCATTTGACAACTTTTGGTTGAAAATCTATTTTGTTGGATATTAGAAAGGCAGTTCCCACTTGTTTCTTGGAGCCATTTGCTTGGAAAATTTTTTCCAGCTTTTTTCTCTGAGGTAGTGTCTATCTTTGTCATTGAGGTGTGTTTCTTGTGTGCAGCAAAATGTTGGATCCTTCTTGTGTATCCAGTCTGTTAATTTATGTCTTTTTATTGGGGAATTGAGTCTGTTGATAGTGAGAGATATTAAAGACAGATGATTGTCAGTTTCTGTCATCTTTGTTATTGGAGGTATTATGCGTGTGTGATGCGTGTCTCCTTTTGGTTTTTTGTGAGATGATTAATTTCTTGTTTTTTCTTTAGTGTAGATACTCTTTTCGTGTTGGAGTTTTCCTTCTAGAATTCTCTGTAGGGCTAGATTAATATATGTATTATATTATATAATAAATATTTAAATATGTATATTTTTAAAATTTGTTTTTCTCATGGAATATTTTGGTTTCTTTATCTATGAGGATTAACAGTTTTGCTAGGTATAGTAGCCTGGGCTGGCATTTGTGTTCTCTTAGGGTCTGTATCTTTCTAGGATTTTCTTGTTTTTAGAGTCTCTGTTGAGAAGTCTGGTGTGATTCTGATAGGTCTGTGTATATATATTACTTGGCCTTTTCCCCTTACTGCTTTTAACATTCTTTGTTTTGTGCATTTAGTGTTTTGATTATTTTGTGATGGGAGGAATTTTCTTTTTTGGTCCAATCTATTTGGTGTTCTGTAGGCTTCTTGTACTTTTATGGTCATCTATTTCTTTACGTTGGAAAGGTTTTTTTCTATGACTTTGTTGAAGTTGTTTTCTGGCCCTTTGAGCTGGCAATCTTTGCTCTCTTCTATTCCTATTATTTTTAGGTTTGGTCTTTCCATGATATCCTGGATCTCTTAGATATTTTGGGTCAGGAGCTTTTTATGCTTTGTATTTTCTTTGACCATTGTGTCAGTATCTTTTATGGTATCTTCTATGCCTGAGATCCTCTCTTCTGTCTCTTGTGTCTGCAGTTCCTGACCCCTTTCCTAGGTTTTCCATTTCCAGAGTTGCCTCTATTTGTGATTTCTATATTGTTTTTATTCCCAGTTTTAGTTGTTGAGCCATTTTGTTCAATTCCTTCATCTGTTTGATTGTGTTTTCCTGTATTTCTTTGAGGGATTTATTGTTTCCTCTACAAGGGCTTCTATCTGCTTAATTTTGTTTGCCTGTATTTCTTTAAATGAGTTATTTATATCCTCCTTAAAGATCTCTATTATCTTCATGAGATGCAACATGCTTTTCAGGTGTGTTAGGGTATCTAGGACTTGCTCTGGTGAGAGACCTGGGTTCTGATGGTGTCAAATATATTGGCTTCTTTTGCTTATGATCTTGTGCTGGCCTCTCACCATGTGGTTATCTCTGGGATTAGCTAGCCTGTGTATCTTAACTTTTACCACTTTTAAACTTATTTTTAATTGTGTATGTGCATGCATGATACATGTTTATAATGTGTGTGTAAAATGTGCTTGCACATATGTCATGGTTTGCATGTGGAGGTCAAAGTACACTTTTCAGGATTTTGTTCTCACTTTCCTCCACCTTATTTAAGGCAGGTGTCTTTCCTGCCTGCCACTGTATGGCTTATAGTGGGGCTATCTGGTGCTGTGTGGGCTTCCTGGACAGTCTCTGACTTTGCTGCTCATCTCCTTGTAAGAGAGTCAGGGGTTACTATTATGTGTACCCCAGGGGCTGAAACCAGTTGGTCAGATCTGCAACATAAGCACCTTTACCCACTGGACCAACTCTTTAAACAACCACAACTCCTCCTCCTTGAAGGTCGGCATGCAAAGAGTGAGGCTCTGGTGGGCATACATGGGCATGGATTAGCTGCAAAATACCACTGTTATCCATGTAAGAAGACTGAGGAACAAAGACTGATTGTTATGAGCCCCTGGCAGATCCTTTGTCCCCACTTAGATACACGTGTGGCTTCATCTTTAAGACAAGTGTCTTGCTTTCCCTGGAATTTCCCAGTGTCTACCTATCTACCTTGAAGTCAGTCAGGGTGAGAGAGTCCCTAGAGTCTGGGTCCCATTCTGTCTTCCTTTTGACCTGTCCTCTATAAGATGAGGAATTGGTGGTGTCAGGCTACTTTCTGAGGCCCTGTCTTCCTGATCTACCTTTTATACCACAACCAGATAGCTAGGCCTCCCCTAAGCCCCATACTATGCCCAGGTCTGGTGTAGGCATCCTCTCTAGGGTCAGTTCCACATGGTGGACTGCCTCTAGCATGGTTATTTCTATATTCCAGAGGCACAGGCAAGAAGCTGCTCTTCTCAGCCATAAAGTGTAGAGGACCTTGACTGTGCAGACAAGGAGTTCTTGTGGAAAGGGAGCAAGCTGGAGTGCTATGGAAAGAGAAAATCTTCTATCCCTGCCACCTAGTGTGAAGCTCCGAAGAGCATCAGAATTCTGAGTCCGAGTGTGACACTCCAGGACATTATGAAAGAAACACTTCATGTGACAGTATAATGGCACAACTCTATGTAATACATATCTAAATATCTTAAAGTTATGAGTCGGTATTTATATTCTTACTCTGAGCACTGTACATGTTGCTGGAGAACTGGAGCATGCTGGTCAGTGTTCATTGAGCATCCCTGAGGGGTGCAGTTGAGGTCAGGGTGAAGTGGAGGGAGCCCAGAGTCCAGATCTCAGCTGGTTTTCATGCAACTGTAGCTGAGTATAAGAGGGTAGCGCCAGGCGTGCTGGCTCTCAGGAGCCAGAGAAGCCAGCTGCAACACATCGCTGGTGCCCGCCCTCCCAAAATCACCCAGCAAGCTTGTGGCTGAGGCAGGATTTTGACCAATGTAGCCTGGCTGCAGAATCTAGATTCTCTTTGCTTCACTGCTTCCCAGCTCTCTATTTCCAGGGCCGTGTCCTCAGTCCCGAGAAACTCATAATGCAGCACACTAGGCTGAAGTAATTCCAACACACTGGTGGTTACAGTCTGCCAGTGGTTATAATTTGTCATGACTCACTGGGCTCCCAAAGCCGTACTCCACTCTGCTCTCTGTTCAAACACAACATCCTGACGAGTTCAAGCTTCTCCCTCATTTGCATATAGGTTATCTCATTTGCATATAGGTTATCATATCACAGACGTTTCTGATTCCCATGCCTTTCCCCCGTCCTCTGCTCTCCAGAACACTAACCTGCGTGCTAAACAGAGCCTGAGGGAGTACATTAAACGCATGGAGAAGTAGCAGAGTCAAAGCAGGCAGGAGTCCCGGCCAAACTCCTACTGCTTGTAATTGAGATGTTATACAATCCTATTAAAAGTTTGCAGACATCCAGTTTCCTTTATGGCTAAATATGACTGAGCCCGGACTCGTGAAACCCTTTAATATATTCCAAAAAAATCACAATATTAAATCCAAGATTATAATGGAACCCTGTGGCTTTAGAAGATGATCAGGAAAAAGTCAGCTACAGAGGCCGCACTAGAGGGAGCACATCTCTCTCTCTCTCTCTCTCTCTCTGAAATACAAAGAGTTATTGGGTTGGGAGTTTTTCAGCCCATGGTGGCACAGGCTGTAGGCGCCTTTCCCACATTCCTGAGGCAAACTTACAGCCAGCTGCTTACTGTGAGTTCCATTGTCCCTGGCTTTGAGTTTTGTCGGAGCATGAGGTGTGCTGGGCCCATGTACTTGGTACACAGTGGACTACGAGCTTTGGGGGATATGTTCAGAAGTAACTATTGTGTGATTTCCCACTGTAAGTGTATTATAACAATCAAATCTAGTTTCATAAATAAACAATAAAGAAAATGAAAATTCGGACAAGTTGTGATTTAAAAACTGAGTGTTTGTCAGAGAAAGGAACATAACTCATAGAAGTAGGTATATGATACACACACATATACATACATGCATATACCTCAATATATATAATATTTGTATATATAATTCATATATAAGTCATGTTTCTAATTCACATATATATTTTATATATAACATATATAATTTAAGTTAGAGTGTTCAGTAGAGAAGGCTTCTCAGACATAGGTTTAAGCCAATAAAGTCCTTATTAGCAGACTGGGACATAGACTGGGTTTTAGGAATCCCAGTGCAGCCCAGAGTCTTTCTCGGGATAAGCTTTTAAGCTCAAAAACTGCATATGTTCTGGGTCGACATACTTCAGTTAACAAGAACAGTTAGCCAGAAGCAGACCTTCAGCAGTTAAAAAACAAAGTTAGGCCATTTTGAGACTTTCCCAGAACTACATAGACTTTGATGGATTAGATCTTTGTTTTAGTTTTGGCAGGTGGGTGGTACTGCCCATGTGCAGAGTTTCACAGCCTAAATGGCACGTCCATCATGGAATCAGTCGTGCTACAGTGTTTATATGCATATGTATGTGAATGTTTATATGTATGTGTATGTATATGTATGTATAATCTATCTATCTATCTATCTATCTATCTATATATATATATATATATATATATATAACATATTTATATATTGGTTAAAGTAGCTTCTAGGCTGTGGTCCAAGTAGTCCAATAATGCTGTCTTCTGGTGAAAAGGTCGAGAATCCTGTGTTTGTTCAGATCGTGACACTGGATGACTCCGCATTCCCAGTGCTGGAGTCCTGGAGGACTCCTAGCGAGCTGCTGGTCCTCAGTCTACCTTGGAATCCTGGAGAAGTAAACTTTAACACCAGTGAAGGAGTCTCTGTCTTAGCAACAGGATAGGTGACCTTGCCAACAAGAGTTGGGGCACGCAGCCAAACTGCGAAAGCTTCCTTCTTCCGTGTCCTTCTATATGGGCTGCCTGCCGCCAGCTGGCGTGGCCTGGATTTAGGGCGGGTCTTTCACCTCAAATGATCCAATCGAGTCCAGCTGCTTGAGTTTTGTTGCTTCCAAGTGAAGTCAGGTTGACAAGCAGGATCAGCCGTCACAGTGAATGTCTTCAGCACTCCTCTACAGATGGCTCACCTGAAGGGAAAATCAATGGAGAAACTTCAGGGACTTGACATGCAATGTTCTCTGCAGCAGATAAGGAAGACACATTCTTCCCAGCAGCCCGCGGCGCTCTCTCTAACAAGAATTGCTTTACATGACTCAAGCAGGCCTTAGCGGGCGAGAGAGGATGCGCCTGATTCCTTGTCTCTCAGCAGATCACAGCGGAGCGAAATCAGAAACGAACAGCAAAAGAAACTCCAGAAACGGCGCAGGTACTTGGAGGTTGAAAAAAGTGTATTCTTGGAAGGAGCTGAAGAAAGCAAGCAGAAAGTGTAAAACTTTCCAGAATCAAGCGAGGCTGGATTCGCAGAGTACATGAAACCCTCTGGAAGCAACCCGGGCCGTTCCAAGAGTGAAGTTTATGTGAGCTGTAGGTTCTTACGTTTAAAGAGCAGAGGGGCTTGGTGGTCACACATACATCATGCATACATGCACAAAAGGCATATATATATATATATATATATGCATACACATGCATATATACATAAAGACATACATAAAAGAACAGGCTGCTTGTGGGCCATTTTGTAGCAATTTTACCGTTGTTATGAAATTGACACATTCTGCACACCTAGCCCAGCCTCAGTTCAGTCCGTCCAAGAAACCGCTGCTCCAATTCCCTCCGGCTGCGTTTCTCATTTACCCAACGGCACAGTTACAACCTCGAGGAGAAACGGCTGAGGAAACCATACGGTCTCAGAGACGGGCGATCATTCCCGGCTTGTGCACAGCCTGTTTTGAGTCACATTTTCGCTCTGGGATGCTTTCCTTGTCCCTTCGATGTGAATTTTGCTGGGAGCCTTCTATTTCTGTCACACTGATTGCTTCGTGTATGCTAGAAATCATTGATTTGGTATTTAGGAAATTGCCATGTTTGGGACAGCAGCACTTTCAGCTAATGGATTGATGAGCTTTAAACTTGCTATTTAAAAAAAAAAAAAAAAAAGAACATTAGAAAAACAAATTTCAGCCCATCATTTCCTAGGTTCGGGATAATGGTAAGCAGTGATCTCGATTATTATTCATTTCAGCTTTCTGTGCCTAACCAACCTGGGAAACCACATTTATCCCCCCCCCCCTTTACTTAGGACTTAGTGGGCTGAATAAATCAGTCTTTAAATATCAGTACCTTCTACTAGATCTTGGTGAATAGAATCAACCCTGGTCATAAACACTGACCCTTCACTATGACACTTCCTGTCTTCAAGGTCCACCGGGGGCTTTGGGATGGACTTAAAGCCTCCCCTGTGTCTGTGATGAACTCCGGAAGGGTTGTGAGCCTTGAACAGCACCTGGCAGCGCTCACCTGCTAAGTACCCACTCTGCTCGAGACACATTCACTTCTGATCTTCTAGAAAAATCTCCAGTGAGCACGGGACTAGGGAAAACAGGGGCATCAGGAAACTGTCAAAGGCCTGTCTTAGCTGGGCGTGGTGGCACACACCTTTAATCCCCGCACTCCGGAGGCAGAGCCAGGCATGCACGCATGCGCACACGCGGGCATGCGCACAGCCCCTCTCCCTGGGCAGCTAAATGCTGGGGGACTTGGTTGGAGCTACATTGTCTTACGGCCTGGTTCCATGATGCTGCCATCTTCCCCTCAGTGGACTAATCAGAAGGTGCTTTAGGCTAGTGTGCAGTCTGAGAAGCTGGGGCAAAAGGAAAGGGACCTCAAAGACGCCTTTCTCCCAACCACAGGGTTGCTGGGAAAGAGGTGGAGAGCAGCTCTGTTTTGGTCAGGCTCCTCCTGCCCTCTCCACACGTTCCTGTGAGGGTCTTTTCCAGCTGACAAGGCCTTTGGGGGGTGGGATATGTCTCACTAGTTGACAGTTCTCCCCCTCCAGGTGGCTCCTTAGCAGCCGGTTTTCATTAGCATGCAGGGTCTAATCTCATTAAGAATTGATGTTGGCAGAATTTATTTTTACCGCAGTTGGAGGAAGGAAAAGGTTAGCTCCTTGCAGAGCCATTCCTGTACATGACTCCCCAGCCCCAGAAATGCTTCCTGAGGCTTTTCCAGTCCTGAGGAAGGCAGGGCTTCAGGGGGGAATGAAGAAGGACCAGAGCAGCATCCACCTAGACAGTGGTCTCCTGCCTTCTACTCACACCACAGACACACTCACACCACACACACAGCACACTCATACACACTCAGTCACACCATTCACACACATACATACACCCACATATACTATACACTCACCCACAGCAAACACATACACAGTCACACTACTCACATACATATGCTCACACATATACTCACACACACTACTCACACACATTATACATTCACACACACTACACACTTCACAAACTCACAACATACACGCACACAGTCACATCACTCACACACATACACATATTCTACACACTTATACACACTATACACACACAGTACTTACACATACACTACACAGACAGACACACAGACACTCACATTATACACACGTACTTATGCCACACATACACACCACATACACACTATATACTCACACACATACACACATATGCTATTCATATACACACTTATACTACATATACACACATATTCACACACTATACATACCCTCACAGTCTCACAGTACTCACTCATACTACACACACACATACGCACACACACTCAGGACTCCTGGGAGGAAGAAGTCAAACATCTATCCACACTTAATGGGGAGAGACAAACCAAACAAGGATTCTGCTAACCCCACCCTGGTGAAGTAATGCACTTCCTGGGGTTTGCATAAAGGAGCATGGTGACCACTGAAAAGTTCTGTCCTCAATAGAAATCTGACCTTTCACTCCACATTTCTAAGATTCTCTACAGCTAGGGTAGGAGAGAAAAGCCAGTAGACTCTTAGGAGAAGGTAGAGGAACCTCCCTCCCCTTTTTTAGAAGGGAATTCTAACAACCTCCAAAACACAGACCTGGTACCTGCTTTTTAGTTTTGTTTGTTTTGTTACCATGACTACCAGACAAGGTCTCTTGGAGGTCATTACAATTGTTCTGTTTGATGATTGTGACAGTCATGTGACACCTGGAGACGCATAGAGAACACATGCATGCACACACACATGCACACATGCACACACATGCACACATGCACACACCCATGCATGCACATATATTTAAGTAACTAATGTGGGGCAGGGATCTCCCTCCAATAAGGTTCTTTGCAGGACTGGGTGAGGGGAAGCCCAGATCCTGCGGGTCTTTGGCCCTGGTCCTGCCAGTGCAGCAGTGGCGGGCACAGAGCTGAGGCCACCCAGTCTCTCTGATGTAGCTTCACCATTTGTCTCAGGCTCTGGCCTCCCACATTTGGGAGTTTGGGACAGGAAGGATATTCTTGTTTCTCCACTCCTGCTTTCTCCAATTGTGTGGAAAGAGCACTGAAGGCTCTGCAGAACCACGGCCAAGCCTTTGCCTTCCAGACACACTGAGACCTGGACTTCAACCTTTGAGTTTTCACTTTCACACTTGAAAACTGCAGACGGGGACCTGGGAGATGGGTGGGGTGAGAGAGTGCTTGCTGCAAAGCATGAGGACCTGGGTTTGAACCCTGGCCACCATGTGAAATGACAACCTCCTTACAGGCTCCCATGGAGATTAAATAGGAAAATATATAATTCCCAGTTTGTGATGCTTAGTACGCATTTGATAGATGGTTCTTTTATGTGGCTCACATTGTGAGGCAGAGTAGGCAATGAGATATTTTGCTAAAGGAATGGTCATTGTATTATTAGTATATAGCATTGTATAGTCAGGTACTTCACACCTTAATTCACACAGTCATTTTCTAAAGGGGAAATTATTATCTATCAGAGATGTAAATGACTCAGGAGGTTGAGTCGGGAAAAGGTTAATCTGAGTTATGAACAAAAATATGGCAAAGAAAGTAAAACGAAAGACTCACATAGTTTACTCAAGGTTACACTCTGGGGTCAGGTCATCTTGAAATAAATGCCAGAGGACACTCTTTCTAATCCTCAAACATATTAAGTTTTGGAGTTTCCTATCACACACACACACACACACACACACACACACACACACACACACACTTCCAAGTGTCTCAACAAAACCTCCTTGTCCTCAGGGTCACTAAATGCTCCTGTAAGCCTCCCGCTTCTCTGGGTTTGCTCAGTGTCTGTTGTGATGCCTCGCTCGCCCCTCTCATCCTCTTAAGTTCGATCCCCTCTCGTTCTGAGCAATTCCTGACAGAATCATCTGGGTTCCTAAGCAACTGGTGAGCCTCAGACCCTCTCGCTCCATTGTCTGTAGCACACACATCCTCTCAGGCCAGTCATGCTCCTCGCCTGCTGTTTTCCTCAGTGGATAGAGGTCCTATGGCTCTGACATCTGCAACATCCTGGGATCTGCACTGCACCTGGACTTCACCTTTACAACTTCATAAACAGGTCTTTAGGGGCTCGCGGCAGGGATCCGAGTCTTCATTCTTGCATCCGATGCCCTCATTCTTGAATCTCTCACAAATATAAGCCAACACTAGGGATGCTGCTGCCAGCAGGAGATGTAGCCTTGCCCGCTTGAAAGCACACAGTAGGACTTTCACAGGATCTCTCCAGGAGCTGATGTGAAGAAACATTTCATTCACAAGGAAAGATTATCCATACGGGAGAAGCAAGCCGGTGAAAATGGAAACTGGCTGCAGCAATAGGCAGCTACAAAGGAGGGTCCTCTTAGAGTGGGAGGCCCTTGGGAGGGATGGCTGCGAGCCACAGCCTTCTCTGACCATAGCTTTCTAACAAGAAGAGACAGCCTGACAGCAAGACTGAAGGCTTAGCAGTGGGAAGATACATTAAAGCAATGACTATGTAATTTTTCCCTTACTATTAAAGTCTATTATTTTGTTTTATGTATATTATTGTTTGTATGTATGTGCATCGTGTGTGTGTGTGTGTGTGTGTGTGTGTGTGTTTGTGTGTGTGTGTGTGTGTGTGTGTGTGTGTGTGTGTGGTCTGAAGAAGCCCCAAAATTCCATTAGATCTTTTGGAACTTGAGTTCCTGAGGGCTGTGAGCACCTATGTGTGGGCTGGGAACTGAATCTGGGTTCTCTGCAAGAGCATCGAGTGCTCTTAACCATTGAAACACGCCTCAGGTCCCTATAATGTTCTTATATATTTTAATTAGGAGTAATGACTGAGAACCAGAGTCCACTGAGATGACATGACCAAGGCCCATTCTATCTAGAAGAAAAAATGGTGGACAAGAAGTTATCAATGGGATTAAGTGGTGGCAGATACGACCAGTCCGTCCAATGGTGATTTGACTGGTTAATGAATCGTATGACTGAGGGAAGTGTGTGATGTCAGCTCGGGGCAGTGGGATAATGTCGGAATGCTGGCCACGGCAGCAAAGTATCACATGGCACTAGGGGCCCAGTGATGAGTTTAAATAATAGCTTCTCAGCCGAGAACATACATGCCTCCTTAGAAGGTTTACTTCACTGTGATGTTAGAATCAAGTAATGTATGTTTTCATATTAAACTTTTGCTTAAAAAAACCTTAACAATAGTCTGAAATGATTTTTTCATATGTTCTTTTTTTTTTTTTTTTTTTTTTTTGGTTTTTTCGAGACAGGGTTTCTCTGTGTAGTCCTGGCTGTCCTGGAACTCACTCTGTAGACCAGGCTGGCCTCGAACTCAGAAATCCACCTGCCTCTGCCTCCCAAGTGCTGGGATTAAAGGCATGCGCCACCACCGCCCGGCTTCATATGTTCTTAAAAGAGAAGTAATGAGTCTTTTTTTTTTTTTTTTAAGTGAAAAGCAGAAAAGGGAGGGAACTGAGTGTGGCGACATTGGAAAGAGAGCAAGGCTCCACCCCTTTCGGCATCCCTCTGTCTAATCCTCTCCAATGTCACCTTTCTTGGCTGAGATTGTTCTCACGTTTTATGCATCAAATCAGGAAATGAAGAACTGTTGGTTTAGGAGGCTGAGAGTGGCTCCCACACTCAGGAAGGGTTTTAGTTTGGTACCGTTGTTTCTTTTCCACTCTCAATGACCAGTTATGTGTTTATTCAACTGAAAGCTTTGGCTTCTGGCCATTAGGAGTTAGGGGGAATCCAGAGATCTTCTCAGAAAAAAAAAATGGCTTCTGAAAAAGTTTTAGGCCCTGGTGCTTCTAGGAGCCCTTGACAAACAATCCTTCCATAGTTAATACCCTGCCCTCCCCATCCCCCTCCTCCCTGTCCAGTCCCAGGCTGCGATGTTTGCTTGAGGAAGTTTGCAGTAGGCCATGACATTTCACAAAGGTTGTTACCCCACGGCATGCCTGTGGAACTTGTTCCACTTCAAGAGCGAGCCTCACCCCTTCTTAGGAGATGCTACTTGGTAGCTGAGGATCTGAGCTCCTCTCAGGCCCCCCAAAATTTCTGCTTTCTGTCGAAAACCCTCATCACCAAGGACAGGGCCAGAGTGGCGGTTCAGGAAGGGCAGCAGGGCAGCTGCAGGGTCTTCCCACTCCACACCCTTGTTTGTGTTTCTGTGTCAGGATTCCTAGGGGGCTGCTCGCCACATCCCTTCGACCTTTTGACGCATCAAGCAGACATTAGGGAGGAAAGATAGATGGAAACGCTGCCTGCCCCTCCCCCAACTTGTTCCTTTTTTAAATTTTTTAATTTTTTTTTTTAGGGCTGCAGCAACAAATGATACACTTGGTGGATCAAGAATAAAAATCTGTTCTCTTAGTTCCAGGGGTCACAGAAGGCCTAACCTAAGCAAGGCATTAGCAGGGTACTTCCTCTGTCAGTTCCTGAGGAGGGAATGATCTATCTCTAGCCTCCCCCAGCTTCCAACCTTCCTCTGCTGCCACACTGCCTTCCTCATAGCAGGATTGCATGTAAGGTCCCAGGGCCATCCAGGATCATGTGCCCTCAAGACCAAGGCAGGACAGTAGGGAAGAGAGAGATGGAAAAAGACAGAGACAGAGACAGAGACACAGAGATAGAGACAGAGACAGAGAAACATAGAGAGCTTCTCGTGGCCTTGTGCAATTCTTACAGAATCAGCATTGGAAACAAACAAGTTGGCAAAGGGAAAAGGGCAGAAACCCATCAGACCAAGGCAGAATACATGGCTAGAGGCCGCCATATTGGAAAACAACCATAGAGAAGTGTTTTGGGGATTGATTTGGGCAATAGTTAATTATCTGTTGTCCTGGTTCAATAAATCTCAGCTACTGTTACTGTCACTAGTGCAATAAAGAAAGAAATGATAATAGTCTCATCCAGGTTGGTATTGGAATGAATCTTCCAGAACAGAGTCCAATACTAATTAATTTCTGGAGGAGTCCGGCGGGAGTGTGGGCCTGCAAGCAATAGCTGAACGATAAATCTCCATCCGGCCTTTTAATTGTGTTCATTAATTCTTTTATTGATTGCTTAGTCCTCTGTTGGTTTAACCAATGTGATGGAAATTTTAAGTTTTCATACCATTCTCATGGGCTTGTGCTTTTTTTCCTGTGATTCAGTGTGTACACCTTATATGTTTCAAAGTTGTGTTTTAGGCACATAACACTTTGTGATGGTTTTTCCTTTTATCATTGCTTACTGATTATTTTCATCTCAATAAGAGTTTTTTCCTTTGAGTTCTAATTTGTCTAATATAGATGGTGTTATTTAGCCTTTTCCCCCTTTCTTTCTAGTTTTTTCTTTTTTTATTGGATATATTCTATATTTACATTTCATTTCCCTTTTTCTGGTTCCCTGCCCCACAAAGGTCCCACATGCCCTTTTCCCTCCCCATGTTCCCCCATCCACCCTTTCCCACTTCCCTGTACTGGTATTCCTCTACACAGATGCTTTGAGCCTTTCCAGAACCAGGGTCCACTCCTTCCTTCTTATCAGATATCATTTGGTATGTGGATTGTGTCTTTGGTGTCCCACGTTTCTAGGCTAATATCCACTTATCAGTGAGTGCATATCATGGGTATTCTTTTGAGACTGGGTTACCTAATTTAGTATGATGTTCTCCAGCTCCATCCATTTCTCTAAGAATTTCATGAATTCATTGTTTCTAATGGCTGAATAGTACTCCATTGTGTACATATACCACATTTTTTGTATCCATTCCTCTGTTGAGGGACATCCGGGTTCTTTCCAGCTTCTGGCTATTATAAATAAGGCTGCTATGAACATAGTGGAGCATGTATCCTTATTGCATGCTGGGGAATCTTCTGGGTATATGCCCAGGAGTGGTATGGCTGGGTCCTCCAGAAGTATAATGTCCAGTTTTCTGAGGAACCACCAGACTGATTTCCAGAGTGGTTGTACCATCTTACAATCCCACCAACAGTATAGGAGTGCTCCTCTTTCTCCACATCCTCGCCAACACCTGATATCTCCTGAGTTCTTGATCTTAGCCATTCTGACTGATGTGAGGTGAAATCTCAAGGTTGTTTTGATTTGCATTTCTCTAATGACTAATGATGTTGAACATTTTTAAGGTGTTTCTCAGCCATCCGAATTTCTTCAGGTGAAAAGTCTTTGTTTAGCTCTGTACCCCATTTTTTGATAGGGTTACTTGGTTTTCTGGGGTTTAACTTCCTAGGTTCTTGAGTTCTTTGTATAAATTGGATATTAGCCTTCTGTCAGATGTAGGGTTGGTGAAGATCTTTTCCCAATTTGTTGGTTGCCGATTTGTTCTTTTGACAGTGTCTTTTGCCTTGCAGAAACTTTGTAATTTTATAAGGTCCCGTTTGTCTATTCTTGATCTTAGAGCATAAGCTATTGGTGTTCTGTTCACGAACTTTCCCCCTGAGCTAATATCCTCAAGGGTCTTCCCCAGTTTCTTTTCTATTAATTTTAGTGTGTCTGGTTTAATGTGGAGGTCCTTGATCCACTTGGAGTTGAGCTTAGTACAAGGAGATAAGAGTGGATCAATTCTCATTCTTCTGCATGTTTCTTTCTAGTTTTTTGAGACAGGGTTTCTCTCTCTCTCTCTCTCTCTCTCTCTCTCTCTCTCTCTCTCTCTCTGTGTGTGTGTGTGTGTGTGTGTGTGTGTGTGTGTGTGTGTGTAGCCCTAGATGTTCCTGGAACTCACTCTGTAAAACAGGCTGGCCTCAATATCTCTGTATACTATAAGCAATTCTAATCCACTTACAGTTGATGTATTCTGCATGGTGTTTTCAGTACTGTCTTCTGCTTTGTTAATTCTTTCAGTCACTGTGAAGGTTAGTATTGTTAATGAAACACCTAGGAGGCAAGGATTTAGGTTAATCTTTGGGAAAGTGTGAGGTGTTGAAGCCTGCCCTTCTAGTATAGTTTTAACTATTTATTCCATGCCTGCCAGCTATTTCATACTGTTGCTGTAATATGCCTGTGTGACATTTTATATTGCTGACAGAAAGTTAACTTGACTCAGAGCAAGGTCAAACTGACCACATACCCTGTTATGTTCTGAGGTTTTTTAATCTTAAGAGATTTCACAACCATAAGCTTCACTTAGGACCAATCAGAATAAAGTTCAGTTAGAACTATAGATTGATCCAGGGCAAACCACCCTACCATATACTGTGTATGAGCTCATTGTGGTTTTTTTCCTTTATGAATTGGCCTTGAGAAATGTTTGAGGTCCAGTCTTAACTTCTGAGTTTAGGCTGTGTCACTGATAGGTCAGTCTTGGGGGGGTGTGTTCAATAAACCAGCCCTGTTTAACTGGGACCAGAGTCTGAGTGGTTTGTGGTGATTCCCGAGCTTTAATATGGGGACTGACTTGATTAGGTGAGGTGGGAAGACCCATCCTGGGGTCTGAGCTGTAGAAAATGACTAGAGCAAGCTGAGTGCAGGCATGCGCTCATCCATTGCTCTCTGCTCTTATGATGTAAGGTGATCAGTTCTCTCAATTTTCTGCTGCTACAACTTCCCTGTCATGATGGAGGGTGAGCCAAAAGCCAGGCATTGTATCACTGCTGCAGAAACAGAAACTAAGATGGTCATAGAAAGTTTGAAGTAGATATTTAATTTTTCTAGCATTTACCTTAGTTCCTTATAATAATCAATTTCCATTTCCTTTCTGGCTGGTTTTACTTTGCAGTGCCTCATCATGTTGCATGAAATTTATAGTTTTATTTATCTTCCTCGGCATTTGTTAGTCTGTTATTCTAGAAGCCATAAACTTTTATGCCTTTTGTCAATTGAAATATTTGAAGGGCATATTTCTTTTCCTCTTGGGGGACTGCATTTCTTTTTTTTTAATGTGTGTATAATATATATTTAATACATATGTATGTGTACATATAATTTCTTTTTCCTTACATTTTTTTTATTTTCTATATTCTTTGTTTACATTCCGAAGGCTTTCCCTTTTCCCTGTCCCCCCCTCACCATATGTCTCATATGTTCTTTTCCACCCCACCCCACCCCCCGCCTATTCCCCAATCACCACCCCACCATTACTCTGCTCTATTCTGGTACTCTCCTACAAATTTGGATCCAGTCCTTTCAGGACCAGCGTCCTCTCCTTCCTTCTTCTTGGGAATCTTTTGACTTGCTAATTATGCCTTGATTATTCAGAGCTTCTGGGCTCATTAATATCCACTTATCAGTGATTGCATTTCATGTGTATTCTTTTGTGATTGGGTTAACTCACTTAGGATGATATTTTCCAGATCCAACCATTTGCCTACAAATTGCATGAATTCATTATTTTTAATTGCTGAGTAGTATTCCATTGTATAAATATACCACATTTTCTGTATCCATTCCTCCTTTGAGGGACATCTGGGCTCCTTCCAACTTCTGGCTATTATAAATAAGGCTGTTATGAACATAGTGGAGCATGTATCTTTATTGCATGCAGGGGAATCCTCTGGGTATATGCCCAGAAGTGGTATGACAGGGTCCTCTGGAAGTGTCATGCCCAATTTTCTGAGGAACCACCAGACTGATTTCCAGAGCAGTTGTACCACCTTGCAGTCCCACCAACAGTGTAGGAGTGTTCCTTTCTCCACATCCTTGCCAGCACCTGTTGTCTCTTGAGTTTTTAATCTTAGCCATTCTGACTGGTGTGAGGTGGAATCTCAGGGTTGTTTTGATTTTGGATCAAGGAACTCCACATAAAACCTGACACACTGAAACTAATAGAAAAGAAACTGAGGAAGACCCTGGAGGACATGGGCACAGGGGGAAAGTTTCTGAACAGAACACCAATAGCTTATGCTCTAAGATCAAGAATTGACAAATGGGACCTCATAAAATTACAAAGTTTCTGTAAGGCAAAGGATACAGTCAGAAGGACAAAACAGCCATCAACAAATTGGGAAAAGATCTTCACCAACCCTACATCCGACAAGGGGCTAATATCCAATATATACAAAGAACTCAAGAAGTTAGACCCCAAAGAACCAAATAACCCTATCAAAAAATGGGGTACAGAGCTAAACAAAGAATTTTCACCAGAAGAAATTCGGATGGCTGAGAAACACCTTAAGAGATGTTCAACATCATTAGTCATCAGGGAACTGCATTTCTTAGCAACCAGATTTGAGTTAGGGATTCCCAGGGTGGGCTAGTACATGAGTAATAATGGTCTGTCTTCTTCAGTATATCATATTCTGTGAGGTATGATGGTCTTCTGCCCCTTGCAGGTCATATTACTTTTAGTCTTTTGAATTTACAATTAATAAGTAATCAGTGAAGAGAATCGTTAAGACAATATAATCTCCTAATCACTAACAAAATGGGCCTATCTCTTCCTCTTGACTGGATAGCCATTAATAATTCTTGGTCTGGATGGTTCTTTACCATGATGGCTTCAAAGCAGTGACACAGTAACAGAGCTGGACTTTCCAGCCTTAGTACTCACAGTTCGTTCATATGTTTATTTCTTCATTCATTCATTCATTCATTCATTCATTCTTCATTTATTCATTATGGTAATTAGGGACAGAATGTAATGACTTGGCCATGTTAGGTGTCTTAAAAGTTTGAAGAGATGTAAGTAGTCTTAGTAACTCTGTAAAAAGTGGCCATGAAGTTTATCTTTTTAACTTGTATTTTCTAATTGTCTGTAGTATTGTATTCACAATTCAAATAAAGATTTTCAATCTAAAACAATAGTATTTCTTTGTGTCACAATAAAAACATGAGTTTAATTTTCTCATGGCACAATTTTGCATTCTTTTCTTGATAACTTTTTAAATTTACTTTCTGAATATTGTCCCCATTGAAGCTACCCCTTCCAGAGTTTTTCATCCCCGTCCCCCTCCTGAGAAGTTTGCTTCTCAGAGGGTTGTCCCCCCACCCCACCCCCACCTCCCCTAACCTCCTGCCATCCCTCTTCCCTGGGGCATCAAGTCTCTACAGGATTAGGCACATCCTCTTGCACTGAAGTCAGACAAGGCACTCCTCTGCTACACATGTAGTAGAGGGGACACAGACCAGTCCATGCATGCTCCTTGGAGAGTGGCTTAGTCTCTGGGAGCTCCCACGGGTCCAGGTTAGCTGACACTGTTGGTCTTCCTATGGGGCTGCCATCCCTTAAGTTTCTACGATCCTTCCCCTAACTCTTCCACAGGGACCCCCAACTTCAGTCCAATGGTTGGCTGAGCTTCTGTCTCAGTCAGCTGCTGGTAGAGCCTCTCAGAGGACAGCCATGCGAGGCTCCTGTCTGCAAGCACAACATTGCATCAGTTATAGTGTCAGGGTTTGGTGCTTGCACATGGGATGGATGCCAAGTTGGGTTGGTGATTGTGTGGCCTTTCCTTCAATCTCTGTTCCATTTTTGTCCCTGTATTTATTTTAGACAGTAAAAATTCTGTGGCAAAAATTCTGAAGCTGAATTGGTGACTCCATCCCTCCACTGAGAGCCCTATCTATCTACTGGAGGTGGTCTCTTCAGGTTCTATCTCCCCTCTGTTGGACATTTTGGCTAAGGTCATCCCCATGGAGTCCTGGGAGACTCTCACGTCCCCAGGTCTCTAGAATTTTCTAGAGGTTTCTCCTGACCCCCACCCCAGCAGCTGCATATTTCCATTCATTCTCCCGGTCCTCTGGGCTGCTCTCCTGCCTCCCCCATACCTGGGCTTGCCACCCCTCTACCCTCGCCCTCCCCTCTTCTACCCAGGTGCCTCCCTTCTGCTTCCCATGATTACTTTGTTCCCTTTGCTGAGTGGGATTGGAGCATCCTCACTTGGGCCTTCCTTCTTGATCTTCTTATGGTCTCTGGGTTGTATTCTAAGTATTCTTTACCTTCTTATCAGCGAGTACATACCATGCATGTCCTTTTGGGTCTGGGATACTGCACTCAGGATGATATTTTCTAGTTATATCCATTTTCCTGCAAAATTCATGATGTCCTCAATTTTAATAGATGAATAATAGTCCATTGTGTAAATGTACCATATTTTCTGTATCCATTCTTCAGTTGAGAGACATCTGGGTTGCTTCTAGTTTCTGGCTACTAAGAATAGAGCTACTAAAACACATTAGAGCACATGCCCCTGTGGTATGGTCGAACATATTTTGGGTATATGCCCAAGAGTGGTATAGCTGGGTCTTCAGGTAGAACTATTTCCAATTTTCTGAGGAAACCAGATTGGTTTCCAGAGTGGCTGTACCAGTTTGCAATCCTATCAGCAATGGAGGAGTGCTCCTCTTTCTCCACATCCTCGCCAGCATATGCTGTCACTTGAGTTTTTGATCTTAGCTATTCTGATTGGTGTAAGGTGGAATCTCAGGGTCATTTTGATTTGCATTTTTCTGATGACTAAGGATGTTGAACATTTCTTTAAGTGTTTCTTGGCCATTCAAGATTCCTCTGTTGAGAATTCTCTGTTTAGCTCTGTATCCCATTTTTAATTGGGTTATTTGGGTTTTCTGGAGTCTAACTTCTTAAATTCTTTACATATTTTGGATATTAGCCTTCTATTGGATGTAGGGCTAGTGAAGATCTTTTCCCAATCTATTGGTTGCCATTTTGCCCTATTGACAGTGTTCTTTGCCTTACAGAAGCTTTTCAGTTTCATGGGGTCCCATTTGTCAACTGTTGATCTTAGAGCCTGTTCTGTTCCCCTATGCCAATGTGTTTAAGGCTCTTTCCCACTTTCTCTTCTATTTGATTCAGTGTATCTTATTTTATACTGAGGGCCTTAATCCCCTTGGACTTGAGCTTTGTGCAAGGAGATAAAAATGAATCAATTTGCATTCTTCTGCATGCAGACTGCCAGTTGAAACAGCACGATTTGTTGAAGATGCTTTCTTTTCTCCACTGTATGATTTTGGCTTGTTTGTCAAGGATCAAATGTCCATAGATGTGTGAGTTTATCTCTGGGTCTTCAGTTCTACTCCACTGATGGACTGTCTGTCTCTGTACCAATACAATGTGATCTTTAATCTATTGCTTTGTAGTACAGCTTGAAGTTAGGGATGGTGATTTCCCTCAGATGTTTTATTATTGTTGTTGTTGAGAATTATTTTCAACAACCTGGGGGTTTTTGATCAATTTTAAAAATAAAAAATATGTTTAAAAATCAAAATGAATACTTGCTCCATGATAACTTTTTCAAGATTTTTTAAACATTTTTTTTAATTCTTATTTTTATTTTAGACAGAATCTCCCTACATAGCCTGTCCTGTTCTAGAATTCACTATGTAGACCAGGCTTATCTCAAACTCAGAGATCCACCTGCCTCTGCTTCCCATTGGCTTGGATTAAAGGCGTGTGCCACCACACCTGGTTATTTTCAAGATTCTTTATTTATTCCCTCAGTGGGTTCCCTGAGACAACACACCCTCGCTTCAACATAGATTAAGTAGCTCAAAAGCCCAGGGTATAACAGACATGGCATATGCTTTGGCCTGGCAATAGTTCCACAGAAAGCAGTGCTGAAGAAATGGAGTTATCCTCAGCACTGCATGCCTGAAAAGTGAAGACATTTTGTTGCCTGGTGGTGAGAGAGTCAGAAGATTTGAATCTGATGCCAGCTCATAACCCCGCTCAGTGTTTCAGTCAGTCCACCAACTACATGGGAGAAAGGACCACTCCATTATTCCTGGGTCTGCCTGTCCAGTGTTCCTCACCGGGTGGACTTAAAATTGGGACATAGTTTCTACAAAGCTTCAAGAGTTCTCTACTGAAGTAGTCATGACTTAGTCCTTGCCTTTAGGAAAGATGGCTTAGCAAGTTTAGCTGTTAGAACTGTTTTGATATTCTTGGACCTCAGGATGTGTTTTCTTAAAGAAAATACACAGTGTTTTACTGCCTGGAATTGCTTACATGTACAATCGATTTCTATTAGTCAGGCCCCCAGTTCATCTAGTATGGGGTTGGCTGAAAGGGCGAGAGGACCGCCTTCATCTGCTGTGCTTTCATCCAGCAAGATGTTTTCATCTTTTTTTTCTTTCTATTTTCCATCCACAGTACTCAACTCCTCAAATGAATCCTCAAGGGTTTCACACCAGCCAGAGTTCACATTCCAGTGGTGAACTGACCTCCCAGAAAGCCCCGTTCTTCCCCTCAGCCTCATCTGGAGTGTGTGTGAGCCCTCCCTACCTGGCAAGATTCTGGAACTATTAGACTAGAGATTTTACAGCTCTTTGTGAGGGTCTAACCCGTGGCTAGAGCAGAGTTCCCTCATGCTGGGAGAAGCTGCCTTTCCACATGGTGACTGGGGGAAGGAACTATGCTGGACCTGCCCCTCCTGTGCCCTTCTGGCTGGTGAACAGAATCTGACAAAGGAGTCCCTTCCCTCTCTTTGATGAGAGGAGGTGAGAGCTAAACTCACCCAACACCACACACACACACACACACACACACACACACACACACACACACACACCCTTCCTCCTTCTGGGAAAGCCTGTCTCCCAGATAATGTTGCTTAGTCGTGTTTACAGGATCAGCAATGGGAAGAGAACATCTGGCTCCTCCAGAGGAAGGCCTTCTTCAGTGATTCGGCGACCGGAAGCCGGCTCTGTGCAGGATCAAAGAGTTGGAATAGAGAGTGGTTGCCAAGGCAGTAGCCGCTCACTACATAGCCACCACTTCAGTGTGCTTACCTGTGAAGCCAAGATGACTGCGCATGCGTGGCTGGGACCCCGCACTAGGGATGCTGAGGGGCAAGGACTGCCGGGAGTTTGAGGCGAACCTGGGATCCATGTATAGCAAGATTCTACTTCAAAGCAAAAACCGTCTTGGCAGCGCGGAGGAAGACTGCATGAGACCATGGACATCATCTGACGATGTGGCTGCTCAGTGAGAACCAAGCTCTTTGTTTCTTTGGGATTGGGAGTGGGAAAGCCCATTGACTGTCCATCTTCAGTCCACACTGCGATTCCATCTTCAGTCTACAAGGCGATTCCATTTTCAGTCCACACTGCGATTCCATCTTCAGTCCACACTGCGATTCCATCTTCAGTCCACACAGTGACTCTCCTCTGTACAGCTCTTCTAAAGTATTTGGCCACAAAAAGAAAGCAGCAGCCATGCTCCGTTCCAGTTTGCAGAAAAAGAAGCTAAATTATAACAGGTAAAAAAAAGTCTATATTCCGTTTTTCCTAAATGTTTTCCCTCCCTAAACTTGTCATACTTGCTATGAGACCTTTTCTTCATGTCTCAGGGAATCAGGAAGCAAAGATATAAAGACGGTGTACTGGCCGAGGCGCCCTCCCTCTGTAGTTAGCTGGTTAGTGAAATGGACCACACAAGCATCAGGGAGGTGCTGCCCACCTTCTACGTGGCAAGTCTAAGTTCTTAAACAACAGCTCTTTTCCTTTTCTGGGACAGAATCTTTTCTTTACCCACTTCTTCAGTTTTGGTTTGATTTCCTAAGCATCCCTTTGTCAGCTGGTACCCTCACATTTGCCTGTGCCCGATGGTGGAGATGGTGGCATTTTAGCAGCAGGCTGGCTGCTGCTACTACCTTGTCACACTTCCTGAGGGGCATGTACTGGCTGGTTTTGTGTGTCAACTTGACACAGGCTGGAGTTATCACAGAGAAAGGAGTTTCCGTTGGGGAAGTGCCTCCATGAGTTCTAGCTGTGGGGCATTTTCTTAATTAGTTATCAAGGGGGAGGGCCCCTTGTGGGTGGTGCTGGTATTCTTGGGTTCTAGAAGAGAGCAGGCTGAGCAAGCTAGGGGAAGTAAGCCAGTAGGAAACATCCCTCCATGGCCTCTGCATCAGCTCCTGCTTCCTGACCTGCTTGAGTTCCAGTCCTGACTTCCTTTGGTGATGAACAGCAATGTGAAAGTGTAAGTTCAATAAACCGTTTCCTCCCCAACTTAGATCTTGGTCATGGTGTTTGTGCAGGAATAGAACCCCTGACTAAGACAGGTGAGCAAGCCGGGCTGGGAGCGCATCGGTCAATGCTTCTGCAGCTGGCACAATTGACGAACAGTCACCCAGAACTCCTGATGGCATCTTAGCTTCATCATGTAAACAGGACACTATCTGTGATAAGGCAGTTTCTGACACAGCCAGCACAGGTTTCTACCAGGATTATGACACAGTGTTTAGTTAACTCTTTTGCAGACAAAGTGACTGCCACTGCAGAACTGATGGATTTGTTACTCTCATAGCAGAACTGATGGATGCCGTACTTTTTTCTTTAACAAACAAACCATCTAAATGCTGAAACATACCTCATGCCCATATGAAGTCTGCTTCAGCTAGAGAGATCGAGATTCCGACTGTCAAAGTCATCCTCTTCTTCAGGTGCCAAGATGGCCGTCCCATGCCAGGGCACTGTGGCCAGCCAGCTGAGTTCATTTCTTACCTTTCATGGTGGTATGGACCCATTGTGATTAAAGTGACTCATCTAACTTGAACCGACCCCGTCATTAACCTACAACGAACGAGAAACACGCAGCATGGACTTCTAAACCACACTCAGGTAAGTCAGCAGGGATACGAGCCTTCTCCCTTCGGGGACTCCTAGGTGACTGTAGAGGCAGACTGAATGGCGCGTGCCAGCTGTCTGGGGCAGCACACACCGGGTGACCACCGTCATTTGTTGGTTGTGACAGATGGAGAGTGAATGGAAATTCCCCAGAGCTAGTCAGGCAGTCTCTCATGAGGGAGACTTCTCATGTAGAGAACAGGTAGCAATGGTGACGGAGTGTGGGACCCCTGAGGACGCCGGCTTACTTCAGCCTCACTTTTGGTGTGGTGGCCTACTTTTGTGTCTTCGAATTCTTAGTTCAGAAGTTTATCTCAGTAGGTATCAGCACACAGCCACCTCCTCACAGAAAGCCGATTAGGTGGCACCAGAGCATCATGCTTTCACACTAGGAGACAGTGTCCCTGGGCTGATGGTTTCTGCTGTGACAGTGAGGAGCCATGTGTCAGGATTGCTTCCACAGTATTATTTCAGAGGCTCAGACAACACTGCAGTCGGTAACCCCAGTACAGCTCAGCCTTTCCTCCCACACCGGCTTCTACTCACAGTGCCTCCCTCTGCAACCAGGGCGCTAGAGGAAGGCACACGTCCATGGAAGCAAGAGATCTGTGACTGACATTCTTTTTCAAAGAGGGGCTCTTGTGACCCCCCCAGACTGGAGGAGTTTGTGGACGACGAGACACTCCGTGCTGACGTGGCCCCTGTGTGAGACTGTATATCCTAACACTCTGGACACCAAAGAGAACATCTGGCCACAGCTGCGTCTGTCCCCACCACATACTGCGACACCGTCCAATGCCACTCAGCCTAACCTACCCCTCATCTGCACCTCAGTATTTAAAGGCCTTGCAGTCAAATACTACTGACATCTAAGTCCCCTTCCCTGTCCGGTGAGAAATGTTCTCAAAGAGTTCAGGCCATGACAACTGCTACTGACATCTAAGTCCCCTTCCCTGTCCGGTGAGAAGTGTTCTCAGAGTTCAGGCCATGACAACTGCTACTGACATCTAAGTCCCCTTCCCTGTCCGGTGAGAAGTGTTCTCAGAGTTCAGGCCATGACAACTGCTACTGACATCTAAGTCCCCTTCCCTGTCCGGTGAGAAGTGTTCTCAGAGTTCAGGCCATGACAACTGATACCATCCAGTTACCCAAGCCAGAGCCATCATGGAGACTGGCTGATCCACCTTAGATCACGGCTTTGGCTGCCCTAACAGGGAGGAAAGAGGTCCTATAAATCGAAAAGGTGACAGCTCATACTTAGTCTAACTAAGCTAGTAGTATCCTAGACCAGTTGTCCCTTTTGTTTTATTATTAAACAGTCTGGTTGTGTAGCTCCAGCTTGCCTTGAACTCAAATCCACTGCCTTCCTCAGCTTCTCTAGAGCTGGGATAAGGGGTGTATCATACTGGCTACTCGCTGGCCTTCCTGAGGCTTACCCAGTCACTCAAGGCTTGGTACTAGCCCCATTTTACAGTCCATAACCAGCACAAGCGTCGATAGGAACGGCTGATTGGAATGTGGTTTGGTTACCAATATGATCCCTGATTTCAAGACAAAACTGAAATGGCGTGTCAGGTTCCCACTCAGGTCAGGAGCCAGGCTCTGAGGAGTGACCTGCCAGCCTGCCCTCTGCTCAGCAGCAGAGCCGAGCCCAGCTGCTCCTGATGCAGGCCATGCTGGGGCTCTCTATCCGCCCAGGCCTCACTTTAACACACAGGTTTCTGTGATTTAGATTAATTAATTAATTTAGAAGAATTAATTCTTCCTTCCATCAAGTTTCTAACCTCTAAAAGAAAGTTATGTTTTTAAAGAAATGGCTTCTTTTATCCAACAGGCAGCAATGTAGTTCCTCTAAGTTCTGTTTCACAACCAGACATTAAGAGAGATAAATCTTTAATAAAAGTTTATAAAAGCAAAAGCGAAAAGACTGGGACGTGTGTCTAAAGAGCGGCACCTCCGAAGCGCAGGCATCTTGTTCTTCACAAACGGCCGACTTTAACAAGCGCAGTCCATGTGACTCTTGAGTGCAGTGACCTCACTAGCCAGGCTGAAGAGAGGGCTAAGTGACTCACTTGTATCCTCTGACAAGAACAAGAGCATGCTCTCCTGACTCAGCACAGGGATACGACCCCACCCCGGGCCCACTGTTGATCTGGTTCATCAGAGTGCACCTGCGCACCAGGGCATCAGGCGAAGGCGATGGAAGGTTCGTTGGTCTGCCACACACTCTCATCGTACAAATCTTCTGGAAGTTCTTCGTCGTCTCCATCAGGAAAGTAGGTAGGGAACGGCAGGCTCTTACAGAAATCCCTGTATGCAGGCAGTGTAGAGTCTTTGATCTGGGAGAATAAGGAAAGAAATCTCACTCGTATGTGCTACCAATCTTGGTATGTAAAGGGACCACCGACAGTCTCCGCTCTACACGGCTGACTATGCAGCCGCTCCACACGAAGGCGAGATAGGGCTCTCCCAGCTACGAGAATAAAGCCACTGATTATCACTGTGTATTTACTGTGACTTCGAAGTGTGCATTTAACTGTCCAATAGGACGGTTATTTTAAAATTACATCTCAAATATCTTTTATATGCATATTTATTTTTCAAATATAAAGGTCTAATACTGAATACAGCTAGTACTTAATAATTTTCCGTTCTATTGCTTACTCTTCTTGTCTGCTTTGTTACTTTGTTTTCTATATTTAGAACAAAGAAATTTAGAAATTTTGGAGGTTGAGGCTTAAAAACATGGAATTTACTTGATTTCTGTTAGTTTTAAGTCTATCAACACAAAAAGGGAAATATTGTTTTTATTAAAGAAATTAGCTTATATTTGGCAAGGAACATTCTGAGAAGTTAAAAGACAGAATGACATTTAGCAAAAACAAGAGAAAGAAACCCGCAAGTGTTTACAGAAGCTCTGAGAACATTTTATGAATGTTCTGAAACATTTAGATTATGTCTGGATTCACAGCAGATGTCTCTGAGCAGAGGTGCTGGTAAGATCCAAGAAGCTGTACTTTAGTTTTGGATAATATTATTGGGCTCCTCAAAGCTTCTGTAGACTCGTTGTGAATATAAGTATACACAACGAGTCTACAGGTCAGGGTCATTTTAACAATGAGAAATAAATAATTTAGTCAAAATTAGTCAGCAGCTGCTAGGAACAACTAAGTCTATACAAAGAGTTCTATTTTAATGCTCCCCATTACGACTGTTCAGGATGTGACCAGGGCGCTGCCCAGAAGGAAGCCATCATGTTTAGTTTTCTGCAATGCACCAACCTTAGGCTCAACTTAAATTAGGAAAGCACCCTATAATTTGATAAAAACTGTCACAAGGGATCCAAGCAGTGAGTTCTCAGTCTGCTTACACTTTTATGTATCTACTGTACCCGAGAGTTCCCATAACAAAGCTATGGATGACGTTTCCGGTGTAAATGAGCATAGCTGATGCAACATACAATTGAAACTGTAATCTCCTTGGCTTTGCTTGCGCATCAGCCTCGGGCTCTCTCTGGCTATGAGCACACTTTCACAGCGGATCCGGGAAGCTCCTCGGATAGGCTTTACCTCAGTCTATCCGAGCACACTTTCACGGCGGATCCCGGAAGCTCCTCGGATAGGCTTTACCTCAGTCTATCCGAGCGCACTTTCACAGAGGATCCCGGAAGCTCCTCGGATAGGCTTTACCTCAGTCTATCCCTCTTTCCTTTTGCTTTAGTTTTGACAAGGACAGTAGGTGCTTGGGGAGGCAGGTGTGACTGAGCAGTGTGTCAGTGAGACCCCGGCCCCACTTTAGCACTTCTTGTTCCTTTGACCACATTTCTGGAAAGACAGAGGAGGAGTGACACTTGACAATGGCTCCCCTCCCCAAAGTCTTCCTTCCCGCAGACTCCAAGCGTGCAGCTCATTATGTCTGGTGCGTCTTTTGCTTGAACTGAGATGCTACTACAAAGAAAGCCAGTGTAGAGACCATGTGGCAGGAGAAGACCCTTCTTTGGCAGCTACATAACAGAGCAAACAGAGTTTACGGAAAAGCCCCAGAGTAACAAGGAGCAGAAACTGGGCACACGTTAGTAGACAGCGGTACGTACCTTGACTAAGCAGTTTTTATGTCCGGGCACAGAGCCGTTGACGTAGATTATGTTGTGTTTGGTGTTCACTCTCCACACCTGCAACAGAAGAGAAAAACTCGTGAGAGAGGACGGCACCAGAGCCCGTGTGACGGAAGTGCTCTACAGCTGACCGTGTCAGCACAGAAGGCCAAGCAGGGCTGGCAGCTCTCAGCCCCGTGTGTGTTGGTGACTTGTGAGGCCGTTACTGCACCTACTTCAGGAGCGTGCCTGCTGCCGACTCCCTCAGCCCCATGGAGCCTGCTGACTGAGGAAGATGTGCACAGTCAGCTCTAGTTTGGTTGCTATTACTTTTCTACAACTAGCCCCTGGGAATTCATAACTCACTGAACCTCATCTCTAAATTAATCAGGCTAAGCATTTAAAACATGCCTTTAAAAACATCTCAATATGGAGCAAAACAAACACAGAACTGGAAAGCAATAGTCAAATATAATATAATATAATATAATATAATATAATATAATATAATATAATGTAATGTAATGTAATATTATAATAATATAATATATAATATAATATAATGTAATGTAATATAATATAATGTAATGTAATATAATAAAAAAATAAAAATAAAAAAAATAAAAAATAAAATAAAATAAAATAAAATAAAATGAAATGCATAAAATAAAATAAAATAAAATAAAATGAAATGCAGTAAGAAGATAGACGCCACCCAGAACTCTGTGACAAGCAGACGACTTTACTCAGGTAAAACAGAAGTGGTGGGAAATAGACTTCGATTCATCTGACAACTGACTTCAAGGTTGACTGCGTGGGTTGAGGAGTACTGAGCTGGTATGTGTGTCTGTGAGAAATCTCAGTGTGGACTTTACTCAGTCAGTGACTCCCATCCCATCAGGGCCCAGCATAGATGAAAGCGGCTGAGAGAAGTACTTCCTCTCTGCCCTGGAAACTGGTCCCAGCCATCTGAGCTCCGAGCTCCCTGCGCGTGGACCCTGACTGCACAGAAATTCAATCTTAGGACTTTTGCCTCAGACTGAGACCTCCCGTCACTGGGTTTCCTGGTTGAGGTTTTGGAGTGAGGCCGGGCTCCAGCCCGGAAGCAGCCCACAGTGGGACTCTCAGTCTTCATGTGACAACCACAGGAGGAATCCTAGAACTGTCCATTCATGTGGCCATCAGACTGTCCACTCAGTCAGGCATCCGCCTACTCATCTAAATAGTGACCCTCCACCAGAACCTTGATATAGTTATAACAAAATTACACAGAATCTACACATAAAATGTATGAATAAAAATGGAAAAACCACATTCAATATCAGTGACCACCAGGTGCAGCTGCTGTGGTAGCTGATTTTGTTCCTCCTATGCTTTGAGCTACATACATACAAACGCACACATATTTGTTGTTTTAATGAAAGTATAAGCATATAGAATGCCCGTATAGTACAACTCATTTCATTTCTTTTGAATGATTCTAATTCCACATCTACAAGTCAACCCCACACCCTACATCTTTTAACAGTTAAAAAGCACCCTTGTTCAAGACACACACACACACACACACACACACACACACACACAGTGCATATGCTGGCCTTTGCATGTAAACTTACATTAGCACTTTACAGACTTACTTTCAGTCCATATACTGTCCTGTTTTGGTTTCCCATTTGCCCCGGCATTTTAGTTCCAGGCCAGACTCTGGCGATATCCTGAATAACAAAAGACAAAGTTCACATTTACATTAATTTTGATTCCAAGGATGTATAAAGCACATTAGTCCCCTTTACTGCTGGTAATCTCTCTCTTGGTGGTTAATTTGTAATCTGACTTGAAAAGAGATGTAAATCCAGCTCCTCTTAAGCGTCCACCATTGGATTTGTATCCACTGAAAATGATGGCGGAACTCATCATCTGTGACGGTCACCAAGCAGTAAGATGCCATCACTCTGTCTATGGGGACTAGTGTGCTGTCAGGAAGGACATTCCATTTTGTTCTCTTTCTTATATACTCATGGATGCAATTCATTTATATCAGCAGGAACCCCTTTCTCGTGTGTGTGTGTGTGTGTGTGTGTGTGTGTGTGTGTGTGTGTGTGTAGGGGGGTTGTTATTGCTTCCTCCTGAGAGAAGGCTATATAGCCAGTCTGCCTTGATCCTCTTCAGCTCTCGGAAGACAGTGTGACAAAAATTCAGCAACTTGGGACACGATCTGGCAGGTGAGAACTTAGTACCCGAGGGAAGCTGTGATGTGTTTTCTTGTAAGACGAACGGAGCATGTGGCCTCAGCAAGCGTTAGAGGCTGACTGCATTTCCGAAGGCCCCAAAGGCTTTCTTATGCACTGGTGTTTATTTCTCAGTGGCTTTCCCCGATCTATATGCTAGCCTTGACAATGTGGAGCAACTGTTTCCTCACCTAGTGTGTGAGGCAGCAGGTGCAGCCGCCTGCAGTGAGCAGTAATTCAGATGGGACAGCAGGGAAGGAAGGGGCAGAGCGCTGCCCACAAGTACGCATGCGCCAGAAAAATGGGGGAGGCCAGGCCCACAGGAGACTGACAGCGGCCAGGACCAGAGGCCGAGGCAAGAAGAGTCCTGCGAGATCTGGGCTAACCTGGCTATAGAAGGAGACCCAGCCCAACCCTGACCTCCCTCGGTGAGCACCACTATTTATACTCACCCCAGTAGAGATGGCGCCAGGTCTCCTGTGGGTCTTTGTTTGACCGTGAGAAGCAGGTTGGCCTTTAAATCCCCATCTTTTCATGACGCCCTGAAAACCTTTACCAATACTGGGGAAAAAGTTGGAATTTACATAATGAATGGAGTATAACACATTTTTGACTCTACTTTTTTTGACAGCACCTTGGAGTTCTAACAAGACTCCTTATCTAAATAACCAGAAAAGGCCATACCAGTCAAACTGCAAATGAACGTTTCTTTACCTGTCTTGGTTTGTACCTCCCGCTGGAGCCTAGCTCTGTATAAAATGTTATGTCAAGACTGTAAGACAACAGTAAGCTAAGTTTGGGGGATTTACCTAAGAAGTTCACCCTCATAATCTAGTGATATGATAGCAAAGCTCTAGACGTTTTAGTGTCACAACCATGGCAGGCAGTCATTGGGACCGACCCTGAAGACTCCATCCCCCAGTATGTATGCTGTGCTCAATCCTCTTTCCAAAGCCTGGGACTGATTTGGTTTCATGAATACACTATGTAAGCGACAAGATGTCAGTGTGAGGCTTGCTTATCGGAGACCCTCCTCTGGCACTCTCTTTCCTTGCTTCCTGGGCACACAGGAAGCAGCTTTCAGCAGACAAGCACTCCTATGGAGGCACAAAGTAACGAGGTGTTCCGGTCAACCGCTGAGAGCCTGCTGCTGCCAACAACCGCGCTTGTAAGCTTGGAGGCGATTTTTCTCTAGTCAGGACCCAATGTGACTATAGCCTGGGAGAGACCCTGAGTCAGATGCGGTCAGGCAAGTGTGCTCAGTCTCTAACCACGAACACTGAGGTTGCAGGACAACCAGTCAGAAAGCCACAGCTGGTGCACAGACCAGAACATGGAATAAATAAACCTCTAGATGCTGGGCAAGCACCTTGACGGTACCAGATGGATCCTGACCTGTGCTGAACAGGAAGCTAGTGGAAAAGCAAAAGTAAAAAGAAAAAAGCAGTTTCTTAACAACCTAAATATTATTTTTAAATGGATATACTTTGATACTTTGTTGTAGAGTCTGTTAGCTAGAGAAACAAGCTACCGCCACCAAGTTCAAACATTACTAAAGGTGATCTCTGATGTCAAGTGCATCCTACAAATGACCCTGGGCAGAACCAGGGGACTTGTAGATGTACTATAGACATCATCTATGTGCTCTTAAAGTGCAGATCTTCCTTTTCACTAGATAATAGCAATATGATCTAATATAATGTTGTGTAGTTACAACAAAGTTAGTTATGATTAGATGTGCACTGTTCAGATCAATTATAGCACAGCATGAAACCATGCTATTCCCCCCAGAACTTTGCTATGTGTTTGTTAGGAAAGAATTATCAGACAGGATAGACTGAAGAAAGCCCCTGAATAACAATTATAGATAGAACCCATCAGGCATGTCCTCCCAATGACACACTGACCTGTTAGCGGGTTAATGGAGCTACACCTTCCTGCCAGCATACACGTTCTCACCCCCCAATAACCACAACACACTGAGCATGCTTATCACAATGCTGAAATAGAAATGTAACATGTATCCAATGGAAAAATCACTGAGTAACGCTACAGACAGTTGAATACCAAAGAGAAGCTCTAAGAATCAAATAATAAAACTATGCTTCAGAAATTATTACTATTTACCCTTAACAATGAATTTTAGGGCATACTTCCAAAGTAATGTAAAAAGCTTAGCAATTTAAAAATGAAGAGAAATAAGTGAAGTGTAATTTGAAAGTCTTCCATCATTTAGCAAGTGGCACCTAAGGGCAGAAGGGAGGGCCCAGCACTGCCATCTTGAAGGAACATGCTTTAAAAATACCACCTTCGCTCACTGGCTGTCTTTGTAGAAGTTCACTACTGCCTTCAGAGTTCTCAAACTGATTATCTGCCTTAAAAAGTCAGTGTGAGTGCATGCACCAGAAAAACCGCAAGCAGGTAAATTACAGAAGATAATTGAGCTCATTTCAGAGTAAATGATTACAAGATGAAAGCGGTACCCTGAAAGTGCTAATTATGTGTCAGCTAATTGCAGATTGTTTTTCAGTCTGGGTCTGGAACACTTCATGAGTCCCACTGTGTACAACGGGAACCTCTTCAGTAAATAACCTTTAAACAAAAGGCGAAAACACAAGAGACAAGACAATTATGGGCTTAATTCTGGATGCGGAGGCCAGGGTGCACCTGTTGATCGCGGGAGGCACAGGTAGCCAGTGTCTCACTTCTCCCAGCTGCTCTCCAACTTGAGAACTTAGCACACGTCACAGAAAACTGCACCCAGTGCCGATGCCTGGCTCCTCACCCTTCACCCACTGTGGGCTTTGCTTGCCTGCTTGTCTGTCTGAGACAGGGGATTGCCTTGCCCTGGCTGGCCTACAGTGTACTGCCTTACTCAGGCTGGCTTAGAACCCATGCAGTCCTCCTGTCTCCCATAGGACTGGCTTTGCAGGTGTGCACCACTCTTCCGAGCTACCCGATGTAGCTTAACTAATGGCTGCAGAAAGAAATCACATGAAAATTCAAGCCAGAGAGAATGCAATTTTAGACATTCCAACACTAGTAAGGCTTTATTTTTGTTGTCCTCATTTTTAGATAAGCCTTTCAGTCATGTCTGAAGTGAGGACACTACATGGCTGCTCTGAGCCGCCTTTGCCCAGTTCTCTAAGGATACCTCTACAATCCTGCCAAGTCTCGTCCTTTCCACTGGCTTCAGTGACTTCTCTCTTCTTTCTTCTCCCTTCTTATCAAACTCACCATTCACTTCTGCAATCTATTTTCTTCCTCAATAAGTCTCTGGGAATTACTCTGAGATTACTTACTCTAGTCCAAAAATGCAAACATATTTTAGTTAAATAATTTCATTATGAAATCACTGCACTCACTGAAGAGCAGAGACTGTAAGGAAGCCCGCGGCACCCACCACCACGGCATCCACCACCGACCACCGACTCCAGGCCTGCTCTGTCTCGTCTTGTTTCCCTTGCTCTGCAGCTCCAATAGGGTACTGAAAAGCCATCTCCATCATGAATGTCGCAGTACTGAAAGCTAAGGACACTTTCAAACTACAAACCACAATATGTTTACCCCCGTCTTTAAGAAGTGACTGACTCCTTAGTATCAATCTGCTGCCAGTGTTCAGAGGCCTGGCCCTCCTTTTACATGGCTGTCCTCTGTCCTCTCTGGAGTCTCCCTACCCCTCTGCCACCAATGTCCACTTTGTCATTTCCTTAATCTTTGCGATACCCTTGCTCCCTAATGCCTCATATCCAGGCACTCTGAGCATCTGCCTCTGCTTCCCTTCTTACTATTGTCTAAGTCACAGACTGGCATGCTAGCATGCACCGAGCACCTGCCTCTGCAGGTAGTTTTACTGGGGTACGGAAATGCGCATTCAGGCTGGGGAGTGATTGTGCATGCCTTTAGTCCTTTAATCCCAGCACTTGGAAGACAGAAGTAGATGAATTTGTGAGTTCAGAGCCAGCCTTGTTAACAGAGAGAGTTCCTGGAGAGCCAGGACTACACAGAGAAACCCAGAAGTTATCTTCGGGGGCTGGAGAGATGGCTCAGTGGTAAGAGCTCCAGCTGCTCTTCTAAAAATCCTGGGTTCAATTCCCAGCACCCACATGGTAGCTCACACCTGCCTGTAATCCAGCTCCAAATGATTTGCTACCCTCATAGACATACATGCAGGCAAAACACCAAAGTAATAAATCATTAAAATAAACAAATCTTTAAAATGTACATTCATTTGCATATTGACTATGCCTGTCTTAGAGCTATTGAGTCAAAAGACGTCGGAAGTCTTAGAACTCTTAATGAGGCCATGCTTTCGACTCCTTTCACAGGACTTCCTGAGGGTGGGACTTGCCTTTTAAACTCTAACCCGAGGCAGCTGGTAAGACGGTAGGGGCCGCCAATGGTCCTGAGCAGGCAGGGCCTCAGTGCCAGCCCTGAGCCAAGTGCTGGAAACCCTTCTGCTAAAGATGAAGTAATGAGAGCTAAGGAACTTGCCTCGGTCACAGAGCTGTCCGAGCCTTGACTTTCAGCTGTGACCCTAGGTTACTGGCTACCTAGTAACCGCCAGCCTTGTTGACCTTGCGTTTGGTTGTGTGGGAGATTCAATTTAGGAAAGTAATCATAGATTACCACTACAAAGCAAGCTCCAACTCTAAAACACTTCCCCTCAAATTAGCCTTCATCTAGGAACAACTGCTCACTTTAATTTAAGGATTATTTTGAGATATTATCTCTGTAATCTAACCACTCTTTGATTTATTACATAATTTACTGCTCTGAATAGAAAGTAAATTAAATTTTAGAAGGATTAGAAATGGAGGACAAGGTAGAAAAGTCTGTCCCCACATCAGTCATAGGTGAAAGAAAATGAAGGGACACAGAACCTGTACCCGAAAGGCGATGTCTCCACTCATAGGTAATGGGGAAAACAATTCTCTCATAGGCTCCAAAGAGCTTAAATTTAAAACAGGAAGTGTCCTCCAAACAAGCAGCATCGAGGCACATACACTAAAGAACTTCAAGGAAACACGAAAAACAGGCAAATGCATGTGGTTTGTCCAGACACGCCACAGCCCAGGAAGTCAGGGGCAGGGAAAAAGCCGCCCAGCTAAGGAGCCAACGCGGCTCTCAGGAGTTCCAACCGAGTTCCACGGGCACGGCCATCAGTCTACAGGCCTTTAAAAGCCACCAGGGGGACAGCACATGCTAGCTAGAAGCGGTATGGTCCCTGGAAATACTCAACACAAAATTACGTGAAATCTGATTTAAGCTGGTGTCAGGGAAGTCAGCCTACATGAAGACACAGTCTAGCACACAGGGAGCTTCCACAGGGAAGCCACCTCTCAGACCGACGTTAACCAATCGCCGTGCTGCAGCCGTGCAGCAGCAAGGACCTCCTCAGCGAGGCCTGCCTTCTTCCGGACTGACCACCACTGCGCTAATCCAAGGGCACCTGTCCCCCAGTGCTTATTTGCTATTGATCCAGAAGGCTGTCACAGAACTTCAAATCACTGTTTTCTAAAAGTAGAACCTTACAAAAACAAAGTGAAACAAAAACCAAACACACAAACAACATCCCCACCTTTACTCTATATCCAAGATTGGAATTACCGGAAGGGGAGAAGGCCAGACACTCCCCAGCTCAACGGTAGCATGTGAACTGAAAGCACCGCTGAGCGCAGGCTTGGAAGAACCAAGCTCTACAGCAAGCCAGGCACTAGCCCGGCCACAAGGCACCTGCTGACCAAGGTATCCGGCACTGCATGCATCCTCAGAGCATCCTGTATGTCCTGCACGGTATGGAATGGAATTCACACAGCACTGTATATACATTCACAGGATTAACATATGGCATCATGATTTGTAATAATTCATAAATTTAAAAGAATCTGGTATGTAACCCAGAGTCTTCACTTGCTAACCAACAAAGCTCAGAAAAGCTGAAGAACAGTCTCTAAGAGGTGAGAAGGATTTTACTGGCTTCAGTAACTAGGGGAGAACAAAAGGAAGAGGAGGTTGAGAATCTCCTAAAGACTCTTCTGACCGCCCGCCAGTCTATCGCACTTCACGTCTACAGAGCGGGATAAAGAGAAAGGCAGCTAGTAATCTTGGCAGTGGCCTGTGTCTGACACGAGGTGGTCATGGTGTGGAGCCCAACTGCCATCAGGTTCTTTGTTAGGAACCTAAGGCCACACTCATCAGGTTCTTGGGATGAAAGCTGCTGTTTGGTAACCATGACAAAATAAATGCAAACAAACTGCCCTCTCCCAGAGTCCACGGCCACCTTTATTTGTTGAAGGCTCTTGGTGCTGCTATCTTTGTAGTCACTGTCATGTGACTAACAGGAGAAAACAAACACAGAGGACTGAAGTCAGGATCCACGGGGAGAGAATGGCACACAGCAAGTGGCGCTTTAATTCTGGCTGGTCGTGCTCGCTTCGGCAGCACATATACTAATTCTGGCTGGTCTAGGCTGTGTGAGCTCCCATAGCCAGCAGAACCCAGCCTGCAAGCATCTCACGGACTTGGGTACTCCGCACTACAGAGCAGTAACTTCTCTAAGATCAAAGAGCTCCAGAGTCATAGAGACAGGGCTACCTCTCACAGCAGAAGTGGTTAAAGTATCCCGGATCCTAGTTCAGACCATGAACCACACTCAGCATTCTGCCTGTACGGTTAACAATCACCTCTGCATCAGACCCTCGAATACACGAGGCTCCCTTCGCAGCAGTCTCACTACCTCACACTGAGAGCCGGACACCACGTGGGCTCCTAGTGAGACCTGTGGTGTGGGATCTCTTAGTTTCAGATAAAGCAACTGCAAACATGTTTTACAGTTACACTAGGAGACACTTGAACAGGACAACCACTTTTACAAACAGTATAAAATCTTACAACTCCCAGTGATTAGAAAGAGAACCTGGAACCAAACTCCAGTAATCACCGAGCTGTCCTCCACCACTGCTTAGCTGTTCACAGTTAAATCCTGGTCTTTAAAGCAGACCCAACTGGGAAAGCACTCAAGTCACGTGATCTTCCTCTGAGCCGCATTACCTGGAAGCATACGTCTCAGTTCATCTAATGTACACTTTTTATGTGGAACCAGTAGTCAGTGACTTTCCAGGCAGACCTGAGAGCAGTCTGTCGTTATTAACTGACGTCAGACACTGCACTTTCACACACTCTGTCCTTTAACATGTAGAGAAAAGCGAAGCAAAAGAGAACGGCTGAGGACCTACGTTTTGGCTGTGACATCCACATACTGTCCAGGGCGAAAGTGAGCTGCGTAAAGAGGGGTCCCTGTACGGAGAAGAGAATGAGAAATCGATGTCATCTGTCAGCAACAGAAAGGACTTTATCCACAGATAACTTGGCCCACAGAGCTCCCAGCAGTGCTTTCAAATGCTCAGAGCTTCCTCAGCAATCAGGAACATCGATCGGAGACACCCAAACACTGAAGCCATCCGCTATTTGCTTCTACTTAATGATGAGACGGGAAGAACAAGGGAACCGGGTCCAGGTACATGGTGCTCCTGTGAGCCACCAGACCGGCCACTCCTGCCAGGTCAGCCCCTTCATGGGGCTTATGAGACGCTGGTCTAGATGAGTGGGTCCCCTGGCAATTACCGTCCCCTTGCTGGCAAGCAAAGTGTAATGATTCCTGGTTGTTTCAGAGAATACGTATGCTGACAAAATATATCGTCCACTTACATAAGGAGAAAAGAAAGAACATGACAAGAACTGCGATGCTGGGTGGGGCTTGATGCACTTTCATCATCCAGCAGACGAGGAAATGCACTAACCTGACTTGATCTCTCCTCTGCTGGGTACGGATTATGGTCTATATATTCATATAGCACCTGCTCCTGTCAGATTACTTCTGCTCTGAACACAATACTGATAAAGTCTCTTTCACCTAGCCCAGGTTCAGGTATTTGGATTAGACAAATCCTGTCCTTATATATCCTCAACACTTGTAAGGCTCAGCTCTGACCTCAAAAAATTGTTATATTGGGTAAGAGTCAACACTATAGCACCAATTAAGAGTCCTTAAAAAAAAAAAGGTGATAAACCTGAGGGACTAATGTAGCTGAGAAGGAAATAAAGCAGGTTTCAGTTTGTTTAATTCGTACAAAGAATGGGGTTCAGTGGAGTTGAAGAGAGCAGTTTCTTTAAGGTAAGCTTAATCTAGGTTTGTAAAGGAAAGGGGACTTGAATAGGGACTTTATTCTATGTATGCCAAAATATCACATTGTACTCTATAAGATAAACACAAATAAATTTGTCCATCAAAAATATTAATTAAAAAAAAGAAAAATTAAGGGATTACAGAGACTTCATTTTTGTAAGGCTGAACAACTCAAACTGCAATGTGACCATCACTGACTGAGAAATGTAATTTAATATGGTAGAACTACAGCAAAAATTAACATGGACTTGACTTTGATAACTATCCTAAACATGAACAGAGGGCTTGGACAAATTAAGTCTGCTAATATCAAAGTAGATACTTAACTTTTCTTCAGAACAAAGTATTTCAGAACAATTCCATTATATTTAAAGTAGAATATTGTTACAAATCAGACCAATAAATGATGCAAGACTTATATTAATTTTATAATTCAAAATTATTTTGCTTTCAAGTTAGAAATTTAAACTTAAAAAAATTTCACTGTCTTTTTGTTGCAATGCCAGTTCAAATATCATGGAGCTCTCTTGAAGGTCAAACATCAAACTGTCATACTATGTTAACCAGAGGAATCAGTATAATCACATGTCAATCCAATTCCAGGGACGGGGATGACTCTCCCAGGGGCTGTGTGCTGCTCTTTTTGAGGCTGTTTTTCTCTCTTCAGGAGTGTAGCTGTTCCCAGCAGAGTCCGAGCCCGCAGCCATGGACGCACTTTGCAGCCTGAGCTCACTTGGAGAGGCTCTGTATGAATGCGCCACTCCCCACACTTGCCCCAGAGTCCCTCCCTCTCAGGGAAGACAAAGAGGATCCTACAGCTTTCCCCACTCACCAGAGACAAAGACTGTTTGTTCCCAGTCATTAAATCAGATAGGTTTTATATTTAAAAATACGTGTTTGGGACTTTGTGTTTTGTTTAGCTTTATTGAAAGGGCTGACATTAAACAAACCACATATTTGGTATTTTTACCTCCCTCCTCTCCCGACCTCAGATTACCTGGCTTAATTACAGCATTATCTGATACATGAAAGATTTTAATTGTCTGTTTTGGTGGCAATCCAAGATCTCGGTAAAATTCCAACACAGAGTCAGGTTTCTAGAGGGAAAAGCAGCACATGTAAGTAATACACAAAACAGCACACGTGACCTGAGTGCAGAGCCCAAATCAAGTTATAAACACACAGAAAAATAAAAATCCAAGCATGCTCTGCTCCCTACTGAACCAACAACATCTAATTCCCACCGCGTAAGGGAGACGAGAGCATATCTAAACTAATTAATACACCTACGAGCAAATCACCTTCCTGCTTAGATCCAACCAAGTGCACAAGTCTTGGCGTGTACGCCCTTGCCCTTGCTGGCTTGAAAGCACATCCACACAGGCCTCAGATCCTGTGTCTACACTAGTCACCTTCTTCACAGGGCTTTTCCCATACATTTTAAGATGAGCTGCTCTCTAACTACTCAGGCCTCCTGATTTACTGTCCAAAAGAACCATTTTGTCAGCCTATTTGTCTTATTCCTTAGAACATTTATCTACATCCATTGTGATACACATTACCCAGTCTTCTTTATTGCTATCATCTATACCTGCAGCTTAGTGGACTGTATCCTGAATACTGAGAACACTGCTGCTCTGAGGGGTCTGTGCGGTGAACACTGCTGCTCTGAGGGGGCTGTGCAGTGAACACTGCTGCTCTGAGGGGGCTGTGCAGTGAACACTGCTGCTCTGAGGGGGCTGTGCGGTGAACACTGCTGCTCTGAGGGGGCTGTGCGGTGAACACTGCTGCTCTGAGGGGGCTGTGCGGTGAACACTGCTGCTCTGAGGGGGCTGTGCGGTGAACACTGCTGCTCTGAGGGGGCTGTGCGGTGAACACTGCTGCTCTGAGGGGGCTGTGCGGTGAACACTGCTGCCCTGAGGGGGCTGTGCGGTGAACACTGCTGCTCTGAGGGGGCTGTGCGGTGAACACTGCTGCCCTGAGGGGACTGTGCGGTGAACACTGCTGCTCTGAGGGGGCTGTGCGGTGAACACTGCTGCTCTGAGGGGGCTGTGCGGTGAACACTGCTGCTCTGAGGGGGCTGTGCGGTGAACACTGCTGCTCTGAGGGGGCTGTGCAGTGAACACTGCTGTTCTAATGGGGCTGTGCGGTGAACACTGCTGCTCTGAGGGAGCTGTGCAGTGAACACTGCTGCCCTGAGGGGGCTGTGCAGTGAACACTGCTGCCCTGAGGGGGCTGTGCGGTGAACACTGCTGCTCTGAGGGGGCTGTGCGGTGAACACTGCTGCTCTGAGGGGGCTGTGCAGTGAACACTGCTGCCCTGAGGGAGCTGTGTGGTGAACACTGCTGCCCTGAGGGGGCTGTGCGGTGAACACTGCTGCCCTGAGGGGGCTGTGCAGTGAACATTGCTGTTCTAATGGGGCTGTGCGGTGAACACTGCTGCCCTGAGGGGGCTGTGCAGTGAACACTGCTGCCCTGAGGGGGCTGTGCAGTGAACACTGCTGTTCTAATGGGGCTGTGCGGTGAACACTGCTGCCCTGAGGGGGCTGTGCAGTGAACACTGCTGCCCTGAGGGGCCTGTGCAGTGAACACTTTTCTCTCAAGCTATTGTTCCCTTTCTTCCCTCCAAAAGCCAGATCCTATCATTCTTTGCCCTCCCCTTCTAGCTTGCTGGAAACTCCTACGCCCCTTCTCACCTTCCTTCCACTCACTTCTACAAGAGCAAAGAGGCTTTCCATACAAGTCTGTTCCTTGAAATTACTTTCCTTATATTTCAAATTCAAATGTAATTCATTTACAAGTTTTCAAATTTGCTTTCACATTCACGTAGTTCAGATGATTTATCAAGCACAATGTTATTTTGTTAACATTAGACTTAGAGTATTCCAAGAAACTTCTGAGAAAGAAACCCTATGTTTCGGTACAAAATAACTAAAATGAACATTACAGCCTACATTAACACTAGACTCCAGCATAAAAAGAATTAAGACAACAAATATATCTTAATTTCTTTTCAGTTTCACTAAAAGTGAATAACTGTTTCAACTAAAATTACAATATTCTAAAACTAAGCCTTAGTCATGAGCAAAGTCAATGCTCAACTGCAGCTGACAGCAGAGGTGCTCTAACAGTCTGTTGGGACCTGCCCCCTTCCTTTCTAAACTTCCAAATAAATGATTCAAAAAAGCAATTTAGAGGCTGACAGCACTGTCACACGTGGGTAGTCCCGTCCATGAAGCTGAGTCTCCTTCTGCAGAATTCCTCAGCAATTATCCTTCCTGCAATGGAAGCACTACTCTGCGCCCAAGATGAATTGATTTAATCAACTTTTAGGGCTATTTAATGTTCTTACAGAGAGACACTATGCACCACATCAATTTTTATTTATAAGATACAAAAATAGCAAAAACAAACTAGTCTGCTTTTTAGAGGTGTAAATTCCTTGTAGACTAAAAAAACAGTTCTGGCTTTACTATGAATAAAACTGTTTTAATCAACTTATATTGAGTGCCCAACTATTCAATATTTGATATTCATAGGTCTTGAAAAAAAAAAACAAACTAAAAGATAAAAACAAACCCTCTATATAGTCAGTCTAGCTGCAGTTTCCTTGAGGGAGAAACATGTAAGTGGCTGGGATATTTTTAGTTTGGAAAATTCCTTATCTTTTTAAACAAAACACTTTAATTATAAGTGATGAATGCTTCCCATATTGGCAAAATAACTTTTTCTTATTAGCACACATTAATGACACACTGTGACAATCGCACACATTTTGATATCTCCCTTCACACCCATCTCTTACCCTTCGCTACCCCCTCTAACCCTCTTCTCTCTCTTTGAGATGTGAATGCTCTTAAGGTTTATGTAGCTGAATGGTTAGCATCTCCTACAACATAAGACAAAGCCCTTGGCCCTCCAATCCCCACTGTGCTGCACATTCACTGCAGATATCACTGTAAGGACTATAAGCAGAGGGGAGGGGAACAGCAATCTTGAATATAAAAGTAGAATACTAACCTTTCTGAAAAAAAATTATTAGTAAGCACTATGCTAGTTTGCAAATACTGTTAGTATTTAATCAATAACACATCTTTATTAAATAAAAGAGACTATATTAACTTGTGCTCCCAAGCACATTTTCTTAAGAGCTAAAGGGTTCAAAACTTTTTACCAGTTTAAAACTGGTAAAAAATTGAGATCTCTAAATTCTCTCTTTATGAGTAAAAGGGGCATGAAGAGGAGGGAAGGGAGGAACCCAGGTCAGAGCTCTGCCTATGCACCATGTCCCCATCACCTCCTATTTAGTTTTAAAAAATAATGTAGATTCATTTTTATATATGTATGTCTCACCTGCATGTATGTACGTGCACCATGTGCATGCCTAATGCTTGCAAAGGACAGAAGAGTATGTTAGGATGTCCTGGACCGAGACTTACAGATGACGGGACCGCCATGGAGTGCTGGGAACTGAACCTGGACCTCCTGCAAGAGCAGCTAGTGATTCCAACCACTGGGCCATCTCTCCAGCCCTGTTTTCTCTATGTCTGAAGAATCACTTACTGATACATCTTTTAGAGTGGAATAAATTATCCCAATACGATGGTTAATTTATAGACGTCAAGACCATAAGGGATTTGCAAAATTGATAATGGTAACGGCATTAGTTGTGTAAAAACAAAGAAGCGACTCCTACAAGCGCCCCCTTTAACACCCACTGTCCTTTTTGGTCTCCTGTGAATTGCACAGGTTCTCTCCATAACTGGCTGCCTCCAGTCCTGCTGGATTTATGCTGATTTATGGGATGGCTACTTCATTCATCCCTCTTAACAGCTTGAGGGTTCCCGGGGGCTTAGTATCCAGAAACATTAGGTATGTAAGGTCATGGAGTCTATCCTACTCTTATGAGTGAGTAGTCAATCAAATCCTGACCAGAATATCACTCCTCTGTCCCAGAGCTGAAGTGATTACATGTGATAATGAATGCAAAAGCCTTCACACCATGCTCCTGGCATGAAGTAAGCATGCAATAAGTTAACTGTGACAAGCACACACATGCCATGGACCAAACTCCTCTGAGTGACACATTCCTTTCATGAGATTCAGGAGTAAATGAGCCTCCCAGTTTCCTCAGAGCAGAACCGTACTCATGAGGACTCACGAGGCCCTCTTGAAAGCGGTGGAGAAAGCAGACAACTATGGCACCTGGTTAGCCCAGCTGCCTGCAGGAGCTGTCCACACCTCGGGTAGAGAGTTCCGGGCCCGTTGGCGCTTAGCTGTTAGCCAGCCTGGGCTGGGCTGAGCTGTCCATGCTCCTGTGTGCAACCCTCACCCATATTGCTCCACGCGACCCCAATACCTCACGGGCTAACAGGCTGGGCCTTTGTTTAGCTTCTTTGCTCTGTGTGGGTTCCCGATCTGAGGCGAGGTCATTCCTGTCTCCACAGGAAAAGTCACACAAGAGCAAGCAAGAAATACATGCTACCGTGACACACAGGATGGTTACATCTTGATTTCTGCCCATGTTTATTTCATAAATGACAACAAAAAACTAAGTTCTGTTTGCGGTGAGTGCTGCGTCCACTCGCCCTCGAGGCTCTGTCTGGGCAGAAGATATTAACTGGGAGCATTTTTCTAACAAGCTACAGTGGCAGCACTCTGTTAACACTACACTTTGGAAACAATGCTCTGTTAAAAACCTCTGATGTGGGTTCATATGCATGCCAAACACAGAAAGTTAATTCTAAAAACATAACAATAATTTATGAACTTCTGGTTTTAAGTGTAAATTTTTTTTTCATAGAAGAGTAAAAAGGGTAAAACATCTGTTTTTCTATACAGGAAAACCCTGCATCAAATTAAAAAACCAAAATCAAACAAATGAACCCACGATGTACTGAGCCTGTACAGCAGTCCAGGCAATTCTAGGAAGCTCGTTTAGTCCTTGTGATAAACCCTAGGAACGCACTACCAGTAATCTCCTCTTCACAGATGTACAAACACCACAGCTTAGTGAAGTCTACTTAACTCAACATCCCTGCTAGCCTGCCTCTCCATACACAGTCCTCAGGGAAAGTGTCAGTCTGTGACTACAGAATCAAAATCGCTGCTAGCCTGCCTCTCCACAGACAGTTCCCTGCTAGCCTGCCTCTCCATACACAGTTCCCTGCTAGCCTGCCTCTCCACAGACGCAGTCCTCTGCTAGCCTGCCTCTCCACAGACGCAGTCCTCTGCTAGCCTGCCTCTCCACAGACGCAGTCCTCTGCTAGCCTGCCTCTCCACAGACGCAGTCCTCTGCTAGCCTGCCTCTCCACAGACGCAGTCCTCTGCTAGCCTGCCTCTCCACAGATGCAGTCCTCTGCTAGCCTGCCTCTCCACAGACAGTTCCCTGCTACCCTGCCTCTCCACAGACGCAGTCCTCTGCTAGCCTGCCTCTCCACAGACGCAGTCCTCTGCTAGCCTGCCTCTCCACAGATGCAGTCCTCAGGGAAAGTGTCAGTCTGTGTCTGCAGAATATTCTGCAGACATGAACGCATGCAGAGTTGTAACTAATAGCATGCAGTATTTTAGGAATGAAAATGTAGACTTACATAGAGGCGTGACACAGTTTTCCCGCCCACTGTCAGGGCTGCGGTTTTCCCGTTATGGTCTTCCTTGGGAGTGTATTTTAACACATGGCAGTCTTGTACCTGAAAACAAACACAAAACCTGAGCTTGTAACATGGTCCACCAGCAATAATGAATGCCCAGGACAGTTAGAATTTCCAGAGTCACTAACTCATTATCCCTTTAACACCAGCTGCAATCCTAAAGTACGCAGTCCTTTGAAATGTCAAATATAGCCCACACAAAAACCTAAGTATACAGCAAAAATAAAAACTTTTAAAGAGATATAATCCCAAGACTGTGCCTGCCTCTCCCAATCTTCGGTTCTCACACTGTGACCCCAGTCAGCCCGAGCACCCCCTGGAGATACGGTAACAGTGAAGCCAGGCCCCAGGCAGACTCACCCTGACTTTGGCCTCTGGCTAAGTAAGGAGAGCTAGCTGCCTTTCGCTCAGTACTGTATTTGCGAAGCTCACTTTGCTGCTAAGTGTGACTCTGTCCACTGCCTACAGACTGTGGATGAGTGGGTCATGATTTACTTCATTTCCACACTGATGAACATGTAGGAAATTCCAGTTCTAGGCATTAAACCTGATGCTGCCTGAGATAGTGTTGAAGAAGAACCATGGCTACACCTTCTGGGACTTCCCAGAGAACCCAGTGAGACAGGACTACAAGGTTCATAGGGCTAAACGTGACACACAATAATAAATTGCTTCCGGTGTGGTTGTACCAGTCTGCCATTACTGCTCCACACTCAGACAGGCTCTGTACCTTGTTAGCACTCTAATCATGCACAGCCTGCATATTAGCCATCATCACACCTCTGAGATTAGACCCAGCACACTGAGCTGTCCAGAATGATCTAGAGTAATCTAGAGTAGTCTAACTTCATCCGTGCTTTCTACAGTGAAAGCAGTTGACAGTTTCCAGACGCTGTGCACTGTCTCTAGGAGCTGACCCTTGTCATCTCTTGTGATCCTCACAGTAACAGTGTGCAGTGAGGCCTAACTGTCCTTCCTATAGAATTCTATCACTTAGAGAAGAGGCTAGAGCACTGGGGAATATAGCAAGTGGCAGAGCCGGGGTTTAAACTCAGAGCCCGAGTCCTTACCATCTCAGATCTTGGTGAATAAAACGTGGTTCCCCGGAGGAAGCCCTCCTGACAGTCAGCAAGGAGAGCCCAGTGACAGTCAGGGCCTAGATGAATTATTGTGAACATGGTGGGCTTGAGGTATTTTCTAAGAATGAGTTAAGTGGATGATCTGTGAGGATCTGTGCCACCCTACCCTGCCTCGGCATAACTCCACGTAGTCTAATCCCAGGATGAGAACACTGGTTTAGGCTAGAATCAACGTTCCTGGAGCCATCAGAAGCAAAGCTCTTTACTATTAGCTGTTCAGTTCTTCTTTACCACACAGTTTTCTGTCTGGGATACACATCTCAACCATCACAGGTTATGTACACAGATCTTGGCACACACATATCCCTTATATGTATGTTTTCTTACCTGAAGTAATGTGACTGCATGCTTTTGACCATCCTTGGTCCATAAAGGCATCATGCCCAGCTTCAGGGCAATAAGGCCAACTCTGGAAGAACCTGCCAACAGATACAATACATTCAAGACTATTTACAGATGTAAATATCTTCAACTATATCAGGTACAATATACTGGTGGTTAATAAATGTTTGTAAAATTAGCAAATGTAAGATAATTCTAACATTTCAGTTTTAAAATAACAGCATTAATAACATTAATAACAGTATTAATATATATGTACATATACATATATATAAAAAAATTCCATTATTATTCTTTTGTAGTTTCAGTTCCTGTCCTGCATTATCAATGAGAAAACATCTACTCAAATTCTAAGGCATTAAATGGTATTATACTACATACGTGCCACAAGTTCTCTTCTATTAAGCTGTCCTCTATAACAAACTTTGGGGGCCGGCAACATAGTCCAGTTGGCAGAGTGACTGCCCCGAAGGGACAAGCCCCCGAATCTGATCTCATGCACTGCATACGCCAGGTCTGAGGTGTATGCCCACAATCAGCACTCAGGAGTTAGAAGCTGGAAACTCAGCTTGAAAAATTGAACTTCTGTCAGTAGACAGTGTCTCAATAACTCCAGAGAACATGCGTTCATAGGAAAAGTCCCATCCTGCTTGGTCTGGCCACGAATGGGTTTAGCATCCCGCCACAGACAGCGGACGTGGAACTGCCCTTGCCCTAACGGCACACGAGCATCCCAACTGAAAGGAGCTGTATTAACGCTGCACATTTTACACTGTATTTCCCAGCCTCTTCTTCCTGGTTTCTACCTCCCACTTTATATTCTTTGTATCTAAAGGAAGACAACATATGCAGAGTGCTTCTCCTCTCACCTACAAAGCACCTTCCTGAGGTCTTTTAGCAGTAGGTTGGAAACAAATAAGCTGGCAGACCCCAAGCAGAATGGAACAGACACAGTCAAGAAATGATAATTCAAGATGTCCTATGTCTAAAGCCGTCAGTGCTTTCACGCATCCAGCCATACTGTAATTAAGAGGTCACATCTCAAATCCCTACCCATCACCTGGTTCCCAAGGATGTAAAGGCCATGGCTCATCTTTCAAGGGATTCAGTTTGCTCGTCAGCTGGGCTTTATTTTCATCGGAGACCAGCTGCTTAACAAACGAGACGTTTTCTTCAGAAAGGTGCTCATCCCACCAAGTACTACTCTTGCTGTGGAGATTTCTAACAAAGAACCAGATGTTCTTTCTGAAAAATAAAATAAAAACATTATTTCCATTTAATGTAGGGGAGGCCACAGTTAGATAAGGCCTCCGAATGGTATGGACTGTCTATTATCCCTAACACTTCTGATAATAAGACTGGGACTTCTGCTTTAACCAGGAATGGCTACCCTGAAGGCTAAATTTCTCTTTTCATCCACAATAAACAAGCCTACATAAACACATGAGAGGCTACTAACCCAAATGAAATCTGTATTTGACAGTTTTATAACTCATGGAGTTATACAGCAACAGAATTTTCTCTAAGTGTACCCCCTGCCTGTAATGGCATCGCCAGTGTTAAGTAAGAAACTACTAAATAAGCAGTTTTAAAAGCAAAACTAAACCCACAAAACACACGACCTCTGTCCAGCTAATGCACAAAGAACGAGCTTAGCAGGCTTGAGGCAAGGAAGCAGGTGTGTTTAATTTTTGCACAGGGTGGGTCAGAACCTAAATAAACCTTTGTGCAGTCTACTTTGGTTGGTAGTCAGGACGTTCCAGATTTGACTCGCAAGTGATTTTCTGCTTCTTAGCGGAGTGGCTTTGGACAACCTATTTCCCTTTAGTTTCAGTTTTATCTGAAAAACTGTTATAACAGTGTGTGGTCTGCTCACAGGACACAAGGCCTAATAGGACACCATACAAACATAACGTCTAGTACAGCACTCGTTGGTCGAAAGACCTTCTTCCTGCTGATAATAGTCGCAGCTAACCCCTAATTCCTTGACCGTGTAAACAAAAAACACTACCCCTTCAAGGCTTTAAGTTAAAAGATGCTTTCTTAATCTCCTATGCTACACCCTTGAACACATGACCCCTTCAATTTCTAACCCTCTGCGCCAAACCAAATCTCTGTTCAAGGACACAGTTATGTGGGCGGCCACCCCGCCACCCGATCTCTTGCCCATACCCACCTACTCCCTAAGCCTGGGGCAGCACCTAGGCCTCCGGCGCCACAGCCCAGCACCTGGGCGCCGGCCTGCGCCAGCAGCCTCCAACCCGGCATGAAGTGGCCGGGCAGGGCTTGGCTCGCGACACCTCCCGCCGCGCCGCCGCGGAGCTTTCAGTAAGTCCCAGACACAAACACCAGGAGTTCTTAGTAGCCCCGGGACAGCAGTCACACCGTTTGTCCGCCAATGCCCTCCGCGGAGGAAAAGCACAGCCGAGCCACTTCCGGTCCGTTTCTCAATGCCTTCCGGGTGAAGACTCAATACCTGTAACTAAGGTTCCGTCTTCAGATGGCCCTACTTGGCCAATGGAGTAGACAATTGTCTAGCGGTGGCAAAGACAGTTTTGGGCTTTAAACTTTAGAAGAACGAGACAAGAAAAGATGAAACTTTCTTTGGGAACTAAAGAAAGAGAATTCACCTGCAATAATAACCACTGTGGAAAAACTCACTGTGCTAAGTAGCACTTTGTCAATTTTATATTGGTTAATCCTAAGAGCAGCCCTTTAAAGAAGTTATTGCTATATTATAAATAAGAGAGCAGGTACTTAAAATTTATGTACATGCCAAAAACAGATGAACAGAGTTAACACTGAAATAGGACTGATGTATGCTAACAAAAGAGTGAGGGTAAAAACAAAAAGCAAAACCTGACGGCATACAACATTTCGGGGCTGAGGCATAAACAGTCCCAGACCATTTTTCAACTCATGAAAGACCTTAAGCCTGAATCGTCTGGAGAGGCAGCTCATGGAGTTGAGATCAGGCACAGTTGCTGCAGGAAAGAGTGTTACCACAAAGTTTCAGAATGATCGTGATGCAGCTACAATAGTACTCTTATCTTCTAGGCCCCAAGTCCGTCCCACCTTGTATGTGCTGGACATTCATTTCTGTACTCCAAAAAAATCCCTTCCCAGTAAAATGAGTGTTTTTGGAAAAGCAGAAATAACAATTTGACTTTAAACTTCCTCTTAAAAAAAAAAAAAACACCTGGGTAACCTGCTTTAGACAGTTCAGGCAGGGATTCAGTTGCTGCTTGGACTTGAAGACTCAAAATCTTAGCTTGTTCTTCCACTAAGCTCAGCTGTGGGTACCTTGGCAGCTTCTCAGTAATATGTTGAGACTTAGAGAAAAGAATGCATCACTCTGTCCTCAGACTACCTGACTTCACAGATACTTAAGACATGCACTTTCAGTGAGTCTTGACATCTACTATGTATGAGAATAAGAAAAAACCCTACTGTCACCGATAGCTAGTATTTTGTATGTCTATGCATACAATAGTCTGAGTTCAGTATTGTATCTGTCCATAGTCAATGATAGCCAGGAGGACACTAAACCTAGGAAGGCAAGCCTAAGTAGCTCAATGCAAGAAGAAGGGCCAGGGGCCTGGGGATGCCCGTGCAGGAGAGTTACGATACTTACAAATTGTTAGATGTGCTACGAAGCTGGGACGCCTCTCGTGGTGGGAGAAAGAAAATGCAGTATAAGAGATTTTGGACATGGAGATTACATTGCTGGCTAGAACCAAAAGCCCAAAAGGCTATGGTGTAAAATCCCCAGATGCTCATTCAACAAGGAAGTGAACTTCATTTTAATGCAAGATCAAGACACATTTGAGCTTTGCCGTAAGACTTCTGGGACACAATCTTCATTTTCACTAGATCACGCCCAGACTTCAGGGTTTCAGGAAACTATCAAATAGAGATATATTTAATTTGAAGAAAGCAAAAGGAAGAAATGAAGGAGGAGGGACTGAGAGGAATTGGAGTGGGGGAGGAGCAGGAGGAGGACACAAAAGAGGAAGGCAGAGGAGGGCAGAGGAGGAGGGCAGAAGAGGAGAAGGAAGGAAAGAGGAGAGGAACAACAGCAACTAGAGGAAGTCACCACCAGTGTGGCTATGTCTGACACTTTAAAAAGTATCCCAGAATCTTGTCCCCTTCTGTTATTTTTAGTGTAGTTGTGAGATTTAATATGACACCAATGTGCATTTCTTTACATTTTTATTGTTATAAAAGTGTTAGCAAAAAACAGAACACCACATACCAGGGGAACACATGGCTCCAGTCGAGGCCATCTGGCTTGCTTCCCTCCCGGTGCCAGGCCGTTTACGTTTGTAATTGCATGCAACTCAAAGAATAGGTAACTTTCCACTTCGCGGAAAAACAAACAAGCAAAACCAAACAAACCATTGCAGCTCTACCATTTGGCTCCCACCCTGACGTCCATCAGCACTCAAGGGGCTCACGGCAGGAAAGATGCGAGAAGCAAACAGACAAAACAGTGTGTGTCCAAGGAGAGATGTACAAACTATGTGAAAAGTATTCTCACAGAGGGGGAAATGGGAATTATCCCTCCAGGGAAGAGGAAGGGCTTAGTGGGGTAGAGAACAGACTTTATAAAAGAAAGGAACACAGTTACTGCAAAACAAGGAACTGCCCTGAAACTCTGGGCGCAGAACAGCCATTGCTATATTATCTGTAAGGATTCTCTTTGCCAGGGTCTTAGAAAGGACACGGTAAGGACAGCTTGTTTCTTCTGTAGTTTCCCAGGCATTGGCTGGAACAAAGATGGCGGCTGATGTCAGCTCAGGACCACTTTCAGGCTTATTATTTATTCTGGTGTGATGGTAGACGGGCAGATGTTGCTTTTGTGGCTGAAACCCATGTCTAGTCTCTGCTGTGCTTCCTCACAATATGGTGATTAGCTTCTATGTGCAAGCCTTGCGAGGGAACACGCATAGGTTGTATAATCCATTTTGACCTAGCTGTGTGAGACACATGGTGTGATCTGACTGCCGCCACAAGCTGGTCCTTATACAAGGGGGAAGGGTCACCCTGAATGGGAACATGGCAAAGCGATGCTATAAAAAGAGCACGCGGGCTGGAGGACATTGTGAGCACCTTCAGAGCCACAGATATCATGTCCAGGTAGATGAGGAGTATTGGCTTTAGGTTGTAGGGACAGACTGATGGCTGACTGTCACGACAAAGTGGTCCTGTGGAAAATTTCAGACTAAGTCTGGATGGTTTACAAGCCAGACAATGCTGATTTGTATCATATTTTCCTTGGCTCACTGGAGAAGTTTCTAGATATACATATAGTACCTCTTCCATTTAGAGAAACGAAGGAAAGGGCAAAGGGTACATGTGTCTGAGGGGCAGGAGAATAACGACCATGGGCATGAGAGTGAGCAACTGACCGGGACAACAATCAGGCAGGGCAGGCCGCTGACCTCGTGCTCATTTCCAGCTGTGTCTGCACGCTCCGGTGGCAAGCCGCTGAGGTGGGCCCAGGAGGAGTGAGCAAATGATAAAGGTTGGGGAGAGGGCTGCCAGGCTGCTCCGGAGTCATGTGGTGACAGCGGTTTCTCCGTCTGTGGCATTTAGACTCCAATCAGGCCTAGGAGCATCGTCATGGCAACTTGCCCATCTGCACTGCTGAGCTGAGACAGGATTCCCTTAGTAACGGAGGAGCCGGGAGATGATGCTTAAAATAATCTTTTATGCCCAGAAAGAAATGCCTTTGCAGTTTTATTAGCCATGTAGCACCATGGGGCCTGGCTTTCACTCTCACTTTATATCAAAATGGGACAAAATGACTTTTTAAAGCAAGAATCTTGCTGTCTCCGCTGCACAAAGCATACATTCCGCTGAAGCCAATGAATACCGCACCTAGAGTTTCTGGTCACTATTACATAAATTGCCTCAAAATGGATCAGGCAGTCTCCATCTGAAATCACTGGGCTTCATCTAATCTCTTTTTCTATATCCCGCTGAAGTCCCAGCAGTCTCTCTGTGGGGGAAATAGTTATGCCAAACAAGAGTTTAACACTTGGGTCATCCAGCCAGACAGTTCCTTGCCTCTGGTGGCCTTCCTTGCTCGGGCCTCCCCTCCAATTTTCTTTCAGTTGTGGCTCCGTCTCCTGCCTGAGCCATTGCTCGTGACTGACAGCCCTGGCTATTGGTTCTTCTCCTCTCTCAGTGTCTACCATGCATTCAAGCATGCTCTTCCACGGCTGTATCATCTTCTCACTCGAGTGAGAAGGCTCGTGTTCCTAACCATCTCTTCTGGATAAAACTGTAGGCTCTTCGGGTGTGGTTAGTAGCTCGGAGGCTAACTTAGCCTGCATCGGGCACTGGGCTCAGGCCGCAGGGAAACAGAGAGACTGTAGTTCACTGGGACGGCTGTCAGCATCCCCAGCCTCTTCACCCTCCACCGTCCTTCTCCCCCGCCGTATTCACACACCTGTTACAGTTGGTGTGTTAAAAGTCCTGGGGTCTGGACCACCATACAGGTGTGTCCACTGTTGAGGAGGATGTATTTCCTTCTTTAAAGAAAACAATGTTTTAAACTGAAATAGAATTACAACACTTCTTCCTTCTCTCTCCTCCTCCAACCCCCTTGGTTACCCTCACTTGAGCCCCTCCATCTCTGTCTGTCTGTCTGTCTCTAGATGATAACCTCATTTGCTTTTATTATATGTGTTACACACACACACACACACACACACACACACACACATGCTCAAATACGTATAAATGCAACTTGCTGAGTCCATTTTTGCTTACGTGCATTTAGTGTCATAGCTGACCATTCTGCACTTGTGATGGTTTGTATATGCTCAGCCCAGGGAGTGGCAGGATTAGAAGGTGTGGCCCTGTTGGAGTATGTGTGTCAGGGTGGGTGTGGGCTATACTTTTCTCATTCTAACTGCCTGGAAGTCAGTGTTCTGCTAGCAGCCTTCAGATGAAGATGCAGAACTCCCCACTCTGCCTGCACCATGCCTGCCCAGTGATGCCATGCTCCCACCTTGATGATAATGGACGGAACCTCTGAACCTGAAAGCCAGCCCCAGTTAAATGTCGTCCTCATAAGAGTTGCCTTGGTCGTGGTGTCTGTTCACAGCAGGAAAACTCTAACTAAGAAAGCACTTAACAACCAATAAGAGGGCTTGTCCACTAAAGAGACTGTTCTCCTTCCAGCAGTCAGCAGCAGTTGCCTGAAGACCTTTGCCTGGGGGTGGGAGACTGGGAAATTCTCCCCTTTTCCAGGTTAGCGTGTCCACTCATGTCACTGTTGTAGTTTTGCTTAAGTCTCCACTTCTAGAGGAAGCTGTTTTTCAGCAGCCATCCAAGCAACTCCCCACATGACACACATTATGGATGTAGTCCTTAACTACCTCACAGGGTTGAGCCTATGCCCCTGTTGCTGAAGACACCACACATGTAGGACACAGGACTCTGATGACTCAAGTTAGATCTGAACTGACAACCTTTCTCCTAAAGTTCAGCATTCTTGGTCAGAAAATACTAATCAAGTTTTCACAGAAAGAATGCAATTAAAGTTCCCGGGCCTTCTGCAACACCATGTGCTCTGACAGCCACCTGCACGGCAAGATAACCATAAAGGGGCAAGAAATGGCACTAACATAGTTGTAGCGAGCAATGGTGGACACAAGCCCCACCCAGCAAGAGGGAGACCATGACTGATAACAGAAACATGAATTCCTCTTTACAGTTTTTTTTTATTTGTGTGTTTTGCCTTCATGTGCGTGTATCATCCACATGCCTGTACCCAAGGAGGTCAGAAGAGAGCATCATATCTCCTGGAACTGGAGTTATAGATGATTGTAAGGCCCCATGTGGGGGGCTGGAAACTGAACCTGGGTCCTTTGCAAGAATAATAAGCTCTCTTAACCACTGAGACATCTCTCCAGGGAAATATGAGGTGGGGTCCAAGGTTGACCACAAGACCATCCATCTTCAATGGTCTCTAAGCCTTTTAATCTCTATAACTATACTGGTAGCCCATGTTGTTATAAATAATTGCTAATGTCCCGCTGTTATATCTCCACTTCACAGATGAGGAGTGTAAAGATCAGAGTGGATAATTACATGGTAGTGATGGTGGTGGTGATAGTGGTGATGGTGGTGGAGGTGGTGGTGGTGGTGGTGGTGATGGTGGTGGAGGTGGTGGTGGTGGTGGTAGTGGTGGAGGTGGTGGTGGTGGTGGTGGTGGTGAAGGTGGTGGTGGAGGTGGTGGTGGTGGTGGTGGAGGTGGAGGTGGTGGTGATGGTGGTGGCAGCAGTGGTGGAGGTGGTGGAGGTGATGGTGGTGGTGGTGGAGGTGGTGGTGATGATGGTGGAGGTGGAGGTGGAGGTGGTGGAGGTGGTGGTGGTGGTGGTGGTGGTGGTGGTGGTGGTGGAGGTGGAGGTGGTGGTGATGATGGTGGAGGTGGAAGTGGTGGAGGTGGTAGTGGTGGTGGAAGTAGTGGAGGTGGTGGTGATGGTGGTGGAGGTGGTGGTGGTGATGGAGGAGGTGGAGGAGGTGGAGGTGGAGGTGGTGGAGGTGGTGATGGTGGTGATGGTGGTGGTGGAGGTGATGGAGGAGGTGGAGGTGGTGGAGGTGGTGGAGGTGGTGATGATGATGGTGGTGATGGTGGTGGTGGAGATGATAGAGGAGTTGGAGGTGGAGGTGGAGGTGGTGGTGGTTGTGTCTGTCTGACCTGGAAACTCTCATCAGTAACGATAAAGACGCTGCTCTATTGGAAGGTCAAACCTCCTTGTTATCCATTCTTCTGGAATGAGTCAACACACTCCTGAGAATGAACTAGAATCTGCAACATGCCAGCTCAGTAAGCTCACGTTGATCCAAAGATATTAAACAAAGAGACCGACAGAGCTGCAGCTATATTTAATGATATTTTTAGTCATTTTCAATTCATTTGCTTCATATTAAACTGTAAATTAATTATAAACTAATCTGAGCGATTATGAAATTATTTTCTCAACCTAATTCAGTCCCCGTGGGCATACATAATTTTAATACTCCACACTCCAGTCCACCTGCGTTTGACATTTGGCATTCTGATTGCTTTCCATGATGGAAGGATTGAGGTCCCAGGGGGGCCCGGTGTTGCCAAGGATTTACCTTTGTGTTGTTAATATATGCAGGAAGTCCTTTTTAGCATTTTTATGTTACTTGAGGTGGGGGCCATTTAATACAGGAGAGGGGAGAAAATATCTTCCCTTTGAAATGTACCAAGTCTTTTACTCATCACAGAGATAAACTCCCCTTTCTGGAAACCTTACCCTGAGCTTTTAGAGGGGAGGGGCATTAGGGGGCTGGTGTCTACCCTTCCTAAGGGGGAGCCATTTCAAATTCAATTCTGCTTTCAACTTCACAAAAGCGAAGGCCAATGAATATATGTGCATATACATAGGAAAAGGGCATTATGTACTAGATGAAACCTGCATATGTATATATTTTTAACATTCTGTCTCTCTCACTTCATAAATTCCAGGCAAGATTTTAGGGATGATCCCAGAACTTGAAGCCATATCTCCTTTCTGGGAAAAACATTGTTTTTTGTTCCACTAGGGAGGTTACAGTTTAAGCATTCTTCTCTGGTCTTGGACATCAAATAGCCTCATGTTTGCCTATGAATCTATACTGGCGTTTTAAAGTTACAAACCATCTATAAGGGGTCTGGAGATGGCTTAGTGGGTAAGCATGTTTATTGCCTTTCCAGAGAAACTGGGTTCAGTTCTCAGCATCTCCATTAGGTAGCTCGCAGCTGCCTGTGACCCCAAGTGTCCTCTGAAGACACCACCCTCACCTACGCAGTATCTGTTCATACAGACATATACATACAAGTAAAGAGAAAATAAATCAGAAAGCACCACAGTTTTATCCGAATAGCTTGCACTCACAAGATCTCAGTGAACCTGGGTGAGGTTCAGAATTACATTGCCCATTCTAAAGACCACCCTATCCCCCCTCCACCCCAAGTAAAAGGTTTGGAATATAGTTCTACATTCCAACCTTTTTGCGTAGTGATCTGCTTAGCTACAGAAGGCTATAGAGACTCTGGGCTGAGTGGAGACCTAGCATTGCAGCTGGGCCAGGCCATTCACTTGGCCAGGGGGGGGCTCACCGTGCTCAAGAGGTGGACAGAATAACCAGTCCTTCAGTGAGATGCTGAGCTGTGTCTGCGTCTCATCTCCACGCCACCTTAAAACGGGTGTTTGCACCATTCTTTTTCACTTTTCCTCCAGCTAGCTGCTGAGTTTTACAGTTTGCCTGCCCTGGGGTATTTCTTTTAAACGCTAATAAAATTCTCCTTGAGTTTGTATTCAGGCCCCTGTTTAAATGCCTTTATTTATGAGGCTAAGAATCCCAAAAGGGAACCTCAATTGCCCCTGTATCAGAACCTTTAAATTGACTGTAGGAAGAATACTTATGGGGTTGGGAGGGGGTGTGGAGAGATGACTCAGCATTTAAGAACACTTGTTCTTTCAGAGGATGCAGGTTCAATTCCCAGCACCCATATGGTGGCTCACAAACATCCCTAACTCCAATTTCAAGGGATCTAACACATTCTTCTGAATTCTGCAAGCAACAATCATGATACATGACACACTTAACAGACATGCAAGCAAAATACTCCTATGCAAAAAAAAACAAAAAGAGAAAAGAGAAAGGAAGGAAGAGAGAGAGAGAGAGAGAGAGAGAGAGAGAAAGAGAGAGAGAGAAAGAAAGAAAGAAAGAAAGAAAGAAAGAAAGAAAGAAAGAAAAGAAAAGAAAATATTCTTTACAAAACCCATTTAGGTTCATGCGGTGGCTATTCCTGGTTGTCAACTTGACTATATCTGGAATGGACTACAATCTAGAATTGAAGGGGTCTCCTGTGATCCAGATCTTAAGGCTGGAAGACACAAGTTTCTGTCCTGGATCTTGGCATGGAGATCTTGTGGCATGGTGGCCATGAAAAGCTGAGGCCCAGATAAGGGCCTTTAATCCCAGGAGACTGAGGCAAGGAGATCTCTGAGTTCAAGGTCAGCCTGGGACAAAGCAAGTCCCTGATTCAGGTGTGCTGGCACACACATTAATCTGGGCCACACCTTCTGCTGGAGATCTACGTAAGGACATTGGAAGAAGGAAGAGTCACTCTTCCTCAGCTGCTTGCACTTATTAGCCAGCACGTCTGTTGGAATCGACTTCTGCAGAAGACCTGCTGAAACTACCAGCCTTGTGGGACTGAGAAACTTCTAGATTCTTGGACTTCCACCCACAGCTGCCCATTGTTAGGTTAGCTGGACTACAGACTGTAAGTCATCACAATAAATTCCCTTAATATATAGAGACATTCCGTAAGTTCTGTGACCCTAGAGAACCCCGACTAGTACAGTTCATTTTGACACTGACACAGAACAGAATTTTGGGGCTAAATGTATGTTATCAGAAAATATAAGACAAATGAGTAAATGTTTCATGAAGATTTTACTTTTCTCCCAGGATTTATTGACAGTGCATTTGATGAACCATAATTCTTTACAATAGGCACAGAGTCCACTTTTAAGTTTATTTTGATGTATCCTAATTTTCTTCATTTATCCCAGGTTTTCAAGGCAATTCAGTTAAGCATCTGTTGCAGACAGCTAGAGAAGCAGGACTTAGTCCTATCATTAAACATCCTGAGGAGACACCCTCCCCACACCCTGGAGACTTTACTCGGGTGTAGCAAGGACATTGTACTATAGGAAAGAATTTCAGGAGGGTCACAAAGTTGGGATTTGCTAAGAAAATGACAGCACCACATACCTAAGGGGTAGGTGGGGGCAAGCACCCAAGTTAGAGGATATTCACAGATAAGTACTGGAGAAACAGGACCATTAGTCATCAGGGCTGTCGCCTCACTGAAGGAAATGTATAGCTGTTTTCCACCCAGAAAGTGAAAGTGGATGCTTTTAATGACCTGGTGACCTTTGCTATCTGTAGGACCAGACTTCACCCAAACCCCCCAGAATGTGTATCCCAGACTCTCTCCCTCCCTAGACCTTTATCTTTAGCTGTGTTTCATAGTCAATATAACATCCTTAGGGGAGATGTCATGTCTACTTCATAGCCTGCTTCCTACTACACTATCTCTGTAAGAGAGCACATCAGATCCTAGGCTGTAAAACTATAGAACACATCTTCACGGTCTCATGTATTTTGCAAAAGAATTTCAATGTGGTCACAGAACTTAAGCTTTATTGCATAGATAAGATGGACAATTATTACCAGGAAACTTTCCCCCCAAAGTAATAGTGTACTTCAATATGTCTAAAATGAGCCATCTGGTGTCAGACTCTAGAAGCTTGAACCAGCCCAACTAAGACCTTCCTAATTTTCAACTTACCTGGTGTGCATTGTTTCCCTACAGGCTGTGATGCTTTGCAGTGACAGCCACACACAAGGGGTGCTTGGAAAGAAAACTTTCCAAACTATTGAGCTGTCTGCAGACTTTGCAGTATACTCCTTGTTCCCAGTGTCTGGGAGCTGTCACCCATGCTCAGGTGGGTTTTGGTGGCATGGAGGTCTTTGAGTCATTTCTGCTCCTGCAAGCAATCTCTTACTCATATTCCTGTAAGTAACCCCAGTAAATCTCATGGTTCATCAAGTCAGACTTGCATGGTATCTACACTTTGGTCTCTCATAGGCTCTCTATCTGGTATGAGGAGTTTTGTGAAGCATTTACCCAGGGAATGTCTTGTCACACAACAATTTCATTAAGTATTGATGTTCCCAAGTCCATGTCCTTTTCATATGCTTGGTGATAAATTGCAAAATACCCATAAGTACTTGGATTTCATTTCTACCTAAAATGGCCCCCACATGAAAAGCAAGCCCACGATCTTGGCTTCCAGAAGATTCCCTGGCATGCAATAAGGACACATGCTCCACTATGTTCATAGCAGCCTTATTTATAATAGACAGAAGCTGGAAAGAACCCAGATGTCCCTCAATGGAGGAATGGATGCAGAAAATGTGGTATATTTACACAATGGAATACTACTCAGCAACAAAAAACAATGAATTCATGAAATTCTTAGGCAAATGGAACTGGAAAATATCATCCTAAGTGAGGTAACTCATTCACAAAAGAACACACATGGAATGCAGTCACTGATAAGTGCATCTTAGCCCAGAAGCTCTGAATACCCAAGACACAACCCACATATCAAATCATTCCCAAGAAGAAGAAAGGAGAGGGCCCCAGGTCCTGGAAAGGCTTGATGCAGCATTGTACAGGATTACCAGGACAGAGAAATGGGAGGGGGTTGACTGGGGAACTGGCAGAGGGAAAAGGACTTATGGGACTTAGGGGGAGGGGAGAACTGGAAAAGGGAAAACCATTTGGAATGCAAACAAAGACTATAGAAAATAAAAAAAAATAAAGCAAGCCCACCATTGTATTGGGATTTGGATAGTGGATTTCCCTCACAGAACATCATTCTTCAAAAACATTTTTTTAAAAAAAAGATTTGACAGAATTATCCAGACATGAATGTTTGGAGATATTTTTCTTGAAGTTGAGTGAAGTGAGTCTGTCGCTCCAAGAAGAACATCTGACAGGGTTCATTGCCAATGATAGCATTTGAGCTTTCTAGCAAGGATTAGGATTTAAAAAAATTAAATGTGCAGCCAATATTTGACAGATTCTCAATACGCTCTTGATGAGATCAAGTGATATTATACAGCAGTAGGTCATGCGATGTTTTGATGTTGTTAAATCAACTGTGTAAGCATTTAGACTATCTGATGTATCTGAACGAACTAACATTTTCTAAATAACCAATCCATCATAAGCAAAGAAGCTATTGACAAATGCCAGGTAAATTTTATTGCTATGATGTCACTTTCTTCATTTACAATCCTTCGCTGGGTTAACTTTGAATGAGATGGAAAAATAACGTGATTAATTACAACCAAAAGATAAAAATAGGAACAACAGTTAAGAAATTGACTCCACCAGATTGGCCTATCTTTTGGGCAATCTTTGGGGGGCATTTTCTTGGTTGATGACTGATATGGGCAAGCATGGGGACAATGCCACCCCTGGAGCGTGATCCTGGGTTCTATAAGAACTGGGCAAGCCATAGAGAGCGAGCCAGGAAACAGCATTCCTCTGTGGCCTCTGCCTCAGTTCCGACCTCCAGGTTCCTGCCAGAAGTTGCTACACTCCGTGGCAAGTGTGACTTGAGAGTTAGAATCTGAAACAAACTCGTTCCTTTCCAAGTTGCTTCTGGTCATGGTGTTCTGTCACAGCACCAGAAACCCTAAGACACAGGTGGTTTGTGACTTTGAGTGCTGGACTTCCGCCAGAGCATCATGCCTCTTGCTGGCTATCCTACCTGCTGCACCTTTCTACAGCCCCGGCATCCGGTAATCACTTTCTATTCGTTCCTTCTAGGAGACCATCTGTGTTAGACCCCACAGTCATTGGAGGTCATGGAGCCCTTGTCTTTCTGTACCAGGAAGGACACCACAGCTTGTTCTTGGCCCATACCCCAGAGTTACTCCTAGCTACTTCCTAGCAACAGCTAATCAAAGATTACTCTGATTGTTTCAGATGTGCTTTCAGACTGTTTGTGATTGTTCATGGTCTTGCTTCAGAGCCCCCACCTGTCAGCTTACAATAGCATCCAGTTAGGTGCTTGCCAGGCTGGAGCCCCTCTCATTTACTCCCAGCCGCTCTACAGCCTTGTCCTGCTGAGGGTTCAAGGCTGCTCTGCCTTCGCTTCCCATTCTGCTGGGTCAGGCTTGAGTTGGAGGAGAGCCCAAGCCTGAGCTTCTAATAAAGAGACCCTAATGCTTTAAAATCGGAACTGGCTGCTGGTGGTGTTTTGGGGTTCACAGATGCTTCCTGGCAAAACAATTGCCATCATTTAGTCATAGTACAATGTATTGAAACATCTCCCTACACCATATAAATATGCTCCACTATTATGTGCTTGTAAATATAAAACAAAAAAAATCTCACAAGAGGTTGAATGCAAAGTAGAAATGAAGAAAACACTGAAGATTTGCCGAATTAGACGAGTATCAGTATAACTCATTTGATCTTTTGAAAATAGTTTTAAAGTAAAATTATAATATTTATTTCTTTTTCTCTCTCTCTCTCTGTGTGTGTGTGTATGTGTGTGTGCATGTATGTGGGCATGTGTGTGTTTGGGGATGCTCACAACATGTGTGTGAGCATGCTTGTGGAAAGCTGAGGTTGATGATAGGTGTCATTCTTTTTTTTTATTGGATATATTCTTTATTTACATTTCATTTCCCTTTTCCTGGTTCCGTGCCCCCCAAAGGTTCCATATGCCTTTTTCCCTCCCCCCTGTTCCCCCACCCACCCCTTCCCACTTCCCTGTTCTGGTATTCCCCTACACTGATGCATTGAGGCTTTCCAGAACCAGGGTCCACTCCTTCCTTCTTCTCGGACATCATTTGGTATGTGGATTGTGCCTTTGGCGTTCCAAGATTCTAGGCTAATATCCACTTATCAGTGAGTGCATACCATGGGTATTCTTTTGAGAATTTACCTCACTTAGTATGATGTTCTCCAGCTCCATCCATTTCTCTAAGAATTTCATGAATTCATTGTTTCTAATGGCTGAATAGTACTCCATTGTGTATATATACCACATTTTTTTGTATCATTCCTCCACTGAGGGACTTTTGGGTTCTTTCCAGCTTCTGGCTATTATAAATAAGGCTGCTATGAACATAGTGGAGCATGTATCCTTATTGCATGCTGGGGAATCTTCTGGGTATATGCCCAGGTGTGGTATGGCAGGGTCCTCTGGAAGTATGGTGTCCAGTTTTCTGAGGAACCGCCAGACTGATTTCCAGAGTGGTTGTACCAGCTTGCAATCCCACCAGCAGTGGAGGAGTGTTCCTCTTTCTCCACATCCTCGCCAACACCTGGTGTCTCCTGAGTTTTTAATCTTAGCCATTCTGACTGGTGTGAGGTGAAATCTCAGGGTTGTTTTGATTTGCATTTCCCTAATGACTAATGATGTTGAACATTTCTTAAGGTGCTTCTGAGCCATTTGAAGTTCTTCAGGTGAAAAGTCTTTGTGTAGCTCTGTACCCCATGTTTTGATAGGGTTATTTGTTTTTCTGGGGGAACTTCAGGTCTCTGAAGAAGGAAATGGAAGAAGACCTCAGAAAATGGAAAAATCTTCCATGCTCCTGGATTGGCAGGATTAATATAGTTAAAATGGCAGTCTTGCCAAAAGCAATATACAGATTCAACGCAATCCCCATCAAAATCCCAACTCAGTTCTTCATAGGGTTAGAAAGAGCAATTTTCAAATTCATCTGGAATAACAAAAAACCCAGGATAGCTAAAACTATCATCAAAAGTAAAAGAACGTCTGGGGGAATCAGTATCCCAGACCTCAAGCAATACTACAGAGCAATAGTGTTAAAAACTGCATGGTATTGGTACAGTGACAGGGAGGTGGATCAATGGAATAGGACTGAAGACCCAGAATTGAACCCACACATCTATGGCCAATTGATCTTCGACAAAGGAGCTGAAAACATCCAGTGGAAAAAAGATAGCCTTTTTAACAAATGGTGCTGGCTCAACTGGAGGTCATCATGCAGAAGAATGAGAATTGATCCACTCTTATCTCCTTGCACTAAGCTCAACTCCAAATGGATCAAGGACCTCCACATAAAACCAGACACACTAAAACTAATAGAAAAGAAACTGGGGAAGACCCTTGTGGACATTGGCTCAGGGGGAAAGTTTCTGAACAGAACACCAATAGCTTATGCTCTAAGATCAAGAATAGACAAATAGGACCTCGTAAAATTACAAAGTTTCTGTAAGGCAAAAGACACTGTCAAAAAGACAAATCAGCAACCAACAAATTGGGAAAAGATTTTCACCAACCCTACATCTGATAGAGGGCTAATATCCAATGTATTCAAAGATAGGTGTCATTCTTGATAGCCCTTCCATCCTGTACTTTGAGGCAGGGTTTATCAGTCAAACCTAGTATAGCTAGCCTCACTAGCAGGCCTGCTTTGGGAATCCCTCCCCTCCCCTTTCAGAATGTTGATGTATAGGCGGGGCTCCATGTCCTGGCATTGATGTGGTTCTGAGGATCTAAACTCTGGTCCGCAAACTTACATGGTCCTTTCTTTGCTCTTTAAGCACTGACCTATCTCTCCTGTCTCTTAACTATTTATTGCTGATGAGACATAAAGAATTGACTATTGTCACTTATTACATTTTCAGTTTCAACATCCCCCTTCTTTTAACACAGGATTCTCATGTAACTCAGACTGGCCGCCAACGTGCTAGACAGGCTTCGTGGGCCTGTCTCTTGACTGCAGGCATTACTGGTGGGCACCACCATGCTTGACTTCCAGTTTCACTTTCTTATACAAATATCAAGAGACACAAGCTCAGAAAAGAACACCAATAGTCTGTGAGAGTCATGAGACCCGATGGGGGAGGAGGCCAGATGGCCCCTTGTTGCTATACGAGTCCCCAGAGCCAACTTAAACCTAGAGTTATTTCTCATTTGACTGGCATTCTTTGACTCCTATCCTGTTTCTAATATGTAATATTAATAGGTTTCGTGCAAAGCCACAGAATCTTCAATTTTGCTGAAAAGATGGATGGACGGTCTGCACTGGGTCCCCGTTCCTGCTTGGTCCCCTGAGCTGTGGCTGCTCTCTTCTGGACATAAGCTTTCCCATGGTTCTCCATTCCTACCCACTGCTCTTGAGGTCCTGCATTACTCATAGGGCTTGCTTAGATCCCTGAAGCATCCATATATGTAGGTTCTGGTCTAGATGGTATCCTTAGTGCCTAGATGGTGGTAGAGTGGGTAGTGTCCTGAGGATCTACTGCGCCCATGCTGGGGGAAAGAGAAGAGCCCATGAGAAGAAGATGGCATCCTCAGATGAGAGATGGTCCAAAATTGTGAGTGAAGGTCTTCATGTGTGTGTTTGATGTATGCATGTGCATGTTTGTACGTTTGTATCTATGAACACAGGCGTGTGCACATAATGTCAGCAACAATTTTGGATGTCATTCTTCATCTTCTACTCAGAGGCAGTCTTCCAGGGTTTGCTGATGTGTACAACATGATGGGTAGACCATGAGCTCCCAGGATTCTCTCGCCTGCACCTCCACATCACAGTAGAAGTGTCTTGGTTACAGACAAAAGCTGTCATGTCTGACTTTAATTAGGTTGTGTGTATTTGAACTGGGGGCTTTGATGCATGATGACCAATTTAACCCACTTTCTTACAGATTTCTAAGGATCTGTTACTAATATAACCATGAATGAGTACAGTGCCAAGAGGGTAGAGGTGAAGATTTCTACGGTACTTGGGTTCAGGATCGAGAGTATCCATTCAAATTCTGGTTTGGCTAAGGAAGCCATGAACATTTCCAGTCTGGCGACAGCATTCCTCCATTTAAGCTATTTCTTCCCAAAACCTTGTTTTCCTGAGTGCTTGCTCATTCCTTTTTTGATCTATCTCATTTCACTAAAATTTTTGGTCAGTGTGCCACTGCCTGACAATCAAGGGAACGGTTTTGCCTCGTTCGACTGTTTTAGAACAGGCTCTTCTGAAAACCTTGTGGGTACTGAATTCAGAGGGAGCTGTTCTGCCTCAGTTTTGCCTGCAGTACACGTCTTTCCCGTCTTTGCTGGACTTCTTCCTTTGACTCTATGTATTTCACACTGTCAATGAAAATCCTTTATTTCCACATTTGCCTTAAAGCCAAAGCTTCCATTCTAGGTAGTCAGAAGCCAGGTGGTTTCAGTTAAAAAGGGGGCTGGGCTCAACTTAGAGTAAAAACTGTTTTAATTGATATCAGCTTGCTTAGCTGACAAGGGCAGAGATCTGGGGCTAGCTTCCACTCTGTCAAACAAATTAGTAAGGAACATTCAAATATTAAACAGGTGCCTTTTTTGTTCTGGCTGTATACATGTTGTGGATGCCACCTTTCTTTGGGGTCATGTAATGACTCTTTAGATTTGTATAGCCTCTTTCCCCCCATCCCCAAGTATGTGTGTGTGTGTGTGTGTGTGTGTGTGTGTGTGTATAAAATATGTTCATATGTTTCTTATAATAACTACACATGTATTTTTTTGGTTTCTTTTTGCCTACTAAAACTGGTCATAAAACAAGGAGACAGCCTTCAATATCTAAGGTTTAAGAAGAGAACCAAATACATCAATGGTGCTTGGCTTTTATATCTGATCTTGGAGCACTTTTACTGAAGAGAACAGTAGTTGGCTTACAGGATGGAGGGCTCAGCTCCCCAGATTCCTCTGTGTACTCACTCCAGAAGACAAGATTTAGCCAAATTGCTAAAAGGGCCTGAAAAGTTGACTCTGTCCCACCCAGTTTCAATAGAGGGTATGCCTGTGAGTTCTCTAGTTAGAAGGTTTGTACTGAGAAGCCTGTCCTGGGACAGAGTGGGTAAAATTCAATTTCATAGATATATAATTTTATAGTATCATAGAGAGCCTGATACTATGATCCCAGGGACTCTGGAGAAATTAAGTAAGCTCATACACAGCAAGAACTTAGAATGATGTCTGTTTCACAGTCACCTCTTGTTACTGATGATGTGTGTCCCCTTCCACAATTTACATATGGAAGACCTGGTGCTCACTATGATGCTATCAACAGATGTATACTCTGTGGGATGGCTGGGTAATGAGGAAGACATTCTTGTGTGTGGGGATTAGTGTTCTTGTAAAAACAGAGAACTCTTTTTTCTCTGTATCATGGAAGCTAAGGCAAAGTTAGATAAAGAGGTCTAATTGTGAGTTAGAAAGAGAGGTGCCATTAGGATCCAAATTGCTGGCACCTTGGTCTTAGTCTTCCTAGACCCCTAAACCATGAATAATAAAATTCTGCTATTCAAGCTACTGTGTGTTATTTTGTTATAGAAATCTGAGATAAGATACCCTTAAATGATCATTGGGTACTATTCGTACTATTTTGGGGGTTGAACCTGAGTCTGACTAGGAAAAGGGAAGTAAACTGCCTAAATGTCTGCCAGGCAAATTGGACTCTGTCCTTACTAATTCGACACCCCGGGGAGTCTACACTGAGTGAAGACATCCCAGTAGATACTGGAGGATGGCATGGGACGCCATGTCATGACACTTAAGGACAGTCACAAACACTCATCCCACCTATTAAATCTATCACAGGTCAGATAAAAATCAGAGGCCACATTGACAAGTCTAATTGTTTATTCGCTTGTTCTATCATTCACCTCTGCATTGTGTAAACATCTGCTGAGCACTTCCTACATGCCAGGTCCATAAACACAAATGTTCATACACTGGCTTGGGGTTAGGAACAGTCATTAGATACTTCTGTAATGTAGAGCTTATTTCAAGTTAGAAGCAACGACGAATCACCAGTGTCTCCTTGATGTTCCCTCAAGCATGTGACATACACACCTCACTGGCAGGAAATTGCTTCAAAACGAGGAACAAGACCACAACTCTTTAAAAAAAGATTCTGTAAGTACCCAATTTATTCAGAAAACAATACAATTTAAACATTTGTGGCTTTTTTCTTTCGTACATTTTTTTAAAACCATCATTCCCAAAGTGTTATGCATTTGGTTGACATGTATTTGCAAGGTAATCTATAATTATAACTCTGGAAGTTGTACAAGACATTTGATTTGCTTAATTAATTCTTATTTTTCCCCCTTTTAAAAAAAGAACCCAAACTACCCCCAACAACAGATTTCTTTTGCTTTGGATATACTTCACTATTTTTCTGACCAAAAATAAGTTATGTTTCGTGCCTTTTATTCCTTATAAAACATTTGTCCATTTCTCTGAGAGACAATCGATCATAAGAGAAGAAGTCATTGTTTTGCTTTAAGACTTCCTTAGACTCAGACAAAATATCCCCACCCTACACAATTCCAGGGCATTTCTGCTTAAGGAAATTGTACTCAGGAGTGATACAAAAGAGGCCAGAAGATGCTGCCCCAACAGTGAGCTCTAAGACCATGCGATTAGAATAGAAACCCGGGCAGCTATTTGGCATGAGTGAGATTCCACTCAAGATCCAAGGGAGGAATCTTGGGAAATAATTTCTAGGAACTGACATAAAAATGGAACCACCCATGCAGGGAGCTGTGGTGCCTCTTTTAGCCAAGCAGGAGCAAGCCAGAAGGAGTGCTCCTGGGTCCTGATGAGGAAGAGGCGGGGCTATAAAGCAGTGGGAGGCTGGGGTGTGGGGTGGACAGCTTCTGGAATCAGTCTCCTTCCTTTCTAGTCTCATCTCAGAGAAGGGTCAGCCATCTAAGCTACTGGGGGCAGAAGAGGTGCCATGGGCTAGCAGGCTAGGAGCTGTTCTGTTTGGCATGATCTCTGTGGCGAAAGCCTCAAGTTCAGAACCTCATTAGACCTCATGCCATGCTAGGAATGCATTAGCATCATTGAGAACCTTGTGAGCCATGCAGAACCTCAGGCCCTGCATTAGAAAGCGTCATTAGAACAAGATTGTCTGGGAATTTGTGTCAATGGGAAAATGTAAAGATGGGTACTGGGACAAATGATCCAGGCCCTGCTTCAAAAAAGACTACCTCTAGGTACATAAATGTATTTAGAAGAGAGAGACCATTCTCAGCAGGGAGAGATTATAGATAACAACTGCAAAAAACAGTGTAAGGTTATTTTTATTATAATTATTTTAAACATGCAAAATACAGTCCATGCATCTGCCATTTTGAAAAGTCTCTCACCCTATAAGAGATTAAGCCAAATATACGTTTTGGCTATCGACATTCACGAAATGTTTCAAAATGCTTTACAGTGTAAAGATAATAAGAAATTTAGCAAAATTTCAACAAACCGGTATAAAAATGGATACAGATACCATTTTAATTTCAAGGCGACATGCTGTAAAGAGTATGTTATAACTGTATTTCATTGTAAAAAGTCTTTAACAATACAAGGGCTTAACAGATCCAGGCTTTGGGGAGACACATGCAAAAATAAATGAATAGATAAATACATGAATAAATAAAAAGTCAGTTAAAAATCACCAAAACGTGCTATCTTTAAATGTATATTATTGTTTTTGTTTTTGTTGTTATTTTAAAGTACAGGAATAGAATAAACAGTGCTTCAGAATTCTGTGAAAGTGTGAAGTTCACGGTGCCAGTGTCCGGGACGATTCATACACTTCCGATGAACACTTTGGTTTAATCCCTTTACCATTGTAATAGTCCACGACTTGATTTGGAACTTCAGCCAACACACTCTTTGCGAGGGCAGCTGGCGATGCCTGCAGGGAAGAAGAAACAAGCGTCACTTGAAGCAGACAGGACACAGACTCTAACGCAAAGATCGGAGCCCCGCCCTGAGCGGCCAGCCTCATTCCCTGAGCGGCCAGCCTCGTTCCCTGAGCGGCCAACCTCCTTCCCTCAGTCATCCAGCCATCGCCCACTCAGTGTTCTCGCTCTGTGTCTGCAAATGTAAACTCACATCTGAGGATGAACTGTCCTGCAGGGTTTTGCTTTGTTTTAAAATTTGCATTCAGTTTTAGATACTTTTGTTCTGGTCGCTATGCCAGGAGTGGTGGAACTCTTGGAAAAAGTAAGAGTCACGTGAAGGCGACTCCGCACGGCCAAGTTCAACCGGTCTGTGAGGTACCAGGCTGTAAACGCTGCCCACCAGCGATATCAAGTCAGACAGATACTTCCTAAAAGTGCAGATGCTCCTGAATGGGGACCTGTATTTCTAACGCGATGCTCTCGTGATTCCTATTGAAATCTGAGATGTGCTGTTATAGAAAGTCACAAACACCACGAGACCAAGTCATCACAGAAGAAATGACAGCGTGCCTCCAATATTTAACTTGGGCACATATTTAAAATTTGGGGGAGTGGGATTTGAGGATTCTAGAGATAGCAAGGCAGCTGATGGAGAAATGCATCTCAAGAAAGAATGCACGTTCCTGTGTCAGGGGTGATGGTGGGAGGTGGGGTGGATTGTGGTGGTGATTGTGATGGTGGTAGTTGTTGGTTGTGGTAGTGGTGGTAGGCTTGGGTAGTCATTCAGTTAGAAAATGAGATTGGGGTGAGGATCTTGAATACCCCTGTGGTACTGATTCGGCAGCAGAGAATGGCTGAGGTCAAGAGCATAGTGGACTCTGGGGTCATAGAGAACTGACCCGACTCTTGGGTCTGACCCTTAGTGTTGCTTTCATGACCCCTGAACAATCTGCTTCAGTCGTCTGAGCCCCCTTGTTAGCTACTGAAGGAATTGGAAAGTTGACAGAGTGACCGTTTAACATAGATTTGAGATTGCTAAGAAGGGAGAGCTGGCCCAGGAGCCAGGGGACTGTACTTCTAATCTTCTCTTCCTTAACCTCAACATGAAGCCCTGATCTCAGAAGCAAAATAAGAAGGAAACAGAAGCCATCACGTGTAATGGAGTATGAAAAAAAAGGCATGCTGTCTAACGGAGTATGGTAGCTGAGAAGCCCGGAAGCATCCTGAAGAGTGTTGGTTTCTAATGGTCATGTATGCATGGAGGCAGGAACAGAATTCATCTCCAACCTCTCCTTGGTTAGGAAGGTTAGAAGGCCAAAAACCAACTTGGTTTTCCAGCTTTTTTCTACATCTAGGGATCGCCACATGATCTAATTTGCCCTATGAGATAGATATAAGAGGAAATTTCCTAGATGAATTTTAGAACTCCTTAGTTCCTGCTTAAAGGGAAGAGACCTATTTGTCTCTGTTTTCCTCTCCCCTTTTGTCTTTTTCCTTCAATGAGAATGATAATTCTTGGAAGCAGACAACCCTATTATCATCATGAAGAACCATCAAAGGAGACCATACAGTACTGATTTCCACACCGTGAAATCAACCAAGAAAGGGATGGTCTGCACCACCACTGCTAACATTTAGTTCCATAAGGACAGTTTGCTCACTCCTCACCGGAGACAGTTTTTCCCCTGTAACCTTCAGTGACAGTTGCTTTCTAGTCATAACTTGTCAAAATGCAAAGAACAGTCAATGGCCAGCTCCAGTTGATGTAATCACAACACAATCCCTACACCCAGCTCTCAGGAGATGTCTCAGAAGAGGGGTTGGACAGATTATAAGAGTGGGAGGACCAGGGGGCCTGCTGAGATAGCATCTTTCATAAGTGAGAGGGGGTGCTCTACTCATTAAATCTCAACAGTATGGTCACCCAAACAAGAGCGGAGGGACAACACCAGTTGGCACGCCAATGCAGAGAGGTGGAATCTCAGAAGGCCCTGTCCCTAGATGGAGAACGACTGGACATTCATGGTTATTGAGAGGGACCGTTTTCTCCAGGGATAAGCGCCCGAATCCTGTGTGCTCTGCCCTAAAACACATATATGTGAGTGCTAGAGATTGACCTCAGGTCCTAATGTTTACACAGCAAGCACTTTATAGATCGTGTCATTTCTCCAGCTCCATTTTTAATGAATCTGAATGCAAATATCCACTCGTGGTTAGTGGCTAGCTCATTGGAAAGCTCTGGTCGGAAGGGAGCCCCTTGCATATCTGTGCTGGTGCAGGAACATGAGTTTGATAGGAAAAAAAAAAGCAAAACCACAAAATCAGTTGGTAATAGCATTACTATGGGCAGTGCACACTAACCACGCCCACAGACTGGACATTGTATAGAAACTCTCCACCTTCCACCATCCAATGCATCTGTCGCATCTGTCTCATCTTACTAAAAGTCTGTGCCACTGAGACGTTAAGCAATCTGCCAGAGTCACACAGTTCAGAGCCTGTCGCTGTGCACTTCAATGCACCATGCTACCAACAAAAGAAAGGCAACTCAGGGGCTACTGGCGTGTATGAAATATCAGCTCCTCGCCTCCCTTTTATTTACGGCTTATTGAATTCTGAGTAGATTAGTTTGGATAATGAAATGTTTTACAAAATCTAATTTGAAACCCGTGAAGAGAAGGTAGGTGAGAATCCACCTGTCACTCTGCCCGCGCCACCCCAGGGAGATTGCAAAGACACAAAACAGAGTACAAGATGGGTACCACCTCCTTGTCCTGCTTGGGGCATTTTCCCTTGGGACAATTCTTTTGTTTCCAGTGCCCCTCCAGTTCCTGTCAATAATCTTCCTGCCTTTTTATTATTATTATTTTTTTTGTCAATGCCTAGGTTAAACTGGAAGGTGTTGGCTGGGGGGACGTCTGTCTCTACTCTGAAGTCATTTCAGGAGCATAGGACCTCTGAGTTGCAGGTGACATCAGCTACAATGCAGCTGCATGTAGTTGAGGACGGGGATAAAGGTGATCTAGCTAAAATAATAAGCTTCAAATCATGAGGGTTTCCTTTGCAGGTTTTGGAATTCCATTGCATGGTTCTCAGACAGAAACTCTGTAGATCACCATATCAAGTTGGAATGTCAGAATGCTGGACACAGAGCGAGAGATGATGGCTGTCAACAACGTGCTGCCAGGCAAGCATAGGGACCTGAATCTGGATCCCCACACACACACACCGCCCTCATGTAAACAGCGGGGTGTGTATTCCTGTGCACTTGTAATTGCAATGCTGGGCTGTGGTGTCGTGGGAGGGAGGGAGATACGCAGATCCTGGGGGCTCATTGGCCAGCTTGGCGAGTGAGCTTGGGTTCAGTCGGAGACTCAAAAATTAAGGTGGAACGTGACAGAGGAGGATTCCTAATGTCAATGCCTGGCCTCTATAGACACATACATACCTACCTACACACACACATGCACACACACACACACACACACACACACACACACACATGCTGGGAATAACGGTAGGTTATTATCTACCCATGGGCTGCTTGGCATATAGATTTTTTTTGTAAGTGTAAGAAAATTCCCCAAAGCCTGGACTCATGCTTTCTTTGCTCACTGGGGTCCCAGTGGGTGCAGAGCAGAGGAACCTGAGTGTGTGAAATCCTGACTCAATGTGTATTGTGGACATGGGTGTGGCCATGTAAAGCATCCCGATGCTTCAGCCCCATGGGATTCAAACAGCCTTCTCCAAGCAAGGTTCAGAGGGATGCCAACGCCTTCCTCAGGTATGAATGAAGATGTTGATAGTGTGCACAGAAAATGCCCACCATAGCTCCCAACACCATGTTTATAGCCTAAAGTCTGCCTCTCTACATAGGCTGCTCCTTCCTCAATTAGCTAAACCTGTCTCCTTAGTTCAGCTGCTCCCGGGGTGCTGTAGCTTCCACCAGAGACGCCAACTCCAACCCGCCACAACTTCTCTGTGTGTCTTTGGAAGCCACGCTGGATGAGGCATGTGTGGTGCGTGCCTTGCACAGTAAATACTCCATGAATTTGAGGCTTAGAAGGTGTTTTAGCAGAGGTTAGCACCTTTCGTGGCTCGATGGCATTGCTCTCATGTGCGTATATGTTGGGGAGTGTGATAGCTAATTTTAAATGTCATCTTGGTGGTGATGCATCTGCTATTATTTGGCCTGGTTGATGGAAGACAAGTAATTCTGTGAGAATAGCCTTCCTTTCCCCCCCCCCCCGCCCCCCAGAGGTGTTAGGAAGCAGAATGTCATGTGATACAGCTGCAGCAGATTGAGCCCGCCCCAGGAGACCCTTCCATGTGGACACTGCTAGGCTTTCCTGATGCCATACTTGGCTGTAGGTAGCAGACAACTTGAAACCTTGGATGATCCTCAGATAGCTTTCTTTAGAAACCCGCTCCATGGGAAAGTGGAAGATGGGGTGCTGGGCAGCTGTTCTTCCTTACAGCACTGACCTTAGATCTCGTGGTGAGATCAGTTTCCTCTGCCACTTGAAAATGCCCTCTACACTCAGCTCTGCAGCAGGGGATTGATTTCCTGCTTGCTTAATGATTTTAATTACACTGAGGCCCTCTTTAAAAAGAGAGTAGTGATCACGTGGCAGTGTGGTGGGGAAGAGATTTGGGGAGCCCTGGAGTGTTCAGTCTCTTCCCTTAGAGGTTGGACGGGTCATAGAATCTCGGGTTCAGCTGAGGCTGTTTGGTTGACGCTAGATCTGAATGACACTGCAAAGCCTGTCGCAGGAAGGCAGAGGGGCAGGCAGCCATGCCTGGAGAGCACATACAGAAAATAGGGCAACAGAGAATAGCTCTGGTGCTGAGATTGCCACTACTAGTGTGGCCGGGGTCCCAAGGCGAGCCCAAATTGGATTCGATGTGCTTGCACACAGCCGATAAGTTGACTGTGAAGAATGTTGGAAATTCATTCGAGGGAGAGTCTTTGGAGCAGAATGGCTTTTCCCACTAAGCATCTAGTGGAGAGAGCCTGCATCGGATTACATAGCACGGTGGGAAAGCCCACATTGGATTGCATGGCCCCAGGCCTCCCTCTCTTGTATCTCAAGAGCAATGGAGCCTCACACAGGGAGGGGCTGTCGTAGAAGCTAACAGGGCTGTTTCCAGAAGGGACACATGCATTTGTACATTCATGGTAACCTGTACCGAGGAGACTGAAGACTTGCGTATTTCCTTCTGCTAGGAGCTCATCTTTAGACACCCCTCCCTACCCCCAGTGGTGGCAGCAGCAGCAGAAGAGAATCCAGGGCTTTAATGGAGAGCAAGGGCTATGGTTATGCTCTGTTGTTCGATGATGCTTACAAGAGCATGCAAACTAAAGGCTACAGGAGCCTCTATATGCCTACCTACTGCACTTCAATGGTCTCCCAGACATATCCTGGGCATCTCTGAAAGGGCCTTGAATGAACCCAAGAATGTCCTAACGTAGGCTATCACAACTTATTTTGGGGTGGAGTAGGTAGAAATTTCAATCTACTTCTGACTCTATGGACTTAGTAGTTGTCCTCAAATTGGAAGTATGGGTAAAGTGTTGTGAGAGCCTTCCCAACATCATACTAGGAAATTATCTCTAGGGTGTTTGCTCCAGCCAACCGGGAAGCACAACTCTGCTTCACTGTTTACTCTGGATAATGGCTCACGACTGTGCCAACCAATAGAATCCAGGTGACTTTTGTCCATCAGAGAGGTGATTGGAAGATTATGGGTTTGTATGTTCTTGGTCACGAACCAGTCTGCTTTGATGAACTTATTCCAGCATTTTCTCCCATCACTGACCACACTAAACTGCTTCCATATTCATTCGTACTAGCTCAATCATCTTGCTCCCGAGGGAGCAGACTAAAGGGCCGAAGCTGTTCACCATACTGAGATGGCTTAAGTGTCTATCATTTTACTCACAACGTTTGCCAAACAGATAATCTGCTGGCAGGGCGGGATTGAATTTCATCTTATCTTTGTTCCTTTCTCAGGTATCCTTGAGTAATCAATAAGCTTCCCAACTGTTTATGATGCCTCTGAAAGAACAAAAATCCTAAACTTTGTGAGCAAAGGCAAACATTTTAAACATTTTGGTAACTGTCTTTACCATGACTATGTTCATGGTAACTCCATAGATGCATTCTTCCCCAAATAGTTATGATTTGTATGTCCTTCCTATAGGCTTTGTTCAGCCTAGATAGGGCCTGCTGATGCTGCTTTAAGAACAACAGGTCACAATCAACACGGATGGACATGTGGGAGACGTGAGGATGCCCCCATGACGTCTATGCGTACATGTTTGAAGTTCCGGAAGGGCACAAACTGGACGATGTCTCGAAGGACAGGCTCTCCCTTGGGTGACCTTAGGATTCCGTCATCACCATCCAGCATCTGCATGTCACTGAAATCGGCGTTCCCCACTCCCACGATGATGACTGACATGGGGAGGTGGGAGGCATGGACGATGGCCTCCCGGGTGTCAGCCATGTCTGTGATGACACCATCTGTCAGGATCAGCAGGATGAAGTATTGCTGGGGTCAGGAGTCAGATGGCAGGTGGGAGAGAACATGACAATACAGTATCAGTTAGTTGTCTATATCTAGGTAGGCCCCCAGCAGAGCGACCATAGCAGCAGGGACAATGGACGTTTTTGCTTATTTTTTCAACTTTTTATTAAGAAAATTCCAGTGCAAAATCAAAATAGTCTGGGCACCTCTGTGGGGGTCATTACTGGGTATCAGCGTTTACCAACATATGGTCAATCTTGCTTTATTTATTCACCTTACCTACCTACTTTGTATTATTTTTGATGTGCATTCCATGTATCACAGCATTTCCATACGCAATATGCACAAAGATGAAAATTTTACTAATAAACAATATTCTATATGTGAAACTAAACTTTATAACCCACTGAACAAAGCCACGGGGCATTTGTGCTTTGCTGTATAGATCTTCCCCCATATGATTTCAATTTCTGCCTTAAACTAAAACCTATGGTCTCAAGAAACATTCTCTGGTTACTCACATTCCACAGTACAGGGTGTTTTCAACAAATAGTCTCCAAAGTAGACTCCAAGTAGAACCCCTCTACGAATCCCAAAAGTTCTGGTTCCTTTAATGCTTCTTTATTCTTATCTACTGACTTGGTTACTATCCCCAATGGGCTGTTGGCTTTGGCTCTGGATGACTGTTGTATCTCTACTCCTAGACCATCACTGCTGATCCGTCTCCAGTTCTGCTAATCCTTACTTCAGTTTTATGTAGCTCACAGCCTCACCAAAGCTGGTCATAATCACTAGTACACTTAGGACATTGTGTCTTTCAACATTTACCTTCTAGACAATCTCCCATCCTTTCAGCCTATTTGTTTGCCCTCTGTCTTTCCATTAACTTTAGAGACACCTACCTCAAGAGCCATGTTGCCTCTGTATCTTTTTGGGTTCTCAGCCCAGCCCTGTCTGATCTGGGCTTCATGTTAACACATGTTAAGCCTATGTAGGGTAGCCCCAAAGCCTTAAGGTCATGATGAATGGAGCCACAATAATTGCAGTTTAATTATAATAGTAATCTTACTGACTATTACAAAGCTCAAGATAGGTAGAAAGCAGGAGACTGGGAGTCAAGACAACTGGAATCCAAGCTTCGTTCTGTGATACCTGAAATATCCTATTATGCCTTCTTCTCAGATACTTTATTTCTCAAAAGCTGAGAGGAATAAGATCATTTTATGGCCTCCTTCAGATTGAAGACCTTTGGAAATCTAGAGCTGTGCTGTTCTATGTACTAGTAACCTTATGAAAATATTGAGCATTTTAAATGTGGGCAGTGTAAAAGAAGAGCTGAATTTTAAATAAAAAAATAGACCCACTTCAGTTATCTTGAACTTTTTAAAAGAAAATTTAGAACAAATCAAATTAATGTATGATATTTTTCATCTATCAACTTATACTATCTAAATAGAGATCAAATGTTTGTCACAACTCAGCACCCAAACTGAGATGCCATTAAATGTAAAATACACAAATACTTTAAAGTCTTAGTACAAGCATCCCCAAAATATCTCACTCATAATTTTTGTATGAATCAGATGCTAGTGAGCCAATATGTTGGCTAGTTGGGATTTTATTGTTAGTAAAGGGTATTAAAATGGGTCTCTTGTTCTTTTTTTTTTATTTTGTAAATCAGTTATCTCAGAATTTAAAATTGTATCTAGGACTTTTACTGTATTCTCTTTGGATTATGATGGTGGTAATTCCTGCTTGGAGATGACTGGTTAAGGGTCTTTATGATGGTTTTCCTAGCACGGATGTGAAAAGTGTCTTGGCTCTTGGTTTTCAGCCTCCCTTCCTGTTCCCTCTCTGTGTGGAGAGGCTGCCACAGGACTGAGATAGGGATGAAAGTAAAGACTCTGTCAGTGCAGGAAGAGCCATTGCAACTGAGAACAATGTTCTCCATCATGAGTACACTCACTGTGCTAGGCTCTGCTGTGACATGGAATGAAAGAGGTTTAGGGAGATTAAACACAGGTAAAACCCAAGAGGACTTTTTACACAGACCCAGAAATATGCCTGATCATTGCAGGAAGTGGAGCCTAAGACATTATGGGCAGAGGTATTACTGCTCTGGTCACTTGTCATGCACAGGAGGTCCTGGGTCTAGTCCTCAGCATTACAAAGACTAGTAAGTGAGTAAGAATGAACATAAACATGCTAATTCGCAACAACCTAGGTTAAGAACTCTTTGGAGTCAAGGAAGTGTGAATATTCTAGAATCTGTTTCTTCCAGGGTTAGTGTACTAACTTTAATAAGCTACAGACTACTATATCAAACCATATGGAAATTTCCAAATAATGCAATAATAACAGCTCATTCCAAAATCAGCTCAGGAAAGTGCTCATGTATGATCAGGTCTATGGGGGCATTTATACCCCTAGAAGAATTCTATAATATCAAAGAGAAAAATCCTATTGCAAGATCCTCTGACACAGCTTTTCTAAGGGGCTCATGCCCCTTACTAGTGATAACAAGAGACCCTAGCTCACAGTGTCCAACAATGGGAGAAACTGGTAGAGAAAAGGTAAATTCCCCACGTTGCCAGGAGGTCTAATTTATCTGGTCTTTGTTTATAGTTGCTTTATTGCATGTGGGTCTGCCTTTTGACTATTGCAGTCTCTTCAAGAGCAGACTCATCTGGTCCCGGAGTTGCTAGTGATGGCCATCACCTCATGATGGCTTGTGCCAGCACTGAATCCACACCTGTGTAGGCCCTGGTATCCTAGAAGGATTGAAAGCATCTACTTTTAAAATTAAGCTGCAGGAAATTCCAAAGATATCGCAGATACTCTTGTGAACAAAGGAAAAGGGACAGGCTTTCTAAGTTTCCCCTTGCCTGGTTTTGTAAATAATGTGGCTTTAGTTTCATTTAAAAAAATCTATTTTAGCTATTGTATCTATTTCATGATGGCCTTGAACAGACTATATAGCCAAGAATGAGCATACGTTTCTAATTCTCCTGTCTTCACTTCCTGAATGCTGATATTATCCATGCCCACCACCATACCTACACTATGTGGTACTAGGGGTTAAGTCCAGGGATTTGTGTATGCTAGATAAGCACTCTGACCACTCTTTAGTTATGCTTCCAAAAGATCAGTCTGGCTTCTGCATGAAGCATGATACACTTCATGGAGAAAGATGAAGTACAGATTTTACTTAGATTTTGCTTTGGTGTAAGAGAAAAGAGTTGTTGGCCCTGAACAAACAGTGACCATGAAGGTATTAGGAGGTATTAGGAGGCCTAAGACACATGGGATACAGTTTGAAGATAGACTAGCATCGTAACTTGCTGATCAATTGGATGGGGGGGGGTGTTAACAGAATTTCAAGATGGCAGCCAGCCACTCTTACTTCCTAGTTAATGTCCTTCTGTGTTCTTTTCTCACACTGAGTTGTAGTCCGTGTGATCAGTGGGGTGTCATGAGATGATGGAATGATGAGTGGTATGTTATGAGACACAGTTTCTCCTTTGTCTTCTCTTGGCTTGCCTGGGTGGGGCCAGCTGCTATGCTATGGGAAGCTTTCTTTAGTAGTTTTCCCCGAGCCATGAGGGAATGAGGTCTCTGACCAGAAAACAGCAACTACCTGGCAGGTATATGACTAAGTCATCTATGAGCAGATCATTCAGTGTCAGGCCACTCTTCAAAGACCCTCATCCCTGGCCAGTATCTCAGCTGAAACCTGGGGAAACCTAAGCCCAGGTCACACAGGCCGGCTGGGCTTGAGTCTCTGGTCCACAGAAAATGCAGAGATAATGAATGTTTATTTGTGGTTTTAAGTTGCTTAAGGCTGTGTGCTATTCAGCAAGAAGAAATGAAAAGAAAATACAACATAAGTCAAGGAACTTGGATTTCTTCAGGGCTCTAGCCTAAGCAGCTCGTTGTGTGATGATAGTGTGGAGTCCAGGAAGACCAGGAGTCGAGAGTGACACAGTACAGAGAACGTAGTAGATTCCACTATCGAGTGTCTGTTCAGGCAAAGAGGCAGACACTTGTGTCCACCCTAAGCTTCACTCCCAGATGTGGGTTTCATTATCTTCATCTTTCCTCAGATGAAGATACTGAAGATAGAGAAGTTAAACCATTTAGCCAAACTAGAATTCACTAAAATGGGCATTATGACCAATAATCAAAAGAGGCAGGGTGAAGCCCTGTCCCTCTCCTTACCGATGCCTCCTTGGTGTTTGTCTCCTCTGAGGCTGACTTGGCAACCTTCTGAATGATGGGGGCGATGTTGGTGGGACCATAAAGCTGGAGCTTGGGAAGACAGCTCTGATAGGCTTCCACGACACCTTGAATTCCTAAGGTGAAATTTGAAAAAACAAACAAACAAAACAAAAAAACAAAAAAAAAAAAACCCCAAACAGTTCCATGGTCCCCTTCAAATATATTTGTATACACACAAAAGCAACACATTAACTTTCTCCAGATAGTCTTTATTCATACTACAGGTAGGATCTCAAGACAAAAGGAAATACTGGGTCAGTATTTTCTACCTCCCTGATTGAAATCAGATCACAATGGGTCGTCAATAGCAACTGTTTCCACAAACTTCACCTGACAGAAGGTTTTATTAGCTCACTATGGTTTGAAGAGGTGGGAGCTGCTCCCATTTTATGGGTGAAGAAGCAGAGGTTAAAGAGAGAGTGCCCCAGGTCTCAGAGAAAGCGAGTTGAAGACTCAGCACTTAAACACAGGTGTTTGAGCTGAAAGACTCACTAAGCCAGTTGGCTTTAGTGGTCTGTTTGTTTGTTTATCCTGTTGTTGATTTTAGAGTAAATACTGCTGCCTGTAACTGTCACAGGCTCCTGTGATCCTCTCTCCAGATATCACACCCAGTCAGGGCAAGGATCATGACTCATTCATTTCTGTATTCCTGTCAAAGGGCTGGCAATGGTACCAAGAACACAGGAGTGTGCCGTGAGCCTGCACACAGTCTGCGCGCTCTGAGGCTGGGTGTTAGGAGATGAGCGAGGTCAATTGCTCATTTAAGGAAGGGTGTTCACCCTGAGGTCACATGAGCTCAGGAAACAGAAAAGCCTGGGATTCTGCTAGGAGAGGCACCTCTGCCTGCGCCGTTACAGTTTGGCCCCATGGGAAACTGCCATTATATATCCATTCCATTCATATGGGTGCTGTTCTTGCCCATGCTACTTCTGCTTTCCCCTGCTTTAGCTCCTCCTCCGTCTATCCTTCTTGGTACCAAAGCGACACACTACTCTTGATTTTGACCATAGGGAGTCATGGGAGTCACTGTTGAAATTGCTCTCCAGAGTCATCACACACTGCAAATCAGCCTGGGAACAATTTTGATGAGCAAGTTCTCTTCTGTTCTGCCTTACATGGGTTTCTAACCTTATTGAAAACACTCCACCCACCTAGGTCAGCCTGAAACACAGATGCCTGTCATTCCACAAAATTATTTTACGACATGGAAGAGAAGCAAAGTGAAGCTGTTTTTTTGGGGGGGAGGGGGGAGGAGTTGGGAGCGAGGGGCACACACAAATTTTTGCCTAAGTGAAGGAAGTTTGATTTCCTTTTCAAAACTATCGGGGAATTGAACTCTGAGAGCGTGAGATGGTAAACACTGAGGTATGTAACTCAGTCTTCTGTGGTGGGAAACCACCTTAGTGGCAGAGTCTTTCCCTGACCTGGATCTCAGGGTTTCAGTTAGAGTGGGGATGTCAGGAGAGTAGAGGAGCCTAAGCCAGAATAAACTGGGCTTGAGTGATGGGGGACGAAATACTAGGATAGTGCAGATTCTGGCTTTGAGGGTACGGTGTTCAGAGCCAAAGATACTGATGTCTTAATCTTAGACAATAAATGCCAAGTTCATGAAAGAAACTGCAGAATGTTCCACACCCTTCACTACTTCTCAACTAACTACAGTGCAACTCACTTCTCTCTCAATAAGGAGGAGGAGAGAAGTGTGGACATTTGCACCCTATAAAAAAGGTCAACGTCTCAGCCGCAAAAGCTCTCGGCTCAGTTTGTTACTTCTTCAAAGCAGACGGGATTATCACTGTTCTCCCAGTGAGATCAAGTTCAGGAATTTCTAGACAGGAGAAAACAGAGTCAAATGGCCTCGACTGAGATGTTGAGTCTTTGCTCTCTTTCTTGCACAAAGAGAATTGCACAAAAAGGCATTTTGTTCAAAGTCAGCATTGTCAATGTGCTGGAAGTGTCAAGTGATTCCATGCCCCTCCCCCTTAAGCCTGCCCAGAGAGGAAACTGTGGAAAATTAGGTAAAAAGCAGAGAAGCAGAAAGAGCATGGTCATCTTGGTCCATCATGGGCCATTCTCCCATTCAAAAACAACAACAACAACAACAACAACAACAACAACAAAAACAAAGCTAAAATGAAATTTTAATCAATGAATCGTTTAACTTTAGTTAGTTAGTACTTTAACTTTGTTTTGGTCAGAGGAATCCATGATCTTGCTGAAAGCTCAGTTTCTCCTAGACTTCTGCCTCTTCCAGTGTGCATGGGCCTAATTTATAATGCGTTTCTCAGTTCCCTGTAGGGCAGTATGGCCTATTTGGGTGTTCAGAGCTGATTTCTCTGCTTTGGCTTTAACAACCCCTCTGTTGTAGAGAGAAAGTGGACCTGGAAAAGTGCACAGAGTCACAGGCTCCAGACACTGGCTTTACCTGCACACTCGGGGTTGTCTTCATTAAAGTTGATTGCAAAGTCATGAGAGACCTAGACCACGATGAAAATTTTAAAAGAGAAAGAAAGGAGAATTACAAGTTGAATCCATTAAGGAGGCGCTGGGGGCTTAGGGTTTGCAAACAAATAGCTGTTACATTCATTATGAGTTAAGCAGCAGGTACCATTTTAAGCCATTATACAATCAATCTGGAGATGGAGGGTGAATTCTCAGCTCCCCGTGGAGCTGGGGTGACAGGAAGATTTTCTAGGATCAGATAAATGCTCACAGGAAGGTGAGGGGAGGAGGGAGACATATTGAAAAAAAAAAAGGAAAGAAAAAAAAAAAGAAAAGAAAAGGTTTCAGGAAAAGTCACCTTAAATGGTTTCTATTCAACTGGATTCAGACTGGAGGGTCAGAGTTGAATGGGCGCTTACTTGTACCACCAATTAAACAAACAAACAAACAAACAAAAAATAAGAAGAACTCCACTCAAGCTGCCTAATAGACACGGTGCTGCTTACAGAGACCTAGCTAAGCTGTTGACATTTAAGAATCGTTCTGATATACAGAATTACAGTGCATGGGGATCTTCATGTACACACAGGTGAAATAGAGTGTCTTCTACTTCTGAAAAATAAGTGTATAAAGTCATATACCCTGTAATCTTCCACCACACACTCCCCTGCCTGGCCGGGCCTAAACATAAGGTTGGATGAGACCCAGCTTGCTTGCTATTTTCTTCCCCCTAAAATCTGATAAAAGAAATGGGATATTCTGGCATCTGGACAATTTTATTAAATCACTTGGAATTTCATGGAAAATTCCATTTCAAAGGCTATTTCTGATCATCGGGTCTCTTGGGTGCTAGAAAAGTAGGTCACCTCATTAAAAGACAGACACCTCCCTTCTTAGTGGGAGGTCACAGGTGAAGCAGCTGGTGTGTGCCCACTGTCCCTTTATCCTCCCGCGCAGCGCAGATTCCACACAAGTGAGCTGACTTCCAGCTGCCCTACTTGGTTTATTTGCCCCAAGTTTTTCTTGAGCTTGTAAGGTCTTCCCTTGCCTATCCAAACTATAGACTAAACACACTGGTACTGACAATTTCTAGGGAGATCTGAATAGATATTGTTTGAGTTCCGGGAGTTAAACGTTTGGGGGGTGTTTTCTCCTTCTCTTATCATATTGATAGTGAGTAAACCAAGAGACCCTGTAATTGGGCCTTTGAACAACATACCCAGAACACTCTGCACTCTGGGCTAGACACAGTGAGCAAGAACGTATTCTGTTACAAGATCTTATGTCCACTCACTCACCGTGTATTCTGGGGGTATCCTGGCGCCAAACCCAAAAGCCGGGAACATTTTGTCACTGGAATTAAATAAAAAAGAAGTTGCTTCATTTCTTCATCTAAGAAGGAAGAGAAACAGGAGCCTGCACCACCTCACCAGGGCATGTCCCCAAGCCAGTGCTGAGTTCATGCAATAGCATGGATAATCAAAATTAAGAAACAATCAATAATGCTCATTACTGATTAATGTGCAGTCTCTTCCCTTAAGGTTTTTACTACACTTGATAGCCCAGAGTAAATGCACCCCAGATTTGCACAGATTCTACACCCCACCCCCATTCTGATTTTCTGTTTTCTTTTAATAGTGATGAGGAATTTGGCAATCATTGACTGAATTAGGATAGTTTATCTATATAGTTTTTTAAAAGAAAGAGCTTAGTATTCTCTCTCTCTCTCTCTCTCTCTCTCTCTCTCTCTCTTTCTCTCTTTGGTGTAGGCAGACACCTTGAGGAGAAGTACCACTTAAGATCGTGCTGCTGTTTAAAGCCAGGGTTCAAACACAGACAGTCCAGAATCTAAGGAGCCATCAGAAGGCAGAGTGGACAGGGGGACATTGACAGCCGCTACCCAACAAAGCATGGTCTCCTTTATAGGACTCATTGCATCCTCTAGGTTAAGCTTATACACAGGCAACAATAAATTATTTGCATGTCTTTTGTTACTTCCTGAACTCATAGGGACACTGTCTTTTGTGTTAATTTCTTGTTGTGGTTGTCCTTAGGTTTCTTAGGCTGGGCCTCACTCTGTAGCCCAGACTGGTTTGGAAATTGCACATTAATCTAGACTAGCTCCTAACACTCTACAGTCCATTAGCATTGCAGACATGTGCTCTAGGGCCCAGCTGTGTCACCATCTCACATCCCACCGCCCCCGGACCTGACCGCCCTGTACCCCCCTCACCTTAACCACTGGACTTTTCATCTTGTGGAGTAAGGAGCCAATGACAGATAATCCATGCATTTGACTCAATACGTAATGCCTTGCACAGCTTAATTCCGATGATGAGCCATGAGCCTCACACTTGCCCTTTATTTAATCTTGGTCTCTTGGATGATCATTAGAATTTGTCTCCTGATTTGTGTGGTCATGTGTACTAGACCTTAACCCTAACTAAACTGCACTGTAGTTAAGAGGACGGGGAAGGGAGCCATTGCTGATACCACTGCCCCAGGTGTTAGATAGACTTATCCGCAATCCCGGGAGCTCTACTTATTCTGTTCTTAGACTGAGGAAAAGTGATCACCAGAGAGGATTATAGGAGTCCCAAGCCTATGCTTTTCTAATTACCATTATACTTTAATAGCTACATATAGTATTAAACATCTACTGGCAATGGCAGAATCTATGTCCCTGAGTGGGCAACAAATAAGACCTTTTTAAAGCAACGTATGTGCTGCTGTGGGGCTCTGGAATACTAAACCTTGGCAGATGCCATTGTCTTCTTGAGTCATTTACCTTTGATTGGTTTGTTTTGTTTTGTTTTGTTTTTTTCTCTCCTATTAAGAACACAATTTTAAAAAAAAAGAACACAATTAAGGTTTGTTCTTGGAACAGTTTCTACATTTTTCAGTTCTTTACAGAATTAGTCAAGGGCCAAAAAAAAAAAAAAAAAAAAAAAAAAAAGGAATTCAGTTTACTACTGAATATATTCTGTAGGGAAATAGGACATTAACCCCTCTTTCTGAACCAACTCAAGCAAATTTGAGAAAATTAAAGCAACAAAGCCAGATTCTCACCCTGCCCTTCCTAATTGACTTAGAAGTCCTTAGCAACTGATGACAGCCTTGACAAAACCTTCCAACACAGTCAGGTCCACACAGATGGACTTAGAAATTTAGAGTTCTCTAAAGTGAAGGTTTAAGTCCTCTATAAAACCACAGGCTCCCTCGTCTCCTCATCGCTATGTCAAGCCATGCTCTGTTGTATCTCGCATCTAGCACCGATTAGAGAAAGTATTACTGCTTATAAATAAGAGACACAAATCCTCCTGGTCCTTGGAAAGGTTGGAAGACTGCCTCAGCACTTCCTCCTTAGCCTAAAATGAGTGGTAGACCAGAGAAGATCTTGCTGGCTGAGTGAGAAGACTTTCCAGGATGGCACATGAGTCATGGGTCTTCCACTGCAGGGATGCCTCAAGAGTGAGAACCAGGAGCCTGGGAGACGACATCACATCCTCTGCTTTCCTCTGATGGATTCTTCTTCTCTGGGAGGGTAGATCTACTGGTGTATCTCCTTCCAATCACCAACCCCATGCTTTAATGATATTCTTTTTAAACCTGCTAAAGCACCCTTGGGGTTTTGAAGTTTGCTGAGCTTCATGCACTGTTATGTAATTGAGTTTCCAGAGTAAGGGTAGGGAAAACCGCCTCACCTACAAGGAGAATAATTAATGCGCCAGAAGGCTGAATTCTCTGAAGTCAGCCACTAGAAAGCTTTTACCTAATAAATATACTGAAGAAAAAAATTCCAAGCCTAGCACAATAGATTTAAAGTCCATTCCTCTTGTTTAAAAATAAAATGAGCCAGAGAGGAGTCTTATGCAAGGACTAAGGGAAGGAAGTTGAACAAAAGAAAATTTTAATATAAGAACACTTCAAAGATGTCAAAACTGGATCCATCGGTCACTGAGTAAAAGGGCCATTAGCAGCTGTTGGGCGAAAAAGACAGGCAAACACTGGGAAATTTCAGAAGCATATTTCCTCACTGGGCAAGGCCACATTTCTTACTGTCAGAATAAAACAGTGGTAAATACAATAAAAGGACTCACGTCCTTCCAGAGTGACATGCCAGCTGCCCTTAGCTCCACAGGAAATGGCCATGTCCAAATATCTCATGTGAGAAATTGATTTTAAGCACATTTTCCAATCGCTCCATTAAGGAAAACACTGAGCTAAAGGAAGGGGGTTAATACACATCAAGGAAAATTCTCCATCTATATGCCAATGGAGGTCAACTCAACTTTCAGAGGACGTGGGTGTTGGATGAAAACATTTTTCCAAACAGTCATCTTAAAACAATCCCATGAATAGAAATGCAACACTCTCCTGGGAATATGAGAATGTGTCTCTCTTCTGGAGAAGGGAAATCAGTATTCAGTTCTTCTACTTCTATATCATGTCCTGAACACATCCCAGATCTTCTGGGATTATCTGTGTTGGCAGTGCCTGGTCTCATTCATGCATCTCCCCTCACAACTACTTTTTCTTTACCTCTTCTGAGCCTCAGCCACTGTGCTGCCATGCTGTATTGCTTCAGAGAATAAAAACTATCAAGTAAAGGAAATATTCTGCAGGATTCAAGTACCAACAACCAACTCTCAAGCATAGGATAAAAGAAAAATTCTACAAAATTCAGTAGCAAGCAAATCTCCTACAACGCAGGTTATTGTCCATTTTCACCTTTAAAAATTGCTTGGGGGTGTAGCTCAGTCATAGAACATCTACCCACCATGTAGAAGACTTTGGGCTAAATCTCTAGCACTGTATAAAAGAAAGAACTTAGGATGCATTACTGTCAGCTGGTAAGTTATTAAAAATATGTTTTGGGGGACTGGTAAGATAGATCAGTGGATAAATGTGCTTGACATTGAGTTTGGCCACTTGAATTTGATCTATTCCTGAGACACACATGGTAGAAGCAGAGAAGCAACTCCTGATAGCTGTCCTCCAACCTCCACATCCATAATAAAGTAATGTAAAAGATTCCCCCTTTTCAATAATATATCTGTCTGTTAGCATGTGCATGTGAGTACAGTTCTCCTGGAGGCCAGAAGAGGGCACTCTCCTGGAGCTAGAGTTACAGGTGCTGTGAGCCTCCTGCTGTGGGTTCTGGGAACTGAACATGGGTCCTCTGCAAGAGCAGCGCGGGCTCTTAACTGCTGAGGTATCTGTCTCTCAATTGCTGAACCATCTCTCCAGACCCCATACCATAAGCAGTTTTTTTATTATTGACTGTTATTTTTTGGGGTGGTGGGTGGGATATATCATTGAAAGAATTGAGCAATACTATAGGTTAAAAATCTATGTTCACAAGTCGGGCGTGGTGGCACACGCCTGTAATCCCAGCACTCGGGAGGCAGAGGCAGGCGGATTTCTGAGTTCGAGGCCAGCCTGGTCTACAGAGTGAGTTCCAGGACAGCCAGGACTACACAGAGAAACCCTGTCTCGAAAAACCAAAAAAAAAAAAAAAAAAAAAAAAATCTACGTTCACATATTTGTTTATATGTATATGTATAATTTATATTGACAAAGGCAAAAATGGGTCAGTATTGATGCTAGGTTCTTCATTGTGAGCAATAGGTAGCCCTCATCCATAGATACATATACAAACCAGACCCTCTCCCCCCACCTCCACACAAACTGTTTCATTGAGAGCTGATTTCCAAAATCTTTATACTTCTTACATACAATAATTAAGCACTGAAATTCTTAACATATGAATGCTTCTTAGATCAATAATATTTAACTGACAACCATAATAAAAATTCAATCCAGAAATCTTTTTAGAATAATTTAAATCTCTTCATAACAAATCATTTTAGATATTAAAAATTAGATGCACAGAATCTTCTTGTTTTCCTTATAGATATGTATGACATAATAACCAGAAAAATGACTTTGAGATTAATTTACAAAGATACATTGAAGGCCAGAGAAGGAACTTAGAGGGTTGAACGTCTGACATGCACAAGGCTCTGGGTTTGATTCTCTCTGATGCTACATCGAAAATACGTCAAATGGTTTTAAAAATGATACATTGGGACCTAATTCTATGAAGGAGGGAAACAGAAACTGAGTTGGTGAAGAAACAAAATTCTCATTTGAAACTGAAGAACTGGTTCAGGTATTTTTTGTGAGAAAAACAAACAAACAAACAAACAAAAAAAACCAAACAAGATGATGGCCAATAAGCTAGTCTACATGGCATAACAGAGATTCTAATGGGCAGCTAAGAGAGTTACATTAGAGTTTATTTTTAAGTGTATTTAAGTACTTATAACACTCCAGATTTTTCAATCCTTATCACTATTTAAACACATGATGAAGAAAGTTAGATGTTATCAATGAAAGAGTGTGTGTGGGCTGTGCATTTTTACAGAATCCCTTTAAAGGCAAATGAACAAAACAGACAAAGGAACAAGACCCCCAGATGTCATTTGTCCAACATGACCTTTAGATCTGACACTTCTCTTTTGGTGTTCAGTTTAGTTTTAAAGATTGGATTTTGAATCTTTAAGATAGCACCTTCAACCACTGATTATTTACCACAAGCAGAATTGCCTGGGCTCTGTAAAGGAAATTAGATGTGCCTCTGATTTGCAGTCAGAGAAATACATCTCATGAGAATAGGGGTGCAGAGCTGGGACGTGAACCCAGATCTACCTGTCATTGGAACCTCATACTCTTTCAATCACCCTTGTAGACTCCATTAACCACAGGAGGCATATCTGGTCTAATGATCCCCAATAACAAACACATTTATGTTCTAATAGCGTGTGTGTGTGTGTGTGTGTGTGTGTGTGTGTGTGTGTGTGAGAGAGAGAGAGAGAGAGAGAAAGAGAGAGAGAGGATTCTGATTAACCCATTAACCACTGCCAAGATTCTCTTCTTTCCAACCCTTCCTTCAACAGGGAGAAGGCAGGGGCCCTTCCTTTCCTTACACACTTTTCATTCTTATCCTCACACAGGAAATGTTTCTGGGCCATGCTGAGCTGGGGCCATGCTTTGCTGTTCTGAGATATAGCCTCTCCATGTATCCCAGGCTGGCCTTGGGCTCCTGGGGTCCTCTGGCCTCAGTCTTGCTGTGCTTCCAGGAATGAGCTGCAACACCTGAATCACCATGATGTACTGATATGCCTCTGTGTTCCAGTAGACTGCGAGTAACATGGGGGAAATTCTGCCACATTAAATCTTTGCTTTCCCACACAGAGGAGTGGTATCCAGGATCCAGGACCTAGGCATTTTAACTGACCCAGCAGTCATGAGTTAATGGTGGATTTCAACTCTATACCTATCACCACCACCACTACAACAACAACAATGACAATGACAACAGTGACAACAACTACACAAAAACAGATTTTTAGGTACACAGCAGGCAATGAAATCAGCCTATGAGAGTGAGGCCCAAGTATCAACATTTTTGAAACTTCCCAAGTGGTTTTGGCATGCCGACAAGGTAAGAGTCCTGATGGGATAAGGTGGGGTGTGGCAGAAGCTGTGTTGAGAAAGCACACATCATCTGCTGACCAATCCAGTGCCCTACACATCTAAACTCAGCTTGATTTTCAGCTCTACGTTGTCCTCCAGTACAGGACCTAGCACACTCCTGCCTTGCTTTCTGGTGTCCCAAATTCATTCTGAGGTGGCCACTTCTTTAAATCTTTAAACACTGTGTTTGCAGAGCAATGCATTTCATTAGATCACAGGCAGGCTGCCTTCTCTTCCCTCCTTCCCCCTTTCCTTCAGGGTTTTAGGGACTGAACTCGGGGTCTCACACAAGCTAAGCAAGTGCTCTATCACCAAACTAACTCCAGCCCTGTTTTTATTTTTAGAAAATATGAGGACAGGGTATGACTAAGAGGCCCAGGCTGGCTTTGAACTTGTCTTTCTGTCTCACACGCCAAAGTCACAGAGATTGCAGGCCTGTGCCAACAGGACCAGACCAAGCGTTTCATTAGAGGACAGTTAAGGTTGTCTGAGACCTGTAACCATATTGGACCAAAGAAAAGCATGCCACTGCTTCGACATTGAGGTGGACAAGGATTGTGGGAGCTGTGAATGAAAACTCTTGGGAAAAAAAAAGAGCTGTCTCCGTAGACACTAACTGGCTGGAATTTCAACACCATGGAAACATTAGAAAGTTCGGAACCAGAGGCTGATTGCCATATCTCAGGCCTTTAGCTTCCATGATGGCCATTTTTTAAAGCTGAAACAAACATTCTGTGGCTAATAGATAAAAACGCGGAATCTCTTGGTTTAGCAGAACCGCAGGCTTTTACCAACCCCAAAGCTAAGAATGTTATCAGATAGCCCCCAGGGCCTATGGAAAAGCCTCCCATCTTACTGTATTCACCTTGCTGATGTACCCACCACAGTATTTTAATCTTGCCTTGATTTATGACTGTCTTTGTTCTGAAAAAACTATAAAACTTTATGAAACTGCTTTCACATTGGAACCAGTCATTTAGGGTAACTTAAATCTGTATGACCAGGCCATGGTCCTTCAAAAGGGCCTCAGAGTGAACTCTTATTCCCTTTAAGATGAGAGCTGTGGTTTTTATTTTGACATCACTTACTGGAAGCCTGCTGCAGCAGGGAAACGTGTGTGTGTGTGTGTGTGTGTGTGTGTGTGTGTGTGTGAGTGAGTGAGAGAGAGAGAGAGAGAGAGAGAGAGAGAGAACCATGTGCTTATATGCATGTATGCCTTTGTTTATGTGTGTTCCCACAAAAGACAGATAGCCTGTAATGCCTTTGTCGATGGTGCAGTATAGTGTAGGACAGCAACACTGGATTTAGGACCTGTTATCTTGTGGTTGGGGGAGCCTCCCTTTAAGGCCATCTGGAGAAGAGATTTATGCACCCCTCAAACTGTTCTGCTCAATGGGTCACCTGCTAATGACCCAGTAGTCATGAGTGTACACAGCAGAGAGAAAAACCCTTGGCTGTCAGAGGCAGAGAGAAATTGCTAAGGCTCATGGGGCCTGCAAACCTCTGTGTGGTTGCAGGGGGGGGATGGTGGCTTCTGTCAGGTTTTATGCGTGTTTCTTTTTAAGCACCAACCTCCCTGACTTTGATGCAAGAATAAATTAATTCCAGAACCTTGACTTGACATTTCCTGACTCTGCCTGTCTCCTGTCTATCCACCCACACAAAACAGAAACAGTTGAACCTTGTCAGCTTTCACGGAGCGGCTTGCATTCCAAGCTCTCCCAGGGAGTCTCTTAAAAGAGCATGTTTTTTTTCAAACCTCCCTTTCTTCTTTAGAATTTGCCCATTTTAATGTTGAGCTGCCTTTTAAAACCAGAAATAAAATGTGGCTTTGTTGAACAGCCCAAAGTTGATTTTCTTGGTCATCTGGGAATGATGACTTCAGAATTACACTATTAAAATTTTAAAAGGAATAATTTCTGATGACCTCATATAACTCCCAGGGTGACATATTGAATATATTTCAATATGTGCCTTTGAGGGAATACAGCGTTATCTGTTAACTTTTGTCTGGTTTGTATTCGAAAGGGATGAAAGCTTTAAGAGTTGTCCAGTGGTTCTGACTGAGGTGTCTGTATTCTGCATGTGAAGTCACCAGGGAACGGACACCCTCTTCAGGGATTAGCCAATAAATCCTGATAATGAATCATTGTCCAGATTAGTACATGAAGGCGATACAGGACCATGATACAGACTCTGAACAACATCTCTGTTTTTAAAAAACTGGCCTCTCTGCTCTGTGGAATTCAATATTGGACGCCGTCTCCCCAGGGTCATGGTTCTTATAATATATTCCATATGTATTCAGTTCTTTTATCTCTTTAATAATTTTATTTTACATGGGGGCCTTACTATGTTGCTTAAGTTGGCTTGAGCACAGTACATAGCATTGCACTGGGCAAGGTACCTTCTATTATATGCATCTTAAGGTCCAAACACCAGGGATCCTGCAAAAATTTCCCCATTCCTTCTTATCTCCAAACATGCACACACAAGGTTACATTAGATCACTAACATGCTCCTGAGTGAGTGAAGGAAAAGAGGATTCCTACTCCTGTGTCTTGAAGAAGTCTCTGACACAGTATATCAAAAACTCTTTGCTCCCTAGCAAAACCCCATCTGCTTCAAACCTTTCTAGAATTGTCCCTGAATTAGAGCCTGAAGAAGTCAAAGCTGAAACTCATTATTATCACAGATTGTCATAGTCAATACCTCAAGGTCAAGTATTCCAGGTGTTATTTTGTATTAGTCATGGTTCTCTAGAGGAACAGAACTTATATAATGAATATCTACCTATCATCTATGTATGTATGTATGTATGTATGTATGTATCCATATATATATTATCAATCTATCAACTATCTATGTATCTATTCCCTATCATCTCTGTCTATATATATCTATATATTTATTTTTATGTCTATCTCTGTATCTAATTCTCATATAGGGATTTCTTAGAATGCCTTACAGGCTGCTGTCCCTCTAATCGCTGTCTACCAGCAGAAGGCTCAAGAATCCACTAGTTGCTCAGTTTTTGAGGCTGAATGACTCAGCTAGTTGCCAGTATCTACTGGAATTCTGAAGAACTAGGCTCTGATGCCAGTGAAGGAATGGGGTTGCTAGTGACAGCCAGCAGGTAAAGGGATAAAGCTTCCTTCTTCCATGACCTTTATATAGGCTGCCACCAGAGGATGTGGGCCAAAATAAAGGTATATTTTTTCTCCCTCAAAAGCTTCAGATTTGAAAGTCGGTCTTCCTGCTTCAAATGACTTAAATTAAGAAGAAATTCCCCTCACAGCAGTCCTCAGCTGCTTGTGTTTTAGTTGATTCCAGATATAGTCAAGTTGACGACCAAGAATGCCCATCACAGATTTCAATGATTTAAAACGATTATTGAAGTATGCGTTAGGTGTGCAGAAAGAGCCATTGTAGAGGTTTGTGGGTGCTTATTGCCCTTTGATTGCATGGGGTCTGGCAATCTAATCTCTAAGCATCTCTATGCCACACTGGGATATTTTGCTGGCCAGATTGAATACAGAGATCTCAGCAGGAAGGAGACTGATGGGGCCTTTCTTATAACCCATGCTGGAGCTTTCACAAGGGTGTGCCCTTTGCTGCGCTATGGTAGGAACAGGTTTTTAGAGTGGTTGTTACCAGTAATGAACTCCGGAAGAACAGAAATCATGATATGGGCTCAAGTTTCTCTACAACTAGAGCACAGAGATGCTTTGTTTATCTTCTTGGATTAAAAGGTCAGCTGCTCACAGCTCATTACTAACTAAGCTTGCCTCACAATCACAACGCGGAGTCCTCTGAGCAGCCTATATTTGTGTTTACATTGGTTTCACCTCCAAAAGCCTTAGGTAAACATCTGTGCTCCTCCCATTTATCTGGTGACACAGGAGTGACGTCAAATCCAGCTTACTGTAGTTTAGGTTGATCACTTCTCTGGGGAAATACTGAGAGGCCAAACCTACTCCATCTTGGGACTGGCCTCCATCTTAAAAGAAAATATAATAGTATGGTGGGAAAGGCCAATATCTATCACTAAGAAGAAATAAATAATAGTGATTGAATCTTAAGATCATCTCTGCATACATGTTAGTATACACACACACACACACACACACACACACACACACACACTTTCCTGTCCACATAGATATGCATCTGGGCAGACATATCTGTCAATGTTACCAGTAGCTTCCAAGATCAGTAAAACACAGAGATTTTGTACTCCATATGTTGAACCTGAAAGATTGTGGTTCAAATTCCATCTGTTTGTGTGGCAGTATACACATGACTTATATTTCCTATAGTCTTATTCTTTTAAAAATGATGACTATTATATAAAACGCATAGACTATAGAGGATGGATGCAGGGACATCCAATAAAACTGTGCATCTAAAACTCAGATGTGTACACCAGACATCTGAGAATCTCTTCAGGTTGTAAAATCCAATTCAGCAGGTTGGGATGCTGCTGGTTTATGAACAGTGAGGAGCAAGGACACCTTCACACAAGGTCCACACAATGAACTTAGATTTGCGATCTATTGACTGCACCAACCTGATAAGAGGCAGAAAGCAGAGAGAGATATTTGTTGGCTCACTGGAGCGAGTGGGGCACCAACTCAGTTTCTCTAGGTGCAGAGGATGAGATGTTCGACACAAGGTTTTACCTCGTTCTTTCAAGAACTTCTGCATGAGGAGATGCTGGAACTGATTGCCACTCTTTGGCCATGAGTCGGTCAAGGGCCATGGGACCCTCACCTCAAAGACCACATCTGATGCCTGAAGTCTCTTACCTGTCATAGTCTTGGCAAATCTCTCCCACAGCCACCAAGGCCTTTAGGTACTCATTGGGCTGGTAAGGGTGGATATAGTGCAGGGAACAGCTGTTCCTGGGGTCTCCGTTAGAGGCAGTGAAATCTATAGCTACCTGGAAGAGGGAAAGCATAAGAATAAATGCTCTATTAGGAACTATGGCCTACCTAGAGAGAGACAGCCTCAGAGAGAGAAAAATAAGAGTCCATGACATATCTGACTGATAGGAAAAGTAAGAGAAGTTAGTTCCCTGAAAACCTGGTTATTAATTTGACTGACGTCAGTTTTGCTGTCTTTCATAGCCCCTGCTTCTTCCTGTCCTAATGGGACCTAAGATGGTAGTTCAGAAAATCCAGTCACTATTGGTTCATGTCATCAGGCATCAAGGGTAAGGACGGGGCACCTGTCTCCAATTTCACAACCCCCTAAGGAAAGGCTGCTGTGCTCCATGGGTAGAAAAGACCCGTCTGTGGAGGATAGGCAAGAACCTTTATGGCCAAATTCTGTCTAGAGAATCCCGGCTCCCTGTGAAAGCCACTGTCTAAGTTCTATGTAGTCAGTTGCAGAGCTATGTATTGGGGTGCTTGTTACAAAATGTCTCCCAGGAGCAGCACAGTAAAGCTTTTCACCCATTCATGTGAGTTACAGGAGTCTGTAACACAGAGCACACAAGGGTAGACTGTCGTTGCAAGTGGGAACCGGAGAAGAGCAGCCTTTGTCTGGCCATCAAATCGTCTTTCTCCTTCAGCTTTCTGAGGTTATTCAAACTCCCAACTCATTTTTTAAAAATTTATATTTTAAGTTATAAAAAGCAATGAGTTTTTTTTACTGACATTTTATAGGTAAACACCATCATATTTTATCTTAATTAGCCTTCTTCCAAACTGTTCTCTGTGCTTTGTGGCCCCTCCTGGCTGATTCCCATCCCTGACCCAGAAATCCTCCTCTGCTTGCTTATCACATTTATTCCATTACCCTCTGGTCCCCAGATCTCTTAAGATTTCTTCTTCCTATCTTGGTCCATTTTCTAGTGTCATAACACACACACACACACACACACACACACACACACACACACACACTCGCATAGAGAGAGAATTTTAAATCTTAGTTCCATATGTAAGAGAAAACATGAACATGATATTTGTCTCTCTGAGTTTGGTTATTTCACTTCATATAATGATTTCCACCTTGTATCTGGTTAGGGGTATGATTCAACTTTTCATTTTGGCTGAATCAAACTCCATTATGTACCCCACTTTTTAAATTCATTGATGTGGGGGGGCATCTGACTCTATTACCCAGTTATTGTAAATGGTACAACTCTAAACTCAACCACACCTCTGTGGGTGTTGACTTGGAGTCCTTCAGGTATATGGCCAAGAGTGGTATAGCTTGGCTGCATGGTGGTTCTGTTTTCAATTGTATGAAGAGCTTCCATACTGATTTCCATAGTGACTGTATGAGTCTACATTCCCCACCAAGAGTGAATAAGGGTTCCTCTCTCCCACACCCTCATCCACATTTGCTACTTGTTTTCTTGATGATGGCCATTCTGACTGGGATGGGATGAAATCTCAGAGCAGTCTAAATCTCCATTTTCTTGATGGCTAAAGATGTTGGGTAGCTTTTTAAGTATTTAATATTGGCTACTTGTATTCTTTTTTTTTCCTGTATGTGACATATGGCGCGCGCGCGCGCGTGCGCGTGTGTGTGTGTGTGTGTGTGTGTGTGTGTGTGTGTGTATGGATGTGTAGGCCCAAGGTCAATGCTGGATGCCTTTCTTGATCACTCTGCACCTTAAAAATTGAGGCACTGTGTCTTTTGCTAACCCAGAGCTTGCTGTTTGCCTAGTCTGGCTAGCTAGCTTATTCCAGGGATTCCCTATCTGTGTCCTACACACTAGGATTGCAGTTGTACCCACTTGGCTTTTCCATGGATTTGGGGATCTGAACTCTGGCCCTCACAGGTGTGAGGATCCCCAGAGCTAGTGCTTCAGCTCTTGCATTTCTTCTTCTGAGAACTATCAAGTCAGACATCAGCCTATTTACCTACCACATGATATGGACTTTGACATTTCATTTTTGCAGTTCTTTATATATTCTAGATATTAATCCCTTCTCTGATGGGAAAGACTGTCTTCCCATTCTCTGTGTTGTCTCTTCCCTCTGGTTATTGGTTCCTCTGCTGTGCAGAAGCCTTTTAATTTCATGTTTCTGGATTTGTCAGTCCTTGAGTATATTTCCTGTGCCTCTGATATCTTTTTTTTTATTTTTTATTTTTTATTTTTTTAGCAAGTTTTCTGCTGTGGCTACGTCATCTTAAAATATTTCCTCTGTTTTCCTCTAGCACTTTCAAAGTTTGGGGGGGTCTCAAATTAAGGTCTTTGACTCATTTGGAATTCATTTTGTGTGGAGGCAAGTAATAAGTCTCATTCATCTGCATGTGGAAATCAAATCGTTTCCGGTCATTGTTGAGGAGGCTGTCCTCTCCCCGATGGGTGCTTTTGCCAGTGTTGTCAAACTCTGGTGACCGTAATGGTGGGGACTTATTTCTGGATCCTCTATCCTCTTCCCTTGGCCTATTTGTTTGTTTTCGTGCCAGCACCACGCTGTTGCTGCTGTTTCCCTACTACAGCTCTCTATATAATATAATTTGAAGGCAGTGGTTGCAGTACTCCTAGCGTTGTTCTTTGTGTTAAGGGCATCACTATTTGGGAAGCTTTGTGCCTCCTTATGAACTTTATGATGTTTTTCTACTTCTGCAAAGAAGAAGCTGTTGATCACCCATGTCCCAGTGCCCTATAGTAGTTAACACTGATCTCATGCAGAGTTCTCTGGAGCCACCAACTTTGAAATTAACATGTTTTGGGGCATTGTTCTGTAGTCCAAGGTGGCACTGAACTCAGAGATCCACCCCCTCTGCCTTTCTAGTGCTGTGACTGAAGGTGAGCGTCCCTACGCCCGTGTTGGCACTGCCAGATATCTGACTCAGCTTCACAGAGATGCTTCGAAGGGCCCCAGGAAGCCAAGGTGCCAGGAAAGCTCAAGGCAAACACCGGTGAAGAATGTGGACCCCTAAAATGCACTGCAGTCTTGTGCAAACAGTCATGGCTATGTAACATTCTGGGATCTGAATCCTGTTAGGGAGCACTGTGGCATCGGGAGTGCTTGCCTACTGTGGGAGATGCCCTGGATGAGCTTCCTGGCCTGCTCAGAATTTAAAGCAAGTTTATTTTCTATATAGTAAAAGATTATTTTTAAGAGTTTTCAAAAAAGACCATTGAGATTTTTATTACATTGGATCTGCATGCAGATCTTTTCCCACTGCCATCTTCTCATTAACAACATTAATTCTGACAACCCCTTCACATGGGAGGTCCATCCAAATTCTACTGTCTTCTTCAATTTTTTTTCTTGGAATGCTTACACATCTTTTGTTAGTATTTTTCTTTAGTAATTTTAACCTACTATGAATGGTATCCATCTCCCACCCAACCCACCCCCTATTTTTGTTGTCAAGTTATATTTACATATGTATGTACATATATCCACTGATTTTTGTGTGTTGATTTTTTTTATCCTGTTATCTTGCTGAAAGTATTCATCAGGTCTAAGAGTTTTCTATCAAAGTACTTAGGATCTCTAAAGCTAAGTACAGGATCATCTCATCAAAAATTAGAAAAATTTAACTTCTTCCCTTCCTTGATTTGTTTTATCTTATTGCTCTAGCTAAGTTTTTTTTAGTACTGTGGTAAAAAAGAGTGGGCATGTCTTGTTCTACATGTTAGAAGAAATGGTCTCAGTTTTTTCCATTTACTATAATGTTGGTTATAGGTTTGTTTTATAATAGTCTTCCTTATGTTGATTTATATTTTTTCTATTTCTAGTTTCTTGGATACTTTTATCATAAAAGAATGCTGGGTTTGTGAGGGCTTTTGGCATTACTTGAGTTAATATATGGTTTGAATTCTACAAGACTATTTATTCATTTGCTGATCATAGCTACTGGTTTGTGAGTATTGAACCAACATTGCCTCTCTGGGATGAAAGCAACTTGGTCATGTGCTCTTGAGTTCAATTTGCAAACATTTTATTGAGAATTTCAACAGGTATAGTCATCAGGATAGTTAACTGTAGTTGACTTGTTGTAAACATTTCCAGTTTGTCATCAGGGTGGTACTGGCTTTTTAGATTGAGTTTGGTTGTAACCTTTGCCTTCCTATTCCATAGAACCATTTGAGAAGCAATGATATTACAAATTTGGTAGAATCTGGCAGTGGTTTTGGTCTTTTCTTTGTTGAGAGATCTTTCTATTATTGCTTCCATCCTGTCATGGATCTTCTACAACTAGAGTTACAGGTGGTTGAGAGCCATCATGTAGGTGCTAGGAATTGAACCCAGGTCTTTTAGGAGAACAATTAGTGCTCTTAACCATTGAGTCATCTCTCTAACCCCAAAGGAGAGGGCCAACATTTTGATGGAGGCTACGTACTGCTCTTTACCAAATACTTCTTAACAACAAAAGATGGCAACACATGCTTAAAGCCAAGGATGTTAAAATGAGAGGCAACACCTCAGATTTATAACATCACCACCACTGAAAGAATAGTCAACCTGGCAAAGACATCTCAAAGATAGTTCAGCTTAGGGTGGGGAAGGATACAATGTGAAGTCATGGGGGAAAAGTAGAATATTCATGTTGCATCATATTTTCTTTCTGTTCACACTGTACTAGAATGTGCTCATTGGTTCCCTGACAGCAAGAAAGCTCTATTTTCCTCATATGATCTTGGGGATTATGAGATAGGAATCGTTGTTTGTGTTATATTTAGAAAACTCTATTATAACCCAGACTTTCAAAGAAGTGGAAAAAAATCCTATAATTAAAGAGAATGTTGGTGGAGGAAATATATATATGACTTTGTCTGAGGTTGTAGTCCTCTAATCAATCAAAATGAAAAGAATAATCCAATTGTAATTTATTTACAAATTCTTTTGCTTTTTTCCAGGAAGCTACTTCCCTTCTTCCTTACCTCTTTATAAGACTTAGTCAAAAATTATTTCAGGAAGAATTCAACTCTTCATTTTTGACAAGGGATACCTACTGATAAAATGAAAGTACAAAGTATAAAAAGATGTGATAAGGAAGATCATGGAATGGAAACTTACCACCGCAAAGCATCCTGACTCTGGATGGTCACAAACAGAGAGGAACAACTTATGTTAAGACTTTTCTCTATGCAGACTGCTCTATTAGCATTATTACCTTGTATGAAACTGTGAAGTAGAAATTGTTGTTCCTTTTTTTGTTCCTTTTTATTAATAACCATGATGACCAAAGGTATTGAAGGACACATAAGTACGGAATAGTGTGGCTGAGTTTAAAGTTACATTTATATGCTTTCAAAGATAATGCTTCATTATTATACTATAAGCATGTAAGTCTCTGTTTAAAATTCACCAGTAGATGAATGGATAAAGAAAATATGATGAAAAATAAAAAAGAGAATATAGTGTATGCATACATGTATACAATGGAGTCTTTTCCAGCCATGAAGAATGAAATTACATTGCCTGCAGAAAAATGGATGGAACTGGAATCCTGTTCATTATGTTAAGCAAAATAGCTCAGACACAGAAAGCAACATATTGCATGTTTTCTCTGGTTTGTGGATCCTAGACTTTAGATGGATAGATAAATTCACACACACACATATGATATAGAAATTAAAGTAAGATTGTCTGACTCTGTAAAGAAAAATGATTACTGAGGGAGGAGAGAGGGAGGAAGTCTGGCAGTGGCTCTGTCAAATACATGCTATGTGTGAATGAAAAGGTCTTTATGAAGCCCTATCACTAGGTACAATATATACATGACAATAATAAACAATTCACAAATCTCCAATCTATAATGTAACAGTTCCCATTAAAAAAATGGAGGAGCCTGGCCAGGAGGCAGAGAGACTGTGAAGTAGGAGGTAGGATGTAGCTGTGACAATTCAGGGGCAGTGGTCTTGAACCAATTATTCCTCTGTGACTAACCAGTTGAAGAGGGGAGGGAAAGGACAAGAAAAATGTATGTGGCTGATGGGTAGGAGTGGGGAGAGGTTTTACTGGAGATGGATAGAGGTGACACCAAAGGAACCCTAATGCCTTTATCTTTTCAGATGGGGGTCATCCTGAAAGTGAGAGTCAATCTTCACAAAGAAAGAGAAGGCAATGCATAGAGCTCTCTCCAATTGAGCACTGGGATGCAAGACGGTGATACTGAAAACCTCCATGAATTCTGAGCAAGAGATAAGAAGCACCCTCGGATCCACTCACAAGGCTATATGTGCAGACAATTCTAGAAAAATGTTTCTAAGAGGAATATCCAAGAGGTGCTCAGACTCTTCATGTGGTAATACATGCCGTTAACTCCAGGCAGGCGAATGTCTGAGGGTTGCAAGGCAAGTTCAGCCTGGGCTACAGGGCAGGGGATGGCATTTATCATACCATGCTAGACCCCCGGACTAACTAAATTTAGTTCAGAGGACCACCATTCTCAGCCATTTTCTTTCAAACAGATAAATGTTATAGACAATAATACCTGCAGTGGTTTAAATACTCTTGGCCCAGGGAGTGGCACAATTAGGAGGTGTGGCCTTGTTGGAGTAGGTGTTGCCGTGTTGGAGGAAGTGTGTCACTGTGGGTGCTAGGAATTGAACCCTTGTCCTTTGGTACACTTAACCACCCCAATTAAATGTTGTCCTTTATAAGAGTTGCCTTGGCCATGGAGTCTCTTCACAACAATGGAAACCCTAAGACCAAGCCTTGCATGTACAATTGTGTTTGGAAGGTAAATCAGAGCTAGGATGGCCAAGTATAATATCACTCTTTTCCTTTCCGCTGAGAAAATCATTTTAACACTTTAGGGAACCCAAAGCTTGGTGTGATGATATATTGGTATAGTTTTGGTGCTTGGAAGACTGAGGCAGAAGGACCTGTGAGTTCTATAGGCTAGCCTGGGCTATATGGTGAGACGGTTTCCCAAGTATTTCTCCGGAAGCTGGAGATGAAATACCCACCTTCAGGAGGTGGCCTTCCACCAGGAGTTCTGTGCTCTTTAAAGTTAGCCATGGTGGGAAGAGAATGCAATAAAAGGTTAGATTTATTTTAGGAAGCAACAAGGGCAGGGGCAATGAATGATGGGATTAAGTTGTGATAAAAAAGAAGAAAAAAAAAGGACTGAAAATGCTAGTCCTTGGAGAGTGGCTGCAGACACCCGGTTCCTAAGGGCCAGCAAGCTAGCAGAAACACCGAGGTTTTGTTTTCTGATGGGAAACCTTTATGAAAACCTGGTCTTTTGGTGAGCGTTCCAGCCTTCTCAGCAGGCAGCAGAGAGCGGGATCCTGGGAAACAGCTTATGTTTTGAGGATGTGTGGAGTGGCTCTGTAAAACCAGGCATATGAAGTAGGCCAGGCATGTGTCCTAAAGAAAGCAGGCCAAGGGATGCTGTCTCTGGCGCATGGCGGTGCTTCTGGGAAAACGCTAGTTGTGAAGAATGAATGTGTCTTTGACACTTTCAGTTTTTACACCAAACAATCCCGACTGGCCATTAGGGGGACTCTGTTGGATACAAGCCACTGCAAAGCAGAATTCACCGAGTTGCCGGATCTCTTGTTACCTGGAACTCACATGTATACTGTCACACCCTGAGGCAGTCACACAATTTGAACTTAAGTAATAAGCCTGGTAAGATTTGTAGACTTTGCACATTTCTTTAAGTGATAAGCTTAACTCTTGTACTCAGTTTCCACAGAATCCTGTGGGGTGGTCATGAAATAAAAAATAAATTCCTATTTCCCTGAAACGACTTAGTCCATTTCCTGGAAATGGGAAAACATTTGCCTCCTCGGCCCACTGTACCCTGGCTGTGTGTAGGCGTTCAGCATGCGGGAGATCACTCTTCTGCCTCAGAGTTCATCGGGTGGCTAAAATAGAGATTTAGAAACTTAAGCCAGGAAATGCAGTAGCTATAACACATGTTAAATGTGCTAGAGTGAGAAAAGATTTCCTGGGAAATCTTTGAATAGATTTGAATAGATCTTGAATAGATAACCCAGATTTTAGATTTGATGGTCAGGGTGACAGAACCCATATTCAGCTTTATGTATATAATGCCATATTACTAAACACCATAAAAATCAGAGGGAAGCAGAAAATATCTCCTTTAAATTTTTACAACAACACATCATGGGTAGCCATGCAAAATATATTAATAAAAGTTATTGCTCAGGATTCTATGTCTTAGTAAATAATCTCATTTTACTTTCTAGTTGTTTTATATGGTATTTTCCCCATCCATTTTGCACTACTATAGCAGAATACTATAGACTGGGTCGTTTACAGATAATGAGACAGAACTGGTTCATAGTTGTAGAGGCTAGAGTACCCAAGCCTGCCTCTGTTGCCCGCTAAGGAGACTGGAACACTTGCCGAAAGACAGGCTTACTGCTGGAACCTCTCTAGGAGTATTCTGTTGCTGCCTTTCATTGTAGAAGACAGAAGAGAATGTGTGAGAGAGAACACAGATGTACTCCCTTTTATAATTCATATTATAATTGTATTATATAATAATTCATCAAGAGAGGAAAACTCTCATGACCTATAAAGCTCCAGAAAGATCCTATCTCTCACTTCCCAATTCTGTTGTTTTTAGGGATTCAACACACGCTTCATGGGGACACACCCAAACTATAATATATATAATATACCACACATAGAGGCATACGATAGCAAAATCTAGTACATAGTTGTACTCACAGAGTCATTCTGTTTTTTTTTATCTTCAGTGCTATCATAGACATGGTAGACCTTGCCCTTGAAATTATAATCTAAAATGGCTTCATCGTAGCCTATTTACACAGTTGTTGTTTTACTGTTGGACATTTAAGCTGTAGACGTTCCTATCTGTGAAAAATCCATGCTACAATTAACATTTCTATGCATCTATAAAAGTCATAGCTTTAAAAGGAAGCCTTTAATTCTTCCACCATCTCCTTTCCAGACATCTTACAGCACCTGCCTCTTCCGCATTGTCTATAATTACATTTTTGTCTATGAAGTTCTAGTATCTGGTTTTATTTTTAGCTGCAGAGCCATGTGCCAAGCCATGTGCCTCTCTCTGTCATCTGTTTCACCTCTATTCACCTCCTCCGAGACTGCAACACCACCGTTGATCTCCGTTCTTGAGCCTCCAGGATTCTCATGAGGTCTATACACAGTTCATGCGTAGGGATGCTCTGAGGTTTCTATGGTTATGTGCAAAATCAAGTGCACATTTTCTACTGGGATAATCCAAGGCATGTATCAGATGCTCAGATGTCCATCTGGGATTCTGGACCTCCTTTTCTGTCTCTTCTCTTGTCCATGGAGGTATTCTATGACTTCTTGTCATCGGGCACCTTGTCTTTCTGTATTCTTTTCTTTCTCCATCTCCTCCAGATGGAGATACATTCAGTTCCACTTGTTTCTTGGAACCGAGGCTTGGCATGCACTGGGATACTCAAACATACTTCAACATTCCCTGAAGCGAATCCATCCTTCTGTTTACAACCCTCTTGACTTGCATTTCTCTATGAACAACGCTGCCATGCTTTGCCAGACAGACAGCAGGTCCAAGTCATCCTAGACTCATTCGCTCCCAGAATCTCTCTCTTTTTTTTTTTTTTTTTTTGTATCCCAGGCCCAGGCTCGTTGCTTTCCTTTCCCACGCCCCTTCTCTTGCTGCCACATTAGGTTCTCTTCTTGTCACTGTCCACTGGGTCTGTTGCGATGGCTGTCACTGTTGGGCCTGTTGCCTCTGCTTTCACCCGGGCTTCAGCTTCCACACTCCGTCACTGCCATCACTTGCTTTTGATAAATAGTGCTTGGTAGGAGAGATTTCCTCCTGTAAAGCACATGCCTATTGCTGCTTCCCATCCTGTTCTTGGTCTGCTATGTACATTATCTCAACACTCAAGTCATCTCAACCTCTGACCCAAAGACACCTCTCAGCACACCCCTAAAGACACCGGCTATTCATATTAACACAAGTAAGCTTCCAGCATTTATCATTTGAATTTATGTACATAAATATATAGCCTATGGGCATATTTTGCAAACCAAATCCCTAGAATGCTGTCAATCCATCTAAAAAATCCATCTGGACTGTTTTTCCTAGACAGTTTGGGGTTAAATAAAAGAATTTCAAGTAGTCTTGTGTTGGGAGTGGTCTCCCCAGTTTTAACTCTCTTATTTTGAACCAGAATCCCCATGGAAGACACAAAGGCTTCTCTCTATCCTTGAATGGCATGTGAGATACTCAGAGTCTCTCCTAGAGGCGACTCTGGACAGACCACAGATGTTTGGAAAAAATTATATGAAGTCAATCACAGAGGGTAGAAAGGACTGTTTCTAGAACTCAGCAAGAGTATATGAAGGACAGGGCATATAGTAGGAATGGTGACCTTCCATGGAGCAACAAGGTCATCATGGTTGGAGCCCGGAAAGCAGAAATCTAGAAGAACAAGTCTTCTGCATTGGGTTTCCTGTTTGATCTCTGATTAATTCCCAACAATGGACATGTCCAAGTAATAGCTCAAAGCAGGACCACCTGGCTAGCTCAGGTGCTTGAGGCTCAGGCAGGGGTGAGGAAGGAAGTGTAGGCCTGTGGGATGAAATGGAGAACATCTAGAACTTGGTGTCACCTCTGACCCCTGAATATCGCTCTTTAGGATTCAAGTTTCTTGTGCCTAAAGTTACCTGTCTTGTGCAGCAGCCATGTGTCATATCATGAACCAGAGACTCTTCACCTCTGGGTGGGGAACAGGCCTAATTACTTCCCTCCTCCTTCTCTCTTCCCTGCCATCTCCACGACAGGGAAGCCCCTTCCCCCATGTCTTCCCTGTCTGCCACGCATTTTCATGCTGCCATAAAGTTACTGGGTAGTGCATAAGCTCTAGTAGGCAGAATTAAATCACACACTATTTTTAATTAACTGCACTACAGCTTAAAATTTGCATTACGTTGTACTATTTAAGCAGTGAGAACTTTGTAATGAGAAAGCTGGCTTCATTTTGGAAGCAAATGCCATTGGTTGGAGTGACTGGTGCATTTGCTTGGACAGAGCATCTAGAGCTCTTATTATCCTTTGAGCATCTAACCTGAGATCTCTAGGAGGAAGGGACATGTGATGGAACCCCAGGGGCCCCACCCCTTCTCAGGATTATTTTATATTCTCCTCATTTGTTGCTCCTGACTGCCACGATCCCTACTCATGCCCGCGATAGGTCTATTATCAGCTGGCACTGGAGGAGATGAGGGCGGGGGAAGAGCATGGAGGGAGTTAGGACTTGGGGTGCTGCTGTGACAAACTGAGATAGCCTTTACTCAGCTCGCCCTCAGGGGAGGGTTAATACAAAGAGAAAATTGAGAAAAACAGAGCGGGAAAAGAATCTTTCAAAATCAAGCAGCTACAGGCCTATTCAAGAGTGTGTACCCTGTGAGCCAATGGGTAGACAGTCCCACATTCAGAAGAACTTGGTAGCACAAATTGGCTTTTATGGGGAGCTTCATGGGGACACTCAAAAGATGAATGGGAAGAGAAATGGGTTGAATCAGGGAGGAACAGAGGAAGCAGGGTAAAGATAATCAAAATACATTGTATGAAATTCTGAAAGAACTAACGAAATCAGTCAGGATGCGGTCTGGGAATGCTGTGGGGGTGGCCAGTGTTCTTCAGCACAGCCCCAAGGGCAAAGCAAGCCTGGGAAGGTTGAATAAGGAGTTGTTCAAGAGCCTAGGATCTACAGAATCCAAAACAAATGGAAATCAATAGAGCTTTCCCTTGAAAGCCTATAAATAGCATCCTGACATCACTCCTTTGCCTAATATCTTGGGAAACTATTTCAGTAGCTCTCCTTGGGAAACTTCTTGCTTCACGACTGCCCTGTAGATAGACCTGGATCAGCAGTAAGTGTGCTACTCGGGTAGTGTTTGATAGATGTGCCTACAGGATATGTTCTAGTCACCTTCTTTATGTACCAGTGTGTATGTAGGAGGGCAGGAGGCCCCATCACTGTAGAGTATTAGACTGTAGAGCAGTGATGGGCTCCTGTCAGTATTCAAAAGTAAGTGAGTGATGCTTCTGACATTAGAACAGAAATGAGTTATCTTAGAGGTCTATAGCTGTGAAGAGACACCATGGCCACACGCCTCTTATAAAGAAAAACATTTAGTTGGGGATGGCTTACAGTTTGGAGAGTTAGTCCATTAGTATCATGATGGGAACCATGGCAACATGAAACAGATATGGTGCTGGAGAAGGAGCCCAGAGTTCTACATCTGGATCAGCAGACATAAGGAAGAGATACTCTGGGCCTCGCTTGAACTTCTGAAATCTCAAACCTCATCCCAGTGACACACTTCCACCAACAAGCCACACATACTCCAACCAGGACTCATATCCTAACCTTTTCTAATAACACCACTTTCTATGAGACTATGGGGGGCATTTTCATTCAAATCACCACGCAGGTCTTTTGCTAAGGAGACACTGGCCCATTAAATGTCCATTTATCTTAGTTACCCTTTCTAGCTCTGGGACCAGCATTATCCCTGGTTCTGGGAACACATGGATTTTGTCAATTGTGTTGGACAATTAACAAACATATACAAATGTCACACATATACAAAATCTAAAGTCATTTTCCATGCCTTTCTCATATGGCTGATTTGGTAGAGAGAACTAAAGAGAGCCGAGCTTCACAAGTACAGTTCTGTAAGATGAGAGGTGAGCATTGTACAAATTCCATCTCTTCTGCATTAGAATCACAGTTCTTTCCTGTGTTTTCAGCACACCTACATTTTGTTATCTGGGTATGTTCTTTCTGAATGTTAAATCGGCCTTTATCTCAGAACATGTTGAATACTGATTGGATAAACACAAGTTTCCCCAGGGGAATGGATACAATTTTGTGTGTGTGCACGTGTGTACTCCATGGCAATCTTGTAGAGGTTAGAGGCCCACTTGTCTGAGTCAGTTTACTTTTTTCCACAGTGTGAGTCCCTTGGGATCAAACAAGTTGTCAGGCTTGGTGGCAAGTTCTTTTACCTACAGAGTCACCTAACAGTCTCCTTCATTGGTACTTAGAAAAACAAGCCATCTCACCCAAACATACATTAGTAGTATCCAAGTCCCACAAGTCTATGGGGTGCTGAGAGTTGAGATGATCCTCTGCTCACATGCTGAGACTAGATACCCAGTCTCTCTCTCTCATCCTGAGTTAACATGGTCCTCCAGTCTTTGAGATCCCCTTCTTATTCATTGCCTGAGAAAGCATTTGGAGAGCTTTCCCTTGGTCCTGATCATTGGGTATGGCATTGATGCTTGTGTTCTGGTTACATGAACACAACTAAGGCATCTGTCTGAGCCCAGTGTTATAGAGCAGTGTGGTTTACTTCCTTTTTCATCCTTCTTTCCCTGTCATGAGGTCTGGAAATCTATAGCCCGCCCTGCACCTCATGTTACATGTAGTTACTTTAAAAAAGGGAGAAATCCTAAGAGGGCTTTCTAAAGCCTCCGAGGCTGAGGAGCAAGGATCATACTCAATGATGGAATATGGACTCATTTAAAAAACAAGGCCTCACACAATACTTCAGCAATAGTACTTAAAAGCTTGTTCAAGATTTTTAAGATCTCTTATATCTGCATGTCCACAATTCCCACTCCTCATTTCTGGAAAAAGGATAAACACAGAAACAGCTTACTGTAAACTGGATTTGACAGCCACCCATGATGTAGTCCAAGAAGGAATGCATCTTGTGGATCTGCACGAGAGAGGGCCTGGATTAATAACAATATGATCTGCTTTCCCTGCAGACTGAAGGCCTAAACTGTAGAGATGGGCTGCTAAGCCAAGGCAAAGGGCAGGAAGAGATCTATGTTGACTTTTCAGTGTCGCTACAGTACAGATGGGCCCAGGGCATCTGCAGATTCTCACCCCTTGGTCCACTTTACTTGAGTCTATATATTGCTTTAATTGACATCTGCACTTGGGACAAGAACCAAACCTTATTTTCAAGAGTTACTACTACTTTAGAATAAGGAATATCTCAGTCACTTCTCCCACACCACTTGAGTATCTTCCTGCCCTGTGCACAGAAGAGCCTGACCTGCACTTTCCCGTCCTTTGGGATAAGACTGTCCCTGGGAAGGGGAAGGTGACATTGGGCTGTCACAGCTTTTAGGCCACTCATGATTATATTTGATTTCCTTTGTTCCAGTGCTATATTGATTTTGTGAATTTTCTTTCCTTCGAGAAGGTCACTCCCTTGTGGAAACATTTCCCCTTTGATCACATGACTTGAACTCCTCCCACAAGGCAAGCCTAGCATTATGCTCCTGGCAGAGAGGGCATCACACTTACCTTGCACAGATTCAGAATCACCATGCCTGAGTTCTTGTAATTCTTCTTCTTGGCCTTGTACTTGGGGTTGATGCATTCCCACTGTACCTACACCAAAAGGGTCAAATGTGAGCATCTTCGAAAGGAAATCAAATCATTGAAGGAGGCCAAGCTCCTGGATGTTTCTGGGGACACACACATGGACCTGGATGGTTGGAAAATGATCTCTAGGTGGTGCCTTTGGCATCCATGTAAACGGCAAGGGGAAGTGATTGACAAAGACAAGGGACTGCCTAGAGGATATTCTTATGTTTTCATTTCCCAGCTTTGTGTCCTCTGATGGGCTGCTTGACTCCTCTAGGCATTGGATTTTTCATCTCTAAAGCTGACCTTATGATTCCTCAGTTCTCAGCCCTTCCCTTGGCACTCATTCCAGAGGATACTCTTTGAAGGACAAGATAAAAACCTTGGGAAACACTGAGAACCGATGGATTAACTGGTAGCTAGCTAAAACAAGAGAGATCTGTGTTGACTTTTCAGTGTCGCTACAGTACAGATGGGCCCAGGGCATCTGCAGATTCTCACCCCTTGGTCCACTTTACTTGAGTGGTCCACTTTATATTGCTTTAATTGACATCTGCACTTGGGACAAGACCCAAACCTTATTTTCAAGAGTTACTACTACTTTAGAATAAGGAATATCTCAGTCACTTCTCCCACACCACTTGAGTATCTTCCTCTAGATGTGCCTGCCCTGTCCACAGAAGAGCACAGGGCAGACTACATCACAGACTACAGACAATTTTATGCGCTAGAAGCAACTGTGAGTCAAAAACCCAACAGTCACTGGGCATTTCTGTTGCTGATCCTGAAGGACTGGAACCTCAGGCTTCTACTCAGGAGACAAAAGTTTATTCCTGACTATCAAAAATGCCAGAAAAAGCAGCTTTGGAGGCAGATGTGGGCAAGATAGACTAACACAATGGCCTCCAATGACCTCAGCGCTCATGTATTAGTCATGTGACTTGTTTTGGCCAATGGGTCATAAAACCTGTGGTGAAAATGGAAGCTGAAAAAAGCCAGTGTTCTGAAGGTGCCTTTTCCTGCTTCTAAGTTTTATCTTACCACCTTGTAAAAAATTATACATCGAAGGATAAAACCACCACCACCACTATCACCATAGACACCACCAACATCAACACCATCACCACCTCTACCATCACCACCACTAACAAATCATGCACACAGAGATGTGCTAGCCATCTCTGCTGCTTAGGCACAAAAGTGTGAGAGCTCCATAGCTCCATAATGGGCAGAGAGGAGCTATCCTGGGCGAACCAGATGGAATTGCCAGCCAAGAAAATGCCAAATAATGATTGTCGTTTGGGGGCAGGAAGCTAGTGGGCAACTCATTATTCAGCAACAGAAGCAGTAGTGTCTCACTACCCAGGAGGCTCCATCAGCGTCTCTGAACCACTTCCCTGGTCACTCTAAGCCTCACACAGTCAGGACAACTCCAGATTCAGGTCTTCCAACCACAAAGACTCCTTCCAGGAAGGTCTTGGAGATGGCCCTTCTATTTTGGTATTGTAAAAATTTCTCCCAATCATCTCAAACTAAAGCTACTTATGGGGGTGGTCAAGAATTAATGATTAGTTAGGAAATCACTGTGTACTGTGAGCATCATAACACAGGCAGGGAAAGGGAGCTTGAATGATGGGTCTTCTCTTTCCCTCTGTTATAGTATCCTGGGGTCCTCAGGTTCAAGGTTCCCATCCTCTCCCCTGTCAGACTGACCTGCCTCTTCCTCTTCTCTCTTTAAATGATACTTACACAGTAGCCAAAGCATTTTCTGAATATACATGCATGCATACTTACGTGTGTGCACTTTTACATGAACACATCTGTGTACATGTATATGCTGCCCATAGATCCACCTCAGGTATTGATCCTCAGGAGCAATCTACCCTAATCTTTTGAGATTAGAACATTTACTGACATGGATCTTTCTAGATAGGCCAGGCTGGCCAGCCCACAGTCCCCAGCCATCCTCCAATCTTCTTCTCCCTAGTGCAGCAGCATGCCACCGTGCCTGGCTTTTTAACATGGGCCCTGGGGATCAAACCCAGGTTTTTATGCTTGTACAGCAAGTACTTTATCAACTGAGCTATTGGCCCAACCTGCTGACACAGTCTTTTTGCAAATCTGAATCAGTTTGATCCTCTTCGGCATCACCCAGTGAAGCTTTCTACAGTGGTTGGGATACTCATCCAATACAGCCACCAGCTGCTTAAGGCTGGAATGTAGCTGATTTTACTGATATATGGATATAATTGTGTTTCCTATTTTAATTTTAATTAATCAAAATATAGTCACATGAGGCTGGTGGCCACCATATTATTGGAGAGCACAGTTTAATTGTGTCCTCATACTATTCAGAGGACTGTATTAGAGTCAGTCCTTCCTGCCCGCTGCTCTGTCTTTGATTGCTTCCCATGCAAGGTCACCCCACACTCTCTGCACCCAATATACTGGTCCCTTTCCAAGTACTCCAGCACACCCAGCTCTTTCCTGCATCTGTACCTGAGGATGCTCTCTCTGCCTGAAATGTTTTTCCCTTACCCATTGTCAGACTTGCCTTCTTTCAACCTCAAAGGGTCTGAAGTTAAATGTGACCTTTTCAGCTAATAACCTGCAACCCACTTTGTGATTAGTTGGTCTCTATCCTATATTTTAGAAACTTGCATTTATTTATCTGAGTCTATATGTGTTATGTGTGAGTGCATGCATGTCTGTGTGTATGCATGAATGCATGCATTTGTGAGTGCATGTGTGGTTGGTGTGTGTGCATGTGTGTACATGTGTGTGCACGTGTGTGTGTGTGTGTGTGTGTGTGTGTGCATGAGTAAATGATCCATGCATATGTGGAGAAGTAAGAAGACATCTTACAGGAGTTGTTTTTCTCTTTCTACTCTTTTGGGATCTCAGGGATCATACTCAGGTCACCATGCTTGGCCACAGGTACCTTTATCAGAAGAGCCATTTTTGTAGTCTTATCTTTCCTTTTCAAATAACATTTGCCACAGGTTGTAATTTGTTTACTTCATTCATGCTTAGATCTTATTTTGACTCCCATCAGTCTGTTAGCTTTAGGAGAACAGAGACAATATTGGCAGGATTGCTTATTGCACATCTAGAGCCAAGCACACTGGATGTTGTAAAATCACTGAAGAAGAGAATTGTTCCCACCAAATATACGTGTCAGCATAGGGGCTCGATGGGGAACTCAATTTTACTAGCATTTTAGAGATACCAAAAGTACAGTGGCCTGCACTTCATGGCCTCAGTGGGAATTATAGATTTATCTCTGTTTATCTGGAAGCATCTAGCTATGGTGGGCTTCAATTATGATAGATGTTATAATCTTACTTTTAACGGCCTCTTGGGAACCCAAAGATGCAATGTTTCCCATATTTATTGATTTGCCTATTTCTGTTTATAGAGAAGGGCAAGATACAACTTTACGAGACACTTTAGAATTGCAGAGGGTGGTATTGGTAAGCTGGCATTGACTTATTAGCTCGATAGGGCCTGGCTCTGTACATTTAATGGGGCAGCAGTTCCTCTAGCTGTGCTCCTTATTATCCAAGGAGTGATGGCTTATAATTTAGAGTTGACTTTAATTGTGGCCCTTGGGAAAGTAATGCCACTGTTCCAGGATTGCCTCGCTAAAGGAAATTAGACCTGCACTCATTGAACAACTCTGCTTTCCCCATGGAGAAATTGCTATTTCAGAATCGCAGAATGGCTTTGGGTTGGGAAGGTTCTAGAATCAAATCCCGCCATCCTCCCTTTTCATCAGACTCATTCATATATGGAAGATTTGCTGTTCACATTCCTAGACACCTAGACGATGTCTGGGGCAACACTACCCACCTGTTTCCCTTCCATGGCTCCTCTCATCTCCTTGAAGGTGGAGGTGAACTCTCCAATAAAGTCATGCTTGCCATTGGAGTCCCAGTCCCACACTATGCACTGCAAGACAAAAGGATGGTTGTTTTCCCCCAAGGCTCTGACCCCAGCAGCTTCAGGCAATGAGGACCTTATGAGCAAGAGTATGTGACAGGCGCTTGGTTTGAAACAAAAGCTTGATGTGATGATGTAATATCCCTTTGGTGTCCAGAGCTTTTTCCTTGGCTATGTTGGACACAACCTCCAGACATCCCTGTGACACATCAGTCACTGTGACAACTTATCCATGTTCTCAGAAGAAACCAGTAGGTCCCAGAGGAGAAAGGCATGACTCTCTGGAAGGGCCACTTAGTGAATGATAGCCTGAGTCATGAAGGCAGTTTCCTGCTGTGATTCAAATGCCCTTTTCTCCCCAGTTTTGATAAAAAAAATAATTTCACAGACTGGCTCTGGTTTACAGCTGGGGAAGGTGTCTGAGTTCAAGAATTTGTAGGTTTCAGAACAGTAGCCTGTTAGTGATTTTGATTGAATGATATTATTCTCAATTTTTTTCTGTTTTCTTGATGATAAAAGTACAATGCCAATGAAAGCAAATGAAAACATTAAAAAGTGAAAGCTTTCATAGTACCTGCAGGAGAAATGGATGAATGATGGTGAACAATATTCCACATCCATCACTCAACAGGGGCTGTCTATGTCTAAGCAGAGAGATTCATCTATTGATGTTAAGATGAGATTCTGGGCATCCTGGTAACAATTCCTACAGTGACTAGATTAAATCAGCAACAAGCCCTCTGATTGGGTACATAACTATGTGAAGAGGAAGGTTCTGATTTCTTTTTTTAGAGTGAATGTTAGACTATGGTCTTTAAAATAGCATCATATCCGCATTTTAAGCCAGTGGAGCACCACAAAGATCAAGAAAACAAGAAAGACTTTTACTTCTAGAAAAGCAGTGTCCTAAAGGTATCTCTGCCCTCCCTTAGACTTCAGAGTCCTACTGTCCAGTCTGCCCAAGAAGCTCAATTGCAGACCTGTTCCTGGATTAGGTGGAGCACCCCACACATGTAGAAAGACACGTGTCCCACCCCCAGATACATACTCACTCATTGAATTTTTGTTACAATAAATTGCACCTACATCCATGTAGTTACTGCAACCTGGAAATGGGCACCATTCATTCCCAAAATTTGTCTTTACCATCACATGTCACATAGGTCATCTCTGTGCTGTCTACTCTACATGGTTTGACTCTGTTTCTCTTTCCCTCCCTCCCCTCCCCTCCCCTCCCCTCTCTCCCCTCTCTCCTCTCTTTTCATCCCCCTCCCTTCTCTTCCCTTCCTTACTCCTCTCCTCTCCTCCCCTCCCCTCCCCTCCCCTGCCCTCCCCTGCCCTCCCCTCCCCTCTACTCTCTTCTCCTCTCCTCTCCTCTTCTCTACTTCTTTTTAACCAGTAACTACAATAGCCACCCAGTTGGCCTCCTGGCCTCCCTTGTACTTCCCGACCTTTATGATCCATTAACTATGCTAATTACTTGCTTTGAATAAAAGTGAGTAATAATCACAGTAATATTAGGTCTTTCACGATCTGATCACCATCATTTTCCTCAAATTTACACCTTATAATCTATGCCTACAATATTTTAAAAACATTTCTTTACTAATAAAAGTGAGGTTGGTGGGATTGTAAAACACTTCTTTTGCTAAGACTTATTTTTCTGTTTGAGGCATCTTGGAAAAAAAATGAATTTCTCAGCTTTGCTCACCTTAAGCATGGAGGATTTGTTAGATAGTCCTTTTGCTTAGAAAACAGTAATAATACTTTCTGTGAAGCAAGAATGCATCAGCACACACCAGAAAGGAAGAGATGAGGACAAAGGGAAGTGCTTTGCTGAAACAGTAAGAAAAACACTAGTTGATAACCGGAGACCCAGGGGTGAGGACTGAAAACGATTTGGACAGTTTCCATCAAAAGGCAGAGGATGAAATGCTGTACAGTAGCTCTTGAATGTTCTTCAGAGACCCATGCATTGAAGACCCAAGCTTGGTCTCCATCCGTTGTCATTATTAGAACATGGTGGGACTTTCAGTAGATGAGGCAGAGGAGAAAGTTAGGTGATTAATGCATGCTCTGAAAGTAGATTGTTGGATCTGTATGAGTGGTTTCTTTCTTTTTGGATTTGATGAAATAGCATGACCAAAAGTGACTTGTGAAAGACTTTATCTTGGCTCATAGTTCCAGAGGGAGATTCTCTAATGGAGGAGAGACGTGGCAGCAGAAAGGCATGGCTGTTGGAACAGGGAGCTGAGAGATCACAAGACACTGAGAAAACCGGAACTGTGACAAGACTGTACACTATTAAAGCCTTCCTCCAGTGACTCACTTCCCCTGACAAGACTCCACTTTCTAAAACCTCCGCAACCTTCCCAAACAGTGTCACCAACCAGGGACCAAATATTTAAATATGGAAGCCTACAGGAGAAATTTTTCATTTGAACAAGCACAAAACCTCAGCCCCTCTTTTTTTTTTCTTTGTTTCCCAGGCACCTTGAGATGAGCAGGTCTCCTGGATCATATTCTGTCACCAGGCTATTCTGCTTTGCCCTGGGCTCAAATGCTATGGGCCTATTGACCATGTACTCTAGATTCCAAACCTGTAAGCCCAAACAAATCTTTCCTCTTAATTTAGTTGATTATCTCAGGTACTTTTGCTATCGCGACAGATTATTGACTAACATATAGATTCAGCCAATGAGGTGGGAGGAGGTAAGCAAAGCAAACCCAAACCAAACCAACCAAAAACCATTGGAAGCAGTGAGGTCTGATTGCCCGGTGCCCCTCACAACGTCTTGTCTCCTGGTAATCCTGCGACTGCTGTCAGTGTGGTACCCACAACAGCGTTGTGCTGATGGTTACATGTAGAATAAAGAGCATTATACTCATGATAGTGATAAGGATAAGCAGTGATAAGGATTCTAGTTCTTTGTGTGCAACATCCTGTGTTTGTGAGTATACATGTTTATGTATATTTTACATAGATATGGTTGGGGGTGTGTATGCATGTATGTAGCCCAGAGATCAACACTGGGTGTCTTCCTTTCAATTTCTACCTTAATGGAAGGAGGATCTTTAACTAAACTTGGGGAGTGCCAATCTGGTTTGACTTGCCCCAGGAATCCTCCTGTCTCAGTCTCACCTGTACTGGGATTATAAACACACATTGTCGCGCCTAGTGCTGGGGAATCAAACTTGGGTCTTTAGGCTTGCACAGCAGACAAGCACTTTATTGGCTTGGTCTTTTTCCCAGACCCTCAGTTTCTTTTACTTAGACTTTATTGTTGAAACATATTATGAGCATGAAAAATATTATAATAAAACCCATAATTATTAATAATTAATAATGCTAGTAAAATAAGAACATTTAGAAATCATCTGAATTCTATACATAACTATTAGAAACACGCATGCTTTCTGTGTGCTTTATTCTTTCTTTAAGTATGTTTCCTCTCTATTTTCAAATAAACCCCAACAACAAACAAAAACCACCACCACAACCAAACAGAGAACCCCACAACAAGGATGGAAATTCTGCTAAAACTCATTTCTTAACTTCCACGAATGTGTTGGTCTTTCCTCAACTGACAAATGTTAAAAGTAAATTGTGATCCCAGGGAGGCTTGAAATTATCTTAATTGAAGAAAAAAAAAATCCCATGACCCATTTATCAAGTTTGGGGGTGGCCGTAGGACCTGTGCTAGGTGATGAAGTGCAAGGAAACGCTCCGAGCACTTTCAGAAGGAAGCACGAGGGGCCAGGGTGGGTCCTCCTGGTTAACCTCCCCCTGCCTGTGCCTTGGAGCCAACAACACAGTAGCTCTTGTGTTGACCTGAGGTCCTACCTGAAGGCAGCGCAGCACAGCTCCCGGATGATGTTGATTGACACAGACGCACACACGTAGGAAACCAAGTTCCACCACTCTCCACTTCTGAGATTGCTGTACAGTCTGCTGAGAACCACTTATGGCATAGCCACAGGACAAGGACTTGTGGACTTGTTATTGATTATATCTCCAAAAATATTAAAAAAAACCCAGAAGATTGAAAAGAAGGAAGTAAAATATTACCCACTAAGAATTAAATTGTCTCAAAACCTAAATAATATGTTTAGAGGGATTCTGTTTCATGGCTATAAATATCCAAACAGAAGTGTGTGTGTGTGTGTGTGTGTGTGTGTGTGCACTGCAGTTACACATACAGGATCCAGTAGGAGAAGCCTAATGGGGGAAGCAATGAGGGACCTGTGGGATGTCTCTGAGCTATCATCTAGCTTGGGCATGACAAGGTTAGTTTTAGTGGCAGGGTGCAAAAGAAACTCAAGGGACAGCTTTGCTTCTTTTGGTTGAAAGGCCAAGTGTGCTGGCTAGTTTGTGGTATAAGATTGGTTTGTAGTCAAGTCTATGGGGGCAAATTTGACTAATAATGTACATGGGGAAGCCCAGCCACTATGGTTCCTGGGCAGGAGGCCATGGGCTGTACAGGAAAGCAGGCTGTATGCCTTGGGAAGCAAGCCAGGAAGCAGCCTTCCTCCACAGCCTCTGCTTCCTTGCCCGCCAGAGTTCTAGTTTCCTTCCTGCGAGACTGTGATCAGCCATATATGTCAAACAAACCCTTTTCTCTCCAGTTTGCTTTTGGTCATGGTGTTTATCACTCACAGCAAACTAGGACACGGAGCAAAGCGATGCAGCTTTGGAAAGAATGGTGAGACTCCCTTTTTGTTCTTCCAATGGACAGTGGGGAACAGCGCTATGATTCAGCCATTCACAAAGATTGCTTAGGATAAGGACTGGGATTATCATATTGTACAATAATGTGGATTGATCTGTTAGGGTATGAAGCTTATTTACCCCCTTTAACCCTCTTCCATCTGTCTGTCTGTCTGTCTTTGCTAGTTCCTCCTTAGTGACAGTCACTTATTATATGAAGCAAGAACCAGAAGAAAGCTTATTGGACCTAGACGTAAAAGAAGAAAGGCCCCTGAGACTCCTGCTCAGGGTCTATATAACAACTGTGTCCTAGCTAATGCCTGAATCTGACACTTGGAGATCTGCTCTCTGCCTTTATCAACAGGCACAGAAGACAGATACAGACAAGAGAAAGAAAAGGGAGATGGGCTTTTGAACCTTGCCTTGCACAGGCAAAGAGAACCAGAGTCCCCTTTTGTGCAGTTTCAAACAAACTTTTGACACACATGTTACTCTGGTTCCCCATCATACTTAGGTCACGTTCCCCTCCTCCATCTGCTAATCACAACATCCCAAATGTCTACAAAGAGCCCTCTAGCTAGTGAAGAGAGTGAGGACCACTGATGCCTCCTGGGATGAGTGGAGCTTAAGAGACCTCCTGTGAGGACTCCCAGGAGCAGGCATACAGCCTCGGACTTTTGTGGGACCCTGTTTGTTTCTTTGGTTTGGGTTTTTTGAGGTGGGGTTTAACTGAGTAGCCCCAACTGTTCTGGAACTCACTCTGTAAACCAGGCTGGCCTCGAACTCAGAAATCCGTGAGCCTCTGTCTCCTGAGTGTTACAATCAAAAGTGTGCATCGCCATCCCCCGGCTCAGCCCTGCTTCTTAAGGGAGCAGGTTTCTCTTATTTGTGGCAGTTGCGGATTGTCTTAATCACTCTCAGAGGGGGTCTCAAAGGGTCAAAGGCGCTGAGGCACACAGATAAAGTAGTCAGTCCATCACTCTCTGCCTCAGTGCTCTGATGCAGCTGAGAAAGGAGTACATCTTGGGGAAAAGCAAACAAATCAACCCTCCTCAGGAAAAAACAAACACCTGAGAGCGGCGAGATGCCTTGGCGGGACTCTGTGAGGAGGCCTTGACACAGCTGGGAGAGCTCAGCTTTGAAAAACCATCTGCAAGCTGGAATGTTCTCACCGCTCCCGAAGGACTTGGGGCTAGAATCTGAAACCGTAAGCTTTTGCAGATGGTCGGATCGGTTGATATTCTTCTTACAGCAGGGAAATTGATGATTGGATTAGTTTCTTTTCCTGTTGCTATGATAAAATACTCCGAGAAAAGCAACTTAAGGGAGTAAAGGTTTCTTCTGGCTCATAGTTCAAGGCGGGAAGTCCTAGGGGAGGAACTATTTGAAGCAATCAGTTACATCACATCCACCATCAGGACAAAGAGTGCAGAGAGTGCTGCTGCCTGGGTCCCTTTCTTCACGTGTACAGACCAGGACCCCAGGCAGGGACTGTAGAAGTGGGTCTTCCCATCCCAGTTAACACAATCATAATAACCCCCACAGGCATGCCCAGAAGTCTAGTTCTCAAGTGAATCCAGGTTTTGAGTCAAGTTGATAAAGCTAACAATTCCAATGGTCTAGACATGGCATCAATAAATCTATTCAGTATGTCAGGGATCCAAGCTCAGCCCTTCTAGAACCTCATTAATTTCATTAATACTGCACAAATCGCAAAATTGTCATGATTAAAAAATATAGAATGGATATCCTTTTGTTGCACAGCGCCATGGAACTCATGCAGGACTGGCCCCGTCACACGCTCCAGCAGTTAATGCATGGGGTGGATGTTGGGGTGGGACAACTCAGAGCCACAGGATATCCAAGAGGAGTCCTGGTGAGGATCCGGTATGGATAATGCAGCAGAAGGCCAAGGTCTCCAAGAAGACCAATGGCACCTTGCAATGAGCATTTGCAAGTAATGGTGTTTGGACAAAAGGGTATACTGTGCAACACATTGCGACACACTACAGCTTGCTCAACGAGATTTGTTTTTCCTTTTGGAAGTGGGTTGCAAGAGCAGAGGGCAACTATGAAGGGATGGGAAGATGAGTGGGATTGGATGTATGATGTAAAATCCACAAATAACCAATAAAAAGGGTTACTACATGTCATTCACTGGTGTGAGCACATCATCCTTATTAGAGCTTAGGCCTCAGTGTTGAAGAACGAAGCTGGACCCTTATTTTATCCAAGAACAGAAGCCAAGTTTTGGATCAAGGACTTAAACATGACACCTGAAACCATACACCCCAGGAAGAAAACAGGACATGACCTCGGTCTTGGCAATGACTTCCCAGGTATGACACCAAGAGCATGACAATGTAAGCCAAGGTGGACAGACGGAAATACAGCAAAGTAAAGAAATGTATGGCAAAGGGATGGATAAACTGAACGAAGTGACATGTGGAGTAGGAGCAAGCATTCGCCAGCCACTTCTGGCTTAAGTGTTCACTTCCTAAGAGAGGAACTCATTCACATCAATAGAAAAATAAACAAAAGAGAAACAAATCGGAAAACATTCAAGAAGAGCTGGGCTTTTGCAAACAGTGGCTTTTCCTCTCTGGGCTTTAGCTTCTTCATGGAAAGCAAATGCTTCTACCCATGTACCTGGACAGTTCAGACAGAATTGTTATCTCATCAAAATGAGACGGGATGTGTGGCAGTACTGGGATGATTATAAATGACCCACAAAAGACATTACTGGATAGGTCAGTAAGATGTGTCGGAGCTCAGAGAAGAAACAATGTTCCTCTTTTGTGATGCTGGCCTAAGTGGTTTGCCTCACGCACTTTTAATTCCCTTATTTTTTTTAAATTAGAAATTCAGAATGAAATGAATCACATATTTTGACTGAGTCTAAGATATTAAAATTTTTATGACCAACTTCAGGCAAGGCATGGTTGCCACTTAATAAATCAGAGAATACCAGAATCTTTAGGGCACGTCTATGAATAGTGCCCAGTTCCTACGAGAACAGGATGTGTCAAATACCTTGTCATCTCTGGCCTGTGTTACAGCTGGGTGTGTTGGCAGCATCTCAGGAGCCCTCCCTCTGCCTGGTAGGCCCAAACAATTGGCCAAAGCCTTGCAGAAGTTGGCCAGGCTAATTATTGATGTAGCTCATCCAAGGCGTTGTGGTAAGGGCTAATCTTTTAGACTCCCTCTCTCCTTTCTCTTTTATGCCCTCTCTGCTCCTTCATCCCTTGCATTTTAGTCCTGATGAATTCAAAGCTGTGAAGATTGTATTTGACTGACCCGTCTGTAGTGAGGTGTTAGAAAGGCCAGCAGTCTTCTTCGATTTCTTTCTTGCTCCTGGATTGGCAGGATCAATATAGTAAAAATGGCCATCTTGCCAAAAGCAATATACAGATTCAATGCAATCCCCATCAAAATCCCAACTCAATTCTTCATAGATCTAGAAAGAGCAATTCTCAAATTCATCTGGAGCAACAAAAAACCCAGGATAGCTAAAACTATTCTCAACAATAAAAGGACTTCTGGGGGAATCAATATCCCTGACTTCAAGCAGTACTACAGAGCAATTGTGTTAAAAACTGCATGGTATTGGTATAGCAACAGGCAAACAGATCAATGGAACAGGATTGAAGACCCTGAAATTAACCCACAGACTTATGGTCACTTGATCTTTGATAAAGGAGCCACAACCATCCGATGGAATAAAGATAGCCTTTTCAACAAATGGTGCTGGTTCAACTGGAGGTCAACATGCAGAAGAATGCGAATTGACCCACTCTTATCTCTTTGCTCTAAGATCAACTCCAAGTGGATCAAGGACCTCCACATAAAACCAGACACACTGAAACTATTAGAAAAGAAACTTGGGAAGACCCTGGAGGACTTGGGCACAGGGGAAAAGTTCCTGAACAGAACACCAATAGCGTACGCACTAAGATCAAGAATCGACAAATGGGACCTCATAAAATTACAAAGTTTCTGCAAAGCAAAGGACACTGTCCGAAGGACAGAACGGCAACCAACAAAGTGGGAAAAGATCTTTACCAACCCCACATCTGACAGAGGGCTAATATCCAATATATACAAAGAACTCAAGAAGTTAGACCGCAAAGAAACAAATAACCCTATCAAAAAATGGGGCACAGAGCTAAACAAAGAATTTTCACCAGAAGAAATTCGGATGGCCGAGAAACACCTTAAGAGATGTTCAACATCATTAGTCATCAGGGAAATGCAAATCAAAACAACCCTGAGATTCCACCTCACACCAGTCAGAATGGCTAAGATTAAAAACTCAAGAGACAACAAGTGCTGGTGAGGATGTGGAGAAAGAGGAACACTCCTCCACTGTTGGTGGGATTGCAAAATGGTAAAACCACTCTGGAAATCAGTTTGGCGGTTCCTCAGAAAATTGGGCATGTCACTTCCAGAGGACCCTGCCATACCACTCCTGGGCATATACCCAGAGGATTCCCCTACATGCAATAAAGACACATGCTCCACTATGTTTATAGCAGCCTTGTTTATAATAGCCAGAAATTGGAAGGAGCCCAAATATCCCTCAAAGGAGGAATGGATACAGAAAATGTGGTATATTTATACAATGGAATACTACTCAGCAATTAAAAATAATGAATTCATGCAATTTGTAGGTAAATGGTTAGACCTGGAAAATATCATCCTGAGTGAGCTAACCCAATCACAAAAGAATGCACATGAAATGCAATCACTGATAAGTGGATATTAATGAGCCCAGAAGCACTAAATACTCAAGACACAAATAGCAAGTCAAATGATTCCCAAGAAGAAGAAAGGAGAGGACCCTGAGCATGTAAAGATTGCATCCAGTTTAGTAAAGAAACCGAGGGGGGAGGGGGAATGATTGGGGAATAGTTGGGGGGGAGAAGAACTATGGGAACTATGGTGGGTGGGAACTGGGAAAGGGGAAAGCCTTTGAAATGTAAACATAGAATATAGAAAATAAAAATAACTAAAAAAAAAAAAAAAAAAAAAAGAAAGGCCAGCAGTGACACTATCTCAATTCTGCCCATCGGAAACCCGAGCCTAGAGACCCGACATGAAGGTGGGATAAGAAAGATACTGTGCTCTACCCATCACCTGCTACATCTGCTGATCTGCTGCTGGGGCCTCTTCTTGGGGATTATATTGGTTCTGTTATTTTTGGTTCCAATGAATTTGGGCTATCTTTTTTTTATTTCCACAACAGATCTGCCATTTTAGTTGAGACTGTGATGAATTTATACACAAATAAAGTAAAAAACAAACAAACAAACAAAGTAGTTATAATAGTGGGAACAGATGAGCACCTGGTAACTAGCTGAGTTAGTGTAATAGCAGAACAGAATGTGAGTCCTTCCTGCTTGGGAGATTCACCAGGTGATCTAATGGTTCACAGTCTTAAGTACTTAAGTTCCACTAATACTTGACTTACTCAAATGTTCCTGGAACCCAGCAGTGTGGCAAAATCCCCATCTTCATCTTTTTTCCCTAGGTGATTTTTTTTCCATAAACTTCTCAAGCTTAAGATAACCCGAATTCTGACTTTGTTAATTTGGATACTGTCTCTGTGCCCTCTGGTTAGTCTGGTTTTTTTTTTGCATCAATTTCTGATTTTCCCAGATATTCTCTATTATCTATGATAATTGATGTTATATACTAAGTCACTCCATAGTCTCTTGGCCACATTCAGCTTGGTTCTCCTAATGTAAATTGTCAAACAACTATTTTTAAAATAAAATACAATATGTATTTATTCCTTGAAATTTCCATACATGTATGCAATATATTTTGATCATATGCACTACCTAGTACTTCTCTTTAACTTTCCCCAGGAGCTTCTAGCCTATCACCATTTCAAGTTCATGAGGTTCAAAAAATAATAGCTATTATTATTGTTATTATTATTATTATTAATCATCCCTAAATCCAATTAGTGCTGACCACATGTGCATGGATATGGGCTTATCCATTACAGCATGTGCAACCTACCAGGGACAACACCTACAAAGAAAAAGAAGATTTACACACTTTCCCTCAGTAGCCATCAACTGCCAATAGATTCTCTACTCAAAGTGGGGCCTCAGAAGCCCCAACTTCTATACATGCTGAGCTTCTGATAGGCGTGATCTGATGGAGGTCTTGTGTGGGCAAATGTAACCATGCCATGTCCTTTTATCTGCTCTCGAGGAAGCATGAGTATGAGATGCTAATGGCAACTTTCAGATAGAGAGCCCTTTGAAAGGGAGCTGTGAGTGTGAGACGCTTGGGAGTTCCAACTGTCCAGTAAAACATGTGTAGCTAATGCCTCCCCAGCACCCGCGAGGCCAGTACAAATCAAACTGCTCTCCAAGCAGAAAAACTACAATCAATGAAGACGAATTCTACCTTCAAAATCCTTTAGGTTTCAAGAGGTCCTTTATAGACCATTTCTTCTTTCATGATTCATCCTATATTATTTTACTGTTCTTTGGTGAAAGGGTTTTAGTTGTTGGAATTCCTAATGTGTTGAAAGACAGAAAAATATTTCTTTATTAAAATTTTAACTTTTCCTGATAACAATTTCTTCTTTCATACAATACATCCCAACCACAATTTCCCCTCCCAGCGCTCTCCACATTCCCTCTCCCCCAGATCCACTCTCCCTCCATTTCCTCTTCAGGCCTCCAAGAGACAAAAGCAAGATGCCACAAGACAAGGCAAACGACGTCTATAAAGGCTGGACAAGGCGGCCCACTAAGAGGGAAACAATCTCAAGAGCCAGCCAAAGACTCAGAGAGACACCAGCTCCCACTGTGAGGAGACCCACAGAAACATCAAGCTAACTGCTGTAACATATATGTAGAGGAGCGGAGGCAGACCTGTGCACTGGCTGAGCCTGGCCTTTCAATTTCTGTGGGTCCATGCTGGAAGACGGGGAGGAAAGACTGTAGGAATCAGAATGCGGCCCACCAAATTAACAATGCAATCTTTCAAAGTTTAGAAGCTACATCGATTCTAAGAATCGTCAATTGGACAGAATAAACACATCATTTCAAGATTGTATTTTGTTTAGCTAGTAGTACTGCTGTAGCATTATGTTTCTGTGAATATGGATTACAGCACTGAGAACTTTGAGCATATTTCAAGTGGCCTGAGCTTGTATAATAAGCTGCAGATTCAAACTCTATTCACAATATTATTGCATCAAGAGAAAAAGAATATTCTGAGTATAAGTAACTGTTAACAAGAGGAACACCTGGAGTGTTGTCACTTACAAATTGAGAATAAGTAAAAATTTGTTGCAGGGTTCCTTTTTTTCACCTGGCATCAGTATCTTTGAGGACATCATGGCAAAAGACCTCAGGAAATGAGCATATGGGCAGGGAAGATTGATTTGGATTCATGGTTTCCATCCATGGTTGCTCGGCTGTTATTGTGGGAAGGCAGTACACTGCAGCAGAAGCGTGTGGGAAGGGGTATGAAATGGCTCATTACAAGCCACCCAGGAAGCAAAGAAAGGAAAGAAAAAGAGGAAGGAGCTGGGGTCCTAACATCCTCTTCACAAGCAAGCCCTCTGTAACTTCCTTCCTTCAACTGGGTCTCACCTACGGACTCCCAAAGACACAAGCATCTGAGTACCTAGCCTTCAACACATGATCTTTGGCAGGGGGCTACACCTAGGATCTAACCCAGAACAGTGCATAGTGTGTTTTCTTTATCATCTATCTTTGATGGACTCCTGGGTTGCTTCCATATCTTGTTGACTATAGGCAGTGCTGTAATAAATACATATATTTATGTATAAATAAAAGCACATATGGGTGCAGGTGTCTCTTTAACATCTGAAATTGGTTTTCTTTAGTTATCCATAAAAGATTTGCTGGTAGTTAGATTTCTAGTTAAAGATAAGTCTTAGTGCCTTTGGTTGTGATGATGTTTGAACCTTTACAAAACATTTCCCAGAATGGTGACTCAGAACCTCAATTCACTGGGTTACAAAGAACCTGCCAAGCCAATGATTTGTCCATGACAAGAGAGACCCAGAGGAAAGTGCTAATCTGTTGAGCAATGATTGTGTTCTCAAATCTTTCAACTGAACGTGGTTACATTCCAAATTATAATATATTCTTCCAATGCAGCTACCCAGGGTTACTTACAAATTCTTTTGTGAGTCACATGTCAAAGCAATCAAAGCAATACTCAGAGCACATCCCAGCCCATAGAGGTGACTTTGTAAATATGCACACTATGAAAGGCCCATGCTTTTCCATTTTCTCCTTCCATAGATCATAGAGCCAGAGAACATTTCCCCCTTTCTGTAGCCTGAACTGGTCTGGAATTCACCATGTAGTCTGGGTGACCTCAAATTCATGATCCTCCTACCTCAGGCTTCCAAGAGCTATAAATACAGAAATAAGCCATCTCACCCAGACCCTGAGAACACCCTAAAAGCAGTAACACTTCTAGCTAGGCAGGATGGTATATGACTTATAATCCAGTATTTGGGATTTAAGCAGGAGAATTTTGAGTCCAAGGCCAGCTTGGTCTATTTAGGAAGCCCATATATCAAAACTTTTTTTTTTAAAGTTAAGCTTCTAGTTAAAGACAGAACTGGAAGGCAGGAAGATCTCTAAGCTTTTTAGGAACTTACACTGAGGCAACTGAGATATGGAGTTTGAGGGACTTACATCACCTTGGTATTTGCTTCCTAATCATCTGGCTTTAGTAATATAGAAAACTAGAAGGACTTGGTATAGAAAATGCACGGCTTTGAAAAAAGGAGGCAGGAGGCTAGAGGAAGAGAGTCAGCAGGACAATTTTGTAAAGAAAGTAGTTTCTTGATGTTCCATTACACGTTCTTGATAGTCTTGGAAAGGCAATTAAGAAGAAAAGCTGCCATTTTGAGTAAAGAACACCCAAGGTGACTGACCTGTCAGTAGGAGGAAGGACTGAAGAATGAGAGAAGGATGCTGAACTGTGGGGCCTAGGCTTGCTAATTAGCAGCCTCAGGTGTTTCATTTCCATAGCAACCCAGATGACCCAAGTGTTGACTTGGCTGGTACTTTGTGACCTGGCTATAACAAGGCTGGACATGGAAAGCCAAACCACTAAACCATCAGAGAGAACAAGGACAAAATCAACCCAAGAGTAGTACAAAGCTAAAACGATCTGATTTACAAGAGGCTTATTCTCCATCCTGACAGGCCTGCACCAGTGTCTAAGGTGATGCCATGCAGGTGGCTTTCTCCCTCCCAGCACCCAGCCTGTCTGTGGCATGCATGTATCCTTATTTGCTGCCTTATCTTTTACTACAATTCTGATTGACAGATAATGTCTGACTAGGACTCTGAATCGAGGAGGTGGATAGTTCATTGATTATTGAGGAAAGGGTGTCCTTAATTGGCAGGATCTTCAGGGCAGAAGAGAATAGGAAGGAAGAAGTGTGTGAAAGAAGAGGGTGGCAATACTTTTACAAGGTATTTTACACTGTAGCTAAGCCTAGTTCTGAGATGCTGAGAGAGAGAGAGCTGTGCAGCCACTGTCACAGCTCTGAGGACTTGGTTTCTCTTCCATGATGGATAAATAAAATAATTCCTTCTCACTTCAAAGAACACACACACACACACACACACACACACATGCAGACATACTTATACACAGACATACAAATGCATTACACACATGCATGCACATTTGTATACATACACATTCATACATTGATATTCAAACTCACACATGCATTCATATATGTACACACATGTACACACACTCACATACAAATGCATTCATATACATCCATGCATATACATAAGCACACACACACACACACACACACACACACACACACACACACACACATTCCTAAACAGAGGGGCCTGATATGTGAGAATATTGCATAATGACCTCACAGAATAGTCTCAAACTAATTCTCTCTCAAATGAACTGAAGCCATTGTCTTGATCTTCCTTGTGACCACATAGAACTTGGAAGATTCGGAAGATATAAATAGCTATCCTGAGCAGAGCAGATGATCCTTCTAGGCCACTGTAAATTTTACCAATCAGTCCATAAGAGGAAAGGTCTGAATCGGTCTCATTTACCCTTGCTCGTGGTGAAAATCATTAAGAAGCATTTATCATTCCTTATCAGCTACAAGAGAAGAATAATACACATAGTCAGAGGAGCGGAAGCTGTCACAGAGATTATAAACGGCTAATGCTCAAAGCAATCTGCAGAAAGAATAGTAAGTGACAGCAGGGGCCGGTGGCTGAAGGAAAAGCTTATGAATTGTGAAAACCTACAGAGAAAGCAGCTCAAGACAACCAGGAACTGGGGATCTCTTCCTTGTCACCCCCACAAAGAGCATAAGTAAAAGATCAAGATAAACAGCAAGAAAGACTGGATACCAAGATGCTATACGCAGCTTAGATCTATAGATAAGAGTCTCTGTGACTGCTGGCCTCACGAGAGCTCAGAGCCACAATCTAGGCAGAAAGTGCCAAAACATCTCAAGTCACCCTTTGTCTCCCACATGTGCCCAGAGACGTGTGTTTATACTGTATGATTGATTACCCTGCATTTGGCCTTGTCAGTCAGCCACAGAGTTAATTATACATTGTTCTTGGGCATTATTATATAAAATGGTATGGCAAAAAGTGCTAAGTGTAATAATGGTCCTTAGCATTCAGCTATTAATTTGATGACATGCCCACATCAGCAGTGATGGGCATGGGCCTTCCCTATCAAGGGTAATTCATGTCACTGAGCATTACTGGCTATCCATTCCCCTTCTTGCCATCTCATTATTCACATGGATGAGGGCCATGAATCTGTCCATAAAGGAGAAATAAACGGAGTTTGGTTTTCTTTAATCTTGGTAAGTGCTGATCATGAAGCAAAATGGATTTTGTAGCACTAAGATACAGCCTAAAAGAAACGTGGGATCGCCATAAAATTTGCCAAAAATGGAAAGATAAGATGGAAGTTGGAAGTCAAGTGTACCCAAGTGTGGTCTCTCCAAAGGAATACCAGAGAATCAACACACTGTCTCTAAAAGACTCTCATTTCCACCACCTCAATGCACCCAAGTAACATCATTTGTCAAAGTGTATCTTCTGAGGAGTGGTCCCTGAGTACTGGACTTGGTGAGATGCCTGTCTTGTGCTAGTATACCCTAAAAAACAGCCCAAGAAAATGATACGTGTAAAGGTGTTTCTGGAAACAACTTACTTGAGGACAGAGAACTAGGTCAGAGCAGAAGTGGACACGGGCAACCCTTTCTATTTTGGGGGGTCATTTTTATTTTCATTAATTAATTAATGAATTTCATTAATTAATTAACTTTATATCCCAATTGTAGTGCCCTGTGAAAGGAATTTTAACTCTGTCTCTCAGGTATGCCTGAAAACTGTGAACACACCCCCTTGGAACTGAAATTTTGTGGAGAGGAGAACAAAACATGATCTTACTCTGTAGCTCAGGATGGCCATAAACTTACCACAACCCTCCTGGCTCAGCCACTCAAGTCTTAGGATTATAGGTATGCGCCACCAGTTCTAATTTAGGATTGGACACTTGAGACCCTGGTCTGTCAGTCACTGATAAAGCATTTCCGGTCAACCCGGAAGCTTGTACTGAAGCTGTCTTGGCAGCCTTAGGTGAGTCGTCCCATTAAGATACAGGTACTGAACATTAAAGGAGAAAGAATGTAGGGGCAGGTGTGTCAGCACATACTAAAGAAATTCAGTGTGATATGGGTGGTGTGCATCGATAGTGTTTGCTTCATTAACTCTGAAAAACTTCCTATAACATTTGAAGAAGTTCTATGAGAGAATTTATCATGCTGTTTTATAATTGCTTAGTGAACTATGTCTCTTTCCTCTGGATTTTAAGCCTCATCATGGCAGAAAGCCATGGTTTCTTCATCATTTATTATCAGTGATAAACATAGTACCTTACCCATGGCTAGTCACCACAGTCTTCAGAAATATCTGTGAAAATTCAAATAGGGAGAGGAATGGGACTTGTGTGTGGAGGGTATGTGTGATGGGGCAGGGGAGTTAATTTAAATTAACAGGGTATAAATAGACTCTTGAAAACCCACTGTTCGGTAAAAAAAATAATAAAAAAATAAAATAACAGAATAGAGAGTTCAAAGGCAGATTCTCTACAAGACTAGACAATGCCAGTCTTAAAAGTAATGGGTCACAAGAAAACACAAAACAAGATACCTTAGTGCCAGATATGGGGTACCTCTGTAGGAATTGTTGATTATGGAGACACTTGAGAGCAATGCAGGCTCCTGTCTTTTCTTGGTTGCCCACAAGAACTAGCTGATAAGACCCTAATTCTGAAGACTCCTTACACTTTGGATACAAAATTTAGGGAAATGAAATTGGTACTCAGCTGAAACGTTCTGCTTTGCCAGTTAGTTTTCATAGTGCTCGATGATGCTGAGGTAGTCAATCAATCAATGGTTTTATTAAGCTATGACCTCTATGAACCATAATATTAATATGGCAGGCAAAATGTGCCTCTCGTGGCAACAGTAGCCTGGCTCTTACAGGGGTAACCAACTGTTCTATGATTGAATTTGAGGTCTGCTTCACAAGAACAGTGTAAGTCAGTGACTAGCTAACAACTCTACTATTCAACAAGTGTTTATTATCTATCAGGAAGTAGAGAAAAGAAGATTAAGAGTTAAAAGCATTTTAGGCTATACAGTGAGTTAAAGGCAAGTCTGATCTACATGAGACCATGTTTTAAAACAAAAAAAATTAAATTATTAAGCACCTAAAAATCCATAAAATTCTGAATTAGCTTCTATACATAAAATGGTAGGTGAAATGGATGCAGTTGCTGCCTCGTGGGGCTAACATTTTTGAAGGAGAGAGGAATTCATTGGACAATCTTGAAGCCAGCTCTAGTGATATCTTACCATAGGTCTCTTGTATCCAGTGGGTGCTTATTGATCTGTGAAGGGTATTGACAAACATGTACTAACTTGATCCAATTCACATCCTCTGTTCCCCTTTATTTTGAACCTCAATCGTGATCTGTTTAATAATAGTTGGTCTCAGGGATGCTTATATTTTTATCTTCTGACTGTCTCAGGAGTCATGATCAATACCATGTAGGTCCTCAGGCATGTGGATCTCACACCTTCTTGCATAAAGCACACACTTACTGTTCCCTGTGCCTGGAAGGTTTATCTTCCTTTCACAGTCCAGGCCTTGCTGCAACTTTATCTCAAACTGAGGTTTCCTAATCAGCTCTGTTACAGACACCTCAGGATCTTTCCTCAAACTATTCCAGCCCCACAGTACCCCGTATTAAATGCACCTTCCAGCACAGCTTGTACTAGATTGTATCCCTGATTTATTTGATCTGGTTGAAAGAAAGAGATCGCTTCACTTTCATATCCCAATATTCTTTCATTATTTTTACCATATGGCAGACACTCAATAGTATTGATTTAATAAGGAAACAAAAAAGTTCTTCCTCGAAATCCTTTTCGCAAGACAATCTTCTGGCCAGTTGTATCCAAATGCAAATATTCACATACAAGTTCCTAATAATATGGGGGGAAGTTTATTGTATTATTATGCCCTAAACTTGAAAATTATTCACAATGTGCCTCAGTAGGACCTGGTCAGGGTAAAGGAAGTAGGCACTGAACAGCATGAGAGACAATGAACAGCATGAGGACCTGGAGGAAGCAGTCACCCTCAGCTTCATGCGATGCCATTCCTATACTTACATCCACGAACATGTGCAGCTACTTAAGTTGGCAGCTGGTATTTTTCATCCCATTAAAGTGCTTTGTGCATCGACATGCCAAAAGCTCGTAGTTCCTGCAAAAGTCAAATGGTTTGACTTCCGTCCCAAGGCAACCCAAATGAGTTGAAGATACAGTCCTTTGGTTGTTGTTGTTAATACTTATTAACCTGAAAACATCCAGTGGAAAAAAGATAGCCTTTTCAACAAATGGTGCTGGCTCAACTGGCGGTCAACATGCAGAAGAATGAGAATTGATCCACTCTTATCTCCTTGTACTAAGCTCAACTCCAAGTGGATCAAGGACCTCCACATAAAACCAGGCACACTAAAACTAATAGAAAAGAAACCGGGGAAGACCCTTGAGGACATTGGCTCAGGGGGAAAGTTCCTGAACAGTACACCATTAGTTTATGCTCTAAGATCAAGAATAGACAAATGGAACCTCATAAAATTACAAAGTTTCTATAAGGCAAAAGATACTGTCAGAAGGACAAATTGGCTCCCATAGAATTAATGCTCTTTGAAATAAACTTTTCAAAATGCATTGCCAGGTATGTGAATAGATTTTGATTTGGTTTTCCTTTGCAAATGGTAGCCTTGATGCAGAGAGTGAAATTTTGATGGAAATGAGGGTCCATTTCTCAAAACTATCTTTGAAAGCATACCGAATGTTATGGCAGCCAGGGAACTGTCTAATTGAGTTCCCATACTTTTTGGTGGCTTCCCAAACTAGTTATCAGAGGACCAGTTACAGGGAGGGCCATTCCCATTGGTGAATGGATGGGCTTTCACCTCTGGGCAAACAAGATGTGTTCCATATCGTCAAAGACAAATAAAGCTATCCGCATGTCCAGTAATAGGAACTGAATGAGAAGAAAAGTTCAATTACTGGGGTAATAGCCTGATGAGATAGGTCTGTGACCCTACTTAACACTGTCAAAAGCTTGGTCTCCATGTGTCCGTCTTACAAATATGTGTCTGACTTTATCTGGTTGGAAGGGATGGGATGCCTTCCTGGCTGGTTCATGGAATCAAACCCTTCTTTCTCACAGGGAAGTATTCTTTGGAGCCTGCCTATAATAAGAGGAGACTTGATTCTTTTTGACAAAGAACATCTGGTAGAAATTTAAGGCTTAACAACTGAGTGTAAAGTTTTAGTTTTCTCATGTCATCTAGGACTTTCAAAACTTACACACACTAGAAAGGAAGCATGATAATCCAGTGAAGTTGCCCATGAATGATTGAATTAAGACAGGAAGGCTATGAGATGAAACAACCCCACATCAGTCAATTAAATCAATATATGATTAAATAAATATTCCTTAAAAAGACTAGTAGGGGCTAAGGAGATAGTTAAGTTGGTAAAAGTACTTGCATGGCAACTGTAAAATCTGAGGTTGATCTCCAGAATCCACACTGAAGAGAAACAAAAGGAAACAAAACAAAACAGCCAAATGCGGTGTTGTGCCCTCCTCTTAGCAATGGGGAGACCGACACAGGTGGGTCCCCAGGGCTTGCTGTCCAGCCAGCCAAGCCTACGTGGTGAGCTTCAGACCCATTAGATTCCCCTCAAAACATAGGATGGACACTTTCTGAGAAACAGCATCTGGGGTTGACTTTTGGCCTCCGCACATATACATGCACACAAGTTCATCCATACAAATGCACACCTATGTGCACCTATGTGCACCTGCCCTTCTGGAACAGTATTACTGGATTACTCTAGACTAAATACTTTGTAGTATTTAGAGAGTCGCTGGAGTAAATCTATACAAAGCTCCAGTCAGTTATTCTCAATTAGACCCAGGGATTCAGATTTGATTAGATATGATTGCTACTCAAAAAACAAAACAAAACAAAACAAAACAAAACAAAACAACCCACAGAGGTTGACTTGAAAATCAAGGGTTTAATGCTATTGTTCTCAGTGATAAATGAGATGTGTATTCCAAGCAAGTAAGTGAGGTATTACAGACACTAGACCTTGGCAGGGATCAAAATCAATAACTGATAAAGTAAGGCCTACAACAATTTTTATGAATCTAAGTGAAATGCCCGAGTTTCCTTTGTATCCTCTGATGGACAGGTGGTAAATCTTACTTAGGCATTCACTATTGGCTTGAATATGTTCCTTGTACAACTGGTCTGTGTGGGTCATTTTCTGTGATTGGATCCCATGCTTTTAGGATTATTTTTCCCTTTATCAAAATCCTCCAATTCTCAAATACCAATGGTAGTTGCATTGGAAATAAGTAAACAAGGGAAATGAATAAGTGGGCTTCTCTTAGCAGGACACAGTCATCAAGTTGCCTGACTATGTCAAGACTTCTTCCAGGCTGGCAGTGAATGCCACACCACCAGCTTGCGGTTTCCATACTGATTAAACCATACAAATGAAGTCATCTGTTCTTTCTCAGGTCTTCAAGTGCCTTCCCTCCCACCTCAGAGACCAAACAGGAGGTTGTCTCCAGGCATCAAATTATAGCAATCAATAAACCTTCCACAGCATGGCTCATTTAGTGTCAGAGACACAGGCATTTTGCTAGAAGAACCAATGATTACCTGTCATGGGATCTGAAAATCATTGTGTTTACTAGAGGTCAAGAGTGCAGGCTCTTTGTGGCCAAATGCTAAACTACCCTTTGGTCCTCAGACTGCTCTCTGTGGGAATCTCATTTTGTGAGCAGTACACTCAGTTATCCAAGCCTAGTCGTTTGAGGAAAATCTTCAATTTCTTCCTCCTTTTCTTCTCCCTCTGTCCCAGCATTTGCTCAGATATTGAGACCTCTAGATTCCACCTCCTTGGTCCTTTCATAATCTTTTCAGGGTCATATATTTATCTCAAGTCCTCACTGGGCTTCTATTCCCTGTACCACTTTTTCATTCTGCATTTAGTAGCAAGAATAAAATTTCTAAATTTGTTATCTGAATATAGCACTCCTCTAGTTCTAATGCTTTTCCTCTCTAAATTGCTTATACATATATAATCCAACAAGGATTCTGCAGAATTCTCTGGTACTTGATAAATACTGGGATGAATTGACATGATAAACATATAAGCAAAATGCATGAAGATCTGTCTCAGCAAGTAAGAATGTTTTATGCTTTTACTAAGGACTGATGTTCAGTTCTCAGAAACTGTCTCAATTATCATGCAGGCATGCCCCCCCCCCCGCCAAAGTTGCCTAAAACATAGCAGATCCTCAACAAAACATACTCAGTTGTGAATCAACAGGCCATTTGGCATAGAGAAAAATAACAGTATTTATTCTGAAAATGGTATGTCTTCCTCTCCAGCAACCAACTGGATTGTCCCATGTTCTCTAGTAAGTCACATGTACACAGGGACATTCTCTCAGTCCAATCACCTGTCAGGTTGCAGATCAAAGGCCTTATTCCTATAAACTTGGTGGAAGACAGTGGCACAGTAATGATAATGAAGATCTACAAAGCTTGCCTCCTCACTCTGCCCATGAAGCTGTGGGAGTTTCAATCTTCCCAAAGAGCACTGATGTATGAAGTTGCAAAGGTTTAAACATGCATTCTGGACCCTTGGAGAGTATCTGAGCTAGCTAACCCTCCCAGGGTCATAAATCTCCAAGAAAGCTTCTGAGAGTGACACACTTCACTGTGAAATATCACCAAGCATGCTTGCAACCCCCTCCCCCAAAACCATGTGTGTGACCTAACCTGATAAAGTCTATCCCCACAGTCCTTCACTCTCGGATACCTTAGTTTGGCTTTGATGAGTAAAATATTTTAGGACATCATTTGCCCAATTACAGCTACAATCCACTGAATGATCACTCATAATTCAAAGATTGGGCTTCTTATTAAATTGAAGAAAACTTTGTGAATGTGAGCCAGACTATAATGATAACTCTAGTCTTCATATCTTATACCACAAACTCCCCAATCTTCCATCTAGGAAACACATGCATCCAAACTGCCAATGTGTTCACTTCAAGTGTGACTTGTGCTCTACTCTACACAACTGAATCAAAGTCTTTGGAGACAGGGGCTAGACATATGAAATTTCACAAGCTCTTCTTTGGGCATTCTAAATATCTAAGGATGAAGACATTTTAATTATTATTCCTGCAATGCAAATCTGTCATGTTGCAGATGAAGGCTGAGGCCAAGAGAGATGGGAGGTCTTGCCTCATCAATGCCTCCTGTCCAGCTAACATCGATGCACATGGGGACCTGAATCTGCTATTCCCAAGGTCTGCTTTTGATTCCCAGCATCCTCATCTGCTTCTTTTGAGACATTCACTGTGGCACAGCACAGGGTCCTGATGAGACTGCTTCAAGGCCATGAGCTATCTCTGAGGTACTAGAGCTGAAGGCAAAGGACTCAGCTGGACAAATTACAATCCAATTATTTGCAGAATGGCAGGTAAACAAAACCAAGGAGAAAGGATGTTTGCACAATCTAGCCTTCCCCCCCCAGACAGTGGAAGCTTTCCTGCTCTGTTCTCACATTATACTCAGGAGAGGGTGTGGTATTAGTCATTTGCTCTTCCGTGTAAATAAAGTAAAGAAGTGTTTCACTTGTATATACCACTGACCAGGTGCTATTTTCTTATTTGCTCTTGAATGATGACTTCTCTGCCTGTCTGTAGTGAGTACTCCCAGGCAATCTTTGGTACAACCTTCCATTTTGGGCCTTTGCACTCTGTTTGACTCTTACTTATTTGCACATCTGTCTGTCTCCTGAACTCTGTTATCCGCATCTAGAAGCTCCTTTCCTTGAAGTAGATACTGGTAGCAGAATTTCTTCTTCTTCTTCTTCTTCTTCTTCTTCTTCTTCTTCTTCTTCTTCTTCTTCTTCTTCTTCTTCTTCTCTTCCTCCTCCTCCCCTTCCTCTTCTTTTTTTGTAGAGAAATGTATGTAACCCTGGCTGACCTAGAACTCATTATAAAGACTGGTTTGGCATCAAACTTACGAAGATCCACCTGCCTTTGCTTCAGTGCTGGGATAAATGGTATGGGCCACCAGACCATGTCCAAAGGCTTCTCTTTGATGCCAACAATTGCCCATAACTATGATGCCATTCAATTACTCATTTATGTTTTCATACAGACATGTACCATTTCCCATAGAAGTACTATTGTCAGGTATAAATAGTTCATAAATAATTTATCATAGAACCTTTTCCCCACATGAGTTGAGAAGTGAGATCAGAGTATGGGAGATGCATATGTGTAACAGTTTTCTGCAGTGAGAATTAAAAAATCTGCATATGGCTCAGACTCTAAGCTCAACAATTGATAAATGGGACCTCACGAAACTGAAAAGCTTCTGTAAGGCAAAGGACACTGTCAATAGAACAAAATGGCAGCCTACAGATTAGGAAACGATCTTCAGTAATCCTACATCCAACAGAGGGCTAATATTCAAAATATATAAAGAACTCAAGAAGTTAGACTTAAAAAACCCCAAATAATCAAATTATAAAATGGGGTACACAGAGCTAAACAGAGAATTATCAACTGAGGAATCTCAAATGGCCATTTATACAATGGAATATTTATTATTCAGCTATTAAACACAAGGACACCATGAATTTTGTAACTAGAAAATATCATCCTGAGTGAGGTAACCCAGACCCAAAAGGACATGCATGGTATGTACTCACTAATAAGTAGATATTAGCCAAAATTTGCAGAATATCCATGATATAACCCACAATCCATAAGAAATTTAACAAGAAGGAAGACCCAAGTGAGGATGCTTCAATCTCACATAGAAGGGGGAACAAAAGCCTGGCGTGGTGGCACACACTGTAATTCCAGCACTTGGGAGGCAGAGGCAGGCAGATTTCTGAGGCCAGCCCGGTCTACACAGAGAGAAACCCTGTCTCAAAAAAGAAGAAGAAGAAGAAGAAGAAGAAGAAGAAGAAGAAGAAGAAGAAGAAGAAGAAGAAGAAGAAGAGGAACAAAATAATCATGGGAGGCGGAGGGAAGAAGGCACCTGGGTGGGAGAGAAGAGGGGGGGGGCAAAGGGTGCCAGGACCAGGTATGGGGGAGACAAGAAAGAAGCCCAGAGAGGCAAGAGAACGAATGGAAATATGCAGCTTCTCATGGTAGGGGGTAAGTGTACCCTCTAGAAAGCTCCAGAGACCTGGGATGTGAGAGGCTCTTGGAAATCAGTGTGGATGACCTTAGCCCAAATGCCCAACAATGAGGCAGTGGAACCTGAAGAGTCTACCTTCAGTAGATAGACAGGGCCCCTAGTAGAGGGATGGGGGTCACCAATCTATCTTCAAGTTTTTTGACCCAGAATGGTTCCTGTTTAAAAGAAATGCGGGGACAAAAATGGAGCAAAGACTGAAGGAAAGGCCCAACTTGGGATTCAACTCATGGGTGGGTACCAAACCCTGACACTATTACTGATGCGATGTTCTGCTAGCAAACAGGAGCCTGGCATGGCTGTCCTCTGAGAGGCTCTGCCAGCAGAGCAGAAGTAGATACTTACAGCTAACCATTGGACTGAGGTTGGGGATCCCTATGGAAGAGTTAGGGGGAGGATCAACGGAGCTGAAGGGAATGGAAACCCCATAGGAAGACCAACAGTGTCAACCAACCTGGACCCGTGGGAGCTCCCAGAGACTAAGCCACCACACAGGCAGCATATGTAGGTTGGTCTGAGGCTCTCAGCAGAGTGCCTCAGTGTCTGACCTCAGTGAGAGAGGATGTGCCTAATCCTGTAGAGGTTTGATGCCCCAATGGAAGGGGGATGCCTGAGAAGGGGAGCACCCTCTCTCAGGCAAAGAGGAAGGGGAATGGGGTGAAGAACTCTGGGCGAGGGACCGGGAGGGGGCAACATTTGGAATGCAAATAAATAAAATAATTAATTTAAAAAGATCTGTTCTTTCTACAAATTAAAATATTTAGCGCAGTATTAGCCATCCATTTCCTCATGTCATGTGTCTTAGAAAACTGCATTTGTCCTTCAGTTGTTCACCTGTGTGCTCTACAGTGTCTGGGATTTTTAAGAGCATTTCCGAGATGTTCTTGGGAAGACAGTGTATTTGGGATAATGGGGATACTCCTATGTAGTCTCTGAGTGGGGAGCAGTAATCTAAGCTAGCAGCACGTTGTGAGGTTACTCTCAGGAAATGGCTAATAGACAGGGATGGCTGTGGTGCAGCCAATGTCAAACCAATATATGTCTGGATCTTCTAAGGCTTTTAAAGATTATCTCTTGAGCTTGAGCTTGTAATAGAACTGCAGCACCCCTTCCTTTTCTTCCCTCAAAATTCTCTCATATACCCCTCCTTACTCTCTTTCAAACTCATGGCTTCTTTTTTCATTGTTACACGTATATGTGTGTATTTTATACGATACATTTTTTCCTAAGTACAACATGCTCAGTCTGGATGATGTTATGTATACGTTTTCAAGGGCTGACTATTGGATATTGGATAATCAGTTGTTGTGCTTTAAACTGTTTTTTTTTTTTCTGATTTCATTCCTAGAATTTCTGGTTCAGTGTGTCTGAGACACGGCCCCGTAGTCTGCATTTCTTACAACTGCTGTGTGGTCTGGAGAACACACTGCCACTTACCTACAATGCCAAGAATTGGAGGAGAGGGTCACAGTGCTTAGGTCCCTGTGAACCTGTACCTTACTTTAAGAAGGGAACAAAACACATGCAAGTCAAACATACTCCCATGACTCTTTGTAATTACTAAGAACAGAATGGCTTTCTAATTCTAACTGAGCCTTAAACTTTCAAGCGAGCTATGGAGGTGGTCTTTGAAATATACCTAATGTCCCAGCAAATGCAAAATACACATTGAGATTGGATGTGTCATGTGATTCTTGTGGTGATCCTGCTGCTGGTAGATATAAGACCTTAGATGTGATGACAGGGACTCCAGGTAGTAGGAGCCTCTCCCAAAATGTATTTGTAACCTCATTCTCTTGAGCAGCAAAACTGGCTTGCTGTTTTTTTATCTCCAGAATACAATGCAACCAGCTCCTGGACACTTCCTGGAGCAATGGCTACACAAGATTGCCTTTCTTTGTGCAGCTGTGTGCTCTAAGAAAGAGGAGACTTTGTGAACAATTCACTGTAAATATGAGGAAGCTCAGTGGAGGAAAGAGAGCCGGGGGGGCCATGTAATTACGTGAAGTTGACAACTGGTGGATGGGAAAGGGCCTGGCCTAGCAGAGGAATTAACCAAGTATTTCTGGTTGTTATTGTATGACATTTGCAGAGTCAGTAAACATTCTCCTGCTATGAAAATCCTAATATGGCAGGTATCTTAGGAAAAGACATGGAGTGAAGGAGGGAAGGAAGGAAGGAAGGAAGGAAGGAAGGAAGGAAGGAAGGAAGGAAGGAAAAAAGGAAGGAAAAAAGGAAGGAAAAAAGGAAGGAAGAAGAAAGGAGGGTGAATACTCATCATTGAAAATGATTAAACTGCAGATTCATTATATACAGCCAAATGGACACACCATCTTATTCAGCTCTCCAACAACTTATATATTTCCATTGTATAGGCTCAGTGTAGCTAAACAACCTGTTGGCCTCTACCAGTTTGGAAAGCTGTATTCAAACGTGTGCCTAATTTCCAAGTCTGGTTTCTAAACCCATCCTGTTTCATCCTGTCAGCCCTGCTCATCCTTGTCTGATAATAAGAATCACCAAATCATCTATTCAAGTAGATAACAAGATCCTTACCATGATGGAGGAAATCAGGATTTCTGAGTGAGGAGCCAGAGTATCTGCCTGCTGAATCCACACTCCAGGCGGCTCTTCTCGTATTATTTTGGGATGCAATACCATGCGTCCCACTGTCTTGACAAATAGCAGGAGGCTGGCCAAGTGGGTAGGAGGGATACAGAGATTAAGGAAGTGGACTGGACAGAGCTGTCTGTGATTGCAGGGGAGATGGTTTTCAGTTTTCTACAGTGTTTCTGTCCAAAGTTGTATAGGTTATAAACTAACCTCTCACTGCAAAGTTCTTTTGCAGGCAAAAGCAATAGATAAGCACTCCACCACATTCTCTTGGGTTTTTGTACCTGAGAGAGCTTTGGCCAGTGCTCATCTACCTGCAGTTGGTCTTCTTTGGTTACATAATTTGTTGGAGACGATGTTCCTCATACTCATAGGTGAAAAGAAATGCAGAAGGGCTCCCGGGAGAGCAGCCAGCTAGCATGTCCCTGTTTTCAGAACACAGACATTACTGTAATTGTTTAGCTGATTAAAAACATAATGATGATGATGGATATGATTTAGAGAGAGCTTCTTGGAATAAGAGATTATGTAAGAGTTTTTAAAGGCTTCAAATTGGCAAAATTGTAGTTGGATGAATCAGGTTTCTTTTTGCTCAGTGGGCTACCTCTCCTGAGCTCTTTAGGCCCCCAGCTACTTGCCTCTTCCAGGGCAGATGTAGGCTGTTTTTTTCTTCTCTTTTTCAAATCTTCAATGAAAATACGGTGTATGGTGTAGCTCCCCAAATATGCTCACCTCCTAATCTCTGGGACTACAATGTGTGATTTGGTTGCCTTACATGGCACCGATGTACTTGGATAGGAAGATTATCTGGATTATCCACGTGGGTTTAAAGTAATCAAAAGATGTCTTTAGGAGAAGGAAGCTGGGTAAGAACCAGAGATGGAGGAGCTGGGGTCAAATGATGTGAGTGATAGATGAAGGGTCAGAAGATAAGGACAAACATTCCACATCTGGAAATCAGCTGGTTCTCTCCCACAGTTCCCAGAAAGACAGCAGCTGCACAGGCATCTACTTTAGTCTAGTCTTGTTTTGGATTCTGACCTGCAGGGCAGCAAGACAGAACATTTGTGTTGCTTTCCGGAACCAACTTTGTGAAATTTTATACAGAAACAATATGAAAAGGATATACTACCAGCTACAGGCTTCTGTGTTATATTGTATGTTAAGAAGGAGGACTTTCATGATTTTGTGGGATCCAGGCTCAGGTTTGATAGTGGTGGCCATCACTTAAAATGATCATGGAGAGGATAAACCCTAAGCTTTCACCTTGAGTATGAGATCTATAGTTGTGGTTTTTTATATCACAAATGCCAAAGGTGCACCCCAGTGTCTCTACTGTGGTCTTTTCACTCTACAAATATAGTGTTTGTTTATAGTTTTGTCACTAACAGGAAAATTGAAATTACACTCTTTTAAGAAAACCCCACAAGACAGGCGGTAGTGGTGCACGCCTGTAATCCCAGCACTCTGGGAGGCAGAGGCAGGTGGATTTCTGAGTTCAAGGCCAGCCTGGTCTAGAGAGTGAGTTTCAGGACAGCCAGGGCTATACAGAGAAATCTTGTCTCGAAAAATCCAAATCTAAAATACCCAAAGAAAGAAAGAAAGAAAGAAAGAAAGGAAGGAAGGAAGGAAGGAAGGAAGGAAGGAAGGAAGGAAGAAAACCCCATAAAACCTATAAAAGAAGTGTCATGGGATACACACACCAAAATGAAATAAATTCAGGCATCATACCATAAAATGCAGAGGAGGAAATAAAGCTCTGATGTTGTTGTGAGAATCAAACGGAACCTTTATCCACATGAAATTGGTTGTTGTACAGGGTCCTTGTGTAAGACTCATGATAACAAAAATGCAAAAGTCTGTGGGAAGCTCACAAATCAAAAGCCAAAAAATGATTCTAATCATTAATTTAATAAAACCCATCAAATTTCAGATGGAGTTTCTACAACATAATGGGGGGGGGAGCTAAACTAATATTCCTCTCCTACAAAATACTTCCTATAGGCATGCATAGGTATTGGATAACTAAGCAGGGAGTCATCCCTGGAAAAGACTAATTCTCCCCTCTGTAGTTATCTGTTTACTGTAGTCCTTTGACTAAGGGCAGATGCCTTGAGATTTTTCCCTTTCTGTATTAGCATGTCTATTGACATTATTACTGTTCTGGTCTTGTTTATGCAGCTATTTCTTTTTTTTTCTTTTTTTGAGAATTTTTAATTAATTATTTTTATACATTGCATATTTTCCCCACCCCGCCAACCCCTGTCTACCCTCCAACTGTTCCACATCCCATACCTCCTCCCCCGCTGTCTCCATATGGATGTCCCTACCCCACCCCCCACCCCACCTGACTTCTAAACTTCCTGGGGCCTCCAGTCTCTTGAGGGTTAGGTGCGTCATCTCTGGATGAGCACAGACCCAGCAATCCTCTGCTGTGTATGTGTTGGGAGCCTCATGTCAGCTGGTATGTGCTGCCTGTTTGGTGGTCCAGTGTTTGAGACATCCCAGGAGTCCAGATTAATTGAGACTGCTGGGTCACCTTCAGCTTCATTTGTAACAGCAGCTTTCATGGTGAGCTTCAGAGAATCCTCTACACTAATTCTTCTAGCTTATGGACCTTAAGGAAAATTAGCACAGCTATCTCATAAGAGGCAAGTGTCTATGAGTCATATTTTAATTGTACTTTTCTGATGACAGCCAAATGGCTTTCTATACTGACATTCATATCCTATGACTCTCTGTCCCTCAGAGAAGCAATTTGGAAATGTGTAGGCACTGGCCGGTTGCAGGCTCTTTTCTGGTTCCATTGCATTTAGAATTCTCCTTTAATCTTATTTCTTTTCTCTCAAGTTTTGCTCTTGAGAGTGTATTCAGCATCTGACCACGAGGGTAATTCACCTGCTCTCCACACCAGGAATAGTGTCAGCTATAGTTTGTTCCATTGGTGAATAAATGAGGGTACTGACCACTGTCACATGCTCTACTGATTGTGCTTCTATGAAGTAGCATATTGTGGATCTAGCCCCAAAGCAAGACTCAGTTGAAAGCCATGAAGGCAATTCCTAGACCTCCAGACAAGAGCAGATGTGAGCTGAGAGCCAAGAGCTAATATGGATGCACAAAATCAGGAACGCCGACCAAAGCAAGACAGTCTAGGATGTAGGAATACATTCTTCATAACTCCTTTCACGCATACATCTTTAATTCTAATATGTAAATGTATATGGTGGCACTGGTCCATGAGAAACAATATGCCATTTTGCATACATAAACACATCAGGAAATAATTATATAACATAACAAGAGAAATTTCATTGTCTAGAGAGGGTGGGCACTTTAAGGGATAGGTCAGAAATGACTGTTCCTTGTGCAGTGACCATGTTTTTCTTTTTCTTTTTTATTTTATTTTATTTTCTATATTCTATGTTTACATTCCAAAGGCTTTCCCCTTTCCCAGTTCCCACCCACCATAGTTCCCATAGTTCCTCTCCCCCCCCATCTGTTCCCCAATAATTCCCCCTCCCCCCTCGGTTTCATTACTAAACTGGATGCAATCTTTACAGGCCCAGGGTCCTCTCCTTTCTTCTTCTTGGGAATCATTTGACTTGCTATTTGTGTCTTGAGTATTTAGGGCTTCTGGGCTCATTAATATCCACTTATCAGTGATTGCATTTCATGTGCATTCTTTTGTGATTGGGTTAATTCACTCAGGATGATATTTTCCAGGTCTAACCATTTACCTACAAATTGCATGAATTCATTATTTTTAATTGCTGAGTAGTATTCCATTGTATAAATATACCACATTTTCTGTATCCATTCCTCCTTTGAGGGATATTTGGGCTCCTTCCAATTTCTGGCGATTATAAACAAGGCTGCTATAAACATAGTGGAGCATGTGTCTTTATTGCATGCAGGGGAATCCTCTGGGTATATGCCCAGGAGTGGTATGACAGGGTCCTCTGGAAGTGACATGCCCAATTTTCTGAGGAACCGCCAAACTGATTTCCAGAGCGGTTTTACCATTTTGCAATCCCACCAACAGTGGAGGAGTGTTCCTCTTTCTCCACATCCTCGCCAGCACTTGTTGTCTCTTGAGTTTTTAATCTTAGCCATTCTGACTGGTGTGAGGTAGAATCTCAGGGTTGTTTTGATTTGCATTTCCCTGATGACTAATGATGTTGAACATCTTTTAAGGTGTTTCTCGGCCATCCGAATTTCTTCTGGTGAAAATTCTTTGTTTAGCTCTGTGCCCCATTTTTTGATAGGGTTATTTGTTTCTTTGCGGTCTAACTTCTTGAGTTCTTTGTATATATTGGATATTAGCCCTCTGTCGGATGTGGAGTTGGTGAAGATCTTTTCCCACTTTGTTGGTTGCCGTTTTGTCCTTCTGACAGTGTCCTTTGCTTCCTTGTGCAGTGACCATGGAGTCGAAGTTTACATTAAAATAGTGGATCTGCCTTCACGGAGGTGGGCTTCTGTCCATGGTACTGAGGTGTTCTAACACACACAACCTCACTGTAGTCTACTATGGGTTCAGTTGCTATCACTGCTTGGTCTGTTGCTTGGGAGTCACACTGATAGAGACATGTAGAGGAGACTGGAATATCTTCCAAGGTTTTCTGAAGTCCAGACCACTTGATGCCTTACACAGAGGTAGATAGGTACAAAGATACAGTCAGGTATTTAATGGACAACTTAAAGAGTTAATGCAGAAAGTTTGTCTGCAATGTCTGTAGAATTCTTATTTCTACACCTTTGCCACACAATTAATCTACTCTATTTTAAAACCAGACTTTTATGTCACTAAACTCTATTGGAGTGATATACTTCAACATAAAAATAAAAACAAAACCGGCAAGCCTGTGCTTCTTATTTATGTGAAAAGACAGAGTGTTCAGAGAAGAAGCCATTGCTGGATGATAGTTTTTGTTCCAGTTATGAGGCGTTATGAAGACAGATTGGCAGGAAAGCTCAGTGGGTAGAGTGTCGTACATTCATGAGGACCTGGGTTGAATCTCCAACACCCACATAAGAGCCAGAAAGTTTTGACAGACTGATTGTGACCCCTGTACTTGGAGGCCAGTTGTCTTTGTCAGGGTTCCTATTCCTGCACAAACATCATGACCAAGAAGCAAATTGGAGAGAAAAGGGTTTCTTCGTCTTACATTTTCACATTGCTATTCATCACCAAAGGAAGTCAGGACTGGAACTCACACAGGGCAGGAAGCAGGAGCTGATGCAGAGGCCATGGAGAGATGTTACTGGCTTGCTTCCCATGGCTTTCTCAGTCTGCTCTCTTATAGAACCCAAGACCACCAGCTTAGGGATAGTACCACCTACAAAGGGCCCTCCCCCTTGATCACCAACTGAGAAAATGCCCCATAGTTGGATCTCATGGAGGCATTTCCCCAACTGAAGCTCCTTTCTTCAGTGATAACTCCAGTCTGTGTCAAGTTGACACACAAACCCAACTAATACACCAGGGACAGCAGATCCTTGGGCAAGCTGGCTTAGCTGGGTGACAATTGAGAAGCACATGTGACCTGCATACTACACACATAAGCACTCAACAAAGCTAAAAACAATACATAAGCAAAAAGTTAGGTGGGCTGTACTGAGCAACAATTTAACAAAATCTTCCCATTTCCAAACTGCATCATAATTTTAGTTACCAAATCTCTCCTCACCAGGCTTAGAACTGTCAACTGGGAAAAGTTCTCTAATTGTACCTCTTGAGAGCTGTGATTTTTGCCTTAGGTCATTTTATAACCCTCTCCATTCTTTAGAACTCTCAAAGTTCTCCTTTGGTCCTTTGAAATAGACTGATGTCCGTTCACAGCTAGTTCAGTTTGCTGAGTCACGGCCATGGTTGTTTAGAGTATGGTGTGTACCAGTGTTACCACAGAACAGCAGCACTGAGGCACTTGCAGGAAAACACGTGCTCACAAGGAAGTCAGAAATCCAATCTCAGTTTCCACCCCAGATCTATGACACTCAAGTATCCACTGAAAGAGGCTCCCAGCCGATCACTCTGCACATTGCTTGAGAAGCAAGGGGTTAAACTGTTGGCTGAGTTAGAGAGACTCATTTTCAGTATGCTCAATGTGCTGCTGGTCCTATTTGCTTAGAAATAAGCAGTGATATCTCCCTTGCACTTGCTCTGTCCTTGGCTATATGAACAAGAGGGAAAGAGGGTTCGGCTCCTTTTCTTTTTGCATGGTGTCCATTTACCCACTTCTTCTATACTTTCACTCCAGAGACCCCACTTTCCCCAACACTCATCTCAATGCGTGGTGCCTGCCTTTGCTTTGCCATGCATTTTCGGAGGTTTGCCTGCCATTTTGGGCGTTCCTCCCTTGGTTCTTCTAGAATCCTCTGGGTTACTACTGAGGCTGCTCAGTTTAACCCTCTGCTCTGACTCTCGTATTTATGTGTATGCATGCTATATTGCTCTGTGTGTGTGTGTTTGTACTGTATGTGTGTATGTGTGCTTGTACTGTGTGTGTGTGTGCACAGGCAAGTGGCTAATGCCAGTGTCATCATAAATTGCCATTTATTTATTTATTATTTATTATCTATTTATTTATTTATTTTTGAGTCAGATCTTTCATTGAACCTGGAATTCATGGGTTTGACTACGCCAGTTGGACAGAAAGCATCCCCCTGTCTCCACCTCCTCAGCACTGGAATGACAGGCAGGGCCACCACTGCTTTGCTATGCCGGTGCTGAGCACCCGAACTCAGGCTCTCATTCTCGTGCTCCAGGCACCTTACTGCGGCATCTCCTCAGGCTTGTTTCTTTTTAATAGCCTAGCAATGAATTTCAATTAGGGCAACAGAAGGCTGTTTTCTAGAAAGCCCGCTAACATCCCGTATTTTCCCCCATTCCTTTCTGTCACTTACAGAGACTGCTACACATTAAATGGACTCACAACTCTAAGCAGATTTAATGAAGTTAAGACATTACAGTAGAAAACATAACTCTTCCTGTAGAGTCCTTTTTAAAGAAGACCAACATCATTTGTGCTTTCTGATTTCTTGAATGAAGCACTGCTTCCTTTCAGACCGGTTCTATTTGAAGATGTTCATTCTCTCATTTATATAACACCTTGTGAGAATATTATGATTTTAGGTGATGCTATAGAAACTCTATGACAGGTTGTAGAGATGGTTCAGTGGATAAGAGCACTTGCTATGAAAGTAAGGGAACCTGAATTAAAATTCCCAGCACACACACACATGGCTGAGCATGTCTATGTGTGCCTGCAACCCTAGTATTAGATTGCTGGCCCACCAATCTAGCTAAAACAGCAAGCTTCAGGTCCAGTGAAAGAATCTGTCTCAGAAAGTATGGTAAAGGGAGATAGAAATATCTAATATCCCTCGTCCTCTCTACACATGTACACACATATGAATATATACGCCTGCATATGCAATGGAACATATTACACATACACATTTATATAAAGGTAGAGATGATAGATAGATAGATAGATGGATAGATAGATAGATAGATAGATAGATAGATAGATAGATAGATAGATTCTGTAACAGTTCAACAATGTGTCCTTGTTACCTGGACTCTATAACTACACTGGTGCATTGAAGCCCTGAAAACACTCTCAAAACAGGTCCTTATGGTACATACCCTGTACCAACACATCTCTACTTGAAGACAAGATTCTGTTTAATTACCTATAGTTTTATCTTTCTTGCCATGATCTTAAATGTAGTTTATTTCCAATCTTTTGTTGCTTCCAGTTAATCAGAAGCTAACAGTGCAGCTAGAGCCCTCAAACGCACTCAACACTGCAGCTCAGCCTGCCTTTCCCTTTCTTCTTGTACTCACACTAAGATGTTTATCAAGCTTCTGTTATGTGGCAGAACTATATCTCCATTGTGCTGGTTAGTTTTTCTTTTCTTTTCTTTTTTTTCTTTTTTCTTTTTGTCAGTTTGACATAGACCAGAGTCACCAGAGATGAGAGAATTTTAATTGAAAAAAAAAATGCCTCCATAAAATTGGGCTCTAGGTAGTTGTGTAGGAGATTTTCTAAGTTAGTGATTGATGCAGGAGAACACGGTTCCCTGGAGGAGGTGCCACTCTGGATGGAGGTCCTGGGATGTCTAAGAAGACAGGCTCAGCAAGCCATAAGTGCAAGCCAGTAAGCGGTACTACTCTAAGGTCTCCACATCTGCTCCCGCCTCAAGGTTCCTGTCTTGTTTGAGTTCCTGTCCCAACTCCCTCCCACTAGAACTGAACTGTTACTTAGAGGTGCAAGCAAAATACCTTCCCCAACTACTTGTTTTTGGTCATGTTGTTTCATCACAGCAGTAAAACCCTTAAATAAGACAAGCATATTCACATCATTACAGACTAAAGGAAGCTCTGTTGTTTCAGGTTTCAATCTGAAAGTAGAAACATGCAGATGATGAGTTTCTTGGAGATTTCTGAAATCTGCTGTGATCACATCGAGTTACCCTGTGAAGGTCTGTGTAGACAAAAAAGATATGCCTGCCATGCAAGAAAGAATAGTAGAAAGATATACACATATCCATATTGACACTGGCTGAAAGAAAAGAAAAATGTCTTTTAAAAATGAATGATTTTATTTAGCTAGTTATTGTATATACATGCATGTACAGGTGTGTGGGGTATGCATGTTTTAAGATGTGTGGAGAAGCCAGAGTAACAATCTTTTGGGAATTGGTTCTGGTGCTATAAATCTGGTCAAAAACTCACGGAGAGGAATCTTACTAAATTGTTACTGTCAAAATACCTCTAATTATTTATGTTTATGTCTATACATCTATGCTGCTCTTAGTCAGAGAAGCTTTGTATTACAGGGATGGTGTTAATGCAGAGACTTACTACCTGGTCACTGTGCTGAGAATAATCAGCTGTGAGAACACAGCTGTAGATGGGCCATCTACAGGCCATCTATATCTCTGTTCTCCCATCCAAGGCCCCAGGAATGTCCTAGAAGAGGGACCAAAAAAGGTGTAAGAGGAAGAGATGAAGAAGACTGGTGAAATGCTGTTTTAGAAATGACACAGCTGACACACACATCAATTTACAGTAGGTATGGTTGCCTACACAATACCTAGCCTGTGAAAATTCCACCATGTACAGGGGAAAGGGTTCTGTAGCCCCATACCTTGTAAAAGATATTGGCTGTTGATGGATTCTGAGAGAGGTAGAATCATATTTCTTTGGGGATGTGGCTATTGATAGGTTTCCCATGCCCTGTGGATCTCCTCACAATCAGGAGCATATGGTCAAAACCAATAGTCTTCAGGGGCTTGCTAATGGTAATAATTTAAAAACAAAACATGAAACTGTCCATGAGGTGGGTTGATGCATCCCAGTGGAAGAGTTGGAAGGAGTTGGTGAGGGGTGGATATGACTAAGATACATTGTATACATGTAGGTATGCAATTTTCAAATGATAAATAAAAAACACTATTGATGAACATTGGAAATTGCCCTTTTGAAAGTCACCATTAACAGCAATGGTCATATTGACTCTAAGATGTTGCTTATCTTTGAGATTTAAAAATGTGAGAACTTAGACTCAATGAAGCAGCAGATGTGGAGGTAGAGAGGCAAGGAGTCCTGGGATGCAGCGGGTGTGAGAATCAGGCTCAGAAGAGGCTCTTAAGTCTGAGTGAAGGCAAGCAGAAGCTCTAAGTCGTGACTCCTCCCTGGGCCTCCGAGAGCCTAGAGCTGGCTGGAGCCCCATGGACTGAGTATCCTGTATGTGACTAACTGGGGAATTAGCAGAGAAATCTCATTACCCAAATGACCTTCTAGGCCCCTTGTTCCTTGGAAATTAGAACTGAAGGCAGAACGGCACAGTTTTTGGATATCTTTTCCCCCACAATACGGTCACCTTTAACCTTTTGAAATTAAATTCATTTTCATAATGTTACTGTGTAATCATTAGAGTAATATAATCATTTTCTGAGTCTCAAAAGAATACAGACACAGCAGGAGATTCCTAAGCAAAGTATTTTAAAGGCAATATTCTACATGCCTAATTCTCTCCCAGCCTCGTTCTTTGACATATTTCTCTGATGACTTTGTGTGTGTGTGTGTGTGTGTGTGTGTGTGTGTGTGTTTGTGTGTGTGTGATTGAGATTTTGGAATACTGTAGGGAATACTGTGTTGCTACAGTGGGCCTGGATGCAGATCCAGTTTGCGTTTACATTATTTCAAAACTGTAGAATGATGTAATACATAGTCCAACTTAATAATAGAATATTTAACTTGAGAAATTACTTGGTGACTGTATGTTTTTAATCATCTTATACAGAAAATGAAAATTACTAACACTTTCCTTTCACTTCGGTTCATAACAAGGAGGAATCGAAGAATGGTCTCCATCAGCAAAAGCATTTTAATGAAAGGATCACCTCACGTAATACTAAATAATTGGTGGAACAGGTCAAAATATCGAAGCAGTAATTTTTTGGGTGGGGTTGCGGTGGGATGGGTTTTCAGGGGGTCGGAAGTTAGAAATGAATGGCAGAGTTGTGGATAGAAAACTTGGATAATTATTGAAAATGGGCCATGCACCCATTCTGTGCGAGGGGCTTCACACTCGTTGTTTACGTTGTCCTGTGAAACTCTGTGGAGTATATTTTTATCTTTTAAATCCCAGAGAGACAAGTATCTTGCCCTAAGTAAATTGTCCACAACAGAGACATCCAGTTGCCAGCACCACTTCACAGAATTGCTCTTGTCACAGGGATCGTCTTATCAGCGACCTCATTATGATAAATCAAATGGGAAGTTTTCAGTCCTTTATCTGACAAGGCTTCAGAACTAAATGCTGGGACCTGCAACTGATTTAATAATATGAACTTTTCAGACTCTGAATACACGTCATGTGACTGCACTTAGAACCTGGGCATACCAAAACTGGCAAAAATTTTGTCAAGGTTTCAGCCATATGACGTCTAGGCAAGAAAGAATTCTTTATTTGCAATCATTTCCCTAGGTGTAGCTGTCAGAATCAATGAAGAAAGTAAGTAATCAAACTCTCTTATTATTATAATCCAATTTTGCAGAACTCCAGCCAGCAAAGGAATGCTAAGGAAACGTACATCTGGGTGTCCAGTTAAGGGGTTGGTAATATTCAATAATTTCATAATCACTTCTTATTTGCTTATCTACATTCCTGAGGCAAGCGTTTTAGATTGAGTAAAGGTGACCACTTCTATGCTAAATATTAATCCTTCAGTAATGTTCATCTTGATCCTGATATTACATTTGAACTGGAGGGGCTAACAACCAGAAGGCAAAGGTAGATCAGTACCCTTTCTGATTCCTTATGAGAATCTGTTGAGCTCAGAGTCTTGAGTCTTGGTTTAGGAGAGACTATTCCCCAGCTTTGTATTATTACATCAAAGCTGAGAGCAAGGCTGGGGAGATGGGTCGTTCAGGGAAGTTCAGGCTGGGCAAGTATGAGGACCTGAGTTCAATCCCCAGAACCCCAGGAAAAAAGCAAGACATTGTGGCATATGGTTACAATACCAGTTTAGGGGAGATAGAGGCAAAGAGACCGCTGGGACTGACTCACTGGCCATCTAACCTAGCTTAAAATTAGGCCAATGAGAGATTCTGTCTCAAAAAACAAGGGGACACCATATATATACATACACACATATGCATGCACAGACAGAGGGACACACACACACACACACACACACACACACACACAGACAAACACATAGATCTGAAATCATCCCGAGTGTAGACAAGTGACACTGGCTTCCTGTTTCCTAGCTTAGTAAGTGTCAGGACACAACACAATGGGCGCTCACCAACACAGCCACACATGAGGTTTTAAGGCATATGTTCTTTTGTGAGCAAACTACCCATTTGCAACTAAATAAGTTTGCAAAAACTTATTTAAGATGACCCCTTTAGTGGGTGACTCACTGCTCAGTTCAAAACACCAAACTGAATGTTGATGTTTATGATTCTGTTGAAGAACTGTTATTTGCAGATTCCAGTATTTCCCATAATTTGTATACAGTGACTGGTTCCCATTTGAGACAGATTATCAAAGAACCGAAGTCATGAGAAGTCTCAGAAAACCTATTGATTCTAGAATGACTTAGTATGTGTTATGGATAGAAGGCTCCTATTTGGTCAAACTACCCTAGTTATGGATTTAGACATAAACACCCTTAATTGGTTCCAAAGAAAACCCATGAAGTATTTTAATTTGTGTGTGTGTGTGTGTGTGTGTGTGTGTGTGTATGTGTGTGTGTGTGTTATCGTGTGTTATCTTGTGTATGCACTTGAGGAGCTCGGGGTCTCATTGAACATAGAGAGCTTGCCATTTTAGATAGGCTGGTTTCTGGCAGGCTCCCTGGATCCATCTGTTCTTAGTGCTGGGGTTACTGGTGCATCCTGTCACATGTCGGGTGAAACTCAGATCTTCATGCTTGCTCAGAAAGCAATTTACCCAGTGATGTATCTCTCTAGCTCAAGTGTGTTGATATTTAATCAGCTCATGTTAATTGTACAAAGGGGCTTCATCATGACATCTCCAAGCATGCACATGGTGTGCCCCAGTCATATTTACACTCTCATTACTCTTTCTTTTCCTTCCTCCCGTTCTCTTCTCTTTTTATATCCTATCAATGTTTTTTGTGAATAGCCTATTCTAGATTATCAACTTGTAAGCTTTCTAAGTACTTTTCAAAGTGTACAAATCACCTTTCCTTTTGATAAAAGATAGTATACAATATTAGGTATTAGTTAAACCTAGCAATCATTAAATATGTCCAACATTATTTTGGCAAATTCAACCTCATTAAGATGAAATGAAACCAGAACTGTTCCCTTCTTGCCACTAGCTGAATTAGCACTAAATGGCAACACCAGCTTCAGCACTTACACTACTGGATAGCACCGATACTGACTATTCTCTGAAATGAATAATAAACATTCTAAGACATTCTGTTGACCCATTACCCGAAATGCATCTACCATGCTTCCTGAAGACTAAATGGCATTTAGAGTGGGAAGCAATCTCAAAATTCGTGAGAATTTGCCAGGAAGACAACAAAAGCATGCAAAACGATATGGTATTTAGGAAAATGGTTGTCATTGTGAAACTGGACAATGTCTGTAGCATCCATTCTCAGGTGTGTACAAGCATCAAAATCCCAGCAGGCTTCACTGTCTGCATTGATAGGTAGTAGGCAGAGCCTGAGCTTTGCCATTTCTCATATGTTCCAAGGTAATCCCGGTGCTGCTTGTTAGAGAGAGGACTGAACCTTGAGAAATTCCAGTTCATGTGATTAATCACTGTCCATTCTTCTCAGCTTAGGTCACTTTGTGTGCTCACAGGTTAGACATAAAACACATTTGTGCTTCTGGGAGAAGAGACATTCTGGGTTGGAAATGAAAGATCCCAGCGTCAGTGTCATCTTCTGGGCTTAGGAGAGCAAGAAGGTCTAAGGTTTGTGTGGATGCCCAAGGAAAGGAATATAATAGGGTATGACCATGGATGTGTGAGGAAGGCTGGGGTCAACCCAGAGCTACTGTGGTGTCTTGCCAGTAATGAGTAGAAGCAAAGACATGGCACACAGCCTTTTCAGTTTTAGTTCATTCAATTGCAGTCACTAAAAAAAAAAAAAAAAATGGTTCTCAGATGAGAAAGAAGAGGTTTATGTCACAGTAACAAAAATGCCTCTGATGAACTGGGCTGGAAATTGAATGCAAGGAGAAATTTTAGATGCCCCAAACTATGAGTGGCTCAAGAAGGAAAAAGAAAACAAGATTGAAGTTATTCTGGAGAGACGATCTCTGCAATGAATGGACCAAGGATGAATTAGATTATATCTGTGCTATTGCCGCTATCCATCTGTGTTGTCCAAGTGGACATCACCCTAGACTAAAAGGGACATAACCCTAGACTAAAAGAGATATAACCATAGACTAAAAGAGACTGGGCATAAGAACTAAGTTCTGGGGCAACTCAAGACCTTTTGACTACTAATTTTTTAGAATAACATTTTATTTTCTAGAGTTAGCATCCCTGCCCCTCCCCCAACCCTGGCACCAGTGGTGGTTTGGTTACTTCCGGCATCCCCACTGTCAGAGAACTTGCTTATGCTGTAGCTTATTTGGTGTCTGTCCACAAAGAATCTTGCTCAATGATCTATCACAATGTCTAAGACAAGTATCAGCACATACTTCCTGACCACCCACGCTTTCATTTTCTCCATTAATTCTTACATTTCCATGAGGCAGGTCTTCTTTTACAGTATTTTCATTTTATTCATAATGGAGACATAGAGACATATCTTAACTAGTCAAGATTTAAGAAGCACCCAAAATGTTGAGCATACTACTGCCTTTATAAAAATCAACAGTGAGCCTGGTTTTCATTCTTTGGGGTCTCAATGCCGTAGCACCTGCTTAGTTGTTCTATGAAGTTCTGGTTGCTAAGAAGGTATTTTGAAATTGGTAGCTTCCTCAGACAAATCGAAAGTGCTTTTTAGTCTCTTTCACGGACTAAAATAATGTCCCTGGGAAGTGGGTAGGGGCAGGACCTCACCGTCTTTGTTTGTTTAGTTTAAGCACAGGACTCTCAGAGAGGAGTTCCAGAGTCATCATGAACAGAACTCCCATCCTGATTGAAATGCCCAGGAAAGGCATTTTTTTTCAACAGCTCTAGGGTGTCCAGTTTCTGATGCCAGGGTTACTGTGGGCAGGAAGTCTTTCAAATCTGATTTGCGGCTCACACAGGACACAATGTCTATGCAGTCAGGTGGTAAATAGTGAAGGGAACAAACGGAAAATCCTCAGAGCAGGGGAGTTTTTATTATGTCATTTAAAAAACATATAGTGCCCCAAACATCAGGAGTCAAGCCAAAGTGTGTTTTCACACTTCAGGTCAATATTTTTCTTATTGTAAAGTGAATGGACAGGAAAATAGAATTTGCTTTTTGTGATAACTTTTACTGAAATATATCTATACTAGCAAACCAGGGAAATTGCTTTGCCTGTAAATTACCATAGCAGAAAAGGCTCACAAAGTCCAATTCTGTCCTGAGGAACCTTCATTATAAAAACCTCTCCTGTTTCTCTAGGTTCCTATGAACAGCCTAGGTCAAGTTCAGAAAGAGAGTCCTGTGAAAGGCAGCCAAGGGCTGCAATACCAGGTTTCTACCTCACTAAGAGGTGATTACTACCCTCTAAAATTCATCTTTGTATCTTAGAGCTATCTGAGCAGAACAGAAGGGATGGTGAGAGGGAGGAGAGCCTGTGCCAGACTCCATCCTGTGCCTTCCCCCCATCTCCAAAGCTATGTTCCTGCTGGTCTCTTGTACGAGGAAGAGTTCCAGGAAACATTTTTGGAACCAAGGACAGAGTCACAGTCAGGCAGATCAGAAGAACCTGGAGAGAAGCTAGGTTTGTAGTAGGAAATCCTGCACTGTATAGACAAGGTGGCTTAGGTCTCAATTTGCACTGTTACTGCTAGTAGCTGTTTGATCTTCATGGTTCTCAGAGTAAAGAAACAAACAAAAATGATGGTAATATATCTTACCATGCAGGGAAGATATCTTCAAGGCAGAAATTAGAGAGGCTTTCTGATTCCCTACTCCTCACACACCCCACGCTCCAACTGCCCTGTTAGGCATCAAGGGGATTACATGTCCCTATGGTGGTAGTGGTAAGGATCTACTATGCAAACAGACTTCCAAAAATATCCCCTTCCTTTCTTATCCTCGATGTCACTGGACTTCAGGAGCTCATTATCTCCTGTTCCAACCACAACAGCACCACAACTATTTCCCTGCCTTATTCTACAAGTTTGAGGAGAATAACAATCACATCCTCCTTTCTCATTCCCCAGGGCAGATGCCCTAAGGATTTTTCCCTTGGTATTTCTGCGTTTAAAGATCGCACATCTGCTTCTGCATGGGCACCATGTTTCCCTCACAACATTTAAGCTGTTTTGATATAGAGTCAACCATCTTTGTAAACCCAAAACAAGGGTACTGCTTCACAGAGAGCAGGTCTTCAGTGGAGATTTATATACAACTGAATAATTCCTCACACATTCAATGGCCTTGAGAGAGTTGGGATTCAGAGATACTCTGTGAATGGTTATTCTCTTTAAGGAATGAATAGTTCATGAACTATTAGTCTGTATTTATTTGCATATGCACACATATGCGTGTGTGTGTGTGTGTGTGTGTGTGTGTGTGTGTGTGTATAAGCCAGAGGACCAGAGGATGACTTGTGGAAGTTGCCTCTCTCCCTCTATCAAGTACATCTTGGGGACTGACCTCAGATCATCAGGTTTGGCAGCAAGGACTTTTACCTGCTGAACCATCTGACTGGCTCTGAACAAATCTTTTAAATAAATGAAATTGAGATGGAAGTGGTTCTCTGGCTTTGATCTTCGATCATCATTCTTTCAAGCACATTATCAATAGTCTCAGAATACAGCAGGCAATTTACGATGGGCACAATTGAGAATGAATTAGCTGTAGGAAACAAAGGTAGACACTGTTGTTCCCATCTGATAAAAGCATAAAATGAGGCTCAAGCTACACAGTACTATGTGTTACTCCAGTGGTCTGTGGAGGTAGCAGAACCAGAAGATAATTCCAAAGTCTCTCTCATGGCAGCCGTATAGCAGCTAGCCCTGCCGGCAAGAAAACCAAGCATTTTCCTCCTTCACTACGGTAGTTACTGGGTCTGAGTGGAGATGGATTTGCAAGTCTGGAAAGATGGAACCAGATTGGAAACATCAGCTAGGGTAGCTGTATCCAGGTGAAAAGCGGATTTGTAAAAGGCAGCTGCTTTTGGCACACTGCACTGCACAGACTAAAAGGAAATCCACATCAAGTGTCCCTTCCAGTTCGTATGGGATCATTCAACCATTGGAACGCTCTACTCTGATACCTTGCCAGCCCTGAGAGGTGGTTCTTATGTGGACTCCTTCTCATGTATAACGCCAACATCTAGAATCTACTGCCATTACTGAAGAGATGACCTCAAATACACCTGCCTTGGAATTGTGTAGATGTGAATGTCTACAGTTGAAATGTATGGAAAGGCTTGCCCCGTCATGGTTGTTACTAGGTGGGAAGGGAAGTGTATTGAGATTAATTTTACATCCTGATATACTACAAGGCCAGTTGATAATTAAGAAAGGAGTGGTAGAACTGGTGCCCAGGGTGGGATTCAAGTCCTTTCCTTTTCATGTCCATCTGAGAGACCTAGGAGAAATTTTTATTCAGCCTCAAGCTGAACAAACCACCAAGCCTTACAGGTCTGAGTGGCTTGCTCTACTCCCTGAAGGCCATCAGATTCTTACATTAGAAAATAATGCGTGCAAGCTGAGTGTGGTGGCAGTGATGTGGCATCTCGGCTACTTGGGAGGCTAAAGCAGAAGGATTTCAAGTTCAAGACATGTTTGGTCTATAGAGTGAATTCAAGGCTAGTCTGAACAACTCAATAATAACTCAAAATAAAACATAAAGTAAAATAAAATAAAATACAATAAAATGGGGCTGGTAATGCCACTCTATGGTGAAACACTTGCCTAGAGTATGTAAAGTCTTGAGGTCAATGACCTACTTAGAGGCAATTGTGCCAGAATGTAGAACTTCCTATTTTGAGCTTGACCTTCCTTAATAAAAGGCAACAAGCAGCCATTTGCTGTGTAACATTAACTGTACAGCGTTGAGTAATGGTTTTTAGCAAAAAAAGAACTCATTTGCTATCTCACAATTTTGTGTATCAGAGTCCACTCATTGCTTCCATCATCTGGGGTCTTGTTCAGGGTAGGATGGAGGAGTTGGCCTGACTGCATCTTCTCTTAGATGCTTGACCAGGAAAGTGTTGGCTCTTAGCCTCCCTGGGGCTGTTGGCAGAGTTAGTGGATATTCATTGTACCTGGTTTTCTAGAAGCCAGCAACAGAGAGGCAGACTCTATTGACTTGGACTTTCTGAAATCTGGGATTCCTTGATCCCTCTTTAAAAGGCCTTCTCATATATTAATGAGCCCAGAAGCCCTAAATACTCAAGACACTAATAGCAAGTCAAATGATTCCCAAGAAGAAGAAAGGAGAGGACCCTGGACATGTAAAGATTGCATCCAGTTTAGTAAAGAAACCGAGGGGGGAGGGGGAATGATTGGGGAACAGTTGGGGGGGAGAGGAACTATGGGAACTATGGTGGGTGGGAACTGGGAAAGGGGAAAGCCTTTGGAATGTAAACATAGAATATAGAAAATAAAAAAAAGGCCTTCTCATAATCAGCTCCTTTATTATGTCAAAATCAGCTGATGTGGGATCCCAGCTACACCTTCATCTTTGCCATAAAATATGACAGAACCATAAGATGGCATAAAATTTTTGTCACAGCTATCGATAGCTGAAGCAATAGGTCCTGCCAGCATTTAAAAGCATGAGACTATAGGAATCATGAGGGCCAGCCTAGAGTGTGTGTAGTATGGTTGTAGAAAAGGAAGAAAATATTAATTATTAGTGCTTTAGTTTGCACTATTTTTCTATATCATAAAAATTCTTCTATTGGATAAAATTCACAAACTATTCACAGAACAGTAAAGACATGCAATTAATTAACTAACTAATTAATTATTAGCTCCTTTCCTTTTAGTCTCCTCCCACCTTTGCAAATAATTCATGATATCCTGTACAAATAATTGAATCTATCCTTCTATTTTGCATCTTTAAAATGGGAAAACGCTGAGAAGTCTTGGAAAGCAGTACAGTTAACACAGTACAGGTATAGAAAGAAGAAATGTTTCTTCCTCTTTGATTTTAGATGTAGAAAAACAAGAAAGAATGTTCAAGGTGCCCTCTCCTCTCTGTCCTTCCTTACACAAAGTCCTTGGCTTTTATAACAAGCTTAGGATGGCCCTTGAGCTTCCTGTTTCCTGGTTGTTCGCCTCTAAGGGCCCTTCACTTTTCTATTAATTCAGAGAAAGGTTGTTGGCATTTCTCCTCTTCCCTCAAACACTGAGCATAGCTGATAAATGAATAGGACACTTTCCCCCTCTTACCTAAGGATAGACATTTAACCTGTTCCCTCACCCCCTACTTAACCCTGGCATCAGTATGGTAGTTCTTAGGAAGGTAGTGTGGCCAACCAGAAGGACAACAGAGTCTTTGGGGGTACTTTAGGAAATGGAAAATGAACTTGGGGCTCAACCAGACCTGGGCTTCAGGGTCTGACTATTTAAGAGATCTGTGAGTTTTGAAGGAGCTTACTCAACTCTCTTGGCTCCAGCTTCTTTCTCTGCTAACCTTGAAGGGCTGTTGTGTGGATTAAAGGAACGGAATGTGGGAAAGTACCCGAATCATTTCTGCTACACAGCACGAACACATTTCATCTATAAATACGGTCTTGTTTTGACTTCTAATGAGCCTTGTGGCACATAGCAAGCCATTTCTATTTGCTAGACCCCACAGTTTTTGTTTCTGGGATAATAAAATGTTTGGGATACCTTAAGGTTCCTACCCTTCACTCACCTAAAGAATCCAAAATTTTGCATCTCAGAAACACCGTACTCAGTTCCCATCTCTAACTTCAGGTGAAGAATGGTGTTCCCATTCCAGATGCATTTATTTTAAAGAGTAGCCAATGACATTAATGGCCACAGTCTTCAAAAAGAAGTGATGTGGTTATAGTCCCAAAGAGATTGAAATGATTTATTTTATTTCGTGTGTGTGTGTGTGTGTGTGTGTGTGTGTGTGTGTGTGTTTGTATGCACACGTATGGGCTGCCTGACATGGGTGCTGGGAACCACACTCTGGTTCTCTGTAAGAGCAACAAGCACCCTTGATGGCTGAACCAGCTCTCCAAACAGATTATTGATCACCGGGCATGATCAAGACTGAAATGTGTTACAGGATGAGCCCATTTTCGCAAACTAACCAAATTTTGCTTGTTTGCATTCATATCATCAAGTGGTCACTTTATTGGCAAGGTACTTTGGGTCTCTACAGACACTGAATTTAAGTGGAGATTAGGGTGAACTGGAAAACTTTGCATAATGTCACCATACAAAAATAGGACACAGTTGCTCATCATCAGGAAAACCCACTGGGGACTTTAAAAATAGTCACTTCAATTTTGAATTTTTAAATAGGAACTAAAAAGGTCTAAGTAAATATAACACGTTGGTATGTATATTAAAAACGTGTGAGGATTTTAAACAAGTGTTTTCCTTTTCCTTACTGCAAATGTAACACATTTTAAGGTAGAAAATTAAAAAGAAACACTATATTTTTTTTTGCAATTTTGCCACTGAGAAATACATAGCTATCATTTTGATGTGTTTTCTTGTAGTCAGACACACACATACACACACACACACACACACACACACACACACGACCACGTACATGCATGTTAACTGAGTCTTACTTGTGTGCCCCATCTTAGATCTCTTTTCTGAGCGTCAAATCCATTTAGCCAGTTGCCATGTTACACAGCTATCCTCGCTTGTTGGGGACCTTATGGCTTCCTGAACTTATGTGACGTCTAGCGATCAGCTTGGGATGATTCTGTGCTGTCTACTGAAAGGCTCTGAAACACCTTAAGCTCAGTAACTATGAACCCAAGCTCATCTTTCCCACTCCAAACCTGTTCTTCCGGTGTCTCATATTAAAGTATGGTCCCTTCTCCACACACATGAGTCAGCCAAGAATCAAAGACTCATTATAGAGTTTCTCCTGATATCCAGCATGTAATTTGAGGCTGTGTTCTAATCATCTCCCATTGCCATGACCTTTAACTTGCATTGCCCACCTCAATTTTATCCTCTCTCCCTTCAAGTTCCACCTAAGAACTCAAACGTCATTTCATCACCTTTCAGCACAGAACTGCTGCTTCTCATTGCCTGGGATAAAAACCTAAAATTCTTAAGCTGAAATATGGGACTGTGTCTAACTTACTAACTTTGTTGTCTCCGAACTGTTCTTGGAGCCCCTGGCAACATATTAAAATAATATAACCTCTAGCCTATTCATTACAAACCCCTAGGCCTTTGGGACACAGAATCCTATACACTGTATTTCCTCAGGAAATCCCTGAGGCTCCCTATGCAAACACTCAGTGCTCTTGCCAGCTACTTACAAGGCAGCAGAATTTCATGACTCATTGGCTGCAAGAGTCTTAGAAGGCTTTCTAGACAATGTTGTATTAGTCTGGGTGGTTGTTTTCCTTGTTGATTTTCAGAGAGACCTCCCAACCCAAAAGCCAGGGGTGGTGGAAACATGGCGGTACATTGTCCTGGCTACTCAAGAAGAGGCTGAAACAGGGCTGCTTTTGATTCCATTCTCTACCACACGGTGAGACTCTGAAAACTAAAAATGGTGTGACTGCATCTACTGAGTGCATGCTTGAAGTCCTGGGTTCAATCCTCAGCTGTGAAAATAAATCCAACAAGGGATAAAGATTTCTCTGTCTGATTTACTCTGGTTGAATCTAAGAATTTCTGCTGCCTTGGCTCTTTGCCCAGAGAATTTTGTTTAATTGTTCTGAGGTGGGGGGGGGCTGGGAATCAATGTTTTTCTTAAGCTCCCCAGGTGACTGTAATATGTATCCAAGGATGATTTATGCTGCTCAGGCTACTGGATGCCCGTGTATATAGGGAGGAGCTGGCAATTATACAGCTCTTGTCTTCCCACCTTAAAAGCAACTATGGCTTTTCTCACTTGATGTCTTTTTCAAGACAAGGTCTTGTGTAGACAAGAATGGCCTTGAGTGCCTCATCTTCCTGCTTCCATCTCTAAAGTGTTGGGATTACACAGGTGTGCATCGCAGTGCCTGACACCGTTGTTCATCATAACCCAAAGTCTCCCAGGAGACTTTCCTACCTGGGCATCAGGAACCAGGTCTATCAGCACCAAAGCGACATTTTGATTGCTATGTTTCTGAGTTATATCTTTAATTTTCAACTGGATCGAATTCAAGATGAGGTGAAATGAATTTTCATCCTTAAAGTCCACCAAAGTGGAAGAGATTAAATATGCAAGTTTAAGTCCACTATCCCAGCCTAAGCGGGGAGCATCTGCCTTGTCTGGATGGGAGCCTCGATAACTGAGCAGACGCTCATCACACATCTTACTTTGCACAAGAAGTTACCTACTTGCTTATTGTGCAAAGTGAGATGTTGATAAATGTCCTAGCGTGCACAACGCAATTGTTCAGACCAAAATATGGGTCGTGGGGAGGCTGGGAGACCCCAGCTGACAGAGAACTACAGAGCCTCCTCCCAGTGTTTAAATGCTTGTGCCAATATCTGCTGGTGGAAGGGTATCATGTGAGCAGCTAGAATGAGGTGGGCGGGTAAGTGCTGATTTTGGTGGGAAAGACATAATAGATGCAGATATAGAGAATTGGGAGACTTGAAGACAATATAATACTATAGCAGTGGCTTGTTTCTCCTATATTATTAATTCTCTAAATGCGAATGGCCAGCAGCAGCCGCAGCACTTGGGAACCTATTAGCCATGTACACGCTCAGGCTCCAGTCCCCGCTGCGCCAGAAACTCAGGAGTCTGTGTTTTAACAAGCTCTCCAGGCGATTCTGATGCTGCTGGAAATTGGTGGCATTGTTTGGGATTCCATGCTGACCTCAACCATCCGAAGGTCCATTGTACTGTGGTATATCATGGGCCTTCAAGAGTCGATTTCCTGATTGGAAGTAGCAGAGTTGAGGAAGTTGTAAGAGAGCCTATGAATCGGGCCAGCCGGTCTGCAGGGGAGACGAACTGGATGGAATGCCTCCTGACAAGTCCATTTAGTGATTTTATTCTTTCATGGGATGTCTGCCATGATGTGTTTTAAATGTCAGCGCAATCAGGCATGCTGGGTCGTGAGCAATAGTGAAGCCGGGTACAGGCTTAATTGCTAAGGGAGAGAAGGGAGGGGTGAGAGAGGAGTAGGTTGTAGAAAAGCTTCGAGGACCAGGCTCTCTCTCGAGGATGGCTCTTCCTTTTCTCACTCTCTTTAAGACTTTTAATTGAATCCTGTTTGTCTCACCCACCCCCACCCCCTCTCCTGATTTATTCCACTGAAAAGCTCATGGCTTAAGGGTAAGCCAGGATTTATCGTTCTTAGCCTAGACTTGCTTCATGCCATTTCAGAAACTGTTCAAAGGAAGCCAAGGACTAACTCATGAAATATGGCATTGAAACGAAAGGGACCTGACATTTGAAAAATCCACAAAGCAGCCTTCATCCTCCCTTCTTTTCTGAGAAGAATTTAGTCTCTGTATCCTCCAAAAGCTGATCGCAGAGTCAATTCTGGCCAAGATACCTTTCTTCCTTGTGGGACTCTCTCCGTAGCCCCCCAGTCCTGAAGGCTTGTTTGCCCTTTCCTTCCCTCCCCATTTTAGACCTTTCTCTCCCTGTAGCCTGGCGCTGGTGGTGGGAAATAACATCTGGTAATGAAGAAACTCTTTGGAAAAAACCATGATAATAGCATATTTCAGTGGGAGACATCCCCCAAGACGCAATAAGAAATGTTTCCATGTTGAATTCAGACTTGTTATAGGTGACAGCAAGTGTCCCAGGCCCAAAGTAATGAGATGGGCATATTTTTATTGAGTAAGTCAATACACACACACACACACACACACACACACATACACACACACACACACACACACACACACACACGTAAGGGGTAAGGGTATTTTTCCCCCTGGGCGATTTTAAAAGGTCAGGTCAAATAGTAAAACGTAACCATGGGCTTTGACACCCATCCATCCACCTGCACATTCAAATTATAGTATGAAAAGGCCAAGCACTGCTTCGGCGATGAAGCCAGTTTCTTTCCCTTGGACCTTGCCACTTAATACTTCAGTAGAGGAGACAAACCATAAGCAGGCACGTCAGTGAGCAAGAGGGCAGCAGATGACGGTACGGTGCCTGCTCTAAGGAGATGACTGGGAGGATGGGATGGGACGGATTGGAATATGAATGATGCCTGTGATCGCATCTGAGCTGCTGAATGCTGAACTGATACATGGAGGGTAAGAATTTGCCAGCCAGGCAGAGACAGGGACAAAGAAGTATGAAGAACAAATAAGGATGTCAGGTTTACTTCTGCCTTTAGACGTGTGAACTCAGAGGGTTATTTGAACATGTTAAGACCACTAATCACAATATAGACTCAAGGACATGGGTGTGGCTACATATCCTTTCAATGCCTTTGGGAAGCTTTGTTTAATAGGCCCCCTCAAGGTTAATTTATTTCCCTACAAGAACATGTCACAGTCTGATTTCAAAATTTACCATTAAGGACACAGAATCTATAAATATACATGCTGACCTATATGTGGATGTGTGTGTGTATGTATGTGTATATATACATATATATATATATATATATATATATATATATGTATATATACACATACATACACACACACACACGTATACTATGTAATACCTTATGTCCAATAACAAAGATAGGCCTAACATTTATAGTTGATTGCCCTGAAGGATATTAATCCATTTATTTCTGTGTAGAGATCTTAGTTCTTCATAGGTGATATGGAAGCAAAGAGGAAAAATATTAGTGGCAGAAAGGTTTAATCTGGATGGGGTGGGGGCACACAGGGTCGGGTGGGAGCACAGGGACGACAAGAGGGCAGGGAGTGAGGGCTAGCCAAGAGAACTGTATATGAGAAACCATATGGAACCATGCTACATTGTAAGCCAATTAAAAACGGGTTTAAAAGGGGGAGTTAGACGGTAATTCCTTGCATGATTAAATAACATTACTCCTAGGAGCCACAGAATATCTAAAAATTCCAGCAGGAGATATGGGATAGCACCTGGTCAGGGAGATCCAAGAAAACCTCCAAACAATATCGGCTCTTGCAGTTTCACTGGATTGCTTACCAAAACTAAACGATGCGGCTCTATCGCCAAAGACACCGCAGCATACTTTGCTTGTAAAATACAGAGAAGTTGAACTGTAACCGACCCAGAAGTTTCTTCCTGCTGGCTGCCTTTCATAGTATCCAAAGATGCTATGCCTGGTGCTAGGGAAGAAACAGAGTCAGTGGTCTTATCCAGCTGTGATCCTTAAGAACCACAATGCCAACACACCACACAGGATGCATCACAGGCACAACGCTGCTACAGTAAGTTTGGTGCTAACCAGTCTGGATTTGAGGCTCACTCCTCAAGGAGGAATTCCTGGTTGGTACTACATCATCAGTTAATAACGCACTGCCGGGGAGGTTTCGGTCTGGGTTTGGGGAGTGTGTGAGCTTACTATTGGGATTTAGCTAAGTAGACATGGCCCCAAACTCCTTGTAAATATTTTTGGTTATACTCTTAGACAAATGCTACTCCCAGTCCTGAATCAGAGATGCTCTTTGCTGTGAGTGGCGGGGAAGGCAGAGACTCAAGGTTACTCAAGGTGCTGAGAATAACTGATAGCTAAACTGGAGTTTTTAGCTCTAAACAGAACATTTATACCATAGTCATTAAGACTCAGCAAGCAAGGCAAAAGCGGGAACAGAAAGAATGGAAGAGACAGACAGGGAAGAGATGGACGATAGGGAGGAAGGCTGGAAAAGACTGCCATTAGGGTATGACACATCTGTTGCAAATATAGTCTGATACAGCTCTAGTTGACTGCACTGGGCCTGCCCATGACTGACTGGGCTTGTCAACAGTCAATTGGGGATTAGGAAGGGGCTCATGGACCCTACTACTTTCTGCTGAATTACTGGCTTTCAATGGCTAGGGGAGGGGGTGTGCTCACTAAGGAGCCCAGGAGGCCCCAGCAGACGATTCTAAACCTATCGTCACACAAACAATCCTGACTAAAATCAACAGGTCAAAAGATAAGACTGTGGGAAAGGATTTGTAGGGAGGAGGGAGGACGGCAGAGGTGGGAGAGAGAGAGAAGTGGGTGGGAGGTGAGAGTAAAAAAGATGTATATATGAATTGTCAAAAACTATTTTAAAAGATATGGATTAAAGAAAAAAGAAATCTTAGTTCTAGTCATGTTTAGAAGGAAAGATGTGTAAACTGAATTCCTTAAAATGCTCAGTTTTACCATCTTGCTTTTCTTTGTAATTAATAAGTTGAATAAGTTGGATACAACATAGTAAACGTATTCATTTTGAAGTCCAGTGAGAAGATTGCTTTCTTGCTTTATCAGCATTATATTTTGAGAAGTGTCATTCATAGTCCAAATCATAGGTCTGAAAATGTTACCTTGAAAGACTTCAATGTTTATTTCTTCACAGTGGGAAAGGTTTTTAATCTGACCTTGTTGATAGGAAGGTCTTCAGAGATGGGGCTGACTCCCCGAGAGGCACTCGCCTCTCAGTCAGGTCTGTAGGGCAGGCATGCAGCTGCTCTCCTACAGCATAAGCACTAAACAGGGATTCAGTTTATTGAGGAGGAGGCTGAACTACACTCTAAAGTTCCGTTGGGCATTTCTCTCTGGAAAGCACCTTCAATAGAATCATCAAATAAGACACTAGGAGAGTTATCTTTGAGGAAGAACACCAGCTTTTATAAAGAGAGCTCTTGAGGCTGGGTTAATTTTACTCTAGTTACTAATGTTCAGATACAAAGGAAGGTCTATATCTATATGGTATGTGAGGAATATAGTTTTTTTTTCATTTTGTCTAATCAATTTATTAACATTTTGAACATTCCACTCTGCAAGATGGCGGTGGATAGTAAGCCCAAGTCTGAAATGTTTGAGATCACAAACTTCACCACAGCCTCAAAGTGGGAAAGGTTTATTTCAAAAGTTGAACTCTTGAATGACTAGAAACAGATTGAACACTCTCTGGGAAAACCACTGAAAAAGGCTTCCGGTTTTTATCTGCACCTGGAGCAGATCCTGTGCCAAAGCACTCCATACCCAAATACTGCCAGGAGAGAGCTGGTCTCCCAGGAGTGCAGACATACAAGCTTGCAGGAGGGACAAGCCACAGTCAGAGACTGCAAGACCAGCCTCACACCAGAGATAACCATATGGGGAGAGGCAAGGGCAAGAACATACACAACAGACACCAAGACTATTTGAAATCATCAGAACCCTGTTCTCCAACAACAGTGAGCCCTGGATACCCAAACACACCAGAAAAAGCAAGACCCTGATTTAAAATAACATCTCATGATGATGACAGAGGACTTTAAGAAGGACATAAAGAAATACAAGAGAACACAGGTAAATACCTTGAAGCCCTTAAAGAGGAAACACAAAAATCCCCTAAAGAATTACAGGAAAGCACAACCAAACAGGTGAATGAACTGAACAAATCTATCCAGGATCTAAAAATGGAAATATAAACAATAAAGAAATCACAAAGTGAGACAACCCTGGAAATAGAAAACCTAGGAAAGAGATCAGGAGTTATAGATGCAAGCATCACCAACAGACTACAAGAGATAGAAGAGAGAATCTCAGCTGCAGAAAATACCATAGAAAGCACTGACACAACAGTCAAAGAAAATGCAGAATGCAAAAAGCTCCTAACCCAAAACATGCAGGAAATCTAGGACACAATGAGAAGACCAAACCTAAGGATAATAGGTACAGAAGAGAGTGAAGATTCCCAACTTAAAGGGCCAGTAAATATCTTCAACAAACTTATAGAAGAAAACTTCCCTAACCTAAAGAATGATATGCCCATGAACAGACAAGAAGCCTACAGAACCCAGATAGATCAGACCAGAAAAGAAATTCCTCCTGTCACATAATAGTCAAAACATGAAATGCATAAAATAAAGAAAGAATATTAAAAGCAGTAAGGGAAAAAGGTCAAGCAACATATAAAGGCAAACCTATCAGGGTCACACCAGACTTCTCAGCAGAGACTATGAAAGCTAGAAGATTCTGGGAAGATGTTATACAGACCCTAAAAGAACACAAATGCCAGTCCAGGTTACTATACCCAGCGAATCTCTCAATTACCATAGATGGAGAAAGCAAGATATTCCATGACAAAAAACAAATTTATACAATATCTTTCCACAAATCCAGCCCTACAAAGGATAATAGATGGAAAACAACAACACAAGGAGGGAAACTACACCCTAGAAAAAGCAAGAAAGTAATCTTTTTTTTCAACAAACCCAAAAGAAGGTAGCCACACAAACATAAAAATAACATCAAAAGTAACAGGAGGCAATAATCATTATTCCTTAATATCTCTTAACATCAAACAGGCCCCAACTTTTTGCTGCATACAGGAAATGCACCTTGGGGTCAAAGAAAGATACTACCTCAGAGTAAAGGGCTGGAAAGCAATTTTCCAAGCAAATGGTCCCAAGAAAAAAGCTGGAGTAGCCATTCTAATATTAGATAAAATCAGCTTTCAATCAAAAGTTACAAAAAGGAAAAGGAAGGACATTTTCTATTAATCAAAGGAAAAACCTACTAAGAAGAACTCTCAATTCTGAACATTTATGCTCCAAATGCAAGGGCACACACATTCATAAAAGAAACTCTACTAAAGCTCAAAGCACACATTGCACCCCACACAATAATAGTGGGTGACTTCAACACCCAACTCTCATCAATGGACAGATCATGGAAACATAAACTAAACAGAGACACATTGAAACTGAAGTTACAGACCAAATGGATTTAACAGATATCAATAGAACATTTCATCCTAAACCAAAAGAATATACCTTCTTCTCAGCACCTCATGGTACCTTCTCCAAAACTGACCATATATCTGGTCACAAAGCAGGCCTCAACAATTACAAGATTGAAATAATCCCATGCATCCTATCACATCACCACAGACTAAAGCTGGTCCTCAATAGCAACAGAAACAACAGAAGGCCCACATACCCATGGAAGCTGAATAGTACTCTACTCAATGATGCTTTGGTCAGAGAAAAAATAAGGAAAGAAATAAAAGATGTTTTAGAACTTAATGAAAATGAAGGTACAACACACCCAATCTTATGGGACACAGTGAAAGCAGTGCTAAAAGGAAAACTCAGCTCTGAGTGCCTCCAAAGAGAAACTGGAGAGAACATACACTAGCATCTTAACGGGACACCTGAAAGCTCTAGAACAACAAGAAGCAAATATACCCAAGAGGAGGAGACAGCAGGAAATAATCAAACTTGGGGTTGAAATCAACCAAGCAGAAACAAAAAATAACTATACAAAGAACCAACAAAACCAGGACCTGGTTCTTTGAGAAAATCAACAAGATAGATAAAACACTTAGCCAGACTAACCAGAGGGCACAGAGACAGTATCCAAATTAGCAAAATCAGAAATGAAAAGGGAGATATAACAACAGTAACTGAGGAGATTAAAAAATCATAGGATTCTACTACAAAAGCCTATATTCAACAAAATTGGAAAATCTCACTGAAATGGACAATTTCCTAGACAGACACCTAATACCATCTGATAAACCATCTAAACAGTCCCATAACCCCTAAAGAAATAGGAGTAGTCATTAAAAGTCTCCCAACCAAAAAGAGCCCAGGACCAGATGGTTTTAGTGCAGAATTCTATAAAACCTTCAAAGAAGACCTAATACCAATACTCTTTAAACTATTCCACAAAACAGAAACAGAAAGAACACTACCCAATTCATTTTATGAAGCCACAGTTATGCTGAGAATTCTCCCTTGGAGATGAAACAGTTTCTGTCTAATTGAACTTGTCACAGTTTCCTTTCATAGAGGACTTCATAGAGAATACCCCGCCACCCCCGCCCCAACCCCCACCCCCAGCTCGCTCCACCAGCAGAGCAGGATGCCCAAAGGAAGGAAGGCCAAAGGGAAGAAGGTGGCCCCCCGCCATCTTCAAGAAACAGGAGGTCAAAAACGTGGTCAATCCTTTGTTTGAGAAAAGTCCCAAGAACTTCAGCATTGGGCAGGACATCCAGCCCCAAAGAAATCTAAGATGCTTCATCAAATGGTCCCGCTACACCAGGCTGCAGTGGCAAAGAGCCATCCTCTATAAGCAGCTCAAAGTACCTCCTGCCATTAACCAGTTCACCCAGGCCCTGGAGAGGCAAACAGCTACTCAGCTGCTTAAGGTTGCCCACAAGTACAGGCCAGAGACATACCAAGAGAAAAAGCAAAGGCTACTGGCCCGTGCTGAGAAGAAAGCTGCTAGCAAGGGGGATGTCCCAACTAAGAGACCACCTGTCCTCCGAGCAGGAGTCAACACAGTCACTACCTCCGTGGAGAACAAGAAGGCTCAACTGGTGGTGATTACCGATGACGTAGACCCCACTGAGCTGGTGGTTTTCCTGCCTGCCCTGTGTCGAAAGATGGGGGTGCCCTACTGCATCACAAAGGGAAAGGCCAGGCTGGGGCGCCTGGTCCAGAGGAAGACATGCACCACTGTTGCCTTCATACAGGTTAACTGGATAGACAAGGGTGCTCTGGCTAAGCTGGTGGAAGCTATTAGGACCAATTATAATGAAAGATATGAGATCTGCCGCCACTGGGAAGGCAACAATCCCTGATCCTAAGTCTGTGGCTCGAGTTGCTAAGCTGGAAAAGACAAAGGCTAAAGAACTCGCCACTGGGTTAAACGTACACTAAGTTTTCTGTACATAAATGTAATTACAAAATAAAAAAGATTTTTTTCTACTTCTATCATGTTTAATGTTCCATATAGATTTTTAAAATTGCTTGAATGCATATTACTTTTAGTTTCAGAAGAGATCATGCATGTTTAAGAGACATTTAACTATTATAAATTATTCTGATGACTTTTTTTAAAAAGTCAATACTGTTAGATATTTTAAATAAATTTTATCAGTCAAATAAAAATTAACAATAAAAATAAAATTAACATTTTATCATTTTCTTATAAATTAGATTCTTGGCCTCTGGACTAATGTATTTGTCTATTGTGTGAGTTAATTCTTCTTCCAGATCCTGCCAAGTATTTGGACAAAGCCAGATTCCTTTCACTGAAGAAGCTGGAGTCAAAACCCAGGCTTTCAGTGGGCATCCCAAACATGAGAAGCCTCTGTAGACAGCATGAGGAGGCATATCTCCTCTTTTACTAATTTATCTCTAGGTGCACGGGGCCAAGGTGTGGCTGGTCACTGTACTGTTTCCTCTCTTTTTTGTGATAGTTAGAAAGCATTTATTGTTCCTTTCTAGAGTTTGAGATCACAGAAGATGGTAATCCCCATGTTCTCAGAGAGCAAATACTTTCTTAAGAGGGTAGGAAGAACTTTCCTGCTTCCTTCCTTAATGTTCAGTTTAAGAAATCTGTTTCATGCCCACATCCATGGCATAGGCTTGACCTTCCTCAGCCCTGCTTTGAGGACCAGGGATATGTGAGATCTCAGGAACACTGCACCTATGAGGAGAGCTATTTCTACTCTCTCCTCCAGCTCCCAGGAGGCCTCTTGGATTGCTCTGCTACGCATCTGAATGAAGATCACTTCCCCCAGTCTCAAGGACTCTCTTCAAAAAAGCTGATGTTATTCCTCAGAGAGAATTCTCTTCGTGTTTTGTTTGTAGACTCTATAAAGAATATTTTCTGGAGAAAAACCTCACAGAATAGCCATAAGCTGTGATGTTTCCCCCAAAACCCACACTGTTAGTTAATGCTTAAGTTGTGAGAGTGGAGCTCCATGCTCACCCTACAGACATGACTCAGAGGCAAATGCCTCTTAGAAAGTCAACTCCATCTTGACCTTCCTATCAACTAGGTCAGGTTAAAAACATTTCCAACTGTTCAGGAATAAACATTGAAATCTTTGGAGGTAATGTTTTCAGTTTAAAGGTTAGCAAAATAGTACAATAAATGATGACACGAAAGGCTTAGATTAGCATGCAAGCAAACCAACTAACAAATAAACTCAGGAATGTGCAACTAATGTGTCCAGCACACAGTATCAGTCTCAATAGTCACAAATTACCCTACTACAACTGGAATTGTCCAACTACAAATAGAATCATCCTATGACAACTGAGCTAAGGGATTGCCAGAATTCCCACTCTCTTCCTTTCTCGATTAGCTACTTTTCTCATCACTATGAGAAAACATCTGACAGGAACAGCCTGAGAGCAGGAAGGCTTGTCTTGGCTCCTGGCTTCAGAGGGCTTCAGTGAATCTCAGAACATAAGGCACTACAGAGTTACTAAATGACAAGAGGCTCCTCACCTGGTGACTGGGAAACTTGATGGAACCCAGAGCTGGGTGTAACCTTCAACTGCCTTCCTCCAGTGACCTGCTTCCACCAGGTAAGTCCCAATTCCACACCTAAAGACCTCAGGGCCTTTAAATTAGCAGTACAAGTCAGGAACTGAACCACTCATACATGAGTTTGTAGAGGGCTTTTTAGATTCAAATCACGACAGTGTTTCCTGTCATCCTTAAGCAAAGTCATAAAGCTTCCTATTGTTTCTTGGATTGCATCCCCCAAACTGGTCACCTACCACTTTTCAGTGTAGAATTGGTTGTTAACTGCTTAAATATGAGGAAACAGAACAATGCATGAAGTCTGTACTGGGGAATCATGGTATTCAGAGGGACAAGTGAACTCTCATCTATTATCATCTGGAGATGTCATAGAGACATGACTAGTGCTCTCGCAGGGCTCTTAGTTCACAGCTGAAGTGGTTTCTTCAAAAACAGTTTGAACCAGTCAAGTCCTGACAGGTTATTCTTGACAGACGGTTAAGGACATGCCATGGCCATGGGCAATTTTGCCAATAAAATAGTTGGGTTTAGATGTTATTACCTTAGTATTGAAGCAGTACCTGCTGCTGATCTCACCCCTCCCCCTTCATAGTTACTTAATACAACAGGCTGAGGAGGGCTTCCACGAGCTTCAGGGCTATCACACAGAACAGGGGTGGGGTGGGGTGGGGTAGGGTGGGGTTTCTAGTCAATTGAAAGGATGAGGAGTGGAGAAAAGAAAGGTGGGTATTGGTGCTGCCTCTACTGTACTCTTCATTCATAAAGATTGGGCAGAGGGTTTATAAACAGAAGAACTCCAGTGTCAGAAGGAATCTCTGTGGAGCTGCCACACCCTACTGCTGGGTGACTGACAGAGCAAGACTAGGTAAGCTGTAGGAGGTAGGAACCAAAGGCTCTACAGAACACTGATGTCGGGTAGATGTTTCAAGTTCACTCAAGTTAACTGGAAGATGACTTATTTATTGTGGTAAAAGATTTATCATACTACATTCACCATCAAATTGTCTTGGAGTGCACAGCTCTGTCGCCTTAAATATGTTCACATTGTGGTGCAACCAGTATCATTGCTCATCCTGAGAAATGCTCTGTCTTCATCACTAAAACTCCATGACCATTAAAGGTCAGCTCCAAAGCTTAAGCATTAGGTAAATCCAACTTGCTGGATTACTGAACAACACAGGACTTGCTTTGGGAAGGTGTCTCTCTCTCTCTCTCTCTCTCTCTCTCTCTCTCTCTCTCTCTCTCTCTCTCTCTCTCCCCACTAATGAAAACATCACCTTGATATTGAAGCCAGCAGCACCTACTGTTGACCTCATTTGTAGGAGACATCATCCCCTTCCTCTTTTAGAAGCTACTAAGTACAGCATGCAGAGGAAGACTCTCGTTGGCAGCAGGGGCTTGGGACACAAAGAAGAGCAATTTTCTACTCCGTGGATGAAAGGATGATGTTTGGGGGAAGAGGAACGTGTTATTAATACTGGACAACTGAAACAGGAAGGTGCTTAAAGAGAAGGGATGGTTGGGAGACAATTGATCAGGCCACTTATGCATGTACAGTCACTGCTCCTCTGAATGTCTAGACCTAGGATATGTCTGCCCCTTCAGAAAGTTTTACTGTATGCTATTGGTGTGAAATCTAATTCAAAAGTCAAATTGACTTGATTCTGTCCATGCCACTTAGCATAACACTTGTGGTTCCATGTACTAAAATACTATTTTCTTCTTCTGAGCCTGACTTCTCAATTATAAAATGGGCAATAAAAGCATTTGTCCACATGAGAGTTAGAGGATTACAGTTAGGTGATCGGATAAATCTCGAGACTTTGAACTTTGAACTTTTAACATTGTTGGGACTGTTATAGACAATGGGACTTTTGAAGTGGACTAAATGTGTTTTGTATTATGCTATGGCTGGGTATGGTCCCCATAGACTCATGAGTTTGAACAAGCCTTTGGGGACCAGGGAATGGAATATGGTAGTTTGGATATGGGAGTAGGTGGCACTATTAGGGGGTGTGGCCTTGTTGGAGTAGGTGTGGCCTTGTTGGAGGAAGTGTGTCACTGAAGGCTTTGAGATCCTCCTCCTAGCAGTCTGGAAGCCAATCTTCTCTGGTTCCCTTCGGAATAAGATGTAGATCTCTCAGCTCCATCTCCAGCACTATGCCTGCCTAAATGCTGCTATGCTTCCCATCTTGATGATAATGGACTGAACCTCTGGCCCTATAAGCCAGCCCCAATTAAATGCTGTCCTTTATAGGAGTTGCCTTGGTCATGGTGTCTCTTCACAGCAATGGAACCCTAAGAGAGAAGTCAAACAGCCCATCACAAAAACTCTTCCTTTTTTTCTTTATAGGCATCTCACTAGACTATGGTGCTTAGTTTGCCTTGCTGCTCAGTGTGACTGAGCTGTTACTGAGTTCTAGGAATTGGTTTCAGCTGAAATTTCTTGAGACTCAAAGTTTCCTTTTTCTGTTTCCTGGAAACAAATGTGTAGTAGGGTGTGTGTTCCTTGTCCATAGGTGCAAGGAACCTGAGTACTACCCTCAAGAGTTCTCTCTCCTCGGGGTCTGATTATGTAGTCTTGGCTAGTCTAGAACTAGCTATGTAGACCAGAATGGTTCCAAACTCAGAGATCCATCTGTTTCTGCCTCCCCAGCCATAGGATTAAAGGATTTGGACCACCACACCCAGAAAAAACCTGCATTCTTGAATCATGACAAAGCACACATTGATTTGAATGTTTTATCTGTGCTTGTCTTATAAGCAAGAAATAAACTTGGAGGCTCTTTATTACTGTTTGCTTTTTAGAATTTCTTTTGTATGTATGTATGTATGTATGTATGTATGTATTTTGTGTGTGTGTGTGTGTGTGTGTGTGTGTGTGTGTGTGTGTGTGTGTTGGCAGAAGACACCAGTGTCTTCTTGAATTCCTCTTTCCCTTGTGTTTTGAGACAAGCTCTCACTCGGAGCCTGAAACTCACTAATGATTCACCTAGACTAACCGGCCAGTGGACTGAGAGATCCTCTTCTCTCCTGTGTCATCCTCCAGCGATGGACTTACAGATGTATATAGTTGTGCCTGCCCTTCACATGGGTACTAGGGACCTCAATTCAGGCCCTCATGTCTACACAGCAAGCACTTTCCCCTCTGAGCCATCTCTCTAGCCCCCCCCACCACCACCCATGGATTGTTTAAGCTAAGGTAATTACAGAATTCAGTGAGAAAACTTAAGCCAAGGGCCTACCCAGCACAGTTCCTCGAGACTGGCAAGCACTCAGTAAATATTATCTGTTCTTTAGCAGAGACAAAGAGACGTGAGAAGCTTGGATTAATTAAAGTTAAGATTTTGCTTATTTAAGCTGTCAATCTTAGATTATTTTCTTCAAAGCAGAATCTCTGATCCTCATTTGTGAAGTAGAATGAGATTAATGAAAAGGAAGAAAATATTAAAATGCAGAAGCCCTGTCCCCAACTCACTTCATAAGCCTGCCTGATTCCTGCATTATTTAACACCGCTTTCCATACTGTGGTGTTGATTACAGATCTCAGGTAGAATCACGGATCAGGGGTACCATTTACTCAAGTGGACTTAAAAATTCCAGAACTATAGACAATTGGATCAAGAGAGACTTGGATGAGTCTTGAAGCCTCCTGTAAACTTCTGAACATTTAGGCAGAGTAAATGATTGACAGGCACAAAACCAATAGCCCTGAGCCAAGAAGGCTATGAGAAAATTATTTGAATTTGAACAGATTTCAAGAAAATATAATAAGACTATGGACATCCAAGTCCCTCACCCCTCATAGGTATACAGCAATAGAAAGAGAAGTAAAGTTGCTTTAAATCGTCTCCTAATGCCAGGCTCTTAATTACAATTTCCAATGATCCTGAGCACAGTAATGGTCTCTTTAATTCAAGTTGCCTGTGGTTTGCATGCACCAAAACCCCAGAAAATTTTGATCAATCCCCATGCTATAGATTTGGGGTTTTATGGAACTTGATGGGGGGCCACTATTAAGGACTAAGATTTGGGGGAATTTAAATTGCAATGGAGTATCATCCTTCCCAGGCAGTAAAATACAGATTTATTAGAGAAAATCAACAATAAGGTTTATTGGTATATTTAAAGGATGGGGATAGGTTAAAGGTAATAGGTATACAGGGGTCCAGAAGTTAAGAGCCATGTGGACTGGGTATAAAATGCAAAGGTCCAGGGCAAACTAAGAACACGCTAGAGGGCAAGTCAACCCAATTCATTGGGCAATTGAGTATCATTTTGACTCAGAGAGTCCAAAGAAAATTAGTGGAACTTAGGGAGAAAATACAATTTCAACTCAAGACAGCTCGGCCACACTTCGAAGGGGAAGATGCAGATCGTTGGATTAGTAAAGGAGCAAATGCAAATGATTTTATAGAGTGGCAAGAACACACACAGACACGTACACTTAGTTTTGTGTTAAGATGCCAGAAAAATAATGAACTGCGGAAGGGTGGGACCAGCAGCAAGTTGGCAGTAAGAAGGAGGAGGTCTCTCTGAATGGATGCTAATCAATTGGTTGTGTCCAGTACTGTTTCCGAGTTATTAAAAAGGAAGACTCCAGCCTCGCTGAGCTGGGATTTTGGCCTAACAGAGCACTTTAGGAATCGTTCATAAGTCCCGACTGTGGGAGTGTCAGGTGGCAACTTATAACTATGGCTGTTTCATTAAGTCAATCAGCATGGCAGCCAAAAAGGAGGAGGTGACAGGTGACTCACTTTCATGGACCCGACTTCTCCTCTAGCTTTAGGAGGACACTTCTCCTTGCTTTCTGTTACCTCTGACTACCTGACTGTATTTTCTCTGTGCTCACCTTAGGATGAACTCAGTTAACAGCCTGGGCCTCTTGCCTGCCACTCTCAAAACTTTCATCAACACTTACTGGAAGGAGATCTCATGTACTTTATAGAGGGGAGCCTCCAAGTCCAACATCTGTGACTAAGATATTGGAAAAGCAGACAAGGTCTGCTCCTTTAGTAAAGGTGATTCAAAGTTCTCAGTGTGGGCATGTGGCGTTTGTCATGATTGCTCTGGTGTGGCATCTCCCCTCAGTACCACGTACATTATGGTGTCAATAAATGCTTGCCAATGGGACTCCACAACCCTCCTTCTCTAAGAGCCCCACCACCACCAATCTGGAAGGCTCTTCCACTGTCTAAAATTTATGACTTGTATAAGAGCAGTGTATTGGTCAAATCAAAGGAATTGATGAATACCATATTTCATTGAATTGATTTTTGGAGAGTATTTTCCCTTAATGGAACATTAAGTGATTCAGGGTTTCAGACCTCATAAAATATCTTACATGTAGACATTTTTCTTGTTAAATGTTACAATGACAGACAATGAAGCATTTTGTTCAAGTGTCCAAAAAATGTTTATCATGGTGATTTATTTTTTAATAAATCAAATACAGGAGGGATGAGTTAAAGAGATAGTCAACAACTTGATGTCCACATAAAGATATGTATTAGCGAGAAAGAAACAATGGAACTTTTAAATTCATGATTTCAAAGCTTTGGTCTAGGAAGCAGGGAAACTATTAAGAACCCATGTTCTTAATAGTTTGAGCTAGAAGACTTCCAGGGCCAACTTAAAGGAGTTCTCATTGTTCCAAGACAGAATGATGCAGCCTGTGAAAGGATTAATAATAGTGGAAATAGACTGAAACAGTCACATAAAAATCCATGAATTCTTAAATAATACCAGGGGCATTCTCACCAGCAATCAGAACTTGGCCCCAGTGACCCATTTATAGGAAACAGAGAATGTAGAAAAGCACTTGGGAACAAACCAGCCTGTTTTTTTTTTTGTTTGTTTGTTTTCTTTAAGGAAACCTCACAGAAAACAAAGCTAAAAAATACAAAGACTGAGCAATAGCTAACTTATAGAAAGAGTCTCATTTGCACCCTGGGCATGCTTTAAAGCCTAATATAAAACCAGAGTAACTGGGACCTATGAAATGTGTCAGTGGGTAAGAGTGCTTGTTGCACAGACAGGAGTTCAAATCCCTGGCCCTCACGTGTGCCCTCAAGCATTGTGCCTGCAGCTCCAGCGCTGTCGATGGGTGGGTGAGGCAGAGAAAGGTGGGACTTGCTGGCTGTCAGTCTAGCTCGAGATTTAGTGAGAGACCTTGTCCCAAGGGACCAAGGTGCAAAGGCAGGATACCCCACATCCTCCTTCTGCCTTAGCATCCATTTGGGTGTGTGCACCTGACACATGTGAGCACACACAACACACACACACACACACACACACACACACACACACACACAGAACAGAAAAATCCAACTGTTTCCTAAGTTAGTGAATCACTAGCAGATATGCGCAGGGGGCAACGTATCTGACGGCATAAATTGCTTCCAGGCAGCATTCTTGGGCAGGAGATAGTTTTCTGGTTGTGTTTACTGGAAGGTTCTTCATCCTTTGGTGATACATCTTGGAATATTTTTACATTAGGAAATTGTGTAAAATGGGATGGCTAAGCAACCCCAGAGCATAGTGTTGCTTGGCCTCAGACATTTTCTCTCCTTTTTGGCTTTCTGTACTAGTTTCCCACAGGCCTTTAAAACATCATCATCTTATGATGTAGCAAAAAAAAAAAAAAAAAAGTAAATAGTTCATCCAATTCATAGAAAACTATTTACATTTTTTTTGTGTGTGAATACAATAGAAAACAGCTATTCTTTCCCCTGATAATTTTAAAAGAAATCAGAGATATTTAGTGGAGGGGTGCCCTAGAGCCCTGTAGGCCTCTGCCTACTCGCCGCAGTTCATAGGCATTGACCCTGGTCTAGGTTCATTTCAAGATGGCCCAGAGGTATGAGTAGGTCAGGGAACTTCAGGGCATGATGACGGGAAGATGGCCATGATTAGTGATTTCGAAGCTGTGTGATGGTATGGGGTGTGTGGTGGGGGGTGGTTACAGCACTTTTCAAACTGCCTGTGTACTTAAATACTTTCATATTAAATAAATAAATAAATCAATTTTGAAAATGTCCTTCAGTCACTATTTTGACTTTTATCATGAAGAGGCGTTGCAAACAGACCCAAACATAAACACACAAATGGAGAAGCTACTAGCTACTTAAAGTTGATGTTCACGTCGATGTTGCATAACTAAGAAAGACGTTTAAAGGATGTTTTGGAACAAAAGCCATAACTATTAAGTTAGGGTTTAAAATACAACCTGATGGATGGCTTAGGACATTCAACTTTTCATTCTTGTTGGTTGGGAAAATGACGGTCATGTGATCAGAGCCCCCGTCTTGAAGCATAGTGCTGCAGTATTTGGAGAAGCCATATTGGAATTTCATGACTGCTCTTGAAGCAAAAGAACCAATATATACCAATAAAAGGCCGCACAAGAACCCATCCCACCTTTCAGATGAGCCTACTTGACAGGGAGCGGCTGAGTGCCACTGTAGTGCCAGCATGGCAGCGGCGGGTGGTAGGGAAGTCTTCTCACAGTGAGGCTCAGGCCTATCCTGCCACTCTCTCTATCCAGCTTCCCTTGCACAGGTTAAGGCCAGAAGCAGTTAGAGTAAGAACTGCAGGCAGGGCCTGGATGTGCCAGATGTCTGGATGTACAGGGAACAGATGGTTACCGTGTGGGGAAGCAGCATCAGTCGGGAAGATAGAGACATCTTCAGGAAGCCGGTGAACTGGTGAGACTGCATTCTGCAGAGTGCTTTGAGGATGTGGGTTTGATTCCCAGAGCCTACGGCAAGTAAAACCGTCAGGGTGTGGTAGTGCATGTTTAATCCTGGCACTTGGGCACTGGAGATAAACAGATTGCTAGGGGCTTGGGGCAAGCCCGTCTAGCCAACTGAGTGAGTCCTGGCCAGTGAGAGACCTTGTTTTGTTTTTTTTTTTTTTTTGAAGGTTGACATCACCTGAGGAACAATACCAAGGCTTTCCTTCGCATGCATGCACACACAAGTGTAAGAATACACATATGCACATACACAGTCGCATGTGCTCACACTCGCTGCCCCCTACGAGGGCTAAGAAAGTAAGTGAGGCTAGGAGGCACCCCGTAGGTGTCAGCGCCACCAGGAAGGTGTTCTGCAAGTGGGAAGAGGTTGAAGAGACTCAGAAGCAAGGTGAGGCAGAAGAATGAGTACAGCCTCCAAAAGCAGAGAGCTGGCTGTCATTTCTCCTGCATGTATGGGGTGTACAGCCTGGGTCTGAGCACTGGGCAGAGAGAGGTCCCGTCTGGTAGCATAGTGCCGCAGTATTCAGAGACGCCATATTGGAATTTCATGACTGCTCTTGAAGCAAAAGAACCAATAAGTATCAATAAAAGACCGCACAAGAACCCATCCCACCTTTCAGATGAGCCGACTTGACAGGGAGTGGCTGAAAGGAAGTCAGCAGAGAGGAGGGCGGAAGTGCAGTGTGGAAACTAGTGAGAGCTGCTGAGGCTTAATCTCAGAAAGTGTGGTCGCTGGAACAGGAGCATGAATTCCACCCGGAAACTTGATAGAGATGCAGATTCTTAGCCGATTCTATACCCCTTGAGTCAGAAACTGGGGGTTGGAGTGAAGCTAAGCCATTGCCATTTTAACAAGCTGTTTGGGCATTGCAGATGTCAGGACTTTGAGGACATTGGTCTGTACAAGCAATCCTTAATTAAAAGTAATTTTTAACCCCTAGGGATCATTTTTTAATGTCTAAATATATTTTGGTTTATCAAATTGATGAGAGAGGCAGAAAGGGAGGGAAGGAGGAGAGAGAGAGAGAGAGAGAGAGAGAGAGAGAGAGAGAGAGAGAGAGAGAAGGAGAGAACAAAACACTAAGTACTTTATAATGCACAGGACAGCACGAGCAGGTCAGTTATGAAGATGTTCTGAGAAACTGGTCCTCAGCTGTGAAGATGCTGAGAGGCTGGTCCTCCCCTCCATGTTTATCCTTGCTTTGTTTCTTCTTCCATCATCCCTCTAACTTTCTCTCATTCCTTACTTCCGCCTCTTTCTATTTTCCGTCTGACTATCTATGTCTTATGACTCTATCATCTCTTACATTCTTTTTCTTGCAGAGACCACAGAGTTCTCAGAAACCCACACAGCGCACCGTATTTACATTTTTATTCACTCATCCCTACTAAACCTTTTTACCCATTCAATAACTCCCAGTGACAAAATGCCAATGAAGGCAATATTTTATTCGTGGCTCAAGGGAAAGAATTATTTTTCTGGGACTCTGGGATGGGTGAGCATGGCTCAAAGCAGAACTGGTCATCGCCACCCATACCGGAAGCTGTAGCTCTTGGGCATCTTGAAAAGGAGTTTCTACCAAGAAATCCCGTCAGAAATCCCATCTTCTCCCGCCTCCACCCAGCATGAAGAGAATTCCCAGAGGTTTTCCAGAAATAACTTTGTTTTTCATAGGAGACAGAGGTATAAATTTGACATGTCAGTATGCACCATGGAAGCCAGCGAGTTAGGTCACTGACGACAGTTCAACCACAGTGTCCGCACAGAGTGGATCTAGGCAAGGATACAGAACATTAACGAGACTAACATCTAACCAAACAGATGGGATTCTAACCTGAATGATAACATGGAAGCTAAAAGAATTTTGCCCCTCAGAACAAAGTCTTCAGAGTGATTGGGGTAGGGGATATCATCGCATAGGCCAACGGTAGCAGTGCCTGTGGTGGCTAGTGTTATGTGTCAACTGGACAAACCTGAGAATCACCTGGGAGATGACCCCTGGAGTGTTCCTCTGGAGGATTATCTTGGCCATGCTAACTGACTGGGGGTGGGAGGAACCCATGTTATTGGTGAATACATGTGAACTGTGTGAGAATGGGGGAAGCGAGCTGCGCATTAGCACCCACGAGTCTTTACTCTTTTCTGACTGCAGAAGCAAATGACCCGATGCTTCAGGGCCTGATGCCTTCGCTCCTGCACCGTGATGCACCGCATTCTGGAATGTGAGCCAAAAGAAACACGTTCTCCCTTAAGTTGCCCTTGTTATTGTGTATCATGGTAACAGAAAAGTCATTAAGACCGTCAATGCCAGTCTTGCAACTTTCTGAGGATGGCACCCCTGAGAGGCAAACACGAATGTTAATTCCGCATGCTGAGTGGACCATTCCTTTGATCTTCATGCGGGTGAGGGTGCTCTTGCCCTTTAGAACCTGAAGCCGGTGAAGGTCTGAGTTACCCAGCATCCCTCCTATGTCATCAGGCTCTGTTCACCTTCTGACTCTGCCTTCCTTCAGGTTTGCTCACAATACAGGGCCCCGGAGAAGCTGGGTGGACCCCGAATCTGCTTGATAATCATGTCGGTCAACTGGACTTTGGGCTCATGGGTGGTTTGTGTGCTGTGAGTTAATCAGCCTGAATCGATAGAGTTGGCTCTGTGGTATTAGCAATGAAATGTCTCAAGATTCCAAGATGGAGGGCAGCACAACCCACTGACCACAGCAAGTGTCTCCAGGAAGACATTTCTGGTATTCAGTCTGTTGTCTCCCTCTCACGATTCCTGACCCTCCCAGGGGCATGACACCCAGCCTCCCCAACTTCTATATCCCCATAGTGCTCAAGGCATTTGTGATAGAATGGTCCTAATACTTTGCAATTCCTCCCATGGAGAGGTAGAATACATTGTGTTTGAATCTGGAATAGGCTCCGTTTGGCCTTCCAGGTTGTGCAGAAAGTAACTGAGTTCTTCAGCTTGCACTCAGAGGCCCTGCAGCTTCTGTTTTGGACTCTTGGAACCCACAGCTACTATACATAAAAGTCTAAGCCGGTGTGTATGATGATGATAACTAAGACCCCTCACCCCCCACATACACTGCACATGACAGCCTGCCATCCCCTAGAAGTCACCCCGTTCATGGACAGCCGACCATAAGTGCCTCACAGAGACCAAGCACACCTATCCTAAGAACCACCTAGGTTGGCTCAATCCAGTTTGCCCATGCTCAGAGTTATAAGCTAAATGTGTTTACTATTTCAAACTACCACACTTCAGTGTGTGTGGGCGTGGGAGAGTAATACATTATATAACAATAGATACTTGATGCAGAAATATTTTCCTTTCCAGAAACTTTCAATTGTACTCTGAAGTTATTGCCACATTTTGTTTCTGAAACTCCCCCAGGCACTGTCTTTTGACATAATACATTAGTTTTTATTTTAGGGCTATTGTATGTGTGTCGATAGCGCTGGCGGAGGAAACAGCCTCACTTTCTTCCATTAAGATGCTAAAGGTGAGAGGGCTGGGAGTGTGGCCCAGAGAATTCTGTGTGCACATGCTCGCGTGAGAGAAGAAAGGGACACAATGCACTTTAAAATCCACATCTCTCGGATACGGGATCTAACCTTCAGCCTGCGGTCTGGATCCCCGCTGCAGAGAGAGTTGACGGATACTTTGAATGACTTCCAGGCTGGGCTTAAGTTATTCATCACAACCTGGGAAGAGAAAGACACGAATAGTGATTTGAAGAGGAAAGGCTTGACATTTTCATACTTCAACAGAAAAACTACTCGAGAAGCCACTGCAGGGTTTGTGAAAAGGACAAACATCTGGGACAGGGGGCTTGATGAAGACTTGAGAGCTTGGGTATTTTAAGAGTGGCCCCAAAGAAGGTCATTCTGGGCAGAACGGCTGTGGTCACAAGCCTGGATGTTGTTTCATGAATAAGGACAGTGACATTGTCCAGTGTGTGGACATAGAAGATGACCTCTTCTATACCAAAAGGCCTGGGGTTGAGGCAAGGCTGCCTCCGGCCACTGATAATGGATTCCCCAGTCCTGTAGGACCATCCATCTTAGGGCATGGATGTCTTTCCCTTGGAGTCAGCAGAGGAAAGGTATCTGGGATGGGTGGAGAGGAACTGTTAAAACAATCACCTCTAGCTGAGGGGCTGTGAGCAGTTAATGGTTGCTGGAGACAGGGGCTGTCTATTAGGCTTGTGGTGTGGCCTCTGGTCAGTTGTCCATGCTCCAATGAGCAACCCCACAAGCACACTCTTGTGAGCAGTCCTAGTCAAACTCAGCAGCTCTCACAAGCACACAAGAAGACATCAAAGTAAGAGGTGAACTTGCTGGGCATCCAGTGGGAGTAGAAAAGGGCTATGAGAGGGTAACGGGTAACAAATGAACAAAATACATGATATACATGTATGTATGTATGGCATGAATATATAGATAGGTTTTGTTTACTATATAAATAAGTTATATATTATATAACACATACGCACACAGATCATACATATACACACACAGACACATATATACATGCATACACACGTACATACACACACACATGTTTTGAGAGCTTTAGAAATCTGTGAGTTATATCAGATGGAGAGTCTGGGACTTTCTAGATGAAGAATACTAAATTTTACATTAGTCAAACACTATCTCAATTAGAATATTTGGAAAGATGTAACCTGGCAATTCTTCAGATTATAAACTAAATCAGTAATATAGGAAAAATGTATTTAAAATCATCTTACTAATCATGAACTTGGCTAAATATTGCCCAAGAGTCCATGATATTTTTCCTGTCTTTGTTTGTTTTGAATAATCCAGCTTGGTTCAGGGTGTATAAGTGGTTCCTCTGTATCAGGCATGTAGTTTAGAGTAGGGGCTACCAGAGTGTGATTCCTGGACCAGTAGGTGCTATGTTACGGGGACTTCTTGCAAACACAAATTCTGAGCTCCACGTAGTCCTACAGACAGACACTTTTGAAGGAGATCTTTCATGTCATGATGTTTGTGGAAATCAATAGCAGAGGGAGGGAGGGAGGGAGGGAGGGAGAGAGAGAGAGAGAGAGAGAGAGAGAGAGAGAGAGAGAGAGAGACTCTGCCTGTTTTCTCCTCTTTACTCATTCTGAGACTCTAGTCCATGGCATTACGTGGTTCACATTGTATGGGTCTTTTCTACCATTGTTAGTCCTCTCTGGAAGTGCCCTTATACACCTCCAGAAGTTTGGTTTTTTTTCCTCTAGGTGATTCTAAATCCCATCAAGTTGACAATTGATATTAACCATCATAGGCACTGACTGTACCTATGAAAGAGTTGTACCGGGCATTTAGGGTAGGAAAGGATAAGGATTGGGACCTGAAATAGCTCTGAAATGTCTCCCATAGACTTATGTATTTGAATATTTTGTTCCGAGTTGGTGACACCTTTTGAGAGCCTGTGGAAACTTTGGAAAATAGTATCTAGTTGGGAGATATTTAACCACAAGGCAGGGAGGGCCCTGCCTCCTGATCCTTGAGATGTAACTGAACCCCTCTTCAAGTTCCTAAGCCCTGGGCAGTGCCACCACCCCAGCACCTCTGCCTCCCCTCCCATGCGGGCAGACTTCCCTGAGAACAAAGGCAAAGCCCTCATCCTTTCTGCTGCTTCTGCCAAGTATTTGGGCACAGTGACCACGGAGCCGCTTGGAGGGAGAATGAGGGAGGGGCTCAGCTTCGCCCAGTGCCTATGATGGCATGGCAGCAGGGCAGCTCACGAGAAAGTGCCAGGTAAGTACTTTCCCCGGGGAAGCAGACTGCCTAGCAAACTCCGGGAAGCTCAGTCAAACGACCTCAAGCCCGCCCTTTGCCAACTGAGACATGGGAGATGGTGTGACCGCCCCAAAGCCCAGTTGTTTTGCCTGGAAAGTGGGGGTAGCAGTATTGCTAAGGAATAAGAACTGAAATAACGCACACGGTCATTTCAGATAATCCTTCTCTCCAGTTGTCTCATTAAATGTCAGCTCACATCATAGTCGATGTCTTCTACATTCACTCTGTGTGTGTGTGTGTGTGTGTGTATGTGTGTGTGTGTGTGTGTGTGTACATGTGGACATGCAGTTGCTTACCTGTTGCAGAGTATGGATGGAGGTCAAAGAGCAACTTTTTTAGGGGTCGATTTGCTCCTTTCACCATATGGGTTCTGGGGATCAAACTCAGGTCACCACCCGACTCAGTTACCTTGCTAGCTCTCGTATTCCTAATGTATTATAAATAAATTGCTGCTTGGCTGTGCTGAACGTCGACTCTAGGAAGTTGGATCTAGAGAGGAGATTTTTTTTCTTCAAATTTACAAAATCAGAGTAAAAACACAAGCCAAAAATGTGGAGGATCATCTTAAGGAGAGAGGAGACCTGGCCCAGGTCTGTCTGTCTACAGGCAGTAAGCTAACAGGAAAGGGGCTATCCTGTGGCCAACCCGAGACAAAGAGCTATTGGCAACAAACAGTAGTGAGAGCTGGAGGAATGGTCTTCCCTGAAAAAGACCACTGCAGCTGGCTTTCCAATACCAAGTGTCAGCTCTGAAATCGTACAAGCAACCTTTTATGGACTAAGGAGACTGTAGTTCTATATTTAAGATAACACACGCGCGCGCACACACACACACACACCACACACACACACATGCACACACGCATGCATGCATGCATGCACACATACACGCATGCACAAAACCTACAGAAAAAGAGGTCGCAAATTTAAAAGAGAGCCAAGGGGCACTTGGAAGGGGTTGGAGGGAGGACGGGGAAGGGGAAATCGGTATAATTATATTTTAACTTTAAAAAAAAACTGGAAATTATGTGCAACAATTATTTACGAGAGCACAGCTGCTCCCGGAAGGCAGAGCGCGCGCATCCCACCTCTGTTCGGTGCACAAGCTGTTGAGTCGCATCGTCGTTCATTCTGAAAATCTCCAGAAATGGGTCGGATTTACTGAAGAAATCCTGAAAGAGATAAATGAAATTGAGTGTTCTTTTCTTCTCTTTATCTCTCTCCTGAGCTTGATCTGGTCCTGATCACTGGTAGGCTTAATTACCACAATCTCTCCTGGAGAACGGAGGCCAACTGGCCATTTCTTTTTGGAAGGTCAGCCTCAACCCCACCACCCTGTCCTCCTTTCCCCAAGGCGGTGTGTGTGCCACCATTTCTTCCTGTGTTCTTGTCCCTCTGACCCACCCTTTGCCTGGACTGAGCTGCCTCTGAACTCTAAGTTCTTCGTTATGTATCTGTTAGGCTGAACTCTGAAGGATTCTTCACAGATGGATTCAAATGCCAGTTCCTTGAGAAGTCAGAAATCTGTTGTCTCAGATATGCTAACCATGGCTATTTCAGAGTCTGAATCTGACCACAGTAATGTCTGTCTCTATTATCTGTTGCTCGGCCCTGCTTCTCGGTATGTTTGTTAATTTTGATTAAATAAACACCACATAAAGAAGATTACAAAGGTTTCAGATGAGTTCTCGGCATCTATAAAGGCGCTAAAATGAGGGCAGTGCCTTGAATCTAGTCTGGATTAAGCTACTCAGAGATTGGATTTCTTCAGAAGTCTTTAGTAAAAAAGAGTGCTTCTATTTCAGAGTCCTCCCTCCTTGGGTGCTGTCCTTGGAATGAGCTAGCTGTAAGCCAGAATATTTATGGAGTAGGTGCTCCCTGCAGAGGACCTCTCTCTGTCTCTGTTGATCTCTGCTCTCCTGGCTTTAGGTTCCTGGTTCACTATCTCTGTTTCTGTTAATCAGTGAGCACTCTGAGAGGCAAAGCCCCCCACCATTGCTGCGCTCCTCCCTGAAGCATCCCTGTTCTCTTGGTGGCCCTGAATCTACACCTTCTCTCTCCCTATTCTATAAGTCATCTGAATGTTGGGCAAAGTTTTTGTTTTCTAGACACTCCCTGGTACCCTTCACAGGCTCCACCCCCGTGCTATTTAAGGAGCCAGGCTTGCGTGAGAAATGTGTACAGAGCGTCGGAGTTATCTCGCTGGCTTTTCTTCTCTGCTCAGTCCCTTCATCTTGGCTGCCTGAGAACCCACAGACAGATGTCCCTTGTTTCTTTTTAGTGCTCCTGGGTGCTTCTAGTGGGAGGAAAAGCCAGTACAAACAGGTGCTTTACTGGCATCAGAACCGACAGAATCTACATCCTCTTTATAGCTTTTTTTTTTTTTTTTGAGTAGTTGGTAAATCCTCAGAAGGGAGGAGCTATGCCTTGCTTTCCCTTACACATTTACTGTTTACTTTCTCAGCATTTTACAAAGTGTATACTTTCTTGTTACTTTACCTAATATATACTCTAAGTAATTTTACATGGGGCATACATTACAGTGTATACATTTTAGTAGCACCTAGTTGAAGGAACACGTGCATAAATGAATATGGAGATGAATAAATGAATGAATGAGTGAACGAGCCTGTGGTATAGAATAGGGAATCACTTCTTCCATAGCCCTCACTCATCACAAGTCTTACCAGCCCCCACTCCTATCTAAAATGTAACAGAACAGAATCTAATCTACATTTGCCCTAACAGTCATCAGGTTAACAAGGTGTCGTCTGATGTTTTATTTCCCTTTGGCTTCTCTGTGTAAATTCCCCTTCTCTGCCAAGGTCTTCACCAGTCATCCTCTCTGAGATGCAGGGTGTGTGGAGGCTGTAAAGCCTTTGTGCTATGTCAGGATCCCAGGGACACTAGAACCTAGTTGTACTCTCGGCCTTAAGGTTTGGTGGGAAGATAAACATAAGAATCGACATGACTTATGCTAAATAGTGAATGAATCAGTGCACAAGGGTTCTTTAGGCAGGAGGAATATACGGTTGGTGTGACTGTATAAAACAGATGTCAGGAGCCATGGTTCTAGAGCGGGAACATTGTGATAGAAGAAACATGGAGGGGTTAGAGGAAGCAGCTTAATCTTACTATGTGTGCCACAGGTCAGAGGAGACCATTCAGGCAAACGTGGCTCTGTAGTAAGAAAGGTCACTGATGCTCAGAGGGTCTTTGCTATCCTGGAGAGAAAGCCCAGTGCCACCAAGGGACAGTGAACAGGAGAGAAGAAAAACCAGCTCTGTCCTGGAGATGAGCCTAAACAGCACTGAAGCACACATGGGCACACAGACTGGAAGCACACACAACTGCACAGGTTCAAACTCAGTGGGGACCCAACACAAGGGGACACGTAGACACAGGGTGACCCACCCAACCAAGATGCTATCTGCAGTCGATCCCCCATTGGCAAAGGGGAAAAATCAATCAGTTTGTTTCCAGGGGAGCGCTACTGGGTTGATTAAATTAAATTAAATCAACTTACTATACTCTGGGTAGGAGTCACGCCCAGGTGTAGTTGCCCAACACAAACAAAACAGACACTAAAGTTTGTTGATATTTGTGTGTGTGTTTGTGTGTTGTTCCATCTTGTTTACGCATATTTTTTATCTTTTTTATTCGTCTTGTTTTGCATTTTAATGCTTATTTATTTATTTATTCATTTGCTTATTTATTTAGAGAACTTGAATTTTGGAGTTTGGTGCGTTTGGAGATAGGGAGGATTGCAGAGGAGTTGGGGCAAGGAAAAACATGATCAAAGCATATTTTCTGGGCCCTGAGCATCCTGCTATCCCAGGGGGATCTCCACTCTCCCATCACTTCTCCTCCATTTGCGTCAGACTCCTGAACTGTTGTCCAGAAAGGCTCCATCCAGCAGCTGACTCAGACAGATTCAGACACCCACAGGCAAACAGGGGATGAAGCTTGGGGACTCTTATGGAGGAATAGGAGGAAGGATTGCAGCCCCGAAGGGGATAGGAATTCCTCAGGAAGACCAACAGAGTCAACTAACCCGGACCCATGGCACTCTCAGCGTCTGAATAACCAATCAAAGAACACACACGGGCTGGACCTAGGGCTGCCTACACATATGTAGCAGATATGTAGCTTGGTCTTCATGTGGGTGCTGAACAACTGGAGCGGGGGCTATCCCAAAACCTGTTGCCTGACTGTGGGATATATTCTTCTAGCTGGGCTGCTTTATCTGGCCTCAGTGGGAGAGGAAGCGCCTAGCCTTGAAGAGACTTGAAGTGCCAGGGTGGAGGGGTACCTAGGGGGGTTCCCTCCTGCTCAGAGTAGAAGGGGAGGGGGAGGGAGGACAGGAGGGGGCAGTAAGAAGAATGCAAAGTGAATGGGTTAAAAAATTAAATTAAATTAAAAAATAAATGATATTCAGCTTATATAAGACCAAGGCAAACTCTCTGTATTCTACACAACTTCAACACCAAAAATAATCTTGCAGCATTTTCTACAATTATTTCACATAACTCATTACTATCTAGCTAGTGTGTTTAAGTTTATTAAAAAAGTATATAATCATTTTTTTCAAGTAGTAGTGTACTGGTGATGGTTTTAAAGGCTGTGGTAGACCTAAAAGCAAGCAGCACTATATTGTTTATGAATTTAAAATAAGCAAATAAACTTTGGCTGATGAAAGAAATATATTTTATGAAAAATTACTTAAATACAAATATTCTTAAAAAGAATATTGGACTAGAACCTTTGTAGAATAACTTAGAAAGAGAAGATGGGCAGGGGAGAACTACTTTCTCCGCATCCCTCCCATCCAACCTGATAATGGAGTGAGTGCTTCTCCGTTCACTCCCTGTCTGACAGTAAGAGAGGGCCACAGCCTTCCTCTCACTGGGGCCCAGGTGCCCCCTCCCTCATTAGCCTGCCCCACACACCTGGCCTCATCCCCAATGGCCCATTGGCTTCCCAGACACACTTGTAGCTCACTCCCATGCGCCTGGCAGGGCATCTGCTTCTCAGCCTATTTCTGTTTCTATATATTTCTAAAAATATTGTGGCCGCCTCTCTTCCCCCTTCCCTTCTGGATGTGGGCCACTTAGCTCACTCCTATATGCTCATGGGCTCTGGCTTTGCCTCCATAAATAGATTACTGGTCCCTCAGGGGATGTTTGTGGATTATACTTAAGAACTGCTGACCACCATAGAAGAACTCTATCAATTACTTTATTTTTTCCTATTTATGAAAAATTTTAAACTTTCCTTTTTGTTGATTTTTTTTTTACTTAAAATGGAAAAAGTAGAAAAATGGACGTTAAAAACAGAAAGATAGGGAATAAAACCCCACAAACCCATCTATAGCTTGGTGCTTGGAAGCCGAAGTTTGTATTGCTAATTTCTGTCCTGAGAACCCGGAAGACAGAAGTTGGTGGGAGACCTCACAGAACAATGTAGCTCTCAGACATCAACAGAGCAGTTTCTTTGGGCAGTGGATGGTGGTTAATAACGGAACTCATAACTAGTAAGAGTGCAGAGAATAAAAGTCTCTGGAGTATCACACTCTTCTCCAGGTTCAGGGACCACTGTGGAAGAAGAGGTGGCAAGAGTCAGAGGTCAGGGATGACCAGAATGAATGAAAGAGCATCTAAGGCACAACAGGACCTCTGCGTTCAAGAGCTTACAGCAGCTGTAAACATTGTGTCTTAAGACTTCTTCTCCTTGTACCACAATTCCCTCTCTTTAAAACAAGCAACTCAAAGATAGGTAAGATAGCTCAGGGAGTGGAAGAGAAACTGACTCCTGAAAGTCTTTACTACACACACACACACACACACACACACACACACACACACACTGGTATCACGGGATGATAAAGTATTCTCCAAACAGGAGGTAAAGGGAGGAAGAGAGAAACAGAATAAATGAGTAAAAACATCATAAACAACCTAAATGTTCTGGACATTTTCTATATTACAATTGAAATGAATGCATTATAATCCCCCAGATAGCAACAGTAGTGTGGTAAATCTAGATCTACTCTATCAGATACGTCAGTGTTCTGTCACTTTCACTTGGACACATGCTGAAATTTTCTCATTTATTTCACATTTAGAAAATACCATTCAGGGTATGAATGGGAATTCCTAGACAGAAGCTGTGTTTGCCAAGGCTGATTGACGACTTGGAACTTTAATGATGTGTAAGAAGTTGGAATGCTGCAAGTCCAGAGCCAAAGTATGCTGAAGAGCTATTTCACCCCATCTAATAGCCACAGTCTGCTCTCCTCTCTACATGACCCAACAGCTTTTGTGACTGTAGGGTAGAACCTTGGGAATGTATGATCAGACCTCTAGTTCCACCAACCAATGGACTAAGTAAGATCCTGTGAGGCAGCATCCGAGGCCAAAAGAAGAGTTCCCCCTAATTTGCTGTTACTGCCTATCTGATGTATCTGACAATGTAGTTGAAAAGTGTTTCAGTTCATACATATTTAAACTCAGTTACTATAAAAAAATGTTTATGAAATGGCTCCCTCATTGAAGCATAGTATTTGGGGGGAAGACCTAAATCTGTGTTCCAGGCCCTGGTCCCTCATATTTAGCTCCAGAATAAACTATCTTCCTCATGCCTATGATACAGGATCTGTTACTTTAACATTAACATTAACAACATTAATTTAACATTAAGATGCTGTGAGCATACCAGAGTGTGAAAGGGGAAAGGAGAGTCAGATGCAGTCTCTGGCTGCATTCATCTGAAAATCTAATACACTCTATGTGGCTTTAGCATTACTCTCAAATCCAAACTCCACCACATCCGCTCTGGGTGATCCTGAGCACAGAGTCACCGCCCCAGTTTCCCACCCACTGTGAAAAGAACATCGGTCTTTCTCTACAGCAGGGTGGGAAGAGTCGAAGAGCTGTCTACATGAGTCTGTCACATGGTAAACTTATAAATACTGGCTTCTGGGACTTATGAATGAAAAACAGAAGTCATGCAAATACTGCGAAGAACTATTAAAATATGAGGATACTATCATTAGGAATATATTTGATTGGTGGAAATGAAACCACTCAAAAGCAGTTCAAAAAATTACCCATGCAGATCCTCATAGGTTCTATATCACAACCCTGGGCAAAATTGATTGGTCACCATAATCTGAACTCTTTCGTTTTCTTTATATTAAAGTGATCTTGGAGACAGTTCACCGTGATGATAGTGAATGAATCAGTCCGATTAGACAAGTTTTGCTATGGCGAATCGTTTAATATTCTATAGGTCACACTACTTTGGTTCAATTTTATAGAAATCTGCTTAAGTGAGAGGGTAGACTAGTGGTTACAAAAGACTGGGGAAGAGGGAGAGGTGGGCAGAAAGAGAAAAGAAAACACAGAGAGAAGTCAGCTCTAGTGCTCTGAAGCAGGGTGTCACCGCTATAAATTTGTGGAATTTTCAAGACCTATAAAGCAAGACTGAAAAGTTCCCAACAAAAAGCAATAACAAATGCTTGAGAAGTTAAAATATTAATTTCCTTAATATGCTCATCACACAATAAGTATGTGTATCAGATTATCATACAAATATTTATCCAGTTTTTAAAAAATGTATTTTGGGTATTCCAAGCTTCTGGGATAATATCCAAATATCAGTGAGTGCATACTATGTGTGTTCTTTTGTGATTGGGTTACCTCACTCAGGATGATACTTTCTAGTTCCATCCATTTGCCTAAGAATTTAATGAAGTCATTGTTTTAAATAGCTGAGTAGTACTCCATTGTGTAAATGTACCACATTTTCTGTATCCCTCCCTCTGTTGAAGGACATCTGGGTTCTTTCCAGCTTCTGGCTATTATAAATAAGGCTGCTATGAACATAGTGGAGCATGTGTCCTTATTACATGTTGGGGCATATTCTGGGTATATGCACAGGAGTGGTATAGCTGGGTCCTCAGGTAGTACTATGTTCAATTTTCACAGACCACAAGAAGCTCAAGAAGAAGGAAGACCAAAGGGTGGATACTTCAGTCCTTCTTAGAAGGGGAACAAAATACCCATGGGAGGAGATACAAAGTGTGGAGCAGAGACTGAAGGAAAGGCCATCCAGAGACTGCCCCACCTGGGGATACATCCCATATACAGTTACCAAACCCAGACACTATTGTGGATGCCAAGAAGTGCTTGCTGACAGGAGCCTGATATAGCTGTCTCCTGAGAGGCTCTGCTAGTGCCTGACAAATACAGAGATGGATGCTCTAAGCCAACCATTAGACTGAGCACAGGATCTCCAATGGAGGAGCTAGAGAAAGGACTGAAGGAGCTGAAGGGGTTTGCAGCCCCACTGGAGGAACTACAGTATCAACCAATGACTAATCCCCAGAGCTCCCAGGGACTAAACTACCAACCAAAGAGTACACATGGAGGGACCCATGGCTTCAGCTACATATGTAGCAGAGGATGGCCTTGTTGGACCGCAATAGGAGGAAAGGACCTTGGTCCTGAGAAGGCTCGATGCCTGAGTGTAGAGGAATGCGAGGACAGGGAAGTGGGAGTGGGTGGGTTGGTGAGCAGGGAAGGGGAATGGGACAGGAAGTTTTCTGATGGGAAACCAGGAAAGGGAATAACATTTGAAACGTAAATAAAGAAAAAATCTAATAAAAAAGAAAAGAAAAGAAGATGCTCTACAGCCTATAACAGAGATAATGTGGAACAGGCCCATATTTCTATCTGATCTTTTCACAATAGCAAGAAAATCAAACTAACCACACATGTCTATCAATTGATGAACGGACAATGAAAATAAGTCACAATGGATATACTATGGAATATGCAACGGAATTCTGTTCAGTCATGAACAAACATGACTTTGGGAAATTTGCAGGAAACTGGATGGAATTGGAAAACAGCATATCAACCCAACCAAATCCAGGATTAGATAGATAAATACCATATACTCTCTCTTCTTTGTGACTCCTAGCTTCTGACCATTAAATATATATATATATATATATATATATATATATATATATATATATGGATAAAGGCTAGGAAACTAGAAAGGGTGCATGGCAAAAGGGGAGGGATGGATACTGGGAATGAAAAAGGTACAGAGGAAGAAAGGGGTAGCAGAGATATGTGGGTGCATGGGAGAGAGAGAGAGAGCTAAAACCAAACATGCATGAAAAAAATCACGTGGAACCTGTTACTTAGCAAACACATTTTTAAAAAGTATATATATTTTAAAGAATCAAGAAGAAAAATGAACAATGCATATCTACAGCAGTAGTCTTTGAACCGGAACACCAATTCCAAGAAGAAATGGAAGAAAGAGGTTGCCATTATGTAGACTCTATGGTTAGTTGCTTTAGGTCTGTGGACGAAGCTCCCTATGGTGTCTGTAAGTCAGAAATACAAATGCCTACCTTCAGAAATACAGTCAGCCTCCCAGGGATGGTGTGGGTCAGGTACTTGACCCATGGTACATTGGGATGGCTCAGTAACCAAAATTTTCCCATCATTAATGCCTACTGGGACCCCATTTCCAGGTAGCCATACCCAAGAACCGTGCATGACACTACAGGACAGCAAGTAGAGGTTTCATATCACAGTAAGGAAGGAGTCAGCCAACTACGTCAGGAGAGATGGATATAGCCATTGTTTTTATGAATAAAGTTTTATTGGACCACTGCCACACCCTTCATTTGTGTTTCATTTATGTCTGTCTTCATGCCGCAAGACACAGCTCAGTGATGGGGACAGAGAGCATATGGCTTGCGAAGCCTACAATACTTACCATCTGTCCCTTCACAGGAAAAGTTTGACAACCTCTATTTTAGAGACACTTTCGCTTCATCATCTGCCACACCATCAAGCTAGCCTCATGAAGCCATTAAAATACACTCTGGAATGACAACCTCCACAGATGTGGAGGCCAGGGGAAAAAGCAGTCTCTTTACAGCAGCATGGATACTTTCTCAGGGAAGGGAGGAGAAGGAACATCCTGGTAGCTTTTACGTTCCAAAGCCATTAATACGTGTATATGTATGACTACCTGGTAGGCAAATTGCCAGCTGCCTGCTAATATAATGAACGCATGCTAATATCATAGAAGAAGCTATAAAGCCTATCTCTTTCCTAAGTGGGTTTCCTCAACATTAGATGAATAAGATACCCTTCACAAATGTAATTTATTTTACTTGCTTGCTCTTAACGACAAATGCCTGTCAGACTTCAAAGATTTCAACCTCTGGTAGATAGCTGCTACTCTGCTGATTGCATAAAGGAAGCCAAAAAGTAACTTTCTGCCAAGAAGAATGGACATATTTCTTTATCGCTGTGGTTTGCAAAAGTACTTAGCATTCCCAGGTGAAGCCCACAATGGTTCCCAAACATTTGGTCTTGATATTCCTTTATATTCTTAAAAATTATTGGGCAATCTCCAGACTTTTTGTGTGGATTGTATTAGTTAACAAACGCCACATAATAAAACTTACACCTTGAAGAATATTCACTTGGTTTGCTATTTTTTTATAATGACAAAACCCCACAAAGGAGAACAAAGTGACATTTAATCGGAAAAATAAAAGTATTTTCTAAATTCAAGAAGCTAGTGAGGAGCATATTATTAAAGGTTTGTACACAGCAGCTCGATGACTGAAATGAAAGAGAGAGGAGCTTGGGTTCTCACAAGTGCTCCTGTACTCAGAGAGGCTCAGTCACCCTCCGGAACATCTCTTTGTTCATGAGCAAGAGAGTGAGAATTGAGAGAAAAGCTGTCTTAGTGTTACTATGGAAACAGGTTTAGGGATTCCTGTGGAGGGGGCAGGGATACTGCACCTTCCTTTGACAACTGCTGACCTCCAGCATATATACCCAGCCTCCTTTGCCTGGCTTCCGGATTCTCTGAGCCAAGGGTCCTATCTCCTGAAAGCAATCTAGTTTATATGTGAACCAGGAACTTCACTGGGTCACTCTCTGTCCCTGATTTTTGTTTGTTTGTTTTTTGAGTGTGTGCTTGTTGCTTTACATCTCAGAATCTCAATTTGTCATCTATAAAAGAAGGCAGGTGGAGAGAGCAGTGTGTTTTTAACCTGTGGTGTTTAAATGCTGGCAGGTTACCAGAGTTACTAGCAGCCCAGGGAATCGAATTTTCTGCAACATGGATGAACTGGATAGAGCCCATTTCCACCACATATTTATGCTGTAGTTTTTAAATGTATGTGGAGATCAGTTACTTTAATATTACTCACTAATATAATAAAATTCAAGAACTTATTTGTCTGACAGATGCTTTTAGTCATTGATTTCTAGCCAGTGAATATATTAGATGACCACATAAGTGGTCACAAAATTGTTTAAAGCTAAAGAACTAGAAAGGAATCTTCCTTGAGAATTTCCAGAAACTATATATATATATATATATATATATATATATATATGTATGTATATATATATATATGTATATATATATACATATATATATATATATATATATATATATATATATATAATGTCACATTTCCAAAGATGGCTGCCACAATGTTTGGGGTACACATATTTCCTATTTCCATGGTGCTACTCTCCTATAGACCTGGAGTCTAATTCCCAGCTAGCTTCTTATGTCTGGTGGTACAGGACTCCTAAGACTGAGTCAGTAAATAGTTTGAAGTTCCTACTAGTTCTTGGGACACTCTTTCTGGGAGAAGCCAGGTACACTGCAGGACATCTATTATATAGGTACTCTACTGGCTGTCCTGGCTGTGCCCAGCCTCTGGCCAACCCACATGCCAGGCATGAGCAACCTCTGGGAACCATGTGGAACATGACAGAAGCTCTTTAATATAAACAAGTGTTCAGATGACAAAGGGAAACTGTTGAAGCCCCTTAAAGCCACCAGAGCCCCTATAAACCTTAAGACACTCTTGACCTGTAACGTCAGCCTCTGAGAGAACAAATTAGAAGTACTTAGAGGATGGTGTGTTGAAAGAAACCATTGTGAGCTACTAAAGGAGCAAACTCCAACTATTATACTTCTGCAAAAAGACTGAAAAGCATTTTGCGACGTTTTCTGAAACTGGAGAGACACTGGGAAAGGAGAGGGCTAGGATTTAAATTCCATCCCCTATCATGGCAGCCACAGCAAGATCTCTGAACATTAACAGATACCACTTGGTAAAGGAATCATATTAACTACTTAAGACATAAAAACAAAAGACAAAAAAACACTGGGTGGTACTTAGTTTGTGGGGCTGAAGAAATAGCTCAGGTGATAAAGAGCTTAGAATGTGTGGGGACTGTGTTTAATCTGTAGAACCTGTGGAAAAACCTGCATGTGATAACTATATGGTAAGACTATTGCTGAAGACACCAGCCACATTGACTGCAGAGCGTAGAGTGCTCAGTTGAGAACTGACCAGGAAATTCTCTACCCAAAAGCTAGCTTTCACAGAGCTGAAATGTGCTATGCAGGCTTCTGGAGGGGAGAAAGGACGTTGATGATCTTATCTAGCATGGAACCCTCCATGCTACAATACCAACCTACTAGACAAGATATACCCCCTTTATAATAGTGCTAAAATGATTTACGGGATAACCAATGGCTCTCTTGATTGGCTATGAAGGCTGTTCTACAAAAGGAAATTCATGTCTGGTCCTATACATATGCTTAAAACCAATGGGCACTGAAGTCACAGCCCTAGGGAAGCTTGGTGCTGTTCTGCTAAATGGGTGTCGAAATGCCGTCCAAGTACTCATCCATAGACTTGAGCTGCTCATAATAGACTCAAGGTGCTCTCATGCTTACATCATAGGCTTGAGATGCTCTCAGACTTGGGGAGAGAAGCTTCTTTCTGCAATGGGTGGTGGTTAATGTAGGGGCTCAAAACTAGTCCAAGTGTTGAGAGTTAGTGATGGAGCATGCCCAGCCATACATACCCTCATACACATGTATACACATATACACACTCACACGCACTCATACACACTCACACACACTCATACACATGTACACACACATATTCACACACATCCATTCTCTCTCTCTCTCTCTCTCTCTCTCTCTCTCACACACACACACACACACACACACACACACACACAGGACTAATTAAGCATAGACTGACATGGGATTGGATCTTCAGTTTTATCGCTTACTATCAGGATGCAGTAGCCATGGAAACACCTTGTAAACTCCTTCTGTAGGGAATGGGGCTGGCTGACGTTATAGGCTTCTGAACTCCAATGTCCATCTTTGCATTCATCCCATGGCCAGGCTGCCTAGGGCTGCTCTGTCCAGTATTGAAGTACATAGGAGACACTAAGGCAGGCCCTCGGCCGGGAGACACAGCTCTGGAGCTTACGATGGCTTTGCGGAACCTCTCTTGGTCTGGGTAGCATTCTAGGAGACTTTCCATGCATACTTGCTCCCCTCTCTCTCCTTGAGGGTCAGAATTTCCTCATGACCTGTCAGTTGCCCCAGCTTTTCCTTTCTGCAACCCACTGGAATTTCTGCAGATATAATCCTTGTGTCTTTAATCCTGCCTTGGTGTCAGAGGCTCTGAACTGTGACACGGGGAAAGCTTAGTCTAGTTGCTCATCTTTTAATCTCTTTCTTCACCTGCAATCATACTACCCTTCACCTGGGAATTGTACAAGAGACTAATGAGACAGTGTATGCAAAGCTCTTAACCCTGCGCTTGGCAAACACCGATCTTATTCCTGTGCAATTGTTCTCCCTCCCACAGCCTTTTTTTCCTTTAGAATGGCCCTAATGAGTGGGGGAAAGTCATATTTTCTTGGGCACAGCTGACCTATGGTGTTTGGAAACAAATCAAGATGTGTTACCACATGGCCGTGTGTTCATTACAGGCCCTTCCCCTCCTTCTTGACTGCTTCTCCATTTTGGGGAAAGCCTCACCCTCTCGACCTCTCTGAAGTCTTTGGTGTGTTTAATAATGTGGGTTGAAAAGGAAAAAATAGCTGCGAGGAAGAATCTGATTAAGCCGTGTGTCCTGGCTTTATTACTTCCTTCAGTGCGGTCAATGCGGACCGTTTTACCTTATCATCCAATTTCCGTGCGTTGAATGCAAGCTCCACGTAGTCATCATTGCCCGATAGCTCTTCAGCAATCACCTAAGAGAAAAGCACACAGGAGCTGCTCAGCCCAGGAGCCTATCCGCACTTTTGAGTCATTTTGGTCTCTAAATGAACAAACACAGACGTTGGGTAAGACGTTTCTCCACATTCCTTATGCATTCATACACCATTTCCAGCTCTGGAAGGGCGCTCACTAGAATACACAGCAAGCAGTGGGATGACTAACTTTCAAACCCTGCGTGTGAAATATGAGATGGACCTGGGCTGTGGGTAGAGCTATCAGGAGGAGCAACTAAGAAAAGCTTCCTAGCTGGGCTTGGGGATGCATGCTTTTAATCCTAGCCTTTAAAAGGCAGAAGTAGCCAGATCTCTGTGAGCTCCAGGCTAGCCTGATCTATACAGCAAGTTCCAAGTCAGCCAGGGCCATATAGTAAGACCCTGTCTCAAAACAAACAAATACACAGACAAACCCCTCCAAACCAACCAAACAACTAAAATCATTAAAGAACACCTACCCTTTCGTTACCAAGTCACTAGAGTCATTAATTTTTGATCAATTTATTCATTACTGGTGTCACAAAGGAACCTAATTTGGGCATTTTTATTTTATTTTATTTTATTTTAAATCGGGACAAAAACTTGCTGAAATAGCTACTGTCTATAGAACCAAGCAAGAGAGCTCTGATTTGTTGCCTAATAAAGATTGCTCAGGATAGGCTCTTCTTGGGCAGAAAACCAAACCTTGAACTAAATCCTTATAAAACAAAAATATTTTGTAGGAAAATGAGAGAGAGAGAGAGAGAGAGAGAGAGAGAGAGAGAGAGAGAGATTTCTATCTGAAAACCCTAGCCAATTCCACATTCTCACTGTGTTCAACAAAGTTAACTTTTTTCTCTTTCACACTCTATCTTGTGATTGCAGAAACTCTCAGTAGAAGTGAGTGATCGCCCGTTCAAACGTACTTTCCTTCCCATTTTCTCTAAGGGTAGAAGGATCAAATTGGTTTACCAAGAAAGAAAAAGATGAAAGGGGGGGAAGGAGAGAGAAGCCGTGGGTAGTTCAGTTAGTTCCCAGCAGGCCGAGGCACTATACTAGAGTCTCTTTTGGACTTGTGAGTGCAAGGTGTGTGTCACCTGGCACCACTACAGGGCCAGCTTACCGTGATGGAGGATTTCCCCGCTGTGTTCCCATGCTTCAGCAGGGACTTGGAGAGCTTTCTCTGGGATACGATCTGCAAAAGGAAACAGAAAGACGACGTTACGCATGCGACTACAGGCCTATTTTTAAACATTCCCCTCTGCAAAATGCTTCACCGATGACAGCTCCACCTGAAATCATCTGTGTCCTCTTATGAGTCCAGCTTTGTTCCTGGGCCCCTCTCAATACCAATTAATCCCCACTTCCTCCTTCTGTGTGAGCTGGAAGGGAGGGGATTTAGATAACCCATTTGGGAGGTGGTGCGATTGTTGTTCATATCAGAACGAGGAGGGCAGTGTGGAGCGAGAACATGAAGATAACAGGAACAAAGCTTCAGGATCATCGGAAATTAGCATCAAATCATTGCAAAGTAGGCGCTGGGAGAGGAGGAGGTGTAAATCCATTCTTGGGGCTCTAGGGCAACAACAGCATGGGTGCCGAGCTGGGGGGTGGGGAAGTCTGTTCATGTAAAGCCCCACCTGTCACACATATTCTGTTGCTTTGTGCCAGGCTGGAGGAGACCTCAGGCCATGCCTTGGAATGAGAAAGTCAGAGTGACAAGGACTCACCCTGGTTGCAGCTGACATCTGAGGCCAACAAATAATAAGGTTTGCTTGGCTTCAAGGCTAAAGGAGGTGTACCTGTCACAAGACCTTGAATTTGATTCCTTTTACCCTGTGGCAGGGTCACCGCTGCAGACCTTCGCACACAGCAAAAGGGTGGTGAACGGAGAGAGCAAATGGGAGTGGAAGCCCCCTGGGTTAGCAGGGCTGGAGCACAGGGACATTCGCACCACTAGGAATCTGCTCTGCATCCAGCCCTGGGTCGAGGGAGGGCAGACTCCTCTAGCGAGGATAACAGCAGTGTCCAACAGCATAGCTCTCTATGTTCAGTAAAGCCCCATGTTCACCAAATAGTCCTCAGTTTTTAGGAAAGCCCAGAGTTTCATTTAAGCAAATAGGCCCAAAGCCAGGAAAATAAACATGTAAGCCAGTGTTGTAGCGAGTGTATAATCAGCTGTATTTCAAAAATACTCATTTGGAGACCAGAAATGCATTTGTCATGAGGCTGCTTGCAGGGAAAACACTCTCAGAATTCTTTTTATAATCTGCTCTGAAATTGGTGCAGTCGCAAATATTTATTGACTATCTTCTATGTGTCAAACATTAGTTCTTGTGCTACAAGGGTGGAGAGAAATCCATTAAGATATATTTATAACACTTATTTTGTTTTGCTTTGTATTTTTGAGACCGGGTTTCTTTCTGTAGCCCTGGCTGTCCTGGAACTCACTCTGTAGACCAGGATGGCCTCAAATTTAGAGATCTACCTACCTCTGCCTCCCGAGTGCTGGGATTAAAGTTGTGTGCCACCACTACCTGACTACATTTAAAAAAATTTTTAATTTAAGTAAAATTACTTCTCTATCCCTGGTCATTTTCTCTCTTCTAGATCCTCCCAGCAACTTCCCCTTAAGCCCCTCGTATGTCTTACATAGCTTCATTTTCTTTGATTGTTGTTATATCATTGATATTTATTTATATGGTTATATATGTATGCGTATGCATGACTATGTCTGGATACAATCTACTGAGTCAGTTTTTGTGGTCTTTGTGTATATGGAATCAAGGCTGACCACTCTACATTGGACAACCAATGAGTGGGCTCATCCCTGGGAGAGACCAATTCTTCCAGCAACTTTAGGAAGGGAGGCGGAGCGGCGCATTGGGCTGAAAGGAGGGGGCTTTTATTTTTTTAGAGCCACGTCAGTGAGAAGGAGGTGGGACTGTTGGGAGTGGTGCAGCTGGAACAAGTTTGGAGACCCATGGTGTGGAAGGCTTGAGGGAGGTGGTCGAAGTAGGTTCCTGCATGGGACTAAGGGGGAAAAGTTCTGCGGTCCAGGCATAGGCTTAAGGAAGCCATAGTTCCTGGGGGGACAGGCGTGACATGATGAGCTGTTAAGGAGTGTTGGAGAGGCTGATGGGTTCTGTAACAGGAAGGAGCATTGAGTCCTCCCAGCCAGGGCAGGCTGGACTCTGCAAAGTGGGCGGGGCTGACATGGGAGTGAGTAAGCCGTTGTCCAATGGGCAAGGAGAAAGGAGGAGGGGGCGGCGCTTCTGGAGCTTTCCTGGAGCTAAGGCAAACCGGAAGGAAGCCAGTGTGCCCAGGCCCTGTCTGGGACTTGAGATGACTGAGGATTGGGTTTAAACTTTGCTCTAGCCATCTCCCAGCTGTTTTGGAGAATCCCAGGCCTATGACACAGTGTCCCCACGTGTCAAACAGTGTCCCTGGGGTCAAACAGTGGCGGATGGAGAAACCGTAGAAAGGACTTCTCCAAATTCAAAGGCTCTTGAGAACAAAGTCCTGGTCTACACTCAGTGCCACTCAAAGCCTTTGAGCATAGCGATACCTAACCACTCAAAGCCTTTGAGCATAGCGATACCTAACGTGGCTGTAAAGACTGACCAGCTCTACAAAAGGAAAGCCGGAGACGGTCCAGCAGCTTCCCCGTCTGCTGCATGAAACTGCCAGGATGCTTTGTTTTGTTTTTGTTTGTTAGGCGTGGTCCTAGAAATTGTATTAGCAAACCCACGGGAAGGTGGGAAGCGGCAAAAACAAATGTCGGTGCCCAGGGTTGGAGGGAGAGCTCGGCTGGCAAAGCGCTTCCTGCGCAAACATGAGGTCCTGAGTCCAGTCGCTAGTACCCACGTACTCAAAGCTGCTGCGCACAGCAGCGCAGGCCTGAAATCCCAGTGCTGGGGAGGGAAGGGAAGGTGGATCCCGGAGCAGACTAGCCGGCTAATCTAGAAGAACCAGTGAGTTCTTCTCACTGGGTTTAGGGAAGAGCCTTGTCCTCCAAAGTAAGGTAGAAAATAATGAGAGAAGAGACTCAACTTGGATCTCTGGCATTTGCACACACACACACACACACACACACACACACACACACACACACACAGAGAGAGAGAGAGAGAGAGAGAGAGAGAGAGAATTCCTAAATAAAGCTGGGGGTCAGAAAGGGGGCAACATTGTTATTAGAACACTTCCTGTTGATTAGGGACATCGAATTCCTTGGGACAAGTTTGATCTTTGCTGTCAGGATATCTGATTTCTTTTTCTCCTTATTTCTTCTTTGTGCATGACTACTAACCAACCAAGACCAACAAGGACCAACAACGACCAAACAACAACCTACGCCACCTCTGGGGGGGTCACTAGCATATATATATATATACCCTCTGAAGAGTCCCCAGAATTCCAAATGTCACACAACCACAGAAACTTATGCAGCTGGCAAAATCATATCCCTGCTAGAATATGAAGCAAATCGTAGTCAGCTGCTGTGGATAATCTGAAGCAGCCCCACATCCCACACCTGGGACTAAAACAAAACACATTCTTACAATATATCTGTGATTTTTTAAAACAAAAACAAAAACAAAAACAAAAACGAAAAGCCCCAAAGTCCCCAAATTCTCACTATAGTGCATAATGTGATCAGCTTTTAAAGATGTACTTAAAGGGACTTTTAAGCTAAGTTGTCCTGGTGGAGGTTCACCAAGGAGAAAAACTTGTAGGACTTAAGAGAGGCACAACCTGCCTCCCCCAGCTTTGGTTTTGGGGATTAAAGCTAAGGCTTTTTTTTTTTTTTTTTTTTTTTTTTATCCCTGAGTTACATCCTTCAACCTCAGTTTTACATTTTATCTTGAGAGAGGCTCTCAGTAAGTGGCCCAGGTTGTCCTTGAACTCATTCTGTAGATCAGGCAGCCTTTGGACCTGAGAGTCCCTTGCCTCAGTCTCTTGGGCAGCTGGAATTAGAAGTGGGTACCATGAGGTCACGCTAGAAAAACACGATTCTGAAGCTGTCTTGAGCATGCAGGAGAGAGGGTGGCAGTGTGCCTGTGCACTTAGACAAACTAAGTATTGTCTTCAGCCTTTAAGGCAGTGGCTCTCAGCGTGTGGGTCATAACCCCTTTAGGGATTGAAGGACCCTTTCACGGGGATAGCAGTAAGACCATCTGCATATCAGATCTTTACATTACGATTCACAACAGCAGCAAAACTGCAGCTATGAAGCGACAAAAATAATTTTATGGTCCGGGGTCACCACAAGATGCGGAACTGTCCTAAGGAGCCACGGCATAAGGAGGCTGACAACCAACGCTTGAAATGGACCGTCCTAGGGAGGCTGACTCAGAAGGATAGAGTAGGCAACGGGACCAGTGGGTGATCTATTGGTTTGGGCTTTCTGCCTTAAGCATTCTATTAAGTAGGATTCTAATTACTTCGGTGTAATTACAGGCTTTTGCCCTTTCCCTGGCTTCATTAGCAAGAGTTGGAGTGAAGGAGAGGGATTTAAGGTTTAAATCCTTCGGAGCACTAATTTCTCACCTTTGCTTCATTACTATGTACGGCTCCATCACCATCCCAAATGACGCCGTTCAGTGACTAGACAGAAGCCACTTGGTCCCTCATCCCAGCCCTGCCTGCCACACCATAGGCAGTCAGGGAGACAAGAAAGAGTGGTTCACTTAGCTCAGTGTCCAGTCCGTCACATTCTAACGGGGGAAGGGCATGCAACAGCTTTTCAACCACTGCCTCGTCTATGCCAAGGCTGGTAATCCAGTATCAGCAGTCTACACGGCTGGACTCTATAGACTTCGCAGTTTTAAAATGAAAGATGTTAACCCAACTTTGGGATAGACCGAGTGTCCTCATTGTCACCAGTTAAAGGTCGCATACTATTTAAGAGTCATAATAAACACAACCTAGAGAGCTGTAACCATGTGGCAGCTGCTCCTGTAAAGGGCCCATGAGTACTGACAGACTTAGTTCTCATGGCAGCCCTTGAAGCACTGCTATATGCTCACACGCAGCTGAGAACTGAGGCGTGAAGAGCCTGTGGGTTGCCAGGGCTGACCATCTAGCAAAGAACTACAGACATGAAGCTTAAAGCAAGAGCAATTACTCTTACGGGGCTCTAGAGGGCAGAAGTCTGAAACCAAAGAAAGGGCTTGCAGGGCCATGTTTCCTCAGAGGATCGTGGGCCATTCTGAATCTTGTCCCTTCCGCTTCTGGAGCCTTCTCTGTTCCTCTGCTTTTTCACTGAGAGCTGATTCACTCTCCTTCCTCTAGGTGGATTAGCTGATTCTCCTAAAGAGGAGAATCTCTCCTCTCCTCTTCTGCGTCTCTCTCACAAAGACCCGTGTTAATGGCTATGGGACTCTCACTCAGGGTCTCTTCATCTTGAGATCATTCACTACAAGCGATAAAGGCTTTTGCTAATTGGGGTCATGCTCACAGGACATGGGCACAGGTTTTGGAGGCTATCATTTAGCTCGTGACAGAAAGCTAACTTACTAAGACTTTCACAGCCAGTAAGGGAATGTGGGATCTGAATCCAGATAATCAGGTTACAGCATCCATGTTCATTGGAGTGTTATGCCTTCCAGGCATCACTGGAGCATTACTACACAATGTCACTATACCATCTACACCAAGCATTGCAAGGAGGCTCTAGATGCCAGCCCAGGTGTGGGGCCTTAAGGAGCTTCATCAGCTGTACCTCAGTTTCCTAATCTGGGAATTTATGATAATTTCTATCACTCGTGTTCCTCAAGTGCATAATGACCAATTACAAGATTCCAGAACCAGGCACCAGGTGCTTCCAACATGCTCTCTTGCCTTCTATCCCATCCAGTCAGTCCCAACTTAGAGATAATTACAGTCATCTATTGGCTTAGACTAAGGTCTGGAGGTAGAAGGGGTGTGTGTCTGAGGCATTGAAGACACCTCAGCCAATTGACAATTGATAAGGGTCTCATGATCAGGTGATAGGTGGGGTGGGGAGAGGGAGGTGAGGGAAGACTTCCAGGTCTCCTTTCTCCAGCATCTGGGAGGATAGGGGTACCATTCACTGCATGGGCCCCTCTAGAGGAAGGATGGGTGATAGAAGAGGCCCTGGAGAAATCAAGGGAGACAGTGAACTTGGATTGGGGATATTGAATCTGAGATGTCTGAGAGCTATCCCTGGAGTTATTACCTATATTGTTGGATATCTCAGGAAGTGTCCTGGCCTGGAAATCTCCAGTGCAGAAATAATGAATGGAAAAGAAGGGACAGATAGGGATTATAAGAAAGGGAAATAAGGCAGGGCTAAGAGTGAGGCAGCTGTCTAGGTAGAGCCCTTAGCAATGTCATCATGCTACACTTTACCCCCAACCCTTGGACAAACCCACTAGTGGGGAACTGACCTCCAGGTCCATGGTGGACTGGGGAATGGCATTCAGCCTTCGGCATTCTCCCTGCTCACAGGGTCTGTATGGGGAGTTGACATTTAATTCATGGAAGGATCTGTCTTCTCATTCATGTGGTGTTAAAGTTTCAAAGAGAGACTCATTCAGAAAGGAGACATTGCAGCTATTACTGAGAATCTAGTAGAGGGGACCTTTATGCACCAAGCAGGGATGTGTGTAAGTCGGTGCAATGTTTCTGCGTGGATCTCCAGCAATTAGTGTCAATGGCCTTAAAATCTGTGCCAAAAACTTTCCTGTTAACTTGTTCTAGAAGAAAAGCAGTATCTTTGGAGCTACAAGGTCCATCGAGTATGATGCTCATCCAAGTGATGTTAATAATGACAGACTTAATGTCTATAAATTAGAACATGCTACATCAATTTTTTCCAAATAACCCTTAATATAAATTAAGCAAAGGCATGTGCCTTGACGATGACATGCTCACTACATATTTATTGTAAAACGTCAAGCAACAAGGATAGAGACATGTCTCAGATAGAAGAGAGCAAATCTAGCCTGCATAATGCCCTGGGCTTAATCCTTAGCCCTAAAACTTCAGGGTCATCTTCAGAATAGAGCGTTCAAGGCTGGCAAGAAACACATGACTACCCAACAAAACAAAACAGAGCAACAACAACAAAATGAAACAAGACAGCAGTAACAAGCATGCGCAAGTGACAGAGTATTTAGAAGAAGAGCTGTCGGGCTTGCTTCTTCACCTTGCTGGGGAGACAGTAACCCCCCAGAGCTCTGGAAATTAAAATCCTCTTGCGAAATTGCAAAAAAAAAAAAAAAAAAAAGAAGAAGAAGAAGAAGAGCTGTGTGTACATGCATCATGGAAGAAAATCTGTAATGTATACCAAGGTACTTGATAATTTTCTCTCAGGAGTAAAATAAATGTTGAGTTCTGAGCTGGTAATACCTTACATGCAGTATAACAATGAGATAAAAAAAACAAAACAAGAAAAAGACAACAAAAACAACACCCCTCCCATAAAGTCATTTTCTACAAATAACACAGTTGAGGGATGCACAGTCTTTCTTGACTTAAATAGATTTCATAGTGAAGATCTTGGGTGTTTGTAGAAAGATCCTGGGGGGTCAACCCTTGCAATCCTTACACAGAGCTGAAGGAGGGACATGGAATTCGGGCACAGATCATTCAGAATCTGTCATAGTCCCACTATCTCATAAACTCATGCAGCTGAAGATTTAAAGGCCTCACCCCATTATGAGCCTAATTGGCAGATGGCACAGGCTTGTGGGTGTCCTTACTTGGGGATCAGCTCGTCTCTAGAACTTGAACCAAAAGTCCTATCAAGGAGGGTCATGGTTGTGTGCCAGGTGCAGAACTGCTCTGTGGTTGAGACACGGATCTGCTCTAAGAGCCAGAAAGCTGGGGCTGAAATCGTGGCCTCTGCACTGGCAAAGCACGTGGACACAAGCGAGTTCTTCCAAGGTTCAAGTGCATAGCACACAAAGGAGGCATGGTGCCTTCTGAGGTTTGATGAGGATTGAGTAATTGTGCACGTGTTTCAGCATGGAGTCTAGAAGCAGTATTGGCTCTCCGTGTTTCCTGTTAGCATTTAGTAAATCTATTATTCGATAAGAGATGAATAAATATATAGACAAAATAGATCCATGGACTGAATGGGGCAAAATACTCCAAGGTACTTAAATATTCTGGTCCAGGAGTATTTGCGATAAATATTCACAAATGGAGTGCCAGAGAGCTGCCTAAGCTAGGAAAAAGGTATTTTTCAGACACAGGAGTCAATACGCCAACTTGGGGAGGAAAGTGTCTCATGCTAGACCTCCGTGGCTAGTTTCACAGTTGCAGTACTCAGGAAGAACAGCACATTTTTTTTGTTTAACTTTACAGAGTTGGGCTAGAGAGAATGGCTCAGCAGCTAAGAACACTTGCTCCTCATTGGACTGGGGTTCGATTCCCAGCACCCACATCGAGACTCATAACTGCCTGTAACTCCAGTTCCAGGGAATCCGATAGGTATGCACGTAGTGCGCGTGCGCGCGCGCACACACACACACACACACACACACACACACACACACCTGTAGACAGAACACCCAGACACATACATTATAGTAAAATAAAGTTAAAACTATTTACACGGTTGTAGAAATTGCATTCCATTCAGTGATGGAATGGTGGGCCCATGTTGAAATCAGCTCATCTTAGTTTTGATTGGAGCTATGCTTTCAGTGTGATCTTGGGTGAGGGAGTTGAGCTTTCACAGCTGACTCTTTGTCTATCAATTAGAGACAATGGTGTTCTCATTTGACACAATACTTCCTGATAGAATAAGGCTTCATGGAAATTGGTCTCTTCTTCTTCTTCTTCTTCTTCTTCTTCTTCTTCTTCTTCTTCTTCTTCTTCTTCTTCTTCTTCTTCTCCTCCTCCTCCTCCTCCTCCTCCTCCTCCTCCTCCTCCTCCTCCTGCTTTCTCTTCTTCTTTCTAATCCCCTCCTCCTTCTTAATTAACACTTAGAAGGAGCCAGTGGGAAGGCCTGAGGATTTCTCAACTGTTTTAATATTTTTCTTATTAAGGATATGAAACAAGAGGCCAAAAGAAGTATAGATCAGGAACACGAGGGGAACAGCTGTGAATCCAAATATCTCATGTAAGTTTTTGCTTTGCCAGTTTGCAGGCTTCTATTCTTGCCCAAGTGTTGTTGATGTTGATGTTGTTGTTGCTATTGTTGTTGTTATTGTTGTTGATGATGATGGTTGTAGAGGTAGCAATGATGCTAGTGATCATTATGCTGCTGCTGCTGCTGCTCCTGCTGCTGGTGGTAATGATGATAGTAGTGGTGGTGATAATAATGATTAAGATGGGATTGTAGTTATGGTGGTGATGGGGTGATAATGATGTTGACAATAGTGATAATTATTGATGTAGGTAATAACATTGATGGTGATGGTAATGACTGTGGTAGTGGGGGGCGATATAATGGTTATGATGATTAGTGGTGGTGAGAGTGTTGATGGTGGTGATGGTACTAGTGTTGATGATAATGGTGGTGGCAATGATGACTATATCATCAATAGCACCAAGACCATAAATGCCAGCCAGATCTAAGATCAGCTCTTTGAAATGGTCAGCTATGAAAGTGATTTATTACTATGAGGTGACCACAAAATTATATTCAAATTGCTCAATTGTTCAAATTGGGGCACTTTAAAAATGAAAGAAAAATGTGGTTAATTAAAACAAGGTGATGTGTTTAAGTTAAAATGGCCTTGGCAAATGAAACTGCAGGCTACAGTCTCATTATATGTCTCTCTCATGAAAGGGCATACAGTCCCCTTCCATAGAAGTATTGAGAAGAGTGCACACTCCTCAGAGCAGGAGAGAGCCTGCATTGTCTCCTTGGTTCTCAGATGTTCGATTACACTAGGGCCCTGTCAGCAAATTAACTGCAACAGCAGAATTCTTGCTTTGAATTTCAGCAGAGGGAGAGAGGTTGGCAGGATTTTTGCTCCTTCATTCCTCTGACTGGTGAGGTCAAGAGTGTTGCCCTGGGTCTCCGTGTAGGCAGATGCTGAGGAAGCAGGAGTCAGGGGTGGCGTCAGCTTACTCTGGACCTCTGGGAGCTAGGACTCAGGAGTGTGCACCTTGGATGACCTGGACTAGTGCACAGAGAAGCCCCAGAGACCCATGTTCCATGCAAAGCAGAGCTAATTAATTCATACCTGGCTTCATTCTGTCCTGGGATCTAAATCCAGGACTCTTGGGAGTGACTTTGTAAACCTAGCAGGCATTTTTCTCCCTCTTAACTTTATTCGATTAATTCAAAAGACAAATATTAAGTTTCTCAAATTCTGCCTGCATTGGCTCTGGGAGACTCTCACGACCCCTTTGCAGAGGCAATGGTGGTTTTTTACTTATACTCATTGTTTGTTTTTATGTGTGAATATGTGTGGTATATGGTTTTGTATATTTGTATGTGTGTATGTCTATGTGCATGTGTGCCCACACATGTGTGTGAATGCACATGGAAGCCCGGGGTTGATGTCAGGCATCTTCTCCAATCGCTCTCCATTGTTGTTGTTGTTCTGAGAAAGAGTCTTTCACGAAACCTGCAGCGCCCCGTTGGGGCTGGTCTGCCTGACCACTGAGCTTCAGAGTTCTGCTTGTCTATACCTCCCGAGTGCTGAGATTATAGAGAGACACCAATTAGCCTGGGTTTTATGTATGTGCCTGGAACCCAAACTTCGACCCCTTATGTTGTGTGACAAATGCTTCACAAACTCCTGAGATCCGTTGTTGTATTTTTTATCATAAGTATGTTATCTATTCACTGTAGGACCTGTAGGAAAACACAGCTGAGACACCACACACTAGCCATTGTCTCACAACCTAGAAGCCACCATCGTTAGCACCTAGACACATATCCTCCCTAGTCTTTGTCCTTTGAAGAAACCGGAAGCATCACCATATTGTCTCCCCTTTTGGAAGAAAATATGAGAGGCTGTCTAATATTCTTATGACTATGTCAGGTATTCTGAAAGGGCTCGTCATCAACACCACCTAAATTTCATTCATAACTCGGAGAAGAAATCATAAATATTCACAAGTTTTTAACATAATTGTAGCAAACCTTATGAGGTTAAAATTCTTAATTTTAGTGCATAAAACTGGTTTTTTATGAGAATGGTTTGAGGGAAAACGTTATTTATTGAACAACTTTGGTTCCCGAGGTTCAGCAGACCGGTGATCGGGCATACTGACAAAGCTGCCCGTGGGGATACAGTGTCTTCCGGCTCCGCCCTGAGACAGGGACGGTGTATTCTTACCCGAGACTCGGGGTGCTGGCACTGGAGAAGGGCATCAGGACAGCACTTGCAGGGGAAAGGGGAGCGGCAGGTGGTGGGAAGTGTGTGCTACACACCCTGGAGACAGGGCCAGGCTGCATGCACAGCCAGTTCTGAGCCGCGTGGACTTAGGGAGTCTAAGGAAAGCTGCTTAGGGATGAAAAGGCAGAAGCTGAGGGGCTCTCAGGTGTAGGCAGTGCGTGGTTCCTAGCCTGGGTAAGCTCTTCTGGGTGCTGGGTGCTGGGTGCTGGGTGCTTTGTACCAGCCTGGCTTAAAGGGTTAAGGCCAGGACAAATACCTGGAGCTGTTTCTCATCTCTAAAGGGGAAGTTCCTGCAAACTGTCTTTCGGTTCCATCTGTCCTACCCTCCCCCCTCTGCATCAAATAAGGCTAAGACAGGTATTAAATAGCCGAATAGATGTGAAACAGGGCCCATAAACATCAGCCCATTTAAATTGCCACTGCATATATCTTTTTAATAGTACCATTGGAATGGAATGGGCACAGGATTGCTTTCTTTAGGGAAGCGGGGTGCTGAGGTAGAGCAATGCCATCTGTCTGTTACTCAAAGGCATCTATCTAATGCTTATGGATTAGATGGAACCGCCGAGTCACAGATGGGCTGCAGGGGTATACGTGGGCTGTGTGGCAGGGACTCGGGAGACCATTTTTTAAATTGAATGAGTGAGTTCAGAAAAGAATGCTGCTTAGTTTTTGAGGTGAAGGGCAAGAGATGATTGACAGCCGTTGACTCAGAATGGGAAGGAACTCAGAAAGGAATTGACCCTACATCTTCCAAAAAGATAGATGAAGTCTATGACCCACATGTCACGGAGATGTTATACAGCTTAGCAAAAGTCACACAGGGGCCTGGGTGGCAGGCCCCTTGATGTAAAGTGCATGACTCCAATTGCAGACCCTCTAAAGGAGGTGCCAAGCTGTAACAGGAGACTTCCAGAGGAAGCAGGGAGTTTCCTAGGGTCTGAATTTAAGGTTACTAGCCCAAAAGAGCTAGCAAAGAAAAAAAAAGGAAAGAAAGAATTTTATTCTCCTTGGAGAGGTTGGGGCTTTCTTTCCCACAAGTACCCAGAATCCCATGTGTGAGCAGAGAATGCAGCAGGGAGCAGTACTGTTTACCAGGCTTCCACCGCTAGTCAGGGGACCCAAAAGAATGTTTACCTATGCCATCAGTCACTCACGCGTTCGCCATTGCAGTGTTTCTGAGAAACAAAGGGGAAGTGAGTTGCTTGCCATAATACATAAATTTAAATTCCCCAGGCATCAATTTTAGCGCACAAAAGCAGTAGATATTATAGAACAAAATGACCTTGGAATCTTGTTCTAGGCATGACCGTAAGTTTGGAGTCCGCTTCTGGTGTCCACAAATGGAACCACTCTGACCCTAGATCAAATGTCCGTAGATCATGACAACTTGAGGTCTATTGGTCTTTTCAAGGGCCAGTGAGCTGATATAATCTGGGCATCTCTCTCTGTCAGGAAGAAAACCTGTTGTCTGGTAACTGGTCCATCTGACTGTATTTAATGGAAAGCAGAAATAAACAGTGGTAGCCAAGATCTCCATCGAGGGCTGAGGGTATAGATATCTCAGTTGGTAAAGGGCTTGAGTCCCAAGCCTCAAGATCTGAATTTATCCCTAGAATCCACATTTTAAAAAGCCAGTGATGGGCTGAGGAGATAGCTCGTAGTTAAAGAGTTTGCAATACAAGTATGTGGACTAGAGTTTAGACCATATGAAACCCAAGTGAATACCGGGTGGGCATGATACTGTCGTGGGGCAGTGGGTCGGGGATGGAAACTTGGTAAGGTTGAGTGGGTTCAGAGACCCTGGCATGGCACCCATCTGAGGACAGTAGGAGTTTCCCTGCTCCCTACCAAGATTCCTGGCCTGGAACATGTGACCACACACTCCCCACACAGGGGTGTGACCAATGGTTACCTTTATCAGAACAGAGTTCTCCATGCTAGTGAGGTATCTAGATGGGGCCCTGAGGGTTTAGCCAATAAGCGTCCCTTCCCATACATTCCTTCCTCCAAAAGGTATTTAATCTCTGGTCCACCTTGAGGAAGTGGGTTACACTTATTTTCCATGATAAACAGTTTGAAAACAAGGACTGTCTCTCTCAACAAGATCAGCCATGGGGAGCATGGCGAAAACCTTCCTCTACTGAGTTGCAGAAGGTCCTTCTGCATTTCTGGACTCTCTTCCACTGAGCTAAGCAGGAGTTCCCCACCACCACTACCCCACCCCCTTCCCCACCCCACCCCTTCTGTCCCCAGCCCCAGGCTCTCAGTCCAGGAGCCTACTCCATTCCTAACTCCCCTTGACTTCCAGCTGCATCTGGATGTTTAGGAGTTTGGGAACTCCTGGCCCTGGGCTCCTCACAGGCCTGGGGTCCTCTCGCCTCATTCCCAACTCTGTGTGGTTTCCAGCAGTGACTGGACACCCGGAAGTCAGGGAACCCCAGCTTCTGCCTCAGCCTATGTCATTTCTCACTCAGGCTGAGGCTCCCACCCAAGGCTATGTTCTTCCACCCACGGAGCGGCGCATTGGTGCTTCCCATAAACCCAGCACCTGATGTCAGTGTAAGGTGAATGCAATCTAGGGTCTCCCATTTCGCCTGCCCAAGTGCCATTCCTACACCCCAGCGGCAAAGCAGAATATGGGACCATGCTTTGTAATTATAGTTTCAGGAGGCAGAGACAGGGGTTTCCATGAGCAAGCTGGCTAGGGGCGGGGGGGGGGGAAGGGAGGGCTAGCCATGTGGGCGAGCTCCACATTTGATGGACAGACCCAGACTCAGTGTGTAGCATGGAAGAGCAACTAAGGATGCTTTCTAACACCAACTTCTGGGCCTCCACATGCAGATGGATGAAAGTACTCATGCCCCTCTACACACATATGCACCTCCACGCATGCAAAGACATGTATACACACATGACAGATGGAAGAAGAGGAGGGGTGAGAAAGAAAAAAAAAGCCAGTGTGTATTTGTAATCCCATCACCAGGAAAAGGAGACAAGGGTGGATCCTTGGGGTTCACTCATTGGCCAGACAGCGGGGCCTACTTGATGAGTTTCAGGCCAGTAAGAAATGTTATCTCAAAAAAAAAATGTTAATCAAAAATGCCTCTAAGAACTTAGGCAATGCATATGTCCAACATGACTTAACACAGAAGGAATTCTGGCCAGGTGGGCATGGCCCTGGGTGCTGACTTTGTACGATTCTGCCTTTAGGAGATTGGCAGTTCACACCAACATTTTTCAAGAAGCCATGCTGAGGTCTTTGGATTTTAAGATTTATTTTGTTTTTAATTATGTGTATACCTGTACACCTGGGCACAGGTGCCCGTGGATGACTGAGCAGGACGTTGGGTCCCCTGAAAGTGGAGTGACAAAAGGCTGTGAGCTGCCCACGTGGGTGCTGAGTCATGAGCTCAGGTCCTCTGTGAGAGCCGTAGGCGTTCTACTTGCTGGGTCACCTCTCCGGTTCCTATATTATATTCTTATAGCAAATGTCCTTCCTGAGGGACGATAACTAATGTCATGCTTTCCCAAACTAATGTTTACACGTCATCTCTATTCCTTCTGTATAAACCATAAAACAAATTTAAACGAAAGAAAAAGGCTCCACCAAACACTACCAAGGTCAACTCCAACTTGGCTTTGCACTGACACTGCTTTCTCATTTTTGCTAGTTGAGCTAGCTGCCAGAATAGACGGAGAGAACCACAAAGGACCATGTGGCTCTAGACAATGTCCCTGGCCTCTTGCTCTTATTTCTCTCAACTGTTTAATGACAGCAACAGTAGTGGCCAGTGTCTCTCGATGCTGGGTGCTGAGGTAGTAAGTGAAGAGCAGTACAGTGGTCTCCTTGCCCGGCAGCTTGAGGAAGTCATCTTTGTTACTTAGGACCACTGTCTTTGATGAGTGAAGAGAGGTGGGCTGATAGGGATGGGTGAATGAGTGAACAAGCAATGGAAGGAGAAGAGACATGAAGTTGCCAGGGCAAGGGGCAGCTCAGCTCACTCTCGTAGGATCCTGTCCTTCCTGGTGACCCCGCGGTAGGGTGTAGAAGATGTCTTAGCTGCGCATCTAGTTTGGGGAAGGATGCTCTCTGAGCTCACCCAGAAGGAAAGCACAGCTTTCTGATCACTCTGTGTCCTTGTGACTCGCCCCCCTCTCCCATCTGCTGAGAACGTACAGCTCTGCCTCTCTGAGGACATGAACCTTCCTTGGCCTCATTGGGCATTTGGGGGTGTTTTTTTTTTTTCTCTGCGCAGTCACTTGCTGTGCTTGGACCCAACTGCACAGTCTTTGCCAGTTCCTAGCCTGCTGAGGGCTGCAGCTTTTCCTTTGGTAAAGCAAAAGTCCGGCTGTTCAGTGTTGGTGAATTCACTTCATTTCTTTCCTGTGGGCTTTAGCTCTAGTACGATAAGGGTTAAGGGTTGAAATACCTGACCAGACTATTGCAACACTCTGTTTTTGTTTGTTTGTTTGCTTGCTTTTTGTTTTATTTTGCTTGTTTGGTTGTTTTTGTTTGGTTTTGGTTTTTCAAGTCAGGAATTTTCTGTGTAGCCTTGGCTGTTGCAGAACTCACTCCTTTAAACCAGGTTGGTCTCGAACTTAGAGAGAGCCATCTGTCTCTGTCTTCCTAGTTCTGGAATTAAAGGAGTGTGCCACCATTGCCAGGCTTCAACATTCTGTTATAAAACGGTCCTCGCCCCCACATAAATTATCCTAAAAGAATTGACGCTAGGGCGTGCGTTCACATGAACCAGTGTGTGCCTTGAATCCCTGGACGGAATGAGATCACTAACGAGGCAAAATTATACTTTCAGTATTGACTGCCCAGGACATGGGAACTCATTCTTTATACCTCTTTCTTCCCCTTGACAAGGCTAACCTGTCCCTTCTTTTCCTAGAATCTCACCACATGAAATAATGGCACTCAGACTGCTTCAATAACACCCCAAATGCTTCCTTTATGTCACAGGCTCAGCCCAGCATTATATATATATATATATATATATATATATATGTGTGTGTGTGTGTGTGTGTGTGTGTGTGTATATATATATATATATATATATATATATATACATACATACATGATTGTGTAGGTAATCATGTGTGAGCATATATGTTCATTGATGGACATTTGTGTGTGCATGCAGGTGCATATGACCTTAAATGTCATTTTCTCAGGCAGCTGTTCACTTTGTTTTATGAGAAAGGCTCTCCTGCTGGCCTTAAGGAGCCACCTGGGCCCATTTTTATTTATTTTTTAAAGATTTATTTATTTATGATAGGATTTATTTATGACAGTCCTGTAGCTGTCTTCAGACACCAGAAGAGGGCATCATATTCCATTATAGAGGGCTGTGAGGCACCATATGCTTGCTGGGATTTGAACTCAGGACCTTTGGAAGAGCAGTCAGTGCTCTTAACTACTGAGCCATCTCTCCAGCCCCTATTTTTATTTTTAAATTTTTATTAGATATTATCTTTTTTATTAGATATTTTCTTTATTTAAATATTGTGATACCTAAAATAAAATCATCCAATCAAAGAAGCAAGAAAAAAAAGGAGCCACCTGGGACACCGGCTGTGTCATCCTTATGGCTGACATCTAGCAACTCTTTGCCTGCCTTAGCTACACATGGCCAAAACACCTCCTTTTACCACCACAGATGTCAAGAGGGAACATGGTAGTGGTCTTTCTTTTTTGCTTGCTCATACTTGAGAGAGCAGATATTTTGAGGGGGAGAAAAGGAACGTTCTCCTTCAGTGTTTTAACTTGTAAGCTGTGAAGGCCAATGCATGTCCCCACCCCCAGCTCTCAGGGCAAATGTTCCTGTCTATATTATTATTCTACCTGCAGAGGACACTCAACAAAGAAAAGCTTTTGTTGACAACTTTCAGACATCAAGTTCATGCCCTCTTCCGAAAGACAATGATGTAGGATGCTCTTAATATTCAGAGAGCTTTAAACAATCCTTTGATTTATTCAAATATGGTAAATTCAATAGATTTCCTTCCACAAATCAAAACATGCACCATTCCGCTCCCTGACCATTTCGGTGCTACTTTGTATCATCTGTCAGAAGCATCTCCTATAGCTACATTGTTTACTCCAGACTCAAGTGGTCAGCAGCCTTGACTTGCTGTTTCCTGCACAAAGTCCTGAGCTTAGTTAGGTAGGGATCACCCACTGCTTCCTTGTATGATTATCCTCAGGGAGAGTGGAAGTGATCCTCTTAGTTACCCTGCAGTCACCACTCCTTCCCTCACCCCACCCACACATACATACACTCTTCAAGACTTGCTGATCAAAGACTCTCCCCTGGGTCTCCTCCCTTGGGTCTCCTTCACTGGGGGCCTCCCCCCCCATCCCTTTGACCACATGAATCTTCTAACTGCTCTCCTTACCGCCACATCTCTCTGTTCGCATGCATCCTTCACGAGCGTGCTGAAGTGCTCTTTCTAACACTTGTATCCGGTCTTGTCTTTCCTCTGGTTACCAAGGATTCAGTGCATCAAGTTCGAGCATTTAAGGCTGCCTGGCTCGGCTCTTCCTCTCTGGTATTGCATCTGCATCTTCTTCCATTCTCCTTTGATTGCTTACCCAGTCTCTTCAAGTCTTTCTGCCATCACCCCAACGCCCCATGCCACAGTGTCTTTGCATATTCTGCTCATTTTGTTTGGAAAGTTCCTTTGTTTTCTGTGCTAGTGAACTGCTCTTGAGTTCATGTTTCAGGTTCAGAGTCATCTTTCCTATGAGTTCTCTTTGATTTCCTCTGGAATTTATTCTACAATTCCTGGAATGCGTTTCTAGTGTAGCATTTAACCATGTGCACTTTGGCTATTTATCTACAGATTGGTGCTACCTAGGTAATTATAGAGCTTCTCAGGGACAGAGTCTCTGTCTGTTTTGTCTTTGTATCTCTAGCACCAAGCATAGTATTTGGCATATCCAAGGGATCTGGTAAATGCTTACTGAATGACTAAACAAATGAATGACTATTACATCGCCTCCCCTAAACCAACCACCCTAGTATCAGACAAAGAAGTTCAATGACTGGTGGTCAAAAGTCATTATCATCATCATCATCATCATCATCATCATCATCATCATCACCATCACCATCATCATCAAAGGATGCTTTGATTGGCTGATGCCAAGTGGGGCTGAATACATATGTGTCGGGAAAGCCAGTTCTACCAATCTCGTGGCCAATAATGAGATGATCATTAGCAACAGAGGCCAGCATATCACCTGGAGTTGGCTTTGGGGGACTACAGATTAAACCTGTGCCCTCTTGGTGAATTTTAGTTTTGAGTGCCCTGAGGGCTACACATACCTCAAGCCATGCTGCAAGACTACCACAAAATTCCAGGACTCCCAGACAAAGAGTCTTTGTGTCTCTAGGCTAGGAGTTTTCAAATAACAACCTCAGGTTTTACTAGTTAGTGCTGGCCACAGGCATAGATAGCCCTAATCCAAATCTCTGGCAGGTGGAGGGGTGAGAAGTGTGATCGAGCTTACCCAGGATTCCCCCCTGAGTTAGAGATAGAGCTATTATCTACATGGCCACATGGCAAAAAGTAATGATCCCAAGATGCTCCGGGTATGACTACGAAGAGAATGGGTGCCTGGGTACCAAATAGGCGAGCCGTAATAAGAAACAAAGAGCAAGCAGATGAGCATCCGTGTCTATCAGCAGGCCCATGAGATGACTATACATCAATAACTTCTGACCATCAGCCACTGAACACTTCTTTGCCTGAAGCTTCCACCAATCCTAAAGCCTCCTTTGCTACCGAGGCAGCCAGCTAGGAAGGCTGGGAGCCTGCCGTCACCAGCTTTGGAACAGCCTTCCACCAATGACTGCTGAGAACAGACTCAGCCAGAGTGTACAAAAGCCAATTTCCTCATTCCTGGGGCACATGCTCTGACGTCTCTAGGCACTGGCTTTCGGAATGTTCCTAATAGAATTCATCTCCAGTTATGCACCATGGCAGCTGGCTTGACCATACATCCTTGAGGGCTGTTTTTCTTTCATGGAGTTGCTTGTTCAGGCCATTCTGGTGTCTTGACTCTTTTTGCCTCCTATTTCAGAGTTAGAATCTTGAAAAAATCAAGCAAACATGCTCTCTACCATACAGCCAGCTCCTTCTTGAGTCTAGAGGCTTGCATGTTGTCTCGCCATCTGGGGGGAAATGTGATTTTTTTTCTCCCAATTTCAGAGTAAATACCGCTGTCCTTGGGAAGCCTTCCCCTAAAACTACCACCATCAACACACACACCTAAGGCCTTCCAGTGACCAGCCTTACATTCTGTAATTCCCCGTAATAGCTGTCATTTTTCTGTTTAGCCCTTTGCCTCCCCAACTTTAACTGAACTAGATTTGACCTCCTTGAAGGCAGGGATGCTCTTTTCAATTGCTTTTATGTCGTTGACCTCTAGTACAATAGCTAGCACAAAACAGGGCCACAGACTTGCTGCCTCTGGGAAAGATGAGCCTTGGAAGGAACTAAAATTGAAGTTCGGGGTTGTTTCACAGGTGAAATTATTAAAAATTTGAACGAAAAAAGACATTTACCCATATGACTTCTACATAGATCTACATTTATTTCCTGTGATGAATACAACTTTTATCTATTTAAAAGAAGCCGCCATGTCTGAGTCAGAATATTGCCATGGTTCATTGATTTATATAAAGATATCATTTTTAAGCATCTTTTGTTTTTTAAACATCGTTTTATATCACTTCTACGCCTCCTCCAACTCTTCTGCTAGCTCCTTACTCACTCTCAAATTCATGAATTCTTCTTCAGTTATTATATTAACACACACATACTCATTATAATACACCTATCAGTGCATGTATTCATGTGTGTGCACACATGTGTGTATACGTGTGTGTTATTACACATAAATTCAACCAGCTTAGTTCATCTAAAGGTTCCCCTACATATAATTGTTAGAGCTGAACACTTGTTTTGAAAACCTAAACGGAGTTACATACAAAACCCATAAATCGTTCATTTGTACCTAAAAGGTGCGGTCTCAGCAAAATTCTAAAAATTATCTATCATCAAGTCTTTTGAGAAATCTGCAGGGTGATTCTATCAATTGTCCTCTATTTCTCTCTCTGCCTCTTCTTGGGAGAATTTCGACATCTGGTCTTTGGCTTCCTTTAAGGGAATATGGTGTGTTCCTGTGAAGGCAAACACTGTATTTCCGGGAAAAGGCTAACAGGGGCATGCTGAGTCGCCTCTTTTTTCCACTGGGAGAAACTGCTTCCAGCAAGTGGCATGCAGGAGGGCAGGCGCCAACATGGGAGCACAGGCTCTTGCCTTCTAGCCCGACTTTTCCTCACAGAATTTTCTTCCTGAGGCAGGGAGGGAATGTAGGTCTGCTGGGACATTAGGCTTCTGTACTTGGGAGTCGCTCTTTGTGACAAAAACCGGCAACTCTACAAATAACAATGTACCACAGAGCCTTAGTAGGAGGCCCCAGCTGCAAAGAGCTTTGAAGTTTAATCTTTACTGGTTTTCAGAAAGTAGGCATCTGGCCCGGCTCAGTGACACTGGCCCTGCCCTAACCCTAACCCTAACCCTAACCCTAACCCTAACCCTAACCCTAACCCTAACCCTAACCCTAACCCTAACCCTAACCCTAACCCTAACCCTAACCCTAACCCTAACCCTAACCCTAACCCCAACCCAAACCCCAACCCCAACCCCAACCCCAACCCCAACCCCAACCCCAACCCTAACCCTAACCCTAACCCTAACCCTAACCCTAACCCTAACCCTAAGCCACACCCTGGCACACCTGCCTGACCTTCAGACTTGTTTATGCAGCTTTCTTCCTGGGAGTGGTCCTCTCCTTCCTCTGCCTTCCCCAAACCATGTTTTTTATTTTTGTTTTCCCAAAAAAGTTTGGTCCCTTTCCTGAAGGCCCACAACACTAGGGTAGGGGCCCACAACATGACCTACAGTGATGCATTTGAGTACATGGACCATACTTTCGTTTTCTACAGGGCTCAATTGATTTTGGAGGCTCAGAACAGGTTTTGTACCTTGATCCTTCTCTTCTAAAGGAAACTCTGTACCCCTAAACGAGGGACATTAAACATGGCCAAGGCTTTAAGAAGCCCACTACCATGGAATTCTAGAAAGCATCCCACCACCCATCATATACACTGGACCTTCAGGTTGCAAAACCAGACAACCTGACTTAGATTTCTCTCTGCGGTTTTAGAAGAAACACTAGGTCCAGAAAAGCAGCTTCAGGGCTTGGAGATGCCAGACCCTTTCTCTCCCTTCTCACCAGGCAACCAACCAGAGACCTGATTCTTAGACTCTGCACAGCTAGTTCATTCCTGTAGCATGAAATATTAAAAAAGCAATCCACACTTTGCTGCCAGGGCATTAGTGGGTAGTGCTGGCCTGTTCTCATCTTTTCAGACTCTGACCTGGAGCTCTGAAATCTCTCCACCCAACTAGCTAAGTTCCCACGCCAGGCCCACACTTCCAAATTCCCACAGCCTTTTGGGGTGTACGTCTCGCAAACCCACTCTTTGCCATAGTACCTTTCTCTCTTGAACCCAGTTGAGTCGCCGCGTGAAGGAAAACACCACCTCCAGACCCCCTCCATCTTCCTTCTCCCCTGTCTCTCTTACCTCTCTGTACTGGTCTCTAAAATTCTCAGCACACCTTCCTTTTCCACTGCCCAATCACAGGTTCTTGCCTTATCTTGTGCCTGCCCTCACTTACATATAGACCACAATCTACACATTCCCCTGTACCCAAGGGTCCCTAGCCCCGGGGTTTGAGGACACCAACCTCTCAGACCAATAGAAGTCAGCTCTCAGCATTTTGAGGTGGAACTGACTCTACACCATTCTCCTCCAACTAATCTCTTACAAACACTCCACTCCACTCTGGGTACAGCACAGCGAGAGATAGACAGGCAGGGTCAGTGAGAGTGGAAGGATGGGCTTTGCAGCCAGCACTGGCTCTGCTGCTTACAAGGGCGAGCCGTTAGCACAGTGGGGCTCACCCTTCCTAATGCTAAGACCCTTCTCGTACAGTTCCTAATGCTGTGATAACCAATCATAAAATCATCTTATTTCTACTTCATAACTGTAATTTTGCTACTGTTATGACTTGTAACGTAAATATCAGATATTTGCTACTTGTGGGAGTCGAGACCCTCAGGTTGAGAACCACCAGCAGACCAATTAAGTACTCTGGGTGTGTTTTTTTCCTTATCAAAGTAACATAATGATTATATCCAGGTCACATTCCCCTTAGGGTTAAATTACAGCATCTATTTAATCACCAATCATTTAGTCCCCTTCTTGGGTCATTTTAATTTTTGTTTCCAGAGACTTTGCATACATTTGAATGAGGAGCAGTCTATGTGTGGAAATCTTATAGGTCATTTAGGAGATGGGAAATTTGTCATGGGACAGGGTGGTATGACTCTAACAGACACAAGAATAGTGGATGTAGTAAATGCCAGATGTGAATTTGTTGTTACATGACCAACACAGTGAGGACATTCAGGATGAGAGATTTTTAACTCTGCACAATAAGCAACTGCATATTCTTGCATGACCACCCTCTTGTACATATAGTTGATATAACAGTACCTAGGAAATGTTGTAAAATGCCTTAGTTTAAAGAAAGTGACCACTAAAGGAAAACAAGAGTGACGATCAGAAAATGACCACTAAAGGAAAAAGAGAGCAAGGACCAGAAGAGGGGAGGAAGGCCTGAGGTGGAGGAGACAAAAGACATCTTCTGTCTACCTGGCCAAGTGTGCACTCCATGCCACCCAGGAAGTCAGCCTCCTTCAGCCCATTGTGGTTGCTGCTGATGTCATGGACTTCAAACCGGAGACGCTGGACCTCTTCAAAATAAAAGTCCACCGTAAACAGCTTTGAGTACACTGGGTTTATGCAGGTACGAATCACCTCCGTCCTATCCACCTGAAAGGAGAAAAAGGAAACCCACAGGGATTAGGACTTTTAGTACAAACCTTCAAGCAAATGAATGTTGTGGTGCATCTCCTTATTCCAAACTACAAATACCCTCCCGAGCGTCACTAGGGCTAGTAAATTGAAACTCTACAAGCCACTCCAGAGAATGAGCCAAGCTTTGGTGCAGACAATTTTACCAGACATCACAAACAGTCGGAGGTTCTTTATTTGGAGATTTTAATCATATTATATGAATTAGGTGACAGAACAAGATGATATCATCATTAAAGAAGGAGAGTCTGAGAGCGTGTCTGGCTCAGTAGGAAAAATATCTGTGATCGATTAGTGATGTCTTTTGGGCATAGCCATGGACAATGGTAAGCTAGCTGTCTCCTTTTAGCCAGGTCTACTCTAATGGGGGTTTCCAATTCATGATGATTCCCAGGACAACAAAGAGGAGGGCCATTAGAGGGAAGGTCAGCTGCCTTTGTTCTCAAGTATACTCCTCATTAGGTAGACATTTACTGGTTCACTACAATTGGTGACACTCAATTTTCTCATCTGCAAAATGTCAATTAGAAGAATAGACATACTGTGCCAACACGCCACGAGCTGCAATTCTTTCTGCCTCTGTTTGTCTCTTTCTCCCAGATCCAGGGCTGCAACATGATGTACTGTTCTATGAGAAGGCTGAATCTACACATTGAATTTCCTGGGCTCTCATCTGGGAAGGGTGCACCAGAGCAAGGACTGGGCATGGGATGAGGGAATTCAAGAACAGAGAGATTCTGGCTGCTTCTACACAAACAGATGCTGCCCAAGACTCTCCCCCTCTACCCAGAGAGCATGTGATAGGCCTTGGTGATATGAACCCTCATCCGTCCCTGCCCCTCTCCCATATCATGCTTTGTTACTGTTTGGATTTTTTTAAAGATTTTTTAAAGTTATTACTTCAATTATGTGTATAAGTGTATCTTTGTGCACTTGTGTATGTTTACGTGGGAGTGGATGCCAGCAGAGTCTAGAAGGCAGTGTTGTGTCGCCTGGAGCTGGAGGAATTATGGGTCATCTGATGAAGGCACTGGAAACAAAACTTGAACCCTCCACACTGAATCATCTCTTCAGGCCTCATTTTTCATTTTTTCAGACAAAGTCATTCTATGTAGCCCAGGCTGTCTGGGAATTAACCAGGGATCCAGGCAGGCCTAGAATTTATCACAATCTTCCTGCTTTGGTTTCTCCCTGAGTGCTGGGATTATAGGCACACACTGTCATAGCCACTCTTTTGGTCCCATGTCTTGTCCCTTTAGATGAAGGGTAGTCATGGCATCCGGCTGTAGCTCCCCTGATGTCCTACCATTCTGTGCTTGCTCCATGCCCTTATCCTGGGAAGGTTTAATTCTCCAAAGGTTCAGTCTCCAGGACTGGACTCTCTGGTTCTGCTATCTGTTTCCTGGCCAGATCTGGGCCATTAAAGGTTCTTTCCCTTCATATTTGTCACAAGGGAAAACACACAAAGCCATTTATATTCTTGGAAGCCTGAAAATAAAGGTCTCCCATAGCACCATCCAATGGGAGCAACCAATTCTTTCACGCTCCACAAATCAACTGGAGCCTGCTGTTCCTGCACTATGTTGGCTTTCAAGTAGAGAGATGTGGTCTTCCGATTGTCTCTCGAGTGCTGGTTCTTAGCACAGATTATAACACCACTTATCTTACTCTCACACAAGTAAGAGGAAATAATAGTCTTCCAGAGGGAAGAAGTCCTGTACGCTGTCATCCATGGCCACACTGCTCCACAAAGAGAGTCTCGTGCTCGCTCCAACACTAAGGGGCAATGCCTCAACCCTGGTCCTAGCCACTCGCCTTCCCAGGCTGGACTGTGTGAGAGAAACTATAGGTGAGGGACACCACCCATCATATGCAGGTAGGTGAACAATCCAGGTTTCAAGGAAAAAGAACACATAGCTTTTGTCATGTCGTGTGCAGCAGAAAGCCATCTCCAGCCCAATGCTTAGGATTTTACAAGTTGGTCATTATTTGATTATTCTGGCACCTTTTGAAGACTCAGTTGCCATTTTAGCAGAATTTTACAGTCATACACATAACATCTGGTCTGAACGTATAAAATAATAAACCACAAAATGAGAGGTTTAGGTATACTTCCGTGGTAACTTTTGATAGAGAAATGGGTTATAAGTAGATTTGACATCGTCAGAGAAGAGAAAATACATTCAGTGGCTTGGGCAGGCTCAAGTGATGAGAGACAGGGGATGGAAATGGGTCTGTGTTTTTGTATTAGACACTTCAGTTGACACAAATGGATCAGGTTTTAATTTTCTGTGTAATTCACACACAGAGCGATGATTCATGTTGGCATTAAGCTACAGCATCTCAAATAGGCTGTCCAAGGTGAGCCACCAGCATGTGACCCCCACCCCCAGGAAATGAGAAAAATGGGAAGAAATGAAGTAATACAGATTTACTTTATGGAAATACTTGATCTCCAAGGATAAACAGTAGCCACTTGGAACCACAAGAGCATCAGTTTTTCGACACAGAGGGAGGGGTTGAGGTGAGTGTTCACAGTGCTGAATGTGGAGGAGAAGGTAGTTTTAAGCATTCTGCACCCCCAGGCGTTATGAGAGATGTATCATCTCTTCTGGGGGCTCAAGACAGGGTTCTCCAGAGCAATAGCCTTGAGTTGCTCCTGTTTCTTAACAAGGGGTGTCAAGCTCAAGGCACACATCTCTAAAGAGCCTTACTAACCGGACTGCCAGCTCCAACAGGGGAGCATTCCCACTCCACAAAGTCCAACCCCTGACTCTGATTTAGTGAGTAGAGGGGAGGGCCCAGCAAGCCAGGCAGTTCTGTACCTCCTGCAGGCTGGGATTGCAAGTGCACATCAATGTTTTCTGCATGTCCTAGGCAATCATGCTTGCCAGTCTTTGTGAAATAAACCACTCCCTGTGAGGTGAGGCTCTTCCTGTTAAAGTGTGGTTTAAACCTGCTTGCTCTCGGTCACCCACTTTGAAAAGATATCAATGATTATTCAGCCCCTATCTTCTATGGTCATCATGATTGATATATTCATATTGTCTTAGAAATTTCAGGGCATGCTCTTAGTCATGTGTTGTATGTGTATGCACGTATGTACATGTGCAGAGATCAGAGGACACCTTGTAGGAGTCAGTCATCATCCCCTCCTATTATTTGGATCTGGGGAATTGAACTCTGACCACTAGGCTAGGCTGTAGGTGCCTTTACCCACTTGAGCCACATCTACAGCCATCTGTTAACTCTGGCTTTTGCAGCAATTACACAGGGAAGCTTTGGACCTTTTTCCAGCTGAGACAAATTCCTGTCATATGTGCAAGGTGGTGAATGCAGTGTAGGCTCTTGAACTCAGCATGCCAAGTGACTGCATCAGCTGAACCTTATTCATATTTATTCATGTCCATCCCTGGAAAGGCAAATATAGCTAGACTATAGCAGGATGAAGAGAGAGGCCATCCATAACTTTCCCATTTTACATAGCCAGTAACAAGGGTGGATTTGAACCCAGGCAGTTGAGCTCTGGAGCTCGTGTGTTTAACCCCTCTGTTAACCTCTGGTCTTGCAAATGAAGCTTTTCTCTATAAAGGCTCTTGCCATCAAGCTTCAGGACTTGAATTCTAGCCCTAGGTCTGACATGGTAAAAGGAGAGAACCGACTCTTGCTGGTTATACTTTGGCCTCTACACACAGACTGTGACAAGCATGCTGCTAAATAAATAAACAAATAAATAAATGTAAATTTAAAATTTTTTGTTGGGGTGAATGTGAAGGGGGTGAACATAGGAACCAACCACTGCGGACAGTCAAAGTGCACTGGGGTCTCCAGAATAAAGAGCCTGGCTTCCAACAGGCCCTGATAAATAATGACATCATAGACCAAAGGACTTCACCATGTCCTCAGGGCAGGCTCCAAACTAGATATTCCCTCAGACTGATACCCTTTAAGTACTTTCTCCCCATATTTATTTAGGGTGGATAGAGAGAAACTAATTTTCTCTGAATGAAGAACAGATAAGCTTATGTGCAAGAAAGAAAGGATTTATAGCAGGCAATTTTTCAAACCATATTAACTTCCAAGAGGGAATATTAAGCCATATAAAACTTCTATAATAAAACAGATGGCTAAGCTAGCAGAAAGAACAGTGGTTTGTCTCAGGACCTCAACTGTTGCCCAGCACCTGCAGGAATTCCTGTGTCCTTTAAGCCACCCACCTAGTGTCACTTACTTAAAGCAACCCTGGAAAATGAATGCACCCTTCTCTCTAGAAACATTCAGCCTGGTGCCTTGCAGAGATTCCTGTCCTAACTGGCATTCTTCAGCTACCATGATGTAAATCCTTCCAGCCCATCTGGAGCAGACTGAGCAAGGCTATCAAGGAACTCTCACCACCACCACCACCACCACCACCACCACCCTACCACCGCCCCAACTAGCAGTTCATTGAATCCTCTGCTGTGCACTTGATCACTTCAATATATGAGTCTCTGGTGCTGAAGATGTTCTGCTTGGAGGCCCTGGAATCAACATGCTGTTGACCACAGAGATGAATGTTGCTGTCATCATAGACACTGTCTGGGGCTCTGATGTTTTTCAAAGTAGCCAGCAGAACTGCACCACCATGCCCGGAAGCCTGGTGGTTCTGAAGTCAGTGACTTGAGTGCCACTTGGCTGAGTGCCGATTGCCTTGGGTTTCCACTTCCTTCACTACCAGCTTTGTAGGTTACGGGCTCTATGCAATTGGAGCATCAAGTCATCCAATGGGCTGGCACATGCACAGGCCATCAAATATGTCTTCAGGTGCCCAGTGCCTCCGTTTTCCACAGTTCGCTTCTCTCCCTTATGGATGTTCAGGTTGTGAGGCTCAGGTTTCCTGATTTCTATCCCAAGCCTTATTGACTTGCACATCTGCTTGCTTAGCTCAGAAGTCCAGCCGGTTTCTTAGAGTTGAGTCATAGAACTTTCCATGATGTTCTCTGTGGTTCAAATGGCAGAAACTAGCCATATGCATCTTTTAAAATTTGAAATGCAGCCAGTGAAACATAAGAAGTAATTTAAAAAATTTACCTGAATGTAATTATATTAGATTTCAGTACTAACAGGTAGACAGCACGATTCTGGTTGTCTCGGCTCTATCTCCTCCTGGGATAATGAAAGCCTGTATGATATGCATGTGCTCACTTGACGAAGCTGGCGAGTCCCAGCTGATTTCAATGTAGGGCAGTCCTTCTCAAGCTTTGCTATAGCTTAAAGCTACTTGGGGGTCTCCAGACCAATTAAATTAAGATTCTCTAGTCACCAGCAGTTCATAAATCTACCTAGGCGATTCCAATGTGTAGTTAAGTTTTAGAGCCAGAAACTTATTATAAGCAGTGTTGGCTCAGCTCCAAACTGGAAGGGCAGTATGAGCCAGATGAGCCAGACCTACTGTGTGTGTGTGAGACCTACTGTACTCACCACACTCGGAACACCAATACATTTCTACATCCTTGAAAGCTAAGGAGTCAGGCCAGTAGGTTTGGCTTGCTTCCTCCTTTCTCTGTGTAGAAAATCTGGCAGTGATCATGTCCCCCACTCCATCCCACCTACAATCCCAGTTAGCTGCCATTCTGGCAGAGTTCCAGGAATAGCAACAACTCTCCCATCCATCCCTCTCCACCCCCAGTGGCATGTCCCAGTGAGAGAGGAGGCTTCTCAGTATTGCTATTTCAGGACACTGAAACATCTGATTATTCCTTCAATCTCACCTGTACAGGCCAACAGGGACCATGCACTAACCTTTTTTTTTTTCCCCAGAATGCTGACTGGTTCTATGGTATTTTTACATCTTGCTGTCTACCTGTGAATATTTAACTTCTCAGGGATCAAACATAAAAGTCTTACGAATGGCGGCCCAGGCGAACCTGTGTGGCTGGCGGCTCCTAGAGTTTTATGGCTTTTAAGATTTGGAAAGCTCTATCGTGGTTCCCGCGGTCCCTTCCCTTCAGTAGCATCGCCCTGACCTAGCTCAGTATGGGTCATAGAACACATCTGCGGAGTGCTCAGGGAGCACCACAGCTGCTCTAGCCTCTGCACCCTCCTCCCATAGAGCCATCCCAACACCATGAATCAGCACCCAGTGTTTGACACATGAGGAAACAGAGGCTGGGAAGGCTAACTGCACAACTGACCCGCCTGTTATGTGAAGGGATATAACTAGAATTTCCCTCAGAGCTCTACCCGGAGGCACGCCCCCACTCCCAGAGAAGACAAATCTCTTCAGTTTTGGTCTCTCCGCAACTATTTCAGGCTGACTCAAAAATCAACATTCCACATGTTCTCTGAGAAATAATCTTTCCTCTCCGATTCCAACTGGGCAGTTGTCTCTTAAAAGTCTTTTCAGTGTGACCTATGAGTGCCCAGCAGGAACTTTCTGGGTCTTGGGTCTTAAGCTTTCTCCTCCTTCTTCAGCCTGCTTTATCTTTCTCAAGTGCACTCAAGTGTGTGCATATGTGCATATGTATGTGTGTGTGTGTGCAGGTATATTCACTGTTGTGAGTGCATGTATAAGTGTGTAAGTGTGTGTGTGTGTGTGTGTGTGTGTGTGTGTGCGCAGGTAATCACTCTTGTGAGTGCATTGTAAATGTGTGTGTGCAGATGTACTCACTCTTGTGAGTACATGTGTAAGTGCGCACGCGCATGTGTGTGTGTGTGTGTGTGCACGCGCGCAGGTGTGCTTGCTTTTATGAGTGCATGTGTAAGAGTGTGTGCATGTAGATGTATTCACTCTTCTAAGTGCATGTGTTATTGCGTGTGTGTGTGTGTGTGTGTGTGTGTGTGTGTGTGCAGGTATGCTTGCATTTATGAGTGCATATGTAAGAGTGTGTGTGCAGATGTATTCACTCTTGTAAGTGCATGTGTTAGTGTGTGTGTGTGTCTGCATGCGCGCGCGCGCGCGTGTGTGTGTGTGTGTGTGTGTGTGTGTGTAGGTGTACTAGCTCCTGTGAATGCATGTATTGTATTGACAGCATTGACATTAGGATGTATTCCTTAATCACTTCATTCTCTTATTTCTTGATCTTAATATTAGAACTGGACAGGTTGAGTGGCAAAGCCTTTGGGATCCTCTGGTCCCCTTCTCCTCTCTACCTGCTGAAGCCACAGCTGCATCCTACTGGACAATCTTTTTATGCAGGAGCTGTGAGTTCTGATCTTAGGGCCTCACGTGCAGGAAGCACGCAATTTCCCTGCAGAGCCGTCTCCCTAGCATCCTATTTGGATGGGGACCTCACTACAGTGGCTCTTAAGAGACAGAGATGCTCCTGATCCAGAGTGCTTAGGAAAAGTCTATCACAAAAGGAAGAGTCTGTTTTCAGTATTATATTAGCTGTCTTTACATAGCATCACTGCCTTCATATAGAAACTGGACACATCCCATACTGGCAACTTAAAAGCACACCTGAAAATTCTAGAATAAAAAGGAGCAAACACACCCAAGAGGAGAGGATGGCAGTAAATAATCAAACTCAGGGCTGAAATCAATAAATTAGAAACAAAGAGAATACAAAGAATCAATGAAACCAAGAACTGGTTCTTTTGGAAAAATCAAGAAGAGAGATAAACATTTAGCAAAGCTAACTAAAAAGTAGAGAGACAGTATCCAAATCCACAAAATCAGAAATGAGAAGAGAGGCATAACTACAAACCTGAGGAAATCCAAAGAATCATTAGGTCCTACTTCAAAAACCTGTACCTCACAAAATTGGAAAATCTAAACAAAATGGATGATTTTCTTGACAGATACCACTTACCAAAATTAAATCAAGATCAGGTAAACAATGTAACTAATACTATAAATAGAAGCAGTCACTAAAATCTCCCAACCCTCCCCCCTCCAAAAAAAAAAAAAAAAGAAAAGAAAAGAAAAGAAAAACCCTCAGGGCCAAATTGTTTAGCACAGAGTTCTACCAGACTTTCAAAGACGAGTGAAGAGCAATACTCTTCAAACTATTCCACAAAATAGAAACAGAAAGGACTTTGGCAATATCATTCTATGAGGCCATAGTCACCCTGATGTGTAAACCACACAAAGACTCAACAAAGAAAGAGAAATTTCAAATTAATTTTCCTTATGAATATTGATACAAAATTACTCAATAAAATACTTGCAAACCAAATCCAAGAACACACCAAAGACATCATCCACCATGATCAAGTAGGCTTCATCATGAAGGGAAGGCAGGCATGGTGCAATATATGAAAATCTATCAACATACTCTACTATATAAACAAACTGAAAGAAAAAACACAACTAAAGGAGAACAAAAGGATACAAATTGGAAAAGAAGTCAAAGTATCGCTATTTGTTTATATGATATATGATGCACAATATATGATATATTATATGATATATGATATTTGATTGATATATGATACATAATATAATATGTAATATGTGATATATAATAAATGATGTATAATGTGTGATGTATGATGTATGGTACAGGCTGAGAATTTAGGGAAATAATACTTTTTATAATACCCACAAATAATAAAAAAAAAAATCTTGTTTCTCTAACCAACCAAAGAAAAAGCTGTATGACAAAACTTCAAGTCTCTGAAGAAAGAAATTGAAGAAGATATCAGATAATGGAAAGATGCTCATGGATCAGTATGATTACATAGTAAAAATGGCCACCTTAGCAAAAGCAATCTACAGATTCAATGCAATTCCATGGAAATCTTGACACAATTCTTTTTTTTTTTTTTTGGATTTGGTTTTTTCGAGACAGGGCTTCTCTGTATAGAGATGGTTTAGCTGTCCTGGAACTCACTCTGTAGACCAGGCTGGCCTCAAACTCAGAAATCCGCCTGCCTCTGCCTCCCAGAGTGCTGGGATTACAGGTGTGCACCACCACTGCCCAGCTGACACAATTCTTTATAGACCTTAAAAGAACAATTTGAAAATTCATTTGGAATAACAAAAAATCCAGGATAGCACAAACTATTTGCATTAATAAAATAATTTCTGGGGAAATCACCTTCCCTGATCTCAAGCTGTACTACAGAGCAATAATGATAATTACTGGAATAGAATTGAAGACAAATGAACTCACACACCTATAGTCACTTGATCTTTGACAAAGGAGCTAAAATCATCCCGTGGAAAAAAGACAGCATTTTCAACAAATGGTGCTGGTTCATCTGATGGTCAACATGTAGAAGAATGCAAATTGATCCATTCATATATCCCTGTACAAAGATCAAGTCCAAGTATATCAAGGACCTCCACATAAAACCAGATATACTGAATCTAATAGAAGAGAAGGTGTGGAAAAAGCCTCAAACACATGGGCATGGAGGAAATTTTCCTGAATAGAACACCAATGGTTTGTGCTCTAAGAAGACAAATCAACAAATTGCACCTCATAAAATTGCAAAGCTTCTATAAGGCAGAGGACATTGTCAATAGGTCAAAATGGCAAACAACAGATTGGGAAAAGATATTTACCAATCCTACATCCAATAGAGGGCTAATATCCAATGTATACAAAGAACCTAAGAAGTTAGACTCCAGAGAGTCTAACCCTATTAAAAATGGGGAACAGAGTTAAACAGAGAATTCTCAAATAAGGAAACCTGAATGGCCCAAGTAGCACCTAAAGAAATGTTCAACATCCTTAGTCATCAGAGAAATGCAAATCAAAACAACTCTGAGATTCCTCCTCACACCAGTCAGAATGGCTAAGGTCAAAAACTCAGGTGACAGCAGATGCTGGCAAGGATATAGAGAAAGAGGAACACTCCTCTATTGCTGGTGGGATTGTAAGCTGGTACAACCACTCTGGAAATCAGTTTGTTAGTTCCTCAGAAAACTAGACATAGTTCTACTTGAGAACCCATCTATACCACTCCTGGGCATATACCCAGAATATGCTCCAACATGTAATAAGGACACATGCTCCACTATGTTCATAGCAGTCTTATTTATAATAACCAGAAGCTGGAAAGAACCCAGACGTCTTTCAACAGAGGAATGGATACAGAAAATGGAGTACATTTACACTACTCAGTTATTAAAATCAATGACTTGATGAAATTTGCAGGCAAATGGATGGAACTTAAAAATATCCTGAGTGAGACAACTCAGTCACAAAAGAACACACATGCTATGCACTCACTGATAAGTGGATATTAGCCACCCCATATACAGGCACCAAACTCGGATGCTATTGTGGATGCTTGGACGTGCTTGCTGACAGGAGCCCGATATGGCTGTCTCCTGAGAGGCTCTGCCAGAGCCTGACAAATACAGAGGGGGATGCTCACAGCCAACCATTGGACTGAGCTCGGGGTCTCCTATAGAGGAGTTGGAGAAAGGACTGGAGGAGCTGAGAGGGTTTGCAGGCCCATGGAGAGAGCAACAATGTAAACCTACCAGATCCCCCAGAGCTCCCGGGGACTGGACCACCAACTAAAGAGTACACATGGAGTGACCCATGGCTCCCGCTGCACACATGGCAGAGGGTGGCCTTGTTGGCATTAGTGTGAGGAGAAGTCCTTGGACCTGAGGGTATTCCATGCCCCAGTGTAGAGGAATATCAGGGCGAGAAGGTGAGAGTGGGTAGGTGGGTGGGCAAGCACCCTCATAGAGGTAGGGCGACGGGGGGAAGGGACTGGGGGTTTACGAAGGGGAGATCTTGAAAGGGGAAAACATTTAAAATGTAAATAAAAAATATTCAATTAGCAAAATAAAAAGCAATGTTGAGCATCCTTAGTCATCAGGGAAATGTAAAGTAAAATGACTCTAAGATTCTACCTTACACTCATCACAATGGTTAAGATCAAAATCTCAAGTGACAGTCAAGTCTGTGGAGCAAGGGGAACACTCATTCATTGCTGGTACAAGTGCAATCTTGTCCACCACTTAGGAAGTCAATTTGGTGGTTTCTCAGAAAGTTGGGAATAGTCCTACCCATAGACCTGGCTCTACCATACCACAAGGACATTTGCTTAACTATGTTCATAGCAGCCTGTTTCATAATCGCTAGAAACTCTAAACAACCTAGACATCCCTTAACTGAAGAATGGATAAAGATAATGTGGTCCATCTGCACAATGGAATACTGCTCAGTCATTAAAAACAAAGATATGAAATTTGCAGGCTAATGGATGGAACTAGACAATACCATTCTGAGTGAGGTAACACAGACCTAGAAAAACATGCATGGGGTGGTGGTGGCGGCGTATGCCTTTAATCCCAGCACTTGGGAGGCAGAGGCAGGTGGATTTCTGAGTTCGAGGACAGCCTGGTCTACAGAGTGAGTTCCAGGATAGCCAGGGCTATACAGAGAAACCCTGTCTCGAAAAACCAACAACAACAACAACAACAAAACAAAAAACAAAAAACAAACAAAAAAAACCAAAGAAACAAACAAACAAAAAAAAACATGCATGGTATGTACTCACTTATGAGTGGACATTAGTCATGACATACAGGATAATCATGCTGCAATCTGGAGACCCAAAGAAACTAAGTAATAAGGAGGCCCAAGTAAGGATGTGTATATCTCACTCAGACGGGGAAGTAAAATCAATATCCGAGGTGGATGGAGGGAGGGAACTGGGTGGAAGAGGGGGTGAGGCTGGGAAAGAGGATGGAGATCAGGTTGAGAGAGGGGTGGGTAAGAGGGCTGGAAGTGAGAATGGAAATCAATGGGGAGAATCTCTGGGACTAGCTGGAGACTCGGGATGGGGGAGACTTCTGGGAGTCTATGGGGATGACCCTGACTGAGACTCCCAATAGGGAGGGATATGAAGACTGAATTGGCCACCTCTAGTAGCCAGGAGGGACTTCCTGTAGAGGGAAGGGGACAGACATCAATCCTTCAACCCAAAATTTGTCCTGCCTTTAATATTTGCAGGGATTGAGGGAACTGCCAACCAATGATTGGCTCAACTTGAGACCCATCCCATGGGAGAGAGCCAATCCTAACACTATTAATGATACTCTGCTATGCTTGCAGACAGGGGTCTAGCATAACTGTCTCCTGTGAGGCTTCATCTAGCAGCTGATGGAACTAGATGCAGAGACTCACAGTCAAGCATCAGATGGATCTCAGAGAGTCCTGTGGAAGAGTAGGGGATAAGACTGAGCCAGCCAGAGGGGTCAAGGACACTACAGGAAGACCTACAGAGTCAACTAACCTGTGCCTATGGGGGCTCACAGTGACTGAACCACCAACAAAAGAGCATGCAGGAGCTGAGCCTAGGTCCCTTACATATTTGCAGCAGATGTGCAACTTGGTCTTCATGTGTGTATCCTAACAACTGAAGCAGAGGCTGTCTCGGACTCTATTGTCTGCCATTGGGTCCCCCTCCCCTAGCTGGACTGCCTGGGTCTTGATGTCCTAGGGTGGGGTGGAACCCAAGGAGTCGTCCCCCTCTCTGAGAGAAGGAGAATAGTCGGGGGAAAGGATGAGTGAGGGTGGAACTGAGAGGAGAGAAGGGAAGGAACTGTGACCAGGATATAACATGAGTAAATAAATAAATTAATGGAAAAAATGGCTGTCTTTGCTTGCTCACCGAAGAGAGGACAGAATGTCCCAAGATCAAGTGCAGGAAGGTGGTGGACTGTGGTCACAAAATGCAGCTAGTCAAACCTCCAGCACAGGGGAGCATGGGGGCTAGCCCAAGTCAAGTGTAAAATGTTCACTTAATTCAGGATGTTGGCTATTAATAGAATGTTCCCATCATATCGACTCTGCCACAGCTGCAGAGTCCTCCAGAGAGGTCATTCGAAGCTGGAGAGTCTTGCTTTTATTATTAATTGGTATTTGAAAACAGTGCAGATACTCCTCTGCCTTATGGGACAACAGTGGTTTTATCCTGACCCTTAATTCTGCGTATCAGTGGGAATACTGGGTCTGGAAGGGACTTCTGACTCTAAACTTGGTGAGAATCGTCACTTGTCAGTGCAGTCAGGAGGTGGATAAGCAGCTCCCTGTCACATTCCTGTCACCCCTCAGGCACTCTTACGGTTCCTCTTTTTTTTTTTTTAAGTAGGGGAAACTGAAACTTATAGAACTTGAAAGGACGTTCATAAATCCCTCTAGCTACACAGTGATAGCTGAGCTATGCCTGGTCTCTGACTTCGGGTGCAAGTTCTCAACCTCCCCAAAGCTCTTAACCCATGACTTTCTATACAACATATCTGCAGGATCTGGTACCCAGCATTAATGCTAAACATATGTACAGCATACTTACATTCAGCCTTTTTGTGGGTTCTGTCAGTGAAACCCAACCCCTGCAACATTTGAATCAAATTCTATACTAATACTAATACTAAAATTACAAAGATTGTTAATGGAGGCCACACCATGGAAGCAGGTACTGCCAGGAAGTAGGGTCCCACACAATGGGCCAGGTTAGTCCTCTTTCCTACCAGGGCAGCATGGGGAGAGGTCCTCATACTAGATCAGACTGGATGGCCAGCTGACAGAGAGTACATGGGTGAGTGTCAGGAGTGCCCTCAGGGCCAGATGCTCAATAGTTCAAAACCTCATTGACTCCAGGCAGAGCACCAGTCCTGCAAGCAGCTAGCATTAATGGCCTCTACAGCTAGATACATTGTGAAAGCCTTTTCCACTGTGCCCAGATCTTAGAAAGATCAGGCAGGGTATGTATCTTAAAATACATTGAGTTCCAGAGCAAATAAATATTCTGCCTTTTCTATTATTTCTATAGTTTTTTAATATTTCCATACATTCTTATCCCTCCTTTTTCTTCCTATGATGTATACATGTTGATATGAAAATACATTTCAGAATTTGCATTAGCATATTAGTAAATTAGATATCTCTATTAAATATCTTAGAACATTTTCTGAGAGTATAAACATTTAAAAAGGTGGGTCCAGTTAATTTATGTATCCTTCACATACTGTCAAAAACCTTAATTCATATACTGTCAAAAACCATAGTTTATTCAGTATTTTCATACTAAAGCAGCAAACAAATGGTGATTAGCCTATGAATATATCCAGTACTTTGTATGATGCCAATACCCCCTGTCCCTAGTGTTTCCTGCTGTCTCTCTTGACCCAGGTCGTCCCTCATTTCCTCCCTAACGTCTTATCTGAAGCCACATACCGGCTACCACAATTTCTAATATCACAATACTATAGCTCAGTTTGGCAGGGAGACCTCCATCTCTGTGGAGCAGAATCTGTATTGCGGTACGCACAGATTTTCCTGCTTTCACACAGCTTTGTCAGGTGTGTGTCACATGACTTAGGCAAATGGCAAGTCTAGGACACACCCATGTAACAGTCACTAGCTGTGTGCCTGGACTTTGTTTACACAGTGGCGCACTAACCCACTCTTCCTCCCTTTTACCTTCGTCCCTGACACATTCCTTTACTAGTTTCTGAGAGACCCCGCCCCCCTGGGAAGCCAGGACAGTTACACTCTCAACACAGTTGCTAATTTACAAGTTGCAGCTGTGTGTGTGTGAAAAATGCTGAGAGAAAGCACGGTGGGGGCACACCCATAGTTTGGGTGTTGCAGTCTCTTTCTTGAGTCCAGTTTGTCTGGCATTGTGCTTAGCCCATGACAGGCTTCATGAATACTAGAATTTCTAGACTATTACTGCTAACTCCCTCTTCACGCCGGTGTTTTAAGTCATACTTCATATCACAGAGGTATCTAAACTTCCCACATTTTTAAACACCATAGAGCGTCCCTAGTAGACAAATAGGGCTAGTCATCATGAGATTAATTTCCCTGGAGTATTCATTCATGGGGAGCCATTTGGGTAAAATGAATCCTCGTGGCAATGACCTCAAGATTTTCATCAATAATGACTTTAGTAGAAGAGGCAAAATGTTGTTTTTCCTTTGTCCCATTTTTAACTGCACCTCCCAAAGGTTGAAATATGCATATGTTTGTGATGCCCACTGTTTTAAAATCTTGCCTTGCCCCTAGAGGCTACTCCCATGCACGCATGCATGGAAGAGCTTTTGCTGCTGGGCCCTTTGTAATCTACAGTCAGTGAGCCATCCCAGGTCTCTAATTGGTGAACTGGCCAATCTCACCATCAACAACAGCATCATTGTAGCAATCCTCCAGTACCAGTCATCACCACACATTCTCACTGCACAAGCAAGGACCTGACAACCTTGTGCTACAAAATCGGCAGTAAATCAAGCTGCCGCTTCATAGGACAACTATCTGGTAAATCTAGCCCAGGCTCTGTGATAAATTTCAGATATTCATTAGCCTTGAGAAACTATGAAATGACTTTCTGTTTACCTCTTGTCCACAGTTAGGAATTTCCAGAAATGTAATTCAAACTCTGTGGGTTTGCTACTGCATCAGTGATTTCAGGGACTACATATGGCCTTCCAGAGATTGTTTTTCCCCCTTTTGATAACAACCAAAATATTTCTTACATCTTTCCCCACACACACACCAAGGATGTTTTATATGAATACAGAAAAGTCTACTATTTAAGTATCAGATCATAATAATCAAGGTATAATAATAGACCATATACCTTGTTATTCAAACCAAAAAAGAAAAAACTAAAAGTCTGTCTCCCTAGTAAGTCTGAACAGCCTAGCAAGAGCCATGGGTCTGCATTTTGCATTCGAATGTGACCCAGAGAAGATCCAGGTCATAGAAAGGCTGTGATGACTGAAATCCACTCTTTTTTTTTCTTTTTTTTTTCTTGGATATATTCTATATTTACAATTCATTTCCCTTTTTTTCTGGTTCCCCACCCCCCACATGCCCTTTTCCCTCCCCCTGCTCCCTCTTCCACCCCTTCCCTCTTCCCTGTTCTTGTATTCCCCTACACTGATGCTTTGATCCTATCCACTCTTAACACCCAAATAATTTCTGAATCCAGAAATATAGATCAAAATATAGAATTATAGACCAATTATATAAATGCCAAATGCTCAACCAATTCTGGCTCCAGCTCTAAGTTACCCTAGAGAGAGGAGGAAAGCTGTGTCCTGGGGACCTGGGTAACATTCCAGCAGTGCCTGGATCAGGCAGCTAGGCTATGCATACGCTCACATGTGAGAGCACTGTATGTTCTCGAAAATTCTACTCATGGCATGAAGAGAACCAGAGAATGATTTAGTTTTAAGTTTGTTTACTCCATCTAATCAATCTATAAGAAGGGTGGCAATGACACCCAGCTTCTCAGACAGAGAACAAAGTCTGAGCCTGCTCAGGATGATGCAGATTAAGCAGCTTGTCAAGTTCATGAAGTGACTGATGAGAGCCTCGTTTAAGAGTCTCATCCAGGTTTGATTCTAGAGTTTGCAAGCTTTTTTTTTTAACTAAGCTAATGAAATTTATTTAAAAATATACAACTCAGTACTGACATTTTTTAAGTCATCAAAATAATTTATAATAGTTAAATGCCTCTTAAACATACATTTTGTCTTCTGAAGCTAAAAGTAATATGCACTCAATCATTTTTTAAAATCTATTTGGAACATTAAACATGATAGAAATAGAAGAAAATCTTTTATGAAGTCCTCTATGAAAGGAAATTGTGACAGGTTCCTGATTAGACAGAAACTGGTCCATCTCCAAGAGAGAATACACAGTGTAACTGGGCCTTCATAGAATAAACTGGGTAGTGTTCCTTCTCTTTCTATTTTGTGGAATAGTTTGAAGAGTATTGGTATTCACTCTTCTCTGAAGGTCTGATAGAATTCTGCACTAAACCCATCTGGTCCTGGGCATTTTTTTTTTTTGGTTAAGATACTTTTAATGACTGCTTCTATTCCTCTAGGGGTTATGGAACTGTTTATAGTTTATCTGACAGTATCAGGTATCTGTCTAGAAAATTGTCCATTTCATCCAGATTTTCCAGATGTGTTGAATATAGACTTTTATAGTAGGATCTGATGATTTTTTTTGATTTCTTTAGTTTCTGTTGTTATATCTCCCTTTTCCTTTCTGATTTTGTTAATTTGGATAATGTCTCTGTGCCCTCTGGTTAGTCTGGCTAAGGGTGCATCTATCTTGTTGATTTTCTCAAAGAACCAGCTCCTGGTTTTGTTGATTCTTTGTATAGTTCTTTTTGTTTCTTCTTGGTTAATTTCAGCTCTGAGTTTGATTATTTCCTGCCATCTACTCCACTTGAATGTATTTGCTTCTTGTTGTTCTAAAGCTTGCAGGTGTGCTGTTAACCTGCTAGTGTGTGTTCTCTCCAGTTTCCTTTTGGAGGCACTCAGAGCTGAGTTTTCCTCTTAGCACTACTTTCATTGTGTCCCATAAGATTGGGTATGCTGTGCCTTCATTTTCATTAAATTCTAAAAAGTCTTTAATTTCTTTCCTTATTTCTTCCAAGACCAAGTTATCATTTGTTGCTGGGGCTATTTGTAATTTGATGCTAATTCTGTTCTCCTAGGAGTGCCTCCTCTGAGTTAGCACTCTGGTGATTTCCTCTAAATCCTCTTCCCACCTTAATTTGAAAAATAAAGCCTAGAGCCTTCAGGAGGCAGATGAAGGGAAGGTGGAGCTGAAAGCTGGGAGAGAGAAGAAGGAGAGAGGGAGAGAGAGGATGACAGAGGAGGAGAGCAGAGCTTTACTCTGAGGTAGTGTCTGTCCTTGACACTGAGGTGTGTTTCCTGTATGCAGCAAAATGCTGGGTCCTGTTTGTCTATCCAGTCTGTTAGTCTATGTTTTTTAATTGGGGAATTGAGTCCATTGATGTTGAGAGATTTTAAGGAGTAGTGATTGTTGCTTCCTGTTATTTTTTATGTTATTTTTATGTTTGTGTGGATATCTTCTTTTGGGTTTGTTGAAAGAAGATTTACTTTCTTGCTTTTTCTAGGGTGCAGTTTCACTCCTTCTGTTGGTGTTTAAGATCTATTATCCTTTTAGGGCTGGATTTGTGGAAAGATATTATGTAAATTTGTTTTTGTCATGGAATATCTTGTTTTCTCCACTTATGAAAACTGAGAGTTTTGCTGGTTACAGTAGCCTGGACTGGCATTTGTATTCTCTTAGGGTCTGTATAACAACTACCCAGGATCTTCTAGCTTTCATAGTCTCTGTTGAGAAATTTGGTGTAATTCTGATAGATCTGCCTTTATATGTTACTTGACCTTTTTCCCTTTCTGCTTTTAATATTCTTTCGTTTTGTGCATTTCATGTTTTGACTATTATGTGATCGGAGGAATTTCTTTTCTGGTCCAATCTATTTGAAGTTCTGTAGGCTTCTTGTATGTTCATGGGAATCTCTTTCTTTAGGTTAGGGATGTTTTCTTCTATAATTTTGTTAAAGATATTTACTGGCCCTTTAAGTTGGGAATCTTTACTCTCTTCTATACCTATTATCCTTATGTTTGGTCTTCTCATTATATCCTGGATTTTCTGAATGTTTTGGGTTAGGAGCTTTTTGCATTTTGCATTTTCTTTGACTGTTGTGCCAATGTTTTCTATGGTATTTTCTGCAGCTGAGATTCTCTCTTCTATCTCTTGTATTCTGTTGGTGATGCTTGTATCTATGACTCCTGATCTCTTTCCTAGGTTTTCTATCTCCAGGTTTGTCTCCCTTTGTGATTTCTTTATTGTTTCTATTTTCATTTTTAGATCCTAGATGGTTTTGTTCAATTCCTTCACCTGTTTGGTTGTGTTTTCCTATAATTCTTTGAGGGATTTTTGTGTTTCCTCTTTAATGGCTTCTAGCCGTTTACCTGTATTCTCCTGTTTTTCTTTAAAGGAGTTATTTATGTCCTTCTTAAAGTCCTCTCTCATCATCATGAAATGTGTTTTTAAACCAGAGTCTTGCTTTTCTGGTGTGTTGGGGGTAATTCAAGGCTCGCTGTGGTGCAGAACTGGGTTCTGATGATGCTAAGTACCCTTGGTTTCTGTTGTTTATGTTCTTGCCCTTGCCTCTTGCCATCTAGTGTTAGCTGGTCTTACTGTCTCTAACTGTGCCTTGTTCCTCCTGTAAGCCTGTGTGTCACTACTCCTGGAAGACCAGTTCTCTCCCTGGGAGGAATTTGGGTATGGAGAGCTGTGGCACAGGATCAGCTCCTGGGTGCAGACAGAAACCAGAAGGATTCTGTTCCAAGCTGCTCCCCAGTTTCTGTGTCCTGATGGCTCTGGGTGGGTCCCTCTTGGGCCAGGAATTTGAGCAGAAATGGTGGTTTTACCTGTGCTCACGGGCGTGTCTGCACTCCTGGGAGACCAGCTCTCTGCTTGTGGTATTTGGGTATGGAGTTCTGTGACACAGGATCAGCTCCTGGTGCCCATTTCTATATCTTATTTATTTATCTATAGCAATTTTTTTTGCAAATTTCTGACTGGCAATTTCTATTGATTTCCATGTATTTACTCAAGGAAAGCTTAATGAGTGTTTGTGATGGTTTTCAGGTCTGGATGAGGCACTCCAGGTTCAGCTTCACCTCAACACTTGACAATCCATTTCATAGGTGGGACAGAAGTCTTACTCAGAGCAGAAAGCTGGCACTCACAGGAAGACATTGTGTGTAGTGGATGGGACTGGGCCCTATGGAGTCCTGCGGTGGGGGCTGGACTGCTACAGCTCAGAGAAAGACAGCAACAGATGCATGCATCACTATGATCTTTGGATGAAAAGTGTTTATGTGAACTGCAAGCGCCTTTTCATTATGGTCATAAACAGTCTTGTTAGCTCATGGTAGACAATTCATTTGATCTGGCAGCTGTTCCAGGAGAAAGGCTGACTGTTTCTTGCTTATGTACAAGACATCAAACTTTTAGGAGTTAACAGGCATGGGCCAGAATGAAGCCATTTTGGTACCATAAAGATAAGGTCTTCTTCCAAATAGAAAGATCAAATAAAAAGAATCAAAGAAAGACAAAAACATTATTTACTGGAGCAGAGACATTGTTTTAAAAATAGATTCAGGGAAGGAGAGGGAGCAGCTAAAATCTCTGTGATTCCTCCCAGCTTCGAGGATTGTTTATTTGTTTGTTTGTTTGTTTGTTTTTGGAGTATTTTTAATGACTTATTTTTATTTTCTGTGCATTAGTATTCTGCCTGCATGCATGTCTATGTGAGAGTATCAAATCCCCTGGATCTGGAGTTACAGACAATTGTGAGCTGCCCTGTGAATGCTGGGAATTGAACTTGGGAAGAGCAACCACTTAAGCCATTAACTGCTGAGCCATCTCTCCAATCTTCAATTGTGGAGTTTTACTTCTATAATAGGATCAAATTTAGGCTTTTCAGGCCCTGCCTTTGATGGAAAGTGTGATGGTTTGTATATATGATCAGCCCAGGGAGTGGCTATTAGAAGGTGTGACTCTGTTGGAGTAGGTATGGCCTTGTTGGAATAGATTTGTCACTGTGGGCATGGGCTTTAAGACCATCATGCTAGCTGCCTGGAAGTCAGTATTCTACTAGCAGCCTTCAGATGAAGATGTAGAACTCTCAACTCCTCCTAAACCATGCCTGCCAGGACACTGCCATGTTCACAGTAATAAAACCCTAAGACAGAAGGTAAACAGATAGTCTTCAGCCTTTTATAAGCAAACTAACCAACCAATCAGCCATGAGCCCATATCCCAAGCACCTCAACTACACACCTTGTGCTAATTACCCCAAGGCCAGAGATATGACCCCCAGGCTTGGTCCTTTTGCCCTAGAGCCCTTTAGGGAATTTAAACTAGCTCATCTCAAAGGATTTACCCCAACTGGACTGTTTCTTCCCATAGAAACTATAGTAGAGTCTCCTGAGCTATGGAACAACTGGTCCTGGTAGCCCTCCCTTTTAACTCTGCTTCCCTTCTCTTTGAAATGGAAAGTGGAAATTTCCATATCTTCAAGCTATACCAGATTAAAATTAGTCTGGAAACATTTAATAGACAATAGAACAATGGGAAGGACAAAGGTTAACAGAGAATGAGTGAAAATTTGAGGATCATACTATAGATTTAAATTTAAATTGCTTTTCACAGCATTGATAATTTGTTCCATTAAAAGAATACTACTCACCAGGAGTAGTGACACAGGCCTTTAATCCCAGCTCTAGGTAGGCAGAGGCAGGTGGAGTTTGAGGTGAGCCTGATCTATAGAGTTTCAGGACAGCCAGGGCCACACAGAAAACCTCTGTCTTGAAAATCCAGAATAAAAGAAAAGACAGAAAGACAGGAAAGAAGGGAGGAATGAAGGAAGAAGGAAAGGAAGAAAGGTGGAAGGGAGGGAGGGAGGAAGGGTAGAGTTCTTCCTTAGCATTGGCAAAGCTCTGGGTTTGATTCCCCAGAATCACATACAACTGGGCATGGCACCTAAAGGATCAGGAATTTCAACAGTTGTCCTTCACTATATACAAAGTTCAAAGCCACTACATGAGAACCTATCACTACATTCATTCGTACATACATACATATATACATATTGCTTTTCTTCACCCTATATGGGCTCCAAAGGAAATATCTGACACTTATTGAGCCTCTACCACATATTGTCTTAATTACTTTATACCACTCCCACTCAAGAACAAAACATAATTGCAAAGAAGATTTAAGAAATACCTTCACTCTAAATGTGAAGAAAGAGACACTTCCAGCAAGAAGTTAAGAGATTTGTCAGGGTCAGCCACTCTACTCTTGAACGTGTTGAAAATGCTATCAGACTTTCAGTTCTAAGCTTGCTTTCTTTCATCATACATTTTGTTTATTTCCCTGTGCACAATACATGATTGTTAAAGCAGCACTCCCTGACTACACTCCAAGACCACAAACACAGTCTAAGTACACAAGGATGCTTCCTGTGCATCTTATTCACAGAACTGTGTGAATTCTGGGGACAGGCATATACTAGAACTGATGGTTAGACGTTTATAACCAAGCTTGGGAACACAGCACAGGTCACTGGTGTTCATATTGTCACTCCTCCTTTGGGATAGCCTGAGGTTTGTGTAGCCAGGTGTTCCTGACCTGGTCTCAGGCAGGAACCCCTCATCTCTATAACTTGTGAATGTGAACTTATTAATATGAACTTAATGGCTTTGCTTGAATCTAGGAGTTGACATCATCTGTGGGCTAATTCTTAGGCTTTGGTTTTTCTCTCTGTATTACCTTTCTAGGTCATTATCCAGTCTCATATAAACCAGACAGACCAATGGCTTCTGACCTGAGATCTCAGACCCAGGCACCTCCCTTAAAATCCAGCCACGTGCACCAGAACAGAATTGCCCCTGCTCTGTGTAGAGGTACAGAGAGTCTAGCCAAAGGAAGGGACAGGCTAAGAAGGAAGGGTGTGCAGGGAAGGACTGGTAATCCTTCACTCTAAGCCTGGAGAGCTCCTTATCTAAAAGCCTTGTCAACACCTGGGAGACCAATTAAAAGAAAGAAAATCCCCCAGAGGAGCAAGCAGCAATTTAACCGAAATTGCTCACCTCTGGGCATCAGGAATGTCGCGCATGTGCCTTGCATTGCATGCACAGTACACAGAAGGAGGTGAAGTGGGATTCGACAGCATTCCCCAAGGCAACTGAAGATGCACACACCCAACTGGGAAGCCTGTGCAGCTCAACTGACTCAAGTGCATTAATTAAGCAAAACCTTAAACCAAACACGGAATGGACAGTAAAATAATGTGCCTCAGGGATAACTCCTGGAAGCCAGGCTCTTGCACTAAAATCACATCCCTGCCTGATGGAAGGTGGCCTTCTGCCTTCAGGACGGCCTGGGGAGGGGGTTCGAAGCCACTCTCAGCTGCTGAACACACATTTGGCAGCCTGAAATATTCTGGGTTAGATTTTTAAAGAAGCTGAATGGAAAACTGTCATAAGGTATTGACTTGAGTAAAATGTCATAAACTAGGCAAATTGTACATCAGTAGTAATAGCAGAAAGTGCCAGTTGTTAATGGATAATGATAATAGTAGAGTAGGAACAAACTATTCCTCAATTCTCATGTGAATTAGAAGAGAAAGAGTGGAAGTTTTCAAAATATTATCTTTCGGGAGGTCATAGAAGAGAGGCAGGGCACGTTGGCATGAGAAAGGTTTGTAATTCATCCCATAACAGAGATGTGTGTGAGAGAAGGAAGATGGGGTTGAGGTTTGGCAAACACTCTTTGCTGTAAACCCAATAGTTATGTTCTTACCATCTCTCTTTCTGTCCATCCAGCCTCTCTCTGCCAAGAATAGGAGTGTCGGAGGCTCCACAATTCACCCCGCTTCCCTTGTAGCAGAGCCTTGTTATATCACCCTGTCCTAGCCAGACCAGCAGTACTGAAGAGGACAGCTCCAGGGGCATTCTCAGAATGCCCCTTCCCTTCCTTGGAAAGAACACATATGCACAGAAATGAAAGTATTTTTCATTTACTTCCCTTGAATGCTGTCTTTGTTGTATTAGGATGTGATGTTTGAAGACAAAACCATCGTCTTGCAGTCATTAGAGATGTGATGGTTAATTTCCTGTATTAATTTGATTGGACCATGGGGGTACCCAGATACACACACACACACACACACACACACACACACAGAGAGAGAGAGAGAGAGAGAGAGAGAGAGAGAGAGAGAGAGAACAAATCATGTATAGATGTACCTTAATCTCACTGAAGAGGCGTCTTTTCTTTTTCTTTTATGCCTATATTTATATAACTTAGTTAAAATAATTATAAAATAGGTAAACCTTAATAAAGATAAAAATGGGAATTTTAAATTCTACATGCTATAAAGACAAGTCAATAAAATAGAATTCAATAATTAGGAATGGCTTAACCCAGAATTCCTTGATAATTGTTATGGTACAGGAGAACTGAAAACGAAAATCAATGAATCAAGAAAGGAAATGAAAGAAAGTGTCTCATAAAAATTATGGCACTCAGAGAAATGCCGACATTTCTGTACCTTTACATGTCTCTACTTTAGAAAAATAAAAACTAAAAATTCAGAAACAATGATCACCATAAGGAACAAGATTATATACAAAGCAAAAGAATCTGGAGACATTTTAGTAAAGATAGAGACATATATTTTTAAAAGGGAAAACAAACAGAAAGAATAAGAAATTCCAGATGTGGTGGTACATTCATATAATCCCAGCAATTAGGAGACAGAAACAGGAGGATCACAATAAATTCAAGGCTGGCCTGGGCTACACAGTCAATTCTAGATCAATTAAAGCTACATAGAAATAGTTCATTAAAAATATTTCCAAAACAAAACTCACAAAGAAGAAATTACAACAACAAAGAAAGGATAAAAGCCCAGGAATCGGGCCAGGGAGGTGGTGCAGAGGAGACAGTGTTCTTGGCACAGAATGAGGAGGACTTGAGTTCGGTTCTCTGTCATCCATGTAAGTGGTAGGTGGACTAGTGTGTGTCCGAAACTCCAGCACCAAGGGAGGGCGACTGATGAGTGCCTATAGCTTGATGGTCAGCCGGTTCAGCCACTTACTCTAGATTCAGTGAGAGACACAGTCTCAGATAAGGATGATAGTGATAAAGGACAAATGTCTAACACTGGCATCTGACCTTGACCTGTGCATGCACAGGTGAGTACACACACACACACACACACACACACACACAAATAAACACATATATACACAATATGCACACATATACATATATACATACACACACACACACACACACACACACACACACACATAGACATGTATGCACAGACACAGACACACAGAGGAAACCAAGGGTAGTCCTTTGAAATACAAAATGAGTTAGATCAACACCCCACAGTCTGATTACAGACAGATAAAAAAGAAAGAGCAAGGACAGATGCAGAAAAGATCAAAAGAATATTATGTGCAAATCATTTCCCAAAGGGGAATGACTTTTTAGCAAAACATAAACAAGTTAAATGTATCTAAGAAGAAGTGGAAAACTTGAACAGACCAGCGACTCTAGATGAGAGGGTGACAGTGATCATATCCGCTGCTGAAAGGGCAGGGGGACCAGATGGGTTCACAGCTGAGATTTAACTAACCTTTCCAGAATGGGTAATTAGGATGCTACTCCAACAGTTCCAGGCCAGAGAGAAACCCAGGCAGCTCACCAACTAATTTCATGGCACAAGCAAAAATGTAATAGCAAAGCTTGATAAAGAACAGGAGAAAATAAGAAAGTATACGCCATTCTCATTTGGAATATAGATGTTAAATTGTGGGAAAGGGGAGTTGGGTTCCACTAAGGAAAACTGGGTTAAGCATCAGAGATTTTCTGTGTGACCACATCTGTAGCTGTGAAAATGATGACAATTAAAGATCGAGGGATGGAAACCACTTAAAATAACCAGAGGCAAATCACATATAAATAGAATAAGCAGAGCAATGGAACTGTAACAATTAAACTAAGCAATTAGTAGGAACACTCAGAATTATTATTCTCATGGTCTAGACTGCCATTTGAAAGCACTATGACAAGGAAATTTCAACATAGGCGGATGCTTATAAAAATAGAATTAAAATGACTTTCTTGTTGATGATTATAGAATTGTACATCCATTAAGAGCCAAGATATCCAATAAGTCTGTCAGGACTCATAAAATGATTTGGCAAGGCCCCAGATATGGGCATGAGAATGCTAGTATACTTACTAACATTCAATACGAACTTATATCTCACAAATATATTTTAATTAAAATGTATTTCATTTAATACTAAATTTTTCTTCACTTGCAGGAAATAATAATACTAACAACAACAACAACAAAACAACAACAATAATAATAATAATCAACTCATATTGCCTTACTCAGTTTTCCCCAACAGTAATTTTATGCAAGACCATATTATAAGGTCACAAACAGTGTGTAGACTTGACACTTAGTACTGCTGAGCCCTTCATTTGTCATTTTTTAGACACTTCCATTCCTTTCTTCGTGTGTGTCTCTTTGTGTGTATGTGCGTGTGTTCATTTGTGCGGATATATGTGCATGTTTCTGTGCACACAGTGGAGTGTCAGTCCTCAGACTGCATCCACCTTGTTTCCTGTGACAGTCTCTTTCACTGACCTGGCCCTGGCCAACTAGGCTGAGCTGGCTGGCCAGCGAGCCTCAGAGCTCCTTCTCTCTCTGCCTCCCCAGCCAGTGGGATTGCAGGCCTATAGCACCACACCTAGCTCATGGGTTCTGGGGATCCAACTCATACCTTCATGCTTGCAAGACAAGAATTTGATGGACTCTCTTCCTCCTACTCACTCTCAGCTAACTCATTCTCCAGGTCTTTCCTTTTGTCCATTAGAAAATGTTCAGAATACCCAAGATTCAATTCGTAGACCATATGAGGCCCAAGAAGAAGGAAGACCAAAATGTAGAAGCTTCAGTGCTTCTTAGACGGGTGAACAAAATACTCACAGGAGGGAATATGGAGACAAAGTGTGGGTCAGAGACTGAAGGAAAAGGCCATGTAGAGACTGCCCCACCTGGGGATCCATCCCATATACAGCCACTAAACCCAGACATTATTGTGGATGCCAGGAAGTGCTTGCTGATGGAAGCCTCGTATGGCTGTCTCCTGAGAGACTCTGCCAAAGCCTGACAAATACAGAGGCAGATGCTTGCAGCCAACCATTGGACTGAGCTTGGGGGTCACCAGTGGAGGAGTTGGAGAATGGACTGAAGGAGCTGAGGGGGTTTGTAGCCCCATGGAGGGATCGACAGTATCAATAGGCCCAACCCCCCAGAGCTCCCTGGGACTGGACCACCAACCAAAGAATACACATGGAGGGACCCATGGCTCCGGCCACATAGGTGGCAGAGGATGGCCTTGTTGGACATCAATGGGAGAAGAGACCCTTGGGCCTGAGGGTGTTTGATGCCCCAGTGTAGGGGAATGCCAGGGCAAGGTGGGAGGAGGGGAGTGGGTGGGTAGGAGACACCCTCATAGAGGCAGGGGAAGGGGGGATGGGACTGGGGGTTTATGAAGGGGAGACCAGGAAAGGGGAAAACATGTGAACTGTAAATAAAGAAAATATACAATTAAAAATGTTATTTAAGTGGACACCTACGGAGTGTAAGCTTTGGGGACTGCCTCTCTTCACACCACGCAACGCTCTAGAGACTCATCCAGAGTTGTCTGAACTGGCAATCTGTCCTTCAGTACAAGGTGGAATGGTGCTGCGTACATGGTGTAGTTTAACCTCTCACCTGTTGAGGAACATCTGCTTCCAGTTTGGAGCTATTAGGGATAATACATTATAAATCCTCGTATGCAGATTTTTGTGTCGTGCAAACCATAATTCCTCTGGGATAAGTGCCCAGGAGTCTAATTGCTGAGTCATGTGGTAGTTGCATGCTAATTTTTGCAGAAACTGACAAATTGTTTCTGAGGATGTCTGTCCCACTTTACATTTTTAACAGCAGTGTCTGCAGGATCCATTTTCCACCAAACCCCAACACAATTTGTTGTCTTGGGTTTTTTTTTTTCCCACATTTTAGCCATTCTGAGAGAAAATATCCTTGTGGTTTTTATTCTAATTTCCCTAATTGCTAACACTTTCTCATGTGCCTAATTCCCATCTGTGCATCTTTGGTAAAATGATTCCTCGTGTTTTTTCATTTTCGAGTTGGATCGCTGCTTAGTATTGAGCTTTGAAATTTTAATTAAAAATTGTTTGACATTTATGGATGTTTTGCCTACATGTACATCTATGCACCCCATGGGAGTCTGTGGCCAGTGGAGGTCAGAGGGCATCAGATATCCTGGAACAGGAGCTGTAGACAGTTGTGAGCCACCAGATGGGTACTGGGAATTGAACCCAGGTCCTCTGGGAAGAACAGCCAATGCCTTTCCAGTGCTTAACCACTGAGCTATTTCTCTGTCCGGCACTGCCATTTTTTTTCTTTAAGAAACCATAATTAGTATTCCCCTTAAATTTTTGGTTTCCACATATTTTCTGTTAGAGGCAACTGGGCATTGAGGTTTGATGACTGGAATCTCTTTGCGGATTCCATGTGACTGTTTATCTGGACATCTGTGTATGTCCCAGTAGATAGGACAGTGTCCATTCCCCTTCCTCCTTGTTATGTTTCTGCTTATTTCCTTGCCCTACCATCCTGGCTCGATCTTCAGCACCATGTTGCATACAGGTGGTGGGAACAAACAGACTCACTTTGTTCTTATCATTGGGGGAAAGCACTCAAATCTTATTTGGTTGTGGCAAACATTACAATACATTCTATTTGCTATTTCTAATGCTTTTCTTTTTCTTTTTCTTTTTTTTTTAAAGACTTATTGTTATATGTAAGTACACTGTAGCTGTCTTCAGATACACCAGAAGAGGGGTTATGGATGGTTGTGAGCCACCGTGTGGTTGCTGGGATTTGAACTCAGGACCTTCGGAAGAACAGTCAGTGCTCTTAACCCCTGAGCCATCTCTCCAGTCCCTTCTAACGGTTTTCTATGTGCACTCTTCTAGTTTCATTTCTGATGCTATGACAAATACCCAGAGAGTAGCAACTTTAATGAAGAAAAGGTTTGTCTAGCATGCAGTTGCAGGTTACCGTCTATCAAGTCAAGGCCAGAGCTATTATATTCACAGTCAAGAGAGGTCAGAGAATGAATATTTAAGTTTTTACACCCAGCTCTCTATCACTCTTCCACTTCGTTAGTCACCATAATAACATGGGGAGACCTTTTGCTGAAAACACTATGCACTATGGCTACAGGATATATAGAAAACAATTTCAAATTGATTAAAAAAAAACCCAAACAAACAGAATACTTTATACTTGCTGGCTAGCTCTCTTAGTACTGGAAAATGCTATGTGGGCTACTGAAGGGGAAAGACATTGCCAGTCTTACCCAGCATTGGATCCTGTAGGCTGTAATACCAGGCAAGATGTTCATGATGGTACACTGGCATGACTGTTATAGGGTAGACAAGCACTGTCTGATTGGATTTGCAACCTGCTCCACAGGAGGAAATTCCATGTTTGATACTGTAATCTTGATCAAAAGCCCATGGCTTTGGAGGTCAAAGGCCCTAGGGTAGAACATGTTATTGTTATTTTTCCAAGTGACTATGGTACCAAATTTTTCTCTAAATATTTATGTTTACACCCTTGGACCTGAGCTTCTGTTAGCCTTCATCAGAAAGGGTTCTCTTTGCAGTGGACAGTAGTCAATGGGAAGAAGCACAAATGTCCAAGAGATTCATTGCTCAGCCCTAAACGAGGCATGTATATTAACTCCACATCCTCCCTGCCACACACATACACACACACACACACACACACACACACACACACTGACACCACCAAGGCTCAAGAAACATTGGAGAGGGAGAAGAGAGGGAGAAAGTGTAAGAACCAGAGGATGGAGAAGAGTGCTGTAACATGCTGTCTTCTGGACAGGATATTGACAAAGCAAGCATGAGTTCATAGCAGTGTGGTTATATGCACAAGATCTATACAAGATCAAGCCAATCAAATTGCCAGTATAGATGGAGCAGACAATCATATTGAGGCCCTACCCCTTACTGAAGAGCTATTGGTAGTAAATAGCTACCAGGGGAAGAATATATATATATATATGTATATATATATACATATATATGTATATATATACACATACACACACATACACACACACATATATATGTATATATACATACATACATACACATATATGTATATATACATATATACATACACATATATATATATATTAATTAAGGATGTGGGTTAGCTTCCCATGTTCTGTGATCTGTGCTTAGTACTGTAATCCTGATCAAAAAGTTTTCAAAGTTGAACACACCTACACTTGTGGGCTACAATAACTGGACCTAACGGGCTATATAACAAAGACACGAAGTTGAGACTCAGACACGGGCAGAAACATGGGTACAATTGGAGCAAAACATGGGGCTTAGATATGATCAGACTTCGTTTGTACATGGCTCAGCGGGGAGTGTCTTTACTCCCACATCCTGTGTGAGGATGCTTCTTTTTAGCCAGGAATGGAATTCTAGGTTGACAGGACTTTCTATTTTAGAAGTTGAGCACTGTTGCCATTCCTTCCCTCCTGTCTGTCACCTGATGGGAGGTTATCGGTCACCCATTGTTTTGGGGAAAGTGAATATTTTTCTGTAATTGTTCTTCCTTTTCCCTTGCTTTCTGGAATAAATTGTGTCTCTTGACACTGTGGTCTCATTGTTTTCTTGTGGTTTATTGAGCTCAGTCCTTATCTAACGCCAGAGTTTGCGGGTCTTTAACCTCCCCAGACTTTGAGAACTTCCGGCCACATTGTCAGATTGGTCTTTCAGGTCTGTCGACCCCTTCTCCTTCCCTGGCAATATCAAGGTGACACCTTAGTTAGACATCCCTGTAGCACCATTCATTATTTTTCTAGCCTGCTTCCCTTGTTATTGATCAGATTGGTTAGTTTCCTATTATATCTTCCAGTTTACTAAATCTTTCGACCCAGCCTTCCATCTTGCTGATGATGTTGTGATTTTGATTTTGGATTGTTTTATTTTGTTTTTTTCTGTTTGTTTTTTCTCTCCCATCAGATATTTCAACTCTGATGCTCCCATTTTGTCCCTCATTATATCTTCTCCTTCTCGGCTAAGGCTTTCAATTTTTCCATTTAAGTATAATTGCTTTCTTCAAGCATTTTAATTATAGTTGTTTTAAATCTTTGTCCGATAAATTTAACATCACTGTCATTTTAATAGTGACATCGTTTAATTACCTTTTTAAAAGTGGTTTGAGTTTTTTTTTTTTTCCAGGTTTGGGGATGACAAATAAAATCTAGACATTTTTATGTTCTGAGACTGTGGATCTTGTTGAAATTCTTTTGTTTTAGTTGTTGTTGGTTTTGTTGTTGTTTTTCCTGATTCTGCTTTGAGAAGCAGAAATGGGGCATGGCCTTATTATTCCCTGCAGTGCAGAAACTTGCATTCATCACATGGTTTCCAATCCCACAGCAGGTTGGAAAGCTAGTACCATCTAGGGGGCAAGGAAACTCCAGTCCCTCTGAATTCTCTGACACCAGCCTACCCGGGGTGTTGGGAGCCCGCTACAAAAGAATTGGAGCCTTGTTTCATCCCTGGTGTTTGATTATTTCTTTCTCTCTGTCTGTCTCCTTCTCCTCTGAGCAGGCTTTGTTGAGGGTTCTTCTGTCTGTGAAGTTTAGTGGTTTTAGGGCACAGGGTCTTTGTTGTTATTTGGGTTTTAGTTTTTCAGTTCTAGTGTGTCTTACTCTTTCTCATTTTTTTTTAAAAGTATTTTTGCTTAATATTTAATGCTTTAATATTTAATGTCCAGGGTTTCTTTTTGCTATAATTAGAAGAGAGATAAAAATGCATCTATTCCATCATAATAGTGGAAGTGTGTTCTTCCAACTAACTTTAACATGAAAGACACAATAGCTCAATGAGGAGTGACACAGTCTAATGGGAAGGCCTGTTGACAACACTCATACGTTTATGTCATTCTGAGTCTACATAAAAAAAACATGAATATAAGACATCAATGAGGAAAAAATTTCTTAACCAGACACTGAAGCATACTACACAGCTGATGTTGATCAAACAAAGAAGCTCCCAGTAGAGGAATTAACAAATAGATCAACCTAACATCACTAAGATGTCAGGAAAAATTGCAAATATTTATAAGAAGTTACATATGATAAAATACACATTGCACTGGAAAGAAATGCATTATGCTTTAAACTCTCAACTGTCTAATAATTTAAGGAGCCTGCCTAACTTTGGATGAAAATTTAAAAGCATGCCTAGAAGACATCAAATGCTTAGCTGTCATGAAAGACTACAAAGACACTTCAAGAAAGTCAGTGTAATTACACATGTCTAACTTAGGGGAAACAATCTCATTCTTGGTTAAGGTATAAACACAGAGGTTTAGAAGGGTATACATGGGTATCATTGTAGGAAAGGGGGTGGAGAGACTGTAAGAGCCAGAGGAACAGGAGGTTTGCTGTGAAACTGTGTCTCCTAGAAGTGTCAGAGTCTTGCCAACATGGCTGCTGAAACAAGCCCTGTACTGAGCAGACTGTTTTTATGTATTTAGGAATATCCTCATCCCTCCCCACCACACACACATACACAATGTATGTATAACAACGGTTAGAACACAAGTCATGAATTTAAGACAGCGCAGGGAGGTGATTGGAAGGCATTGAAGGGAGGAAAGAAGGGGTAGATGTAATTATATTACAATTTTAAAAACAAAAGAGTTAAGATGAATTACGTTAAAATATTGATTTTTTTTAGATTAAGACTATTTTAATACCATTTGATAAAACCCTGAAGATACTTATTTCTAGCTGTGATCAGATGAGAAAAGGATCTAGCCACCAAAACATTGGTAAATTAACATAATTTTTCTATTGTATAATACTAATTGTTATTATAAAGCAAAATTATAATGGCTACTATGGCAATACTGACATTTATAAATAAGATTTGAACCTAGTGAAGATTTATATCTCTTTTTTATCTCAGTAAACTGGTATCATTTTGATTATTTTATTTTTTTATATTAGATATATTCTTTATTTACATTTCAAATGATTTCCTCTTTCCCCCTACTCCGAAAATCCCATAAACCATCTCCCCTTCCCCTGTTCCCCAATCAATCCCTTCCCACTTCCCTGTCCTGGTATTCCCCTACAGTGTTGCATTGAGCCTTTCCAGTACCAGGGGCCTCTCCTCCTTTTGATGTCCAACAAGGCCATCCTCAGCTGCCTATGCTTCTGGAGCCATGGGTACCACCATGTGTACTATCTGGTTGATGTTTTTATCCCTGAGAGCTCTGGGAGTACTGGGTGGCTCATATCGTTGTTGTTCCTTCTATGGTGCTGCAAACCCCTTCAGCTCCTTTGGTCCTTTCTCTAGCTCCCCCATTGGGGACCCTGTACTCAGTTCAATGGCTGAGAGTGTCCCCTTCTGTATTTGTCATGCACTAGCAGATCCTCCCAGGTGACAGCTATATCCAGCTCCAGTCAGTAGTACTTGTAGGCATCAATAATACTGTCTTTAAAAAAAATGTACATATTAGAAGTTTGGGAGATGGTTCAGTGGTCATGGATGAGTCAAGAGTTCAGGTTGCTCTTGTAGGGTTCCAAGTTCTTTCCTGGGCACCCATGACCTACCCATAACTTCAGGTCTAGAGGACCTAAAGCCTTCTTCTGGTCTCCATGGTAATGCAACCATAATATATATTCTCACACAAACATGCACACCCAATTAACATAAAAAAACAATTATTTTTAAGAAGTATACTATTTTTAAGGATTTATTTGATTTTTAAATTGTAAGTGTGCATGCACAGGTAAGAGCAGATACCCTCAGAGACCAGAGGTGTTAGATCCCACAGAGCTGGAGTTACAGGTGATTACGAACCTCCCAATGTGGGTATGGGAAAATGAGCTTCTATCCTCTGAAAGAGTAGTTGTACTTGGCTGCTAAGATGTCTTTCCAGCCATCTTATAAAATATCTTAAAAATTATATAAGAAAAATATCATAAAGCCAATAAAGAAATGATAGAGTTAGAAGAAATTCAGGTGCCACATAATTCAAATTCAGGTGCCAGTCTTGTAATGGATACTTGTGAATTGTCGAAAGACAAATAACACTATAGAAAATGAAATAGTGAAAATAAGAAGCTAACTTCCAGGAATGAAAATTGATGTCCACTCTATAAGGTAAAGGCCATGAAGGTCCCAATGATCTTGGGGACTGGTGGAGATTTTTCTGACAGATCCAATTGAGTTAACCCAACATCTCCAATCTCGCTTACGAGAAGATTGCTGAATATAATCATATGGATTTTATGATAGGTTTAGATGCTCCCAACAAAGTGTTCAATGAAATTGTTACATTCATCAAGGAAGATGAATCAGGTTGAAATTTATTTAGCTTTCTATTTTTCTGCTTCTTTTGAGTGTCTGTGGCTTTCTACAGTGTGAAGAAGTCCATGACTTTTCTGTTTATCTTTAAATAGCTTTAATTTATGTATCATTAAATTATATTCTAAATCATGTGCATTTGTCCTAAAAGTATGAGCACTAGTAAACTGTTTAATTCATCTTTAAAAAGAGAAGGAAAGAAAGAAAATTGATGTCCAAAGAATTTGACAATTCTCACATTCACTGGGGTTCAATAACTAGGAACCGAACCAACAACACATTTTAAATTATGGTGTGATATTAGCTACTCTGTTTGAGATGTGGGACCCAAAGCACATGTACAGTGTGGGTCAGGAAAGGAGATGTACAGCCTTCTGGGGAGAGATATTTAAGTGACATTCACTTAAGAAAGTTTAAATGGTGGCTGCAGAGATGGCTCAGTGGTTCAGAGCATATACTGTTCTTGCAGAAGATTCAGGTTCAATTCCTCGCACTCACATCAGGATCTAATACCTCTTGCCTCCATAAGCACCTGGACTCACATGCACATACCTCCATGCCAACAGACATGCATACACAAAATTTAAAATAACAATTAAATTTTTTAATGTAAAGATTAAAGATCCTCACAGCCTACCATTCTGTATATGAGAGTATATCTCTGGTAAACAAGACCACTGGCATGTTAAGAAAGAATAAACACACAGATGGTTATTTTCAGTGCCAGGCAAGCTAGAACCATCATGATACCCACTACCAAAAGTATTCAGACCCTTGTTTTATTTAAATGTTTTCTTTTCCTTTCCTTTTCTTTATTACCAAAGGTATTCAACAGGAGGATGAGCTGTGTTCACCCAAGCTGTGTTTTAGGACACTACCATGCAAACATTTGAAATGAATTAGCGATACACCAGGTACAAAGGTATTCAACAGGAGGATGAGCTGTGTTCACCCACGCTGTGTTTTAGGACACTACCATGCAAATATTTGAAATGAGTTAGCGATACACCAGTTACATTGCATAAGAAATTATGTGTATGTCTTTATGCTGTGAAGCAATGACCAGTGTCCATACTGTGCATATCAACATCTGTATGGGATTATATGAACACAGAAACAGTATGTCCTAAGTTACATTATGGAATGAGAATATAAATAGAGGGGCAGAATGATCAGAAATTAAGTGGGAAAACAACATATTCATAATATGTACAAAGATAGGATCACACGCATAGCTGTGCGTGCTAAGTGTTGTGTATTTGAAGTTTTAAAATTAAATACCTATCTTAAGTCACCACCAAAGATGAACACACTCACAGTCTGTCTGAAACACCAATTTCCTCCATGTCAAAACAGATTCTGATTCTGTATATGGAACCAAACCAAAAGACTTGACAGGCGCATAGAGACTACAGTGTACAAAAACCAGTGACTGAAGATAAAGACAGCTCCCGGCAGTGATAGGGTAGGTGGCCCTCACAGCGAGGTGCTCCTGTAACACGATGCTGTGTGTCACAGTTCAGGACTTGAGCACCAATCTACTCTAGAGATCCACAGTGACGTCTAGGGCGGCACTAGAAATTCCGAAGAGAAAAACAAGCACGTCTGACGTCTACTGATGTCATGGTACCTGCTAGAGGGAAGTAATGCACATTTTCAGAAGAGATTGGGCATGTTTGGGTGAATGGGTGTAAGCAGAAGTGGAGACCAGACTAGCCTTGAACTTGTGTATACTTAGGTGTTTCTGCCACATTCCTTTCGAAGGCATGCTACTTCTGTGGGATTAGATTTTGGTTCTTGCTTCATTGTGGGACAAGAAATGAGGCTGCAGTTGGGTCCAGGGATGATGACTCCAGAGCTTGGGAAGCTCTACAGTGACCCACAAGCACACACATTCAAAGGTGATTAAATATGATTATTAAGGGGGTATTTTAGTTAGGATTTCACTGCCATGAACAGACCAAGGTCAACTGCCATGACCAAGGCAACCATTATAAGAACAACATATAATTGGGGCTGGCTTACAGGTTCAGAGGTTCAATCCATCATCATCAAGGTGGGAGCATGGCAGCTTCCAGGCAAGCATGGTACAGGAAGATGTGAGAGTTCTACATCTTCATTTGAAAGCTGCTAGGAGAATGACTTCCAGGCAGCTAGGACTTTGTGTATTAAATCCACACCTACAGTGACACACCTACTCTAACTAGGCCACACTTCCTAATAGTGCTACTTCTTGGCCTAAACATATACAAACCATCACAAGGGGGTAAAAATTATTTTTTCTTTTAACTGTATGTGCATAACTTTGATAAATGACCCAGCCAGCAGTTTGGACTCAACTTCTTAATAAATGGAGTAGCTAGGCATTTCTTTTAGACTGGACTCTTATGAGGAAAATCATTGAACAGCTAAGGGATCCAAGAGTATCATTTGCTAAAGGATGCTATAAAGTAAGCTGTTGGCTGATGGATAGAAGAGCCATGTGGATTCCTGTGGGGAAAGGGGCAATAACTACTACGGAAACAGTTACGAGGGCCTGTGACAGATGGCCTTTTCCACAGTGTCATAAATGCTTCCTCTTTTATGCACAAAACAGAATTAATGTCCTACAAGTGCCACTGATACCTTTCTTCCTATTCGCTGCAAGGAGCTAATTGATATTCTATCCAGTGTCTCCATGATAACCTGCAGGGATGAGAGACAGCAAAACAATTACAAATCAATTACTGTTACATTGGGGTTTTCCAGAGCCATAAATCTGAGAGCTGCTTTGCCAAGGAAACACAATAATTTTGACAAGTTTCTTAATATTCAAGAGCCAGATCTAGTCAGACCATGCACATTCTAGTGGTGATTACTTCCTTTGTGTGTTTTCGTAATGGGAATAGTCAGATTCAAAGGCCACTTGTCTACCTTATTATATCACCATTAAATAAATTGCATTAGGATCATCTGTCCCGCTGCACAAGCCATTCTTAGGCCGGAGACTGCAGGGGGTGCTCTAGGATTCTCCAGCATCTGTCAGGGAGATTCCCAGGAACCAATTTCCAAACCATAAAACTTGCCCGGGGCAGCCAAGAGACACTCTGGGTGTTGTTGGTGCACAGCGGAGTGTACAGCCTCCACTCCCTTCTTAGAGGATGCCAACGTGCTCAGCCAAGTCTTCCTGATCAGTTATCTCCCTCAAGTCAGACCCTGCCAAGGGCAGTGGCCAGTCTGCCAAGCGTTATGCCAGGCTGTTATGGGTGGCTATAGACAGGGGGTAATGTGTGACAAAGAGCTATGGCATTTGAAACACTTGGTCTCCGATATGTGTGCCAAACTCAAGGAGTCTTGATTATTACTAGGACACAACATCTTCCTCAGCACTTCAACGCGAATGAACTCGAAACATTAGCAGCCTCGGCTTCCTCTGCTCACTGTTCCTACACCCTGTGTTGAGAAATGCCTGTGTTTTTCTGAAGACACTCCTTAGCTAAGGAGTTTTCCTTTCCCTTGCCTTTTCTTTTTCCCTCCCATTCCCTTCCCTCCCCTCCTCTCCCATTCCCTTCCCTTCTTTTCCCTCCCCTCTCAACCTTCCCTCATTCCATTTCTTTCCCTTCTGTTTTATTTTTTTTCTTTTCTTTATGATTTTTTTGAAACACATTCTTATGCAGCTTGGGCTGGCCTTAAACTCCACATGTACCCCAGGTTGACCTTAAACTCATGATTCCATCTTCCAAGTGCTGTGATTTCAGGCATGGGCCATCCATCATATTTGGGGTTCAGATTCTCATTATCACTGCACACATTTTAAAGCTTTAGTGCCCAACATCTCCACCCAGGACTCTGCATGGAAGGAACCCTCCGAACTGTCAAACAGGAATCTGCTAGAACTCCATAATGGGGTACCATCGTTTTGCTGTCATCACAGTCAGACCAAGATGCCTTCACCTAGCCATGTGAGTTTCACTGTTACTTATTCATGCCCTGCTTTAGAGTGAAAGACAAATGACACAAGCCAGCTGGTTGAGCTCACTGGACAGTTTGGGACAGAAGTTGGCGGAAATGGGTCCTCTCAGTGGAAAAGCCACCTTCAGTGGATCTCATCTGCCTCTAGACAATTGGAAGTCCTTCTAGGTTTAGCAAGTCCTGAGTTAGACTTAAGAGCTGAAACGTGCTGAACTCAGAGGTGGTGGATGGGGTTGAGCTACCAGTGGGAATCTAGTTAGTTCTGGTTACAAGAATGGAATGCCAGGAAATAGGAGGGGCTCAAGGAAGAAAGAAATCCAGAGTGACAGTTGTAGCACAACTCGCCAGGCAACAGGGAATAAGCCAGGTGGATGCTAAATGCCACTGAACTTGGAAGAGCCTGGATATAACCTGCAGGTCTGGGAGCCTCTGTGAGAAGCTATAACTTATATATAACTTATATATCCACTAATCCTTTACAAGGTAGCCCCCATCATATAACTCACCAAGGCCAGCCTGCTCCATGGATTTGATAATAAAAGCCAAGAAGCTTAAGTCCTTGAAAGCTCCTTCCATTCTCTCATTCCCTACAACCAAGGCAAGGTTAGCATCCTTCGCCTCCACCAAGTCTCAACTCATAGTTTATAGAGTTATAGTATTCATCTGATAGGAGAGCCTTGCCACTCAGACCAGTGGGTACCCATGTAGCGTTCTTTTTTTTAAAAAAAAAATTACATGTATTATGCATACTTGTGTGTGTGTGTGTGTGTGTGTGTGTGTGTGTATGTGTGTAAGGGTTGGGGGACGTATAAGTGGGTGTTGGTGAGTGGTGTGTGTGTGTGTGTGTGTGTGTGTGTGTTTATGTTTATGAAGGTGGCTATGGAGGCCAGAAGAAGGTTCCAGATCTCCTGGAGTGAAATTACAGGTGATTTTGAACCACCTGATGTGGGTGCTGGAAACCAATTCTAGGCCCCTGAAAGAGCAGCAAGTAACCTTAACCAGTGAACAATCTGCAATTTCCAGTATGAGAATTTTAACTAAAGAAAACAAACAAACAAACAAACAAACAAACAAACAAGAGAATTGGCTACCAAAGAAGAAATGAGGGGAAAAAATTCCAATGGGGTAGAAGCTGTGTACACAATTGGATCTTGAGTATTATATTTATCAAGGTATACCAACTGTATTTTTATTGATGGGATAATGATTAGAAAGTTGTATAAGGACTTAGAGTTTAGAAGTGCTTCAAAATATGCCTGTATGGAAAGTCCTTTTGATGAAATTATTAACATTAATGAGAAATGGAAAAAAATAACCTTCAAAACTGTGTCTCTGGAAACTGTGAATAAATCCCTAAGGCTCCTCATGGGGCATCCCAAAGGCAGCATTTTAATGTTCTGTAAATGCTATGAAGACCAGGAGGTCATTGATACTATGACATCATCAAGCATCCATTTTATAGGACCAACTCAAAATGGCTCTGTCACTTTCAAAATAGTGCTTTCTTCATCACAAAGGAAGTGACCTGGTCAGAATGACATACCGTGATACCCACTTATCTAATAAAATTACTCATATCTTTGATACGTCGGGTCAGAGTACAAATAGTGACCATTTTTAAAGGAAGGTCAACCCCTTCAATACTGGAACTGTCACCGTGGCTATTAAGAGGGATTTTGTTGAAATAAAAAGCCATATGCCTAGGTCCCTGACATAGTTATGATAATAGGGCCTTGTCTGAGTGATGCAAAGACCTTATTGTACATTTATATAAGCCACCTTCCCAGCATCTCTGTGAAGTGGGCATCCTGATCTTCCTGGCAAAGGAAAGAGTCTCAGCAAGAGCTTAGAACTGCCCAGAGTCTGCATAACCACCATGTTGTAGGTTTGATGTTAGAATCTGACCAAATACACTAAGTAGTTTGCAAAACAACAGGCTGAGCAATGAACAAGGAGACGCCATGTCAGGTTCTCACTAGTCATTCATTCACTGCAAGCTCCAGCGTGATGTGTGCTCTTATGTGACACTCATGGTAGCCATTGACCATTAGACATAGCAGGGACCCTCGTCATTCTGTCCTTTCTTCCCCCAAATCACTTGATTCCCATATCCTCATATGCATTTCATGGGAAGAGGTAAAATGTGTCACTTTGCCTACAAGGAGAATTTGATGAGCAAGGCTTCTGATGTTATTCTCATTTATACTCTGAATATCCAGATACACCATTCCCAAGAAAGGTTATGTATGGGGTAACTTTTTATTTTAAGTTACAAACTAGTAGCCCTCTTATCAAAAAATGAGATGACTGGTTCACACTACACTCACATTCTAAGGTAGTGATAGTGTCTTAAAAAAAAAAAAGACAAAGGCAGACAAGAGATTTAACAAGACAATTTAAACTTCTTTCTTAAAATAAATAAAAATAAAAAGAAGCTTAATTTGATTCACTCCTCATATAAGAAGCACATATGGAAAGCCTGCTGGGACATGTGTTTCCATGCTCTGAGACACTGGTGTGGGTGTTCACAAGGTAGCTACTGAATCCCTGATGGAGAGAATTGGATTGTTTAATTTTCTTAGCTGATGGATCGATAACCCTGAAGAAAGAAACAGGTTTCTCTAGAGAGAATGCTGGGTAATTTCTCTCTGGGATAGAAGTGGAGGCTTTGGGATCGAATGAGGTTGTAACTATGTACCCTGAAACTTGGGGTTGGTTTTGTTTCTTTCTCTATAAAAACAAAAAGAAAGGAAGAAAAAGAAAAGAAAAGAAAAACCAGTCAGGCGGGGTCAGGGGAGAAGAGAATGCAGTGGAGCTAAGAGAGGGTTCATTTATGCTAATTCTCACTCAACTGTAAATTAGTTGCTAAAGCTACAAAATGAGAGAGAAAATGAAATGATTTCTTATGAAAGGTCTTAGTATATTGTCTGCAATGACAGACCGTGCTGATACTGGAGAAAGGCTGGAGCCACAGGGGCAACGCTGCAGAAGAGTGTGTGCTTCTAAAAACTGAGTCAGTAGGCAGGGGGCCGGGACAGTGCAAGGTTCCCATCGGCTACAAATGGCATGGGTCATGTCTAACAAGACACTGTGGGGTGACCGCCATCGCGACCCTGAGCCCTTGCCCACTTGATTCTCGTGTCTAGGATTTTTACCAGGAAATCTTAGGCTCACTCTCAATAACACTAGGAAGAGAAAGAAGCCAGAGCAGAGGGTAGACATGGAAACAGGTAGGAGGCCCAGTGAGTCTCCAGACGAGGGGAAATACAAACCTATAGTCACACCACCCTGACAAACAAATTGGAATGTCTTTTGTGTGGAAACAAATGCCTGGATGCTATTTTTGGTCAGTTAGTAAAGAGGCATATGATAGCAGTCACAAGCATTTCCCTGTGTAGCAAACTTCGCAGCGATCCATCCGATGCTCATAGTATGAAGGCTCTTTCTAGAAATTTCACTTTAAATGAACACTCAATTTAAAGACAAATGATTCCTGAATTTCCATATCCTTCCCTCTCTCTGGTAAAGTTTACTTATCAGAAGTAAGAAGCCTTATTCTTCCCTGGTCCCTGTCTTCCGTATATCACAGTATGCCTGAAAAGATGCTTCCCTATCGACCTTACCGTTTTGTTTGTTTGTTTGGGAGACAGCCAGTCCAGACTGGTTTCAAACTCACTAGTAGACAATGATGACTTTGCCATTGAATCCACTTGCCTCTACCTTCAGTGTGAGAATTACAGCTGTGCCACCATGCCTCCACTTACGCACGACTTTTCTCAAACTCATTTAAGCGTACCTAAAAGACACTGAAATGAATAGCAATTCATTCTTTCCCAGGTTCTATACCACAAGTTTATACCCTTGCCCCATCTCATTCAGTCTCAAGAGCTCTAGAGTGAGGGAAGATTTATTCTCGTTTTGCTAATAAGAAACGGAAGGTCATCGAGGTTAACGGATCCAGGTCATTTATTCACTTTCCTTCCTGAAACTCAAAAGTGCCTACTGTGTCACCCATCATCCTGTGGTCGAGGAGATAACCACGAGGATAATGACCAAAGTCCCTAGATTTGCGGTTTTTACATGTGCTGGGAGGTCAAAACAACAAATAAAATGTAAGATATGAAATAGACTAGATAAGAAATAAAGTACAATAAGTATTGGCTTATATACAAAGCATGAATAGGGGGTGGGAAGCATTACAAATGGGATAGGAAGGGCATCATTGAAGCATATGGCAGGAGAAACATCCTTCAACATCCTGGAAACTCCTATCAGAAGGATGGGGCTATTTACACTCTTTGAGTTTAGGGCGTGTGTCTTCATTAACCAACATCATCTGGCGGAAGCTATGCTCTGAGTAGCTGGTGGGTGGGTGTAGCTTAGAGATGACTAGAAACTTCCTCCTTTGTGTCTTGAAGCTCCAAAGTAACACACTGTGAAGAGGCCAATGCTATACCCCAGGAGGCCCCTGTAACTTCAGGGAGAAAGAAAATCATCTTCTCTCTGCCATGTCCAGTTTCTTAATCCACAATCATAAGCCAGGATGATGACGACTTCTTGGTATTTAAATTATTATTCTTTCAAAAAAGTTTTTACTTGACTAATTCTGCTATTTGACAATTTTACAATGAATATAAACTATCCAAAGTTATCTCACTTATCTCCCTCCTAACTCTATCAACTACCCCCATACCTACCAGTTCCTTGGTCCCAGGTCTGTGACATGGGGCTTTGATCTGTACCCACTTTGTTTAAGTAGGGCCATGTATGTCTCTGTTGGATTGTCCATTGGATAATAGGTGGAGTTATAGGCAGATTGAATTCCACATTGAAAAGTTTTGTATTCATTGAATGGAGTCTGGGTGTACAGCTCACACATGTGTGGAGATCTGAGGACAACCTGGCTTGGAGTCGCTTTTCCCCTTCCAGCAATGGGTCCTGTCTATTGAGCTCAGTTTGTTAGCCTTGACAACAAGCACATTTATTCACTGAGCATCTAGCCAGATCTAACCCACTGATTTTGAGGTAGTCTATCACAAAGTATCAGAACAGCAGGACAGAAGTAGCTTTGAGTATAGAGAGTGAGCCATGTGTCTGTTATCAGCTCTCTTTATTGCTCTAGCTGGACCCAAGCTCTCATGATTCTCCTTACTCTGCCAACCAAACAGCTAGGACTACAGGCACAGGCCAGTGTGCCTGGTTGCAAGTGAGCTAGTCTAAGCAAAACAGTCTGGGCAGGAGAACGAGCCTCCTGAGAGATCTGGAATGGACTAGGAGCCTTCAACAAATGGAAAGGAGGCCAGGGTGGTTAGACCAGACTTAGGGAGTGAGAGAGCATTCAGTGAGGTAGACTCAGAAATAAAGCAGGCAGGATATCATGTATGATCATGCAAAACATTCTAAGATCCTCTTTATAAATTGTAAGATGATTGATGGCCATGGAAAAGTTATGGTATCACAAATACCCAAGATTTGTGGCATTTACATGTGCTGGAATATCAAAACATCAAAAAAGGTGTTAGAAATGAAATAGAGCAATAGATAAGATACAAACTACAACAAGTATTATCTTATATACAAACATGAGTGAGAAGCATTGGGGATGAGGTAATTGTTAATAAATTGACAGGAAAGACGTTATTGAGGCCTATGGCAGGAGAAACATCCTTCAATTTCCTGGAATTTACTGTCAAAAGGATGGGACTATTTACACCTTTTGAATTTGGGGAATGTGTCTTCATTAACCGACCTCATCTGGCGGGAGCTATACTCTGAGTAGTTTGTGGGTGTACAAATACCCCCACTATTCCTTAAAACTCTGTAAGGCAACAGAGATTACATTCTATTGAGTAAAGCCAACATTCTAGCTAAGTGGCAGAGTCCGAGCACGTCAGGCTGTCAGCCACAACTAAAGGGCACACATTTAATCACTGGGTAAACCCTAGATGGATTAACTCCCCTGCGATCACCTTTCTTAGCAAAGGTGTGCTATCTGAAAGTTTTATTTAAGATCTGAATGCTTTTTTAAAAGACTTAAGTTGAGAGTTAAAATGTCTGAGTGTGTGAATTAAAAATGTGTGTGTAAATGTGTGTGTGCATGCCTCTGTATGTGTGTAAACCAGATGGAAAAAATGTTTATCCATCAGAGTTCAGACTTTTTTTTTATCACTTTGGGGGGACATTAATGTTCAAGAAATAATATAAATTGTTCATGTTCCAATTGGTGTCAGATAATCTGGGGTAATGGATTTTAAAACATTAGCTGACTAAATGTTCTGCCTAAAGTGTGTCTTGCATCTTTTTGAGGAGAAGTAGTGCTAAGTGTGCTATAATATATACATAATATATACATATACATTCATATACATACATATACACATACATATACACATGTACACACACATATATTTCACTTGAGTTTTGGAATATCTGCAACACTAATGAACAAATTGAAGTCTCTGGTGAGGTCTGTGATGCATTTGGAGATGGCTTGTCATGAAAATACCTCTGATCCCTCACGGGTATAATTAATAATCTTCTAGAATGTATACTTATCTCACTGCTGTGAGTTGGGGTTAAATGATTCATCACATTCTCATTAATCATTGATATATTACCGAATGTATCATTTATCATGTAGCTTAATCACACTGGCTTGACTGTAGTTGGTACTCGGCATGTGAGTGAGAACCAGCATTTTGGTTCCTCTTTCTTTTGCTGACTGTAGTTAGAGCGGTTTTCTAGAGCTTTATTTCTTGAATAGTAATTAAGATGCATAATCCAAGTCTTGAATATTACAAATGGTGGGCAAGCTTACTGTATGTTTGTAAATGCATCTTTGCATCTCCGTGTGTGTCACCTGTCTGATTGTGTGAATTTAGGGGAGAGAATATTCAGGACAGAGGTTAGGAATGATCTTTTATGAGCCAAGAACTCCATTTTCCCTCTAGAAATATATATATATATATATATATATATATATATATATATATATATATATATATATATATATATTTCTCCAGGCAACTTAAAAGGGCAGTAAGATGAGGTCCATCTTTTAACATTTTCTCCCCTTTGGGATTCAGAGGCACCTGACCTGAAAGGGGTTAATTAGAATAGCAATGAGCTGACCTCTAAATAATATCAAGCCAGAACCAGAGAATGGCTCTTTCAAATAAAAAAGATTTGATAAGCACAATTTCATTCTCTTTGCAGGGAAGTTGGGGTGATAACATAAAAGAAAATCAAATGTCTTTCTATTCCTTTATACTTTCACATTATTTTCCTCTTGCCCACATTACAGTGAGGTCAAAGGTTCAACATGGCCATTTTATCATTACAATTAAAAATATGTACATGTCAAAAGAGAAGAAAAAAGTCCTGACCAACCCAGCTAAGATTTCTATGGGGCAGGAAACAAGGCAGGAAGAATCATATACAACACAAAGTGGTTTCCTTAGGGAAAAAATGCAGCTTTCTCTACAAGATATAGCCAATTAGCATTAACTTCAAAAAAAGTAACAGATTCAGCTAGAAGGTTCTCGATTTTTGCATGTGTCTTTGCTTATGACAGATCTGTTGCCACTTGACTCAGCTGCACAGTGAGCTTCTCCTTGTTTAACTCGACCCATAATAGAGCATCTCAAGGAACATGATATCACAACTGATTCAATAGCTGAGGCATCCATAACTGTAGTTGCCATATTTAAGCAACCCCATTTGCCAAGCTGGGTGACATACACTCTTCTTACCCGCCTGCTATGATTAACATGTCCTGGGCTCACTCTGCCCGTGTTTACTTTTAATAAATCAGATTATTTTTTTTTCTCCACATCTTCCATCTCTTTCTGAGATGTCTCACTGCAGTGTGGCTCAAATTAATGATAACCCTAAATGCAATATTACCAGTTATGATTTCCCCATTCATAGTAGTGTCTAAGTGGCTAATGTTCCCTGCTGTAGATAACATCCCGGACAGGCTAATGAGGAGATGATGATAGGAAGAACAGAGAGGCCACAGGAAATTGTGCCCCTGGCTCTGAGATCAGATCATATTTACTTCCAGAATTTCACATCTTTCAGACATCAAGGGACCTGAAGGAAATGAGTTGCTAGCTCATGGAAGAAATAGCACAGTCTCACACCAAGCATGGAATATTCTCTTTGGAAGAAAGTATGTAATAGAAGCTTCAACTATTGTATGTTCTTCAGCTTAATATTAAGAAATACATCTTAAGAAATGTTCAGAACATTTCTATAATGGAGGGGAATGAGAAATAAGTAGAATCCAATAACACAGACTTGATTAAATTATTGCAATAGACCTACTATTGACTGTGGCAAGCACATTTATGATGTGTCCTATGTGGAAGACTCCCTAATAGTTGTTTATTTCCACTTATTTATTCTACGCACAACTTCAGGAGCAATGCTGCTATGATTTATATTGCACAGATAGTTACATGAGTTATGGAGATCCACAAACCTACCCCAAGTCACATAGGCACTCCAGAGCTGACCTGGTGGTTGGCCGGGCATTTGAAGCCAGCAGTTGGACTCCATAGCCAGTGCTCTTTCACTGTTTCTGCTGTCTCAATGCAATAGCCAATGGGATAATGCCCAGGAGGTATGACCAAAGGCATGACATACTTATATGTGGAAATAGGTTTACAACAAATGGAGGAGGAGCAAAAAATAAAAGCAGGTTATAAAATAGGTTTAATAGTATGTCCTTGCATTTATGGACAAAAGAATAAATCTATGGAAGGAAAGCAGAGGTCTATTGAAATATATCAATATATTAACAGATATATCAAACTAATAACTGATATATTTAGGAGAATCTTTTGGTACTTGAATTCTTTCATGCTAATGTCTTTGTTCTCTTTATTGTTACAAAGACTATGTGTTTTGATTTCAAGCCATATGTCTTAGGGTTTCTATTCCTGCACAACATCATGACCAAGAAGCAAGTTGGGGAGGGAAAGGTTTATTCAACTTACACTTCCATATTGCTGTTCATCACCAAAGGAAGTCAGGACTGGATCTGAAGCAGGCCAGGAAGCAGGAGCTGATGCAGAGGCCATGGAGGGATGTTACTTACTGGCTTGCTTTCCTTGGCTTGCTCAGCTTGTTTTTTTTTTACAGAACCCAAGACTACCAGCCCAGAGATGACACCACCCACAAGGGGCCCTCCCTCCTTGATCACTAATTGAGAAAATGCCTTACAGCTGGATCTCATGGAGGCATTTCCTCACCTGATGCTCCTTTCTCTGTGATAACTCCAGCTTGTGTCAAGTTGATGCACAAAAGCAGCCAGTACAGCATACAAATGTCAGAGTAGAAATTTTAAGAAGAGAACTATTATAATTAAGTTATTCATATGCATATTCATGTATGTGTGTATATCTACATACACATATAGGTATAGATCTGAAATATAAAGCTAGTCAGGTCTTGTCAGAAATAGTATATTTCTAGATTAATCCTGGAAGTGTAAATGTTGACAACCCTCCACAAGGAGTTAATCTGTCAATATAAATTAAGTGCCAAGAAAATGTTCACTCCTCCTGCTATTCTGTAGTCTACGTCCAGAAGTGATCCTATCATCAAAATTCACAAGAAGAGAACTTTCACACATTCTTAGTACAAAACACAACACAAAATAGTTCATTAGTTTGTGCCTTGGAAGAACACCGAGAACCAGCTATCAAGATTCCGATTTGGATAGCGCCCTAATAAACCCACAAGGAAAGACAATCAGGCTCATTTAAGAACTACAAGACTACTCAGCAGAGGTCTTGTGGCAGTGTTCTGGGGTGTCCCCTCCATCCAGGAGATGCCCACCAGAAAACCACAGAATGGATCTCATTCCAAGATGCCAGTGGCTTGTGAGAGGAAGAGACTCCTACATCTGATGACCTGTGCTGCTGTTGGTCCTTTCCAAGTTCTGTGCAGTCCATAGGAAGTGGAAAGGCTGCAATAAGTATAAGACTTATAACACAAGGGTCATCACGAGAAACCATAATACACCTCTGCTTTGTCTGGGAGCCCATGGCAATCAGTGGAGAAAGCCTCTTTAGCAAGGACCAATAACACCAGGCTTTTCCATTGTGATGAGTGATGGTGGGACTGGGAACTGTGGGTTTTCTCTCTCTCTTTTAGAACAGACAGAAGGCATTTAATAACTGAGAGCACTTGCATTTGGAAGATGTGATCCTGAACAAACACAACAGCTTACTTATGAAGACTAATGGCTTGCTTCTCAAGAATTATTTTAGGCAACTCATCAACTGTACTAACCCAAAGGAAGGTGAGTCCCGAATTTCCGCTGTAACAATTAGTTCACTGTCCCCTCAGACTGACTATAAGGCAACTAGCCCAGACCCCGAAGATACCACCCCAGGACTTTGCTCTGGGCATTCTGCCTCATGCCAGTAAATGCAACTAACTTTGTTTGTATTTCCTATGTGTCTTTGGACAGGCAACAGATGATTCCTCCCTAGATTAAGGAATTGAAGAAGAAACTAGGAGAGAATCGGAAGAGTTGTTTACTTGATTTAGTTTGCTAACATTGCTGAGGATGAAGTAAACCTAGAAGCCTGGGAAGGATGACCACACATTGGTAGCACAGTAATGAAAAAGCACTGAGAAGGAATTCTGAGGATATCTGGGGACAGAGCAAGTTCCTAGCTCACTCAAGGCTGTGGTCTGGACATAGTACCCCCTACAAAGGCTCATGTGTTGGAAGCATGGTTGCTCCACACATCTTTTAAAGGTATGACCTTGAAAAGATGGGTGTCTGTGCTTTTTTTTTCTTCACAAAAACAAGGTCTCATGTAGCTTAGGTTGGGCTTAAATTCACCACATGACAGAAGATGACCTTGAGTTTCTGGTTCTCTTGCTTACACCTCCCAAGTGCCAGAATTATAACCTCATCTATTTCATGTGGTGCTGAGGACTGAACACAAGGCTTCATGTATGCTAGGCAAGCACTCTCCCAACTGAGCCACAGCCAACACCTCAAGTATTCATGTTTTTGATGCTATTGTACATGTTTTCCTTCTTCCATTGATTGTCATATGGTTAATGACACTGACAAATGTTAAATTCATTTTCCATACTAGAGTAAGTGTAGACATACTGGATTATGTATTGTCAGATATGTATTGCTTGGTATGTTGTTTATGTTTAGTTAATTTAGTTTGTTAGTATTTGACTTATAATTTTGTGTTTACTTTCCTGAAGGCAATTAGGCAGACTCCAAACCTGCCATGTAAGAAAAAAATGAAGTGATTGGGGAATGGGCGGAGGGAAGAGGACTTATGGGACATATGGTGAGCGGGGAACTGGGAAAGGGGAAAGCATTCGGAATGTAAACAAAGAATATAGAAAATTTTTAAAAAATGAAAAAAAAAGAAAGAAAAAATGAAGTAAGGCATAAAATTTTCAGATTTGTCTATAAAACGAATACAAAAAAAGAGCCCATTTGCAGCACCGCTTTGCAGCTGAGTTAAGGCAGATGATATTGAATCTGACATTGATCCTGACTGTGGTAGTAAGAGCAACAGAGCAGAAGATCCTAAGTGTGCTTGGTACTTGGTTCTCATTCTTGTTTTCATTCTCTCTGTGTCTCTCTGTCTCTCTCTGTGTGTCTCTGTCTCTCTCCCTCTGTGTGTATGTGCGTGTGTGTGTGTGTGTGTGTGTGTGTATGTGTGTGTGTGAAACCACATTGTAGCATTTATTTAGAACTGTGCCTTTAAGAAAAAAAACTGAAGGAAAAACAATTTAAATAAAAAAAAAAAAACCACAAAACAAAAAACCCTGAAACCAAAATGGGTTCATGGAGAATGACTGGGCTTCGGTGAGTTCCTCAGAAGGTATTTTAATCAGCAGTAGCTCAGTCGATCCCTTTAGGCTGGTTGGGGCACCAAAAAGGAAGTCAAGAGACATAGCTGTGCCCCACCTCACTTCCCCACTGGGCACCATTCAGGCTTTGTCAAACTTGAAAGGAAAAAATTCATAGTTATATTTTTATCTCTGTTACCTCACTTCAGTAAACTATTTCTTCAAAACAACAGCTTCAGTCCCAGTCTGTCACTCAGAAGACAGCTTAAGGCTTTAGAGATTTCTTCACAGTTTTCTGAATCTCTTTGCCCTAAACCCTCACCCTGAACCTTCATCCTCAGATTTCTTGTATGGGGTGTGTGTGTGCACATGTGTATGTGCATATACGTGTGTATGCCCATATATGTGTGCACATATGCATGTGTTTCAGGACAAACAGGTTGTAAATGCTTTTATTCATAACGTCATACACTTCCACAATGCACAGCCTGTATCTCAGTCTATCTGGAATCTAGGATCCCAGTTTGCAGAACATCAGGGTCTCTGGTATTTTGCTTGTTTGTATTAAATTGTGATCTCTAAATTTTTTTTGGAATAATTAAAATGGTTTACTTTTTTTTTATTGAGCATAATTTTTTTTATACAATATATTCTGATCACAGTTCCCCTCACTCAACACTTTCCAGGCCTCAGGTTTTTATGATGGCCCCCTACCTCATTTCTTCATTTACATCTAGTTAAGACAGACATAGAGGTTAAGAACTAAACACAGCAAGGCTCCCCTGGTACATTCAATGCCCGGTCATCTGAGATCCAACACTTAGTAGGGGACAAGGCTGAGGTTTGTGGCTGTAATCAACTTCTCCAGTGTTCATGGAACAGAAGTCTTAATGTTCTGCTGCACCACAATTCCTCCACAAAACCAAGGGCTGCTTTGGGGTGCATTTTACCCACGCTAGAGCCGACCAGATTCCTCATGCCTGGCCCTGGTCACAAAGGAAGCCCATCAAAGACATTCTGTCTGAGACCAAGAATTTCATTTTTTCCTTTTGTAAAGAGAACGACAAGTGAAAACAAACTCCTGGACATCACAAACTGGACACACTGGAGATGAGGAAAAATATCTACCATAAATATCATATCCTGATCCAGGGGAGACCCCAAGCATCAGGTTGGAATTGACTTGGGAGTCCTCCTCTGGGGAAATGCCTTTCATTTTGATCTTTTCTTTCTATCCAATGGTGTTTGAGTATTCAATGGAATATTTCAATTAAAAAAAAGCCCAGAGCTTAAAGGGCCATGTACTGGATATAATTAGTTAAATATGCAACCGCCACATTTATCAGTAAGTCCAATGGAATGCCAGCCAATCATCTTCATCCCAAGTAGGCTTGGATTGGCTCCCTGGCATCAACATCAACTATCTAAAGGTCTTGGAAAATAAAATGGATTCCTTCTGCCACTGTGGATGGCTGTTTTCATCCTTTGCTCCAGGAATCCAATGTCACACTGCCCTGCAGTGCAACCTGATTGGATATGAATTCTTAATGAGACCCTGGCACAGAGCTTAAGCTCCTAACTAGGCAGTATTTCAAGAGGAAATCTACCTCCTCCAACACTTTCAAAGCAACTCACTAATTCAAGAAAAATGCTGAGTTCGTTTTCCATAATTGAAAGAGGTGTATCAAATATCTCATAGTGCTGATGAATGAAGAAGGGAAAGTTCTTCTAAAACATACTATAATACTCAACTATGGCTTGAGGGCATGGGTTTTTATTGAGTATTGGAGTCACTGATCGCATTCTAGCTGTGTTTATCTATTGGTCTTAGCAGATATCACCCACTCCTGCATAGGGAACCTCCCAGTGCACATGAATTCTCAAGTAGTAGGTGGGATCATTAGATATCAAACTCTGGGAGGGGCTGTAAAATGAACTTCATATATAAGCGGAAAGACAAGGATGGTGCTAGTGGCTGTTCTGCATTGTTGACGATGTGAAAATCCCCAAGTCAATGTCCGACTTCTTCTAACAGTGAAACATGACCATCTGTACTTGAGGGTATATACTGATTTGTTCAACCTAACAGTCCACATGTTTTAGACATCTTGTCTGTGCACATGAATTGTCTGCATCATAAAGAAAAAAAAACCACAGAGGCATCACATGTCTTTTTAAAAGTTACTATTTCATTTTATCAACCATGCCAGAATGCATGGAAACATATTTATAAACATGAAAGTAATATCTGATACAGAAAATCTTTACCTTCATTTTAATTCCTTGTTTATGTATCATTTTCTTCAAATTTTATCTCTAACAAGGTTTAAACTCTATGAAAATGAGAAGTATGTCTGATGTTCTATGTCATTAGGTTCCACTCAGTGTCCAGGGACAGATTATTACATGAAATAGGGGGAAAATCAAATAGATCTCTATAATGTTACTAATGGATATGTGCATAGGGTAAGGCATGTACATTTATTTATTGCTAAGGATGTGAAAATGTAATTGATTTTATCATCATCATCATCATCATCATTAACATTTATGAATATTTTATCTCTATGTGTGCATGTGTGCAGTACCCCTGGAGGCCAGAAGAGCCTGTTGGTCTCCTGGAACTTGATTGTTGTAAATTGCCATGTGGGTGCTGAGAACTGAACTCGTGATTTCTTCAAGATCACTAGCTACTGAGTCATCTTTCCACCCTTCTAGTTGACTTTTTAAAAGTCTAGTCTGTTCCTCAGTTGATCCTAATTGAAGATGACATCACACATTCCCCATTCCTCTTAGGACTCAGGATGCTCAGTTATCTTTTTCTTTCCTTTGTCTCTACTCCTTCCACACACATTTCCAGACATGATTGTTCTTGGGCCCATATTAAGTTTGCTTGATACTGGTTTTGATTGTATGTGCATATCGGTGTGGTATATACATCTATGTGGACATGGGTACATGCCGGAAGAAGCCAGAGGAGAGGTGATGGGTGTCTTTCTCTGTTGCTCTTTGCTTTTCTTCTTTGAAATTGGGTCTCTTGCTGAATTTCTAGTTTGCCATTTTGGGTCTAGGCTAGTAGTTAGACAATAAACAATAAACAATAAAACACCTAAACAATAAAATCTTCTCTCTTCTAGCCTCAGCATTGGGATTACAGGTATATAAATGTTCACAGTCAGGCCCCCTGAGTTTTTACTTGGGTTCTAGGGGGCTCTGAATTTGGATCCTCCTGTTCGTATATCATTGAACCATCTCCCCAGCCTTGATTTATATACCATCTCTCCCAGGCTTGATTTATATTTATCTTAAGAAAGTTGAGGTTCATTTCTGAGCCTCCCCCAGCACTTTCAATCGTTAATATATAAATGACCAGGAAAGAAAGAGAGTTCAGTTACCACCAAGTTCCTAGAGAGAGGGCGTGGGAAGTTTTACTGTTGAGGTTTTGTTTGTTGCTGTGTATTATAATGCTAAATTCTGTATCCCAAGATCTAGTTGCCTCAAGATGACTGAATTTGCATGTATGCCAGATTTTGTTGTACAAATCTTGCACCTTAATTTGAAACTATTGGTTAATAAAGATGCCTGTAGACTGTAGCTAAGCAAAAGAGAGGTAGGCAGGGCTTTGTTTCCCAGGCTTGGGGACTGAGGCAGAGGAGACAGGAGGACAAGAAAGAAGTCACCACGGTGGATTGTGAGCTCATGGCCATGAGGGCCAGCCACTTAGAATAGGAGTGGCCCAGGGGGAAATATGGCAAGTGATATTTCAAGGTTATTGACAGAAAAGTAGACAAAATAGCATAGAGGGTTGATATCTATCTGCCCAGCTCTAATGCGTTAAGGCTTATTATAAATATAAAAGTTTTATGTCTTTTATTTGTGAATTAAATGATCTAAGATGGGGTAGAAGCCCCCAAATAATGTTTACTACTGAAGGACTTTTATACTTCAGAACAAGTTCCTTCTTCTGCTAGAGGAGTAGGTTCCCTGTAGATGGTAGCATCACAAGGGGTTGTCTGAATTGTCTTCAATTCTATGGAGAAGAAGAATCTTCAAAGTCTAAACCAGGCAATCTGGCCCATATCTGCATCCTACCAATATGAGCCTAGCATGTGATAAGTTTTTCAACAAATTTACGCTACACAAATGGATGGATGGACAGAATATATTGTGCTGATTGGAACTAAAAGTAGTCTTGCCATAATAAATGTGTTGGTAGAACTTCTTTCAGAAAAGGTTCACAGCATGTGAGCTATGTTGTGACATCTCCATATTAGTCATAGTCAAAGAAATTCACTCTGGCTTCCTTCTCAGCATAGGAATCATAGGTTGCTTCTCCTCCCATCACAGGCTCCTCAGATAGCCACAAATGCCATCACTTCTTCCTGGAGATAGAAATTATCGATGTGATGTCACCTGGTCTTCCTCCTCACATTTGTGGATCACAGATGGCCTGGTAATGCCCTGTCAGTCGAAAAGAATGCATGCCATGGGGGGGGGTATGCTTATCCTGGATCTTACTGTGCATGATGTATTAGCATATTTCTTCCATTTATGCCCCTGTTGGCATTTTGTTTCTTCCTAGGACTCATGATTTGCAGGCTACATAATTAATATATATGGGGGAGATCCCAGAGACAGAGGAGCCCATGGGTTGTTCCCTAAAAGTGGAGGTGGACCTGGTCTAGCCATTCCTGCCACTACCATTAATAGACACTGGAGACAACATCCCCTTAAGGACTAATCAGCATTCACTTATGTAAAATCTAGTTCAAGCCACCTTAGTCTCTTATACTTATGTAAGAGATGTATCATATGTGGACAGAGTTATTTAGACATAACATTGTAATACTGAATGCCATAGGATGCAATGGAGAAAAAAAAAATCCTCGTCTATTAATTTGTACTTTTACCGCCTACCAAATGAGGCAGTGCGGTAGAGAAGAACCAACCACAGTTTATCTCTGTAGAGAAAAGCATAAGAAATGTTAAAGAACATTCTCCATTTTCAGCAGCATGTGGCTTAACATGTGACCATAGAAATATTATTCACTCATCATCTATAAATACCCATTCGCTGTCAGGATTGTTCTCTTTTAGGATAGTGTGGCACTTAGTTCTCTCTTCTCTTCTCTCTCTCTCTCTCTCTCTCTCTCTCTCTCTCTCTCTCTCTGTGTGTGTGTGTGTGTGTGTGTGTGTGTGTGTTTGTGTGTGCGCATGTGTGCTAGTCAAGTACTTTCCTACTGGGATATTTTCTCAGGCTTGGTTTGTTTTTGTAACCAAACAATTGACTGACATGCAATATTGGGCTAAATTTGTTGGTAACTATGCGGGTATCCCAGAAAGCAATACTTGAATTTACATTCTTGACAAGAGCAAGAAGTAGATTCTTTAGCGTTTTGATGACAGAAGACCTCTCTGATCTGATAAGTGATGACTTTTTACTTAATAAGAAAGACAGTTGAATTTCATATAAAAAAAAACCTAAGCTGTTATCTAATATTCCAGGGATTCAAAAATCCATATTCAAAGAAGATAACATATAAAATTGTTATCTGCTTACCTTGGTGACTTTGGTTTGTGCTGAGCATAATAACATTTCTGGGACATTGTCTTCGCTTCCTCAGTTTCCCCATGAGGAAGCTTGGGCTTGGGATCAGCAGATACCAGACTCACAGACAGCCTGCCTAATGCCCATCCTGTCTGGCCTCCTTGCTAAAATATCTCCAGCTTTATCTAGCAGGCAGGGTCCTTACAAAAGGTGTCCCCCTGAATGAAAGTGAATTATGATTGTTCAAAATCCAAAGTGGTAATACAGCACTCTCTTTGTCTAGAGACTGGTTCAGAGATGAACCTGTATCCAGTCCCAGGAAAAAAAATAGAGTGCAGTTATCAGTCTGTTGAGGAACTTCTACAATATATTTCCTGCCCTGTGCAAAAAATGAGAAAACAAATAAAAAGGCTTCCTTTCTATTACTGGACAAGGGAGTGTCAGAATAAAATGCTGCCTGCTCTGGCTGCCATCTTGTTTCAATGTGGAACCACTTGAATGTAAAAGCCAGCATGCTTCAGATGGAGGAAGAGAGGGATGAAAGTGCCCGCGCTCACAGGGACATTAATAATTCACAAAGAGTTGAATATTCTATTACTTGCAATCAAAAGCACTTCAGCTGGTGCAAGGACTGAAATGAGATTTACAGCGAAGCCTGACTGACCGCTAGATTCACGATATTAGCCAGGTTTGGTCTGGTGCCCCCAATCCCTTTTCTTAGGTGCTTGAGGGAATGGTATCAGATCTTACGACAGAAGTTTCCATGTCCTGTAGATGGCGGCTAATGCAGAAACCTACAACTGGTCAAGGTGCAGGGAGTAGGTGTCAGTGGCATGCTCAGCCACAGATGGGACAGATGTATCACACAACTCCTTCCCAAGGCTTAAGGACCACTGAGGAAGAGGGGCAGAAAGATCAAAAAGAGCCAGAGATGGGGAAAAGTGGCAATAAACAGTGTCTATTTGACAACAGGGCTGCTATACTCATGAACTCACAACAACTGTGGTTGTGTTGTGTGGTTGCCTGCAGACCTGCACAACAGCAAGCCACGCAACACTTTAGCAAGGAAAGGAAAGGGCTAAGGAGCCCACTTTCACTGAGGCGCTGTGGGTGGTTGATGGCTGTTAGGAGGGAGAGTCGAGTTTTTAAGAGTGTGGCTCCTGCTAGGTCTATCAGGATCCAGTGGACACCCCCCACCCCAACACACACACACACGTAAGTATATGGACAGGGCACGAGAGAGGGGATGGGCTATTAACTAAAAATAAATTTTAAAAAAGGAAATAAATGTGGTGGGAGTGGGAAGATCTTGGAGGAGTTAAGGGGAAGAGGTGGAATGAATATGATTAGAATACATTGTGTAGAATTGTCAAGAAATTAATAAAAATCTTTGGAAAACAGCGTAAGTGAAGTTAAGCTGAAGATAGTCCATAGCATCCCCTCGTTACTGTGTCCCTCCTTCGGCTCACAGAGGCTCAGTGTTAGAGCCTTCTCTTCAACTTTATCTGGTTAATAATAATAATAATAATAATAATAATAATAATAATAAACCCATAGAGCAATTTAAAAAAGTGTTTTTTCTTTTATTGAAATTGATGTTTTTACTACACTATATACTGATTACAGTTTCCCTTCTTCTACCCTTCCCAGTTCCTCCCGCATCCCACCCCACCCAAATCCATCCCCTTTCTGTCTCTCATTAGAAAATACACAGGCTTCTGGGGGATGATAAGAACACATGATAATAAGATGAAACAAACATATTAGAATTGGGTAAAACAAACAAACAAACAAACAAACAAACAGAAAAGAGCCCAAGAACAGGCACAAGAAACAGGTACAGAGGCATAGACCTACTCATTATTCACACACTCAGAAATCTCATAAAAAACATAAGGACAGAGGATATAATATATATGCAAAGCAACCGTAGGGGGCATATATAAAAAATAAATAATAAATAATAAAGCTTTTAAAAATAAGAAAGCAAAAGCCCTGGCATGATACTGTGAGACAAGAAACCTTCAAAGGTGCCAATGAGGTTGCTTTCCGTTGGCCACCTACTGCTGGGCATGGGACCTGCTCTTAAGAGTACTTTGTTTTCCAGGTGAGACAGCCTTGGGAAAAACTAGTTTCATTTGCAGGTGGTTCTCATCTCATTGGAGATGGCTTCTGAGATGGGGTAGGAGATGGGGTCTTGGGTCCACTTCTCCTTTCAGCTCTAGGACCCCATCTGGTGCAGACCTGTGCAGGCCTGGTGCATGCTACCTCTGTCTTTCTGAGTTCATCTGTGCATTGCTTCTGCTGCGTTTTAGAAGACTTTTGTTCTAAAGAGCAACTCTAAAACTGTCTTTTGCTTAAGAGGAGCATTGAAGATTCAGCGTAATATTCATTAAATTGTCTCATCTGATAGGGTACTGGGAAAGATGAAACCCAAAGACGGCTCAGGTATTGCTTGCCACTTGACCTAGTCTTTATATTTTATTACATAGATGCCTAGTTCCAAGGGCCATAAAACAAATAGCTAGATCAGTCATTTTCCATCCTTGAGTTTTGGATTTATGTGTATCTTTTGCCTTTTATCGTTTTTAATTTCCAGGGAAAGCCCCGATGAGGAGTGGAATGGCCTTAGTCCTACAGAGGAAGGAAGAGGGTGAGGACCCTGAGGCGGTCTGAAAGATGTCCCAACCTTTGAAACCTTTGATTCTTCTTTTTTTTTATTCGATATATTCTTTATTTACATTTCAAGTGATTTTCCCTTTCCTGGATCCCCTTTCCCTGAAAGTCCCATAAGCCCTCTTCCCTCCCCCCTTTCCCCCAATTCACCCCTTCCCACTTCCCTGTCCTGGTATTCCCCTACACTGCTGCACTGAGCTTTTCCAGGACCAGGGGCCACTCCTTCCTCCTTCTTGGGCATCATTTGATATGTGAATTGTGTCTTGGGTATTCCAAGCTTCTAGGCTAATATCCGTTTACCTTTGACTCTTCTTGCATCAGGATTCGTGGATAATGTTTTCTTTTTTTTTTTCCCCCAAAACAAACAAAAAGTAACTGTCTCCAACAGTTTATACATGATAAATATTTGGATATGTTAGAGAGTTTAAAAAGAGGAATAAAGAGAAAGGATGGAAGGAGTGGGAGACAGAAGGGGTGATGTACCCTCTCCTTTCGTAACTTTAAATGCTGCTATACATTTTATTGCTTTGAAAAAGCACCCAAGGTAATGAACTTCAGGCTGAAAGGGATTATTTTCCTTATGAATCCAGAGGTACTGATCTATGGGGACAGGCAGTGCATGGTGGGCTATAGCTGTTGATGTCAGGGCAGACAGAAGGCAGAGGGGGATGGTAGCAAGGAGGGGTGGGACAAACTATGGGTCCTAAGGGTATGCTCTGGGTGCCGTTCATCTAAGCAGATCATACTTGGCACAGTCCTATTGCTCGCCAATAGTCTATTAAATTTTAAATCCATTGATGAGCTAAATCATCCATGAGGTCAAAGCCCTCGGGATTTGTCTCTGAAACCCATCCATAGCCATTATCTAAGATGTACTTTCCAGGTCCTCAAGACCAGTGGTTCTTAACCTTGTTAATGCAGTGACCTCTAAATACAGTTCCTCATGGTGTACTAAACCCCAACCATAAAATTATTTTCATTGCTATTTCATGACTGTAACTTTGCTACTTTTATAAATCATAGTGTAAATATCTGGCATGGAGACAGTCTTAGGAGACCCCTATGAAAGCGTCATTTGACTTCCCAAGAGGTAAAGACCCAAAGTGTCTTAGTCAGGGTTTCTATTCCTGCACAAACATCATGACCAAGAAACAAGTTGGGGAGGAAAGGGTTTATTCAGCTTACACTTCCACACAGCTGTTCATCACCAAAGGAAGTCAGGACTGGAACTCAAGCAGGTCAGAAGCAGGAGCTGATGCAGAGGCCATGGAGGGATGTTACTTACTGGCTTGCTCAGCCTGCTCTCTTATAGAACCCAAGAATACCAGCCCAGAGATGGTACCACCCACAAGGGGCTCTCCCCCACTTGATCACTAATTGAGAAAATGCCCCACAGCTGGATCTCATGGAGGCACTTCCCCAACTGAAGCTCCTTTTCCTATGATAACTCCAGCCTGTGTCAAGTTGACACACAAAACTAGCCAGTACAATTGACCCCTTGTCAACTTGACACACCAGCATATCACTATTAAGCCTCAACCCTTACTTTCTTATTCATCCCCAAGATGTAAATAATGTAAAAAGTCCCACAGTCTTTACATATTAAAAGTTCAACTCCTTTAAAATGTCCAATATCTTAAAATTCCAAGTTTTTTAAAAATTCAAAGTCTTTTAACTGTGGGCTCCACTAAAATACCTTCTTTCAAGAGGGAAAAATATCAGGGCACAGTCACAATCAAAAAAGCAAAACTCAAACTCCAATGGTTCAATGTCTGGGATCCAACTCACGATCTTCTGGGCTCCTCCAAGGGCTTGGGTCACTTCTCCAGCTCTTCCCATTGTAGCACACACCTTGTCTTCTAGGCTCCAGCTACCTGTACTCCACTGCTGCTGCTGTCCTTGGTGGTCATCACATAGTACTGGCATCTCCAAGCCTCAACTCTTTTGCATGACCCCTTCAGTCCTGGGCCATCAATTACAACTGAGGGTACACTTTCACCAATGGCCTTCCATGGCCTCTCACAGTACCAAGCCTCAGCTGTTCTTCATGATGCCTTCATGCCTTCAAAAGCAGTACCACCTGGGTGACTCTTACACAGTACCAAGTCCTGCTACAGCATGAGGCACAACCTTGGCTATCTGGAACACACTCTCTGTGCTCTCAGAAAACAGTTCCCAGAAGATTTCATCTCAGTGATGCTGGTTTCTTCTTAATCACCGCTAATTTCTTAGCTCCAGCTAACCAGCATTAATAGTCCCAGTAACACAAAGGTTGACTTTAATAGTTTTGGTATCTTGTTACTCACAGCTGATTCTTCAGCCCCAGCTAACCAAAACCACAGAATCTTCATGGCCCTGATAAGAGTCTTTAATTTTCCCTCTGAAACTTCACAAGCCAGGCCTCCATCTTCTCCACTGTTCTCAACATAATCTTCCAAGCTCCTCCACATCTCACAGAGGTCTCATCACTGAATGGACCATCTAGCCCAAAGTTCCAAAGTTCTTCCACAGTCCTCCCCAAAACATGGTCAGGTTGTCACAGGAATACCCCACTCCTGGTACCAATTTGTCTTAATCAGGGTTTCTATTCCTGCACAAACATCATGACCAAGAAACAAGTTGGGGAGGAAAGGGTTTATTCAGCTTACACTTCCACACAGCTGTTCATCACCAAAGGAAGTCAGGACTGGAACTCAAGCAGGTCAGAAGCAGGAGCTGATGCAGAGGCCATGGAGGGATGTTACTTACTGGCTTGCTCAGCCTGCTCTCTTATAGAACCCAAGAATACCAGCCCAGAGATGGTACCACCCACAAGGGGCTCTCCCCCACTTGATCACTAATTGAGAAAATGCCCCACAGCTGGATCTCATGGAGGCACTTCCCCAACTGAAGCTCCTTTTCCTATGATAATTCCAGCCTGTGTCAAGTTGACACACAAAACTAGCCAGTACACAAAGGTTGATAACCAGTATTCTAGCCCTTTCTCAAGCCAATCAACTTGACAGTGAAGATTGATCACACACTAGATGTATCCTTATATGGAAGTGTTGTGGGATTTAACCTGACTTCTCTAGATTACAGTGGAATACAGTTGACAGAGAGGAGGCCAGATGGGAACAGTGGCAGAAATCTGGGGATCTTCAGGTCCTGTTTTCTGAGGGGTATACTTGCTTTGGCCCACATGCACAGGGATGCAGAACAAGTAAAAAATAAATCATAAATGTTCTATTAAAAATCAAGAAGAATGTAGCCGGGCGTGGTGGCGCACTCCTGTAATCCCAGCACTTGGGAGGCAGAGGCAGGCGGATTTCTGAGTTCAAGGCCAGCCTGGTCTACAGAGTGAGTTCCAGGACAGCCAGGGCTACACAGAGAAACCCTGTCTCGAAAAAAAAAAAAAACAAAAAAAAAATCAAGAAGAATGCAGGGTTCTCCATTTCCCTCCTTCTTTCATTTGTCTCAACTTGCAATCTCAGGTCTCAGCACTACAAGGGGAAGAAAGATATGTAATGTAGTGGCTTTTCTATACTTAGACCAGAATCTTCCCGGAAGGAAGGAATTCCTTGGTGAATTATGCACACCATACAAAGAAACACACAATAAAACACTGGTCTAAATAGTATGTCAACTTCCCTCAACCCTTGGGCACTAGTGAGATCCATTAGTGGATATTGTGCCACATCACATACAACCTTGTACTGGATCCAGATGTCCTCCTTAGGGCTTGAGAGGCCTTTCTTATGGGCACTTCTCTCTGGTTACACTGGAGGATCCCTGATATGTTCACCACTTTATTTCTCCTTCTCCTCGAAGCAGGAGGTTTCCTAACCAAAGAAGCATCCTACTCAGGCAATGACAGTTCACCATCTCTTCTTGTTTACCTTTCCAAACAGGATCTCATGCATTCCAGACTGACTTCAAATTTTCTATGTAGCCAAGGAGAACCTTGAATGTCCGGTTCTCCTGCCTCCACCCTCAGATGCTGGGATTATGGGTTGGTACCACTACATCTGGTTTGATTGTCTCCTAATGCATATCTCAGGGAGATGGTTGACAAACTTCAGTGCGCTTGTCTTTCTTATCATAGGACTTCAGAGTGTTAAGCAACAGGAGGCAGATCAAAATTCCAGTGGTGGGGGATCCAGGTACCTGTGTTCTTTTCATGGCCTGAGAAACTGTCAAAGTCCTGTTATCAGGCTCTGCAAACCCAGACTCCTTGACTAGAGATGGAGGAGGCTGATAGCATCTTTGTTGAACACTCATTTCAGTGTCCCGTCACCACCCACAATAGATAGGGAGAGGCTGTGATAATGGGAACTTCATTTCAGACAAAACCATTTCAGTCAGATTTAAATTGATGAAGTAAAGCCAAGCAAGAGCATTCCCCCTGGAGATAAAGCAGATGCCAGTTTGGGAAAGGCCCCAAACAAAAAGGCTTGGACTAGATGCAATCAGCATTTCTACAAGCTGGCTTTTTTTTTTTTTACAAAAACTATTGGAAATCGGGTTGTCTCATGTAACATGACACATCTACTGCATCTTGTTGGACAATGACTGGTTCATCAGGAGTTGACAGTTGGTTAAAGGCTTTGCTACAGAGAGAAAAATAGTTCCTCATCTTCATCCTCCACCTGCCAGAGAAAGATTTAAATACTAACAAGTAGGCTAATGCACTGAGTTTTATATCTATTCTTCTAGGAGCTCAGAAAAGCTGGCTAGAAGCTGCTGTGTTGACAGATTTTGTTTGATTGGTTGGTTTGGTTTGGTTAGAAATGCATGTTCCCCCTTCTCTCAGAGACTCACCCACTGGATTATACCCTACCTAAAGAGTTTGAAACACTCAACACACAGTCTTTAATATATTTGTATTTATTTAGTGTATGTGCTCATTCATAGAGGTTATAATACAACTTATGGGGATTATTTCTTTCCTTCCATCACATGGGCACTGGGGTTTGAACCCAGGTTGCCAGGTTAAGGAGAGTTGCCTTTACCAGATGAGACACTTTGCTGGCCACCAACATGCATTCTAAAATGTGCACACTCAGGCTGGAGAGATGGCTCAGTGCTTAATGTTCTTATATGACACCCAAGTGCAGTTCCTAGAAACCCATTTGGATGCCTCACAACCACTAATAACTCCAGCTCCAAGGAATCTGATACTCTCTTCTGGCTTTATAGCATCTTTTCTTAATTGTGCCTACCTACATGCAGACACACGTACCTAGAGATAATCAAAATGGAAATGAAATCTTTTTTAAAAAAATGTTCACATTTATCTTCCTGAAAGGTCTTTGTATTATATGCAATGGTCAGCTTTAATGTGGGAAAGATTGTCTTTTATTCTCCTTGAGAAAAGCATGGTCAGGGGGAATTCAGGTAACTCATGTACATCTTCTACAATGACTTGAACCCCACCCCTTCTAAGCACAGAGCAAAACTTCCAAGACAAGATATGTTTAGTTAGGGCTGTAACTTCAGAAATTCAGAGAAAGATCAGAGGTCAGTTTTGAGCTTATAAATACACTGAATTAGTAGCAATAGCATCTCAGAAATTTTGTTTATGTTTTCATTTCCTTAGTGCAGTGGTTTGGATGAGAATGACCTCCAAAGGCTTGTATGTTTGAATGCTTGGTTCTGGCTTGGTAGAACTGATTAAGAAGGATTCGAAGGTATGTACTTCTTAGAGGGGAGTCACTGGGACGAAACGTTGAGATTTCCAAAGACTCATGGCATTACCACTGTGCTCTGTCTGCCTCATGGTTGTACATCACAATGAGAATGCTCAATTGTTCCTTCACTCAGCCGATAGGGACTCTAACCCTCCGAAAGCTTAAGTTCAAACTGAAAGCTTTTAAAAATACATTTCCTTAGTCGTAGTGTTTTTATCACAGCAGTAGAAAAGGTAACTGTCTTAGCTGGTTAGTTAGTATTCAGTTAGTTATGCTGTTGAGTTTAAAGAGCCTGGGAATTTCAGCAATTAAATATAAAGATTATTATAGATAGGACAAGGGAGGGATAATTCCAGCAGTGGCTAGTTAAGAGTTGTCCTACTGGGGGACAGATCACATTGGAGAAAAAAGTCCAGAGATATCCAAGGGAGATTTTGCATATGAGTAGAGTTCTGTTCCTCAACAGATATGCAACTTCCCTCCCAGGGGAAGATGTATCGTCATTAGGAGTCTCAGGGACTTCCTACCTATTCTCAAGATGATGTAGTCTATTGATCCTATACTTTGCAGAAACACCTAGAGAGCAACATTGCTGGAGCTCCTTCAAGCCCCTCAAGCCTGACCCTGGGCACAGATAGATGGTAAAGATGCGGGATGCACAGCTCGCAGCATCTGTTCCTGGGTTGGGGTGAAAGGAAGCATAGAGAGCTCTTGAGCATTCTGGGATGGAGTATTGCCCTGTATTGCAGACTGAGGGATCACCAGTACAGCATTGATGCGATTGATTGATCCTGCTTTAAGGGAATCCCAAATCAGCAAACAGTGAATTCATAGGATTCTGACCTGGAGGTCAAACCAGGCCCTCTAAGCAAGACTGAGATTTGATTCTTGGTGATGCTTCAAAAAGTATTTCAGCAGGGAACCTGGCTTATTCTTCCTCTCCACTCTGGGGTCAGAACTGGAGTCTGAACTCCGATACCAGGTCTGCTCCTTGGGGACCAATGTCTTCTGGAAAGCCTTTGGTTGTTTATTCGCACCTATAAGCTCTAGGGACCCTGAGCTGTCTCTCAGTTCGTGGTTGTTGCCTAGACACTCTGGCCAAAGGACAAGAGAGTTTCTGTGTCACTCAAACATCCAGGGAACAAACAACATGATCCGTCCTCTTTCCTTCACCAACACCACAGGGAAGTAATAGAACTTCTCAGAGAAAATTTTCTCTGCAAGTAACATTTGTTGTTTCATTTGCTTTTAAGTTTCAAAGTCAATGCTGACATCTCTGGACTCGGGATTGGAGTGTTCTTCAAAGTGATCCTGTTAATTCACCTGACAACATTGAGATGCCGAGCAGTAAGCCTCCTGCCTAGTGATTTTTATATTAGACCCACATTACTTCAGAAACCACTTGCTTCTACTTTCAATGATTCCAACTGCCAATCAAGCCTTACTTATATGATCTTAATATAGATACCCAAACAGTGCTCTCTCATTGGTCCCCATACTGATGCTTGATATAAAATTGAGAAATTAGAACTAATTCTACATGGTTTTTTTTGATATGGATATGGAGGAATCTAATATCACCTCTACTCCTTGACCCAATCAGCTCCAACCTCGTTTGTAATTGTAGTACATAGATCAAACCCTTGATTAATTCTGCTGCTTTCTAGTCTCTGGATTTTCTCTGAGGTTAAGGAAGTCCACATAGAAGACAATCTGATGGAACAGGTCGATGTCCATTCCCTGGAGAGGAAAGAGTTTCTTTCACCTTATAGTTTTTAGCCCATCACTCGAAGAAGTCAGGGCAGGAACCTAGAGATGGGAACTAGAGCAGTGGCTCCTTTTGGTTTGTTCAGCCTTCTTTCTACCATCACATACCACCAGGCCAGAGGTGGCACAGCGGACAGTGAGCTGAGCTTGCCCCCATCAATCATCAATCCAGAAAATGTCCCACAGGTTTGCTTATGGGCCAATCTGGTGGGAACATTTTCTCAGTTGAGATTCCCTCTTCCCGAATGATTCCTGCCTCTCTGTCAGGCTGACATAAAAATAGCCAGCATAGTGGCTTACACTTTCTTTTTTTTTTTTTGGTTTTTCGAGACAGGGTTTCTCTGTGTAATCCTGGCTGTCCTAGTACTCACTCTGTAGACCAGGCTGGCCTTGAACTCAGAAATCCGCCTGCCTCTGCCTCCCAAGTGCTGGGATTACAGGTGTGCGCCACCACGCCCGGCGGCTTACACTTTCTAAAAGGGAGCAGTTAGCTGAATCTTCCAGCCCACCAGTCTTTGGAAAAAAAAGAATACTGGAGTGTATCTGACACAGTCCCCCATGTCATCTCCAGTGCAACTGGACTCCTACTGTCCAGGGTTAGAGCAGCCTTTCACTATCCTAAGAACAACCAGTGTCAACAGATAGTGCTTGTGGCCACTGATGTTAGTAGAAAGTTCACTTTGTGACAGGGACATACTAGGTACTATATTACTCAGTTTAAGCACAAAAGCAACTATGAAGCACACAGCATTATGCCTATTTTAGAGAAGAAGAAACTAAAGTCAGAGAAACTTTCTAAGGTCACTCAGCTCATTGGTGGACAAGTTACCTAGATAGAGTAGGGTAGTGGTTTAGCTACTGAGGTAATTTCCCAGGTCAGACTTTAGACAGGCTATGTGAGCTTCCTAAGGAAAGCAGAGGTGATATTAATGTTCTCCATGAAAATGAATCATTTTCTCTTTTTTTAACATTTTATTTTCTATTCACTTTACATCCCACTCACTGTCCCCCTACTACCCATGACCTCTCACAATCCTTTCCTTATCCCCCCAAAACAATACATGAATTTTGGGAGGAATGATCATCCCTGACCTCAAGATGTACAACAGAGCAATAGTGATAAAAACCACGTGGTATTGGTAAGAGACAGACAGGTTGATCAATGGAATAAAATCAAAGACCCAGAAATAAGCCTACATGCCTGTGGACACTTGGTAAAGAAGCCAAAACCATAGAGTGGATTAAAAAAAAAAGGCTCTTCATAAATGGTGCTGGTCTACCTGGGTGTCTACGTGTGGAAGAATGCAAATAGAGCCATATTCATCATCCTGCACAAAACTCGAGTCCAAGTGGCTCAAGGACTTCAGCATAAAACTAGATACACTAAATCTCAGAGAAGAGAAAGTGGGAAATACCCTTGTGCACTGGTGCAGAAGACAATTTCCTGAACAGAACGCCAGTGGCCCAGGCTCTAAGATCAATAAATGATAAATGGCACCTCATGAAACTGCAAAATTTCTGTAAGGCAAAGGACACTGTCAACAGGTCCAAATGGCAGCTGGCGGATTGGGAAAGGATCTTCACCAACCCTACAGTATCCGACAGAGGGCTAATATTCAAAATGTACGAAGAACTGAAGAAGTTAGACACTGAGATGAATCTTTCTTCAATGAGACAGTATATTTAGGAGGTTTCCGGTGTGACAATTAGCACATAGTGTTTGGCTGGGAACCCTGCTCTCCCCTGCACACGCCAGGGAAGAGGTTTGCTCTTCACTCAGCGCCACCCACACAGGCTGACTCCAAGCTAACATGTCAGCATTCCTTGTCTTCCCATTTTCTGCAACCCACCCAATAGTGTCTGCGCAGGGGCTCAGTTTTCGACCGTGTATGGGTCAAATTCCTACTCCTACTTGCTATCACTCCTTGCCTAAGCTCTATAAAGCCCCTTTGCATTAGCCCTGAATGCAGGACTCCACTGACCTCCTCCTGTGAGATCCGTGAACCTACCCAAGAGCTGCCTTCTAATAAACCTGCTTTTTAAAAAATATTTATTCTATATTCTTTGTTTACATTCCAAAGGCTTTCCCCTTTCCCAGTTCCCCCCTACCATATGTCCCATAAGTCCTCCTCCCCACCCCCACCCCTGGCCTGTTCCCCTATCACCACACACACACACACACACACACACACACACACACACACCATTTCTCTGTTCTGGTAAGCTCTGAATACTCAAGGCACAATTAGCAAGTCAAAAGATTCACAAGAAGAAGGAAGGAGAGGACCCAGGTCCTGAAAAGATTGGATCCAGTTTTGTAGGAGAGTACCAGAACAGAAAAACCTGCTTTTAATCTGGTCTAATCTGGCCTTTATCTGAGTGGAGAGATAAAGCTTTCCACACACCCTGCAATTGTTAGGAGGAATTATGTAACACCCATGTAGAAATCACACTTGTTTTGTGCTGGGAAAATAGAAAGCACTGTCTTTGGGCATGAAGAGATGATCCCTTGCTCTGCCTGTAAGTTCTGAGTTCTGAGCCCTGAGCATCAGGAGCCCTTGAGCTCTCTGACTGCCAGGCTCCTGCCAGGCACTTGCTGGCACACCTTCTGTGAGCACATCAGATATTACCACTCAAGCTTCTGCCTCTCTATTTGTATCTTCACACACTTGAATTTAAATGACTTGTTAATTGATTCACCCACCACGCCCTTATGTATTTCTGAGTCTGCCACAGCCTTTTGTAATCAATGCTCCGAAGCCACCCAGGATGGGCCCATTTTCCACCGTGTTCCAGACTATTAAATGGGGAGGGAGAAAATGATGGTCACTGATGGGCTCTGTAAAACCAGACGTTGAGGAGGACTTGGGAATCCTGATGTTTGGGGTGGGGTTCAGGAGGGGATTAGTGCCTGGAAGAAGAAGGCAAGAAGCAGAATTCAAAAAAAGATCAGGAAGGATGAACTCTTTGCCAATCTGCTGCTGGGTCTGGGGCAAATAGGATGGAAACTGGTCTACCTTAGACTTACACAGTGAGACTATTTCATTGCATACTGCTCGTTTACTGTATGGCAAAGAGAAGATGTGCACCTGAGATGTGTGTCTTGTGTGGGCAATTCCTGCTCATCTTTCCTCCTGTAGCTGGACATCAACCTTACACAAAACAACTGAGCCCCCATGATGCAGGCAGTACATCTCTGATCTCAAACTAGATATGAGAGTTCAACAGCTTAACGGGAGTGCTGACACGCTCCTCTCCTTGTTCCTGGAGGGTTAGGGATTATGTATATATAGACCTGGGAATATACAGCACAGGGTCCTTTGGATCATGAAGATGGATTAGATGTTTATTAAACAATATAATTGGAAGAGAATTATAATAAAGTTAAAAGGGAAAGGCTGGTTATATATCAATTTGAACAATTAAATAGTTTTTTTAAAAAAGCAACATTATTGACTGGTACATATGCATAGCAAATATATTAAAATTATAAAGATATAATTGAAATAATAACTCTCAGAAGACATTGGTAAGTATGACTCTGATTTTTCAGATATTTGAATGTTAAAAGCAAAGGAGAGATCCACTGAGAATAATTATACCATTTTAAAATTTCCATAAGTTAGAAAACATTTAAAAATGAAAGGAAAGTGAGCCATTGGGGGAAAATCTGTAGCAAACTAAGCATGAAGAATTTATACACATTTACTGAACTAACAAAAGTTCCCCAGTGGAGAACAAGGGGGCAAATGATATGTAGGTACAGTTTAACAAAAAAACAAATGAGGAATGGGCTTGAGAACAGGGTGAGTGCCTTGTTAATCAATGGGTTTCCATTTTAAAACTGAAGAGAAAGATTCTCATGCATCTAAGTGGCAGATCTTGAAAGCATAATACTGTTGGCAGAGGTCAGGGAGATGGAATTTATATCTAATACAGATTTGGTGGTGGAATCAATTTCAACAATTTTCTTGAGGACACATTGGTCACACAAATAAGAAGCTTTTGAGCCATCTATGTTGCTTCTGAATATTTTCCCTAAAGAAGTCATCTGAAATATAAACAGCGATAAATACCCAGCAATGACAGAATCAGAGGGAAATAAAGTAGCTTATTCACTTACTATGCAGCTATTCAAATTCACCCTGTTGAAGAATACTTATTGAAATCAGGTTATAATATTAAGTTGAAGAAATTTAAATATAAACAAGGCAGATCAAAACATATTTATGAATACATTTATCTGTACATCCTAGATGAATAGAAATTAATCACTATATCAGAATGTGATAATGATTATTTTCTGTATTTTTTTCCTTGCTTCAAGATATTCACATACTATACACATTAGCCTGGCATTAAAATAAATGAACCAAACTGTCTATCCTTCTCAACTTCGTCCCCTGCACAAGGCTTGTGAACAAGATGCCAAGAATAGATGACTTTACCACATAGATGACAGGCCCCATATGGGCCTTTCTGTCCCCTGCGCTGGCCATTGACCTCCGGCTATTTACCCTGCATTTTTGAATAAAGGATGGCCTAATCTTATTGTCTTTCTCAGTCAAAATACTTAACTGTTTCTGTGCTAAGAAGATACCAATTGTTCTGCAATATAACGAAAACAAATCTGGAACCATCCATGTTGAATTCCAACTCTCAGACTAAACAGCTACACCCTTGAATTCTGAGACTCACTCTCCTCTTTGCAAAATGAAGTTATGAGCACTCACTGGATAGTCTTGTTATAGCATCACAGACAAGTGTACCAGACTGCCTTGTTTCAAATCTTGTCTTTTCTGCTGACTGTAGAGTTGGAATTACGGCCAAGTTTTTAACCTTTCTGTGACTGATAACTCATGTAATAAGAAATAATGGTAGCACTTGCTTTTCCAGGTTTTAGAAGCATTTTGAAGATTAACAAGCACTTAGAGCAATCCCAGGACCTTCTTCACACTGTGTTACCATTTGCCATGGCTTTGTAGTTGAGACACTTGGTACAAAACTCAGAGACAATTCAGTTAATCAAGCACTTGAGGCCAGTTGCGTAACAAGCTGTATGTGAGAAGACAGGAGTGTTAGAAAGCCCCACCCTTGCTAAAGTCTTGGTCTTGAAGGGGAGGCATAGACATAAAGAAAAAAAATGATGACAGCCACATAGAGGAAATCAAGTCAGCATTCCACTCAGGGCACCTTACAAGCTCTGAAAGCAAGCCCTCATCCAGCACAGGGGTTCCAAGAAGAGTAGGAACCTAGTAGAAACTTGAAGCATGTAGTGGTAGCCATCTTGAATCTTTCTCCCTTTATACCCTCCTGTTTCTAATCACCTCTCATCTAACCTGTAAATAGGGACAGAGTGAGAAGAAATAACAGAGACAAAACCTGGGGGAGAAGGCAAGTGTGTTTTTCTTTCCATTTCTACTTTCTCCTTCTTAGGCAGCCTGGCAGAACCACTCTACCTCATATCCACTGCGCTTACTTTTAAAGTTCAAGGTCCTTTCTCAGTTGCTGCCACCCAGATGTGGGAATTACGTACTTCTCTCCCCGAGTTGTTCTGACCTTTCATGAGAAGCTCTGTTTACCCCCAATGCTCATAAAGAAGTAAACACCCAAGTCTCTCTGTCACTGAGTTTTAGGAACGCTGAGACATGAGAGCATCAGACAAAGCTCTGTTTTCCCCAATGATTCTTCTGTTCTCAGTGCTGCTGTTTGACTTCCCAATCATCCCAACACATCTAGTTTCAGTTACCACCCACTGCTTGCAGGGCTTCCAGCAGTACCCAACTTAAAGTTCAATTTGCTCAAATACAAGTCAAGAACAGGTTAAGCCTAGGGAGTGTCCTGGGGAAGGGGGGATGCTCCCCTGTCTACAACTTCTGTTCTTAGTTATCTCATTCCTGCTGGTCTTCAGAGACTCCCTGAACCACTCCTCTCTGAGGTTTGCCCTCTGTGTCTCTCCCTGGTTCAGTTATCATCTGCACTTACACCCCTGATATCAATCAGGATATCAATCTTGACTTGGTCAAGAAAGCCAGGGGCTCTGAGCAGGGTTATTATGCCTCCTCTCTGTAGTTTGCACACAGCTAGTGTTTAATCAGTGTGTGTGTATGATTGAAAACTCAAGTTCCCAGATAGGTCAGATATGTGAGTTAAGGTAAAAGTAACAGATGGCATTCTAGGATAAAAATATCTTTACGGTAGTCACAATCCTAATTGTGTCTCCAAAGTGTCAAAGACTGATCCTCAGTCACCTAGAGCTGAGCATATGCCTCACCTTCTATGGAAAAAAAATGTGTCAAAACGAACCTTTTCTCTTTTATATTTTACTGGATAAGTGACACATGGCTATTGTATGTTGAAAAAAAAAACCACTAAGAGCCCAATCCCTGATAACATTTCAAAATCAAATTCTAAGACGTGAAGGCCAAGGGCTACTTCTACACGAGATCCATTTGGCAACACAAAGCAAACAAAACTCTCAGAGTTACACGGAGAACAAGGAAAAGATTGCCTATGCCTAGCTTGCTAAAAAAAAAAAAAAAAAAGAGTCCATCACTAAATGAAATTTATCAATGGTACTTTTTGAGCCCCTCTGTAATTTTAAACACATAGTTATATACATGCTGACAATATATGTCCAACAGTGTGAAGGACCTTAGTGCTATCAAACTGTGCACTTAAAAAAAAGGCTAAAAATGGGAAATCAGGTGATATATTTTTCTACATATATGCAGCATTGTACATATACAAAAAGTATGTGAATATAATCACTAGTGGTCATTTTCCAATTACCCTGACTCGAGACGATTTCTTGGGGCCATCTTGCTGGAAGACTAGATACCTCTGACCATTCATTGCTCAGTGGCCAAAGAATACTTAAGAGTGTAGAATTGTGTCCTTGGCTGAAGAAGAAATGCAAGGCTAAGCAGAGCATCCATTATATGCTCTAAGAGACATCTTCTAGCTTTTTTAATTATATTCTCATTACAGAATTCTGAAAAGCCACTCACTTCTTTAAACACGTCAAAGCTGGCATCTAAACTGTTCCATCATGGATTCCATCAGCTGCAAATAGTGTACTTGCATTATTGCACTAAAATATATTTAGTATATTTGGTTTCTACTCTCTCCTCTATTTGAACACAAAAGATTGTCCAACAATACAAGAGTGACTGGATCCTGTCATCGATTAAAACAAAAGTACACAGATGATCTCTTCCTTCATGACTTTCCTAACCTTTACTTCCTGCTTCAAATTGTCTTTCCATTTCATTTTACACATAAAATTGAAGCCAAATGAAAAATAGAACTTTATATTTTAAAATGTTTTATTGATTGGTCTTTCATATCTCTGTGACAAACTCGTTTGTAAATATAAATTTTGAAGCATGGTTCTGCCATCCTAAGTATTAAACATATCATTTGGATTGAGCTATTGTTATAATTATGAGTGCAAAGTTGGCCAAAACAATGGCTTACAAAAAGAAATTAATGAGTCATTTTTAGTTCATTCAAAATGCTTCTTAATGAGATAAATGGTAGCCCTTCCCATGTATTTGTGTGTGAATAGGAGCAACTGCTAGAATAAATGAGATTTATCCTCATTTGCATTTTTATGTATCTAAATAAACACAAATAGAAGTTTGGTGTCATGCAAACTTTTGTACTCCCTCCAAATTGTATATAAGAAGTCTCACGATGATTTACCATCAAAAATATTTTTAAATATTCAGCAAGTGACAAGTTAATTACATCCACCTTAACTTTTGATGAAGGAAAACAGCTAGAGGACAGGACTTGGGGGAAGATTTGTTGACTCCTGAGCCAGGATTGTTCTCTGCTTTCTCAGTGCCTTCAGTATCTTAAGTGGCTCCTTGTTCAGAATTTGGAAGATGTTTATAAGCCATGGAGTATTGTACCCATAGACAGCATCCCAGTTCTGACAAATTCTCCTATTCAGTAAAGTGGGAGAACTGAATTGTTGGATAATTCATTTATACAACACAGTTCAGATGGAGTTTGATGGTCTTCGAGTCAAATCCAGATTTACTCTTCGGGAATCATGGTTCCCAGTATTCTCTTCTCAAGACTCAAGATGGCTCTCAGAGGTCAGACAAGCCATGGGCTTCTGGGGAGGGAAGTTACTGATCTGTTTCTGAGACGCAGAAACTTATCAGGAGCCCCTGGAGAAACCCTTCCTATGGCCACAAATAATCCACAGCCATGCTGGTGGAAGATTCCACCTCTCCCGCATCATCAGCCACCAGGCCGGGCTTCTGTTATTTCAGCTGTTACTTCTCTAACAACAGGGATCATTTATATTACTAGAGGTATCTCTCTGCTATTTCAAATATTGAACTTGAGCTTGAAGAATATGAAGTTTTCAAATGGGGATAATCATTGAGGGACCCAAACAACTAATAGTTATCAGAGAATTTCCAGCTGTGCAGGGGTGGGAGGAGTCTGGGAAGAATGGTAGGGCAGGAATAGATTCTAATGACTTATCTGATAGATTTACCTTTGACTATCATAGCATAAAAACGATCCTGGGAGGTCATTACCATAGTCTTAGTGCTAGCCCTCCACCCATTCCCATACCACACAGCAGTCTCTAGTTCATTCTTTTCTTAAGAGGAAAACAAATAAATTGGCTAGAGTTTACATGTCACAGACCTGTGATTCAATTTCCTTCCACTTCAGTTTCTTTTTTATAAAATTAAATTCAAGAATGATATTTTGATTCTAGGATATTCCGTGTGGAGCCACTATTCTTAATTTTAATCCATTTAAAAGTGCCTGTATTACTGGGATCCCAACTGGTGCAGCGGTTCCCAACTGATGTGTCATGTCTCCTTTGTCACATATCAGGTATCTACATTAATATTCATAACAGCAGCAAAATTACAATTATAAAGTAGCAAGAAAATAATTTTATGTGTGTGAGAGTCACTACAACCTGAGGAACTGTATTAATAGGTTGCAGCCCATTAGGAAAGATGAGAACCACTGTCCTAGAGGGTGACAACCACCCTCCCCAAAAAGGGTGACCATTCTTACCCTTAAGAAGATGCCAATTCATGGCTTGAAATACCAAAGACATGTCACAGAAGCTCATAATTCTTCTGCATAGTTTTGGTTTCTTTTCTAAATCCTTCAAGTGACTGTATATGTGCCAACCACAAAACAAACATTGAACTCTAGAAGCAGAGTTAATATATATAACATATATATATAATGAAAATAAAGGAACTCTTTCTGAGAGGATAGTTTCTTGTTCACAGAAGACATTGAGAGGGGAAAAGGCAGGAAGTCACTGTGTGTGTGTGTGTGTGTGTGTGTGTGTGTGTGTGTGGCAAACTTCTAGGCTTGGGCTTCCCCCAAAGTGAATGTACAATTCTGTTACTTTCCAGTTCCCAGAGGCTTAGCCCTCTGTCTTCCCTGACTGTTCAGTTCTCTGTTCTTGCCAGGGAAGGAACTCTGCAATTCCCAAACAAAACATCCATGCCCACCCCTACCCCCATTACAATCTCAGATGTGTCTTAAATAGAACATGCAAGAAGCACAATTTCTTATTTCTTCCCCCTTATACAAAAATACTTGTTAAGAACCTTAGTTCCCATAATTGTCACAGTATACAGAGTTATTCCAATCAAAACCCTATTAGCTGTCCATCTTTTACCATATCTTCAAATCAGATGGAAGGCTACAGCTTCACACTGTTTCATATACCTTCACACTTCTGAGGACCAGATGGACTCCATGAGTGGTTTCCATGGGCAGCATGTAGTTTCCCTCACCCTTGTCCCTTTGGTCCATTCTGTGGATTACTGTAATCCATACCAAGGCTTGTCTATTTAGAGTTCTTTGTGCTTTCCCATTGTTCTCTTCTGTCTTGTCACTTCCAGCCCAAGAGTCCCATGTAGCCTAGGCTGGCCTTGAACTTGCTATGCACTTGAGGTTGACCTTGAACTTATGATTCTCTGACCAAGTGCTGGGATTACAAGAGTGAGTCAATGCAGCTAGCTTTTTCTATTGTTCTTAAAAATAAAATCCAAAATCCCTCTCACCTAGCTGATGGAACTGCATCAGTGAGTTTTTAGTCTGTAATTGCGATCACCTGGAGAACCTAAAATACCAGTGAGAGGGTAGTAGCAACAGCAACAAAACTAAAGCCATTAGTAGGTGGGTTCCAGGTCAGCCAACTGTTCAAGCATCTGCATAGATGCAGTTCGGATATGCAGTGGGAGTTGACAGTCACCGTCCTGACCTCTGACACCTGCTCTGTTTTTTTCACTTATTAGCTCAGTCATTAAAATCCAAACCTACTGATTTTCTTTTTTTTAATTTAGTTTCTTGTTGATTTTTGAGTGTGTTAAAATCTTGTGGTTGCCCAGGCCCTGTGAAGTAGCTATTTCTGGGATGCTTTTGCTCACATTGGCTGGCCACTTTTGACATGCAGATCTCAGTTCAAACATCATATCATCAAAGAGGATTGTGGGGAAGACAACAGATTTGCCAGTCTTTGAGTCTATATACATGAGTTCAGAACCCTTAAGCCAGGAGTAAGTCAATCACTTGAATACACCCAGCCCAGATTTCCTGAGCTGATTACCAGAAGTTACTCTTCCACTTCCTGGCTGCAGCACGCATCTGTCCTAATGAACATGGGGATTATCAGATTCTTAATAAGCAGAAACTACCTGTGATGGCCTTGACATGCAGACCCTACCAATTTCAACTGCCTTTCTCGAGAACATAACTCAGTGAAAATCCAGTTCAGTTTTGGAAACTATTCCTTTAGAAATAGAGTTGACAACAGTCCACAGAATGAGCATGAGTAGAGGGAATTTGAACTTTGATGTCCAAACAAAAAGTTACTCTAAATGAATCTCTCTGTGGTCCATCATTTCCAATTTCTAATATCTTAATAGGTTGCACATGGATAAAGGAAACTATACCTACATGGTACTTGTATAAATAGCCACCCTTAAAAAAAAAAGATTTATTTTGTTTATGTAGGTATGTGGTGTGTGTGTGTATGTGTGTGTGTGTGTGTGTGTGTGTGTGTATGTGTGTATGTGTGTATGTGTGTGTGTGTATGTGTGTATGTGTGTAGGTCCCCTGAAGGGACCAGAAGAGTCCCCTGGAGCTGGAGCTACAAATAATTGTTAGTCATCTGATGTGGGTGCTGGGAATTGAATCCAGTTCCTCTCGAGGAGAGACAAGTGTTCTTAACCACTGAGCCACCTTTTCTTCCCCTTAGATATCCTTCTTGCTCTCTCTTAACTCGGTAGGTATTTAAGGCTGGCACCAGGTCTCTGCATTTGGTTTTATAGCTTATGTGCCATAAAGGTGTGCAAGGAACGAAAGCTTTGAGAGTGAAATCAAGTCCTTGTTCCAAGCCAGGGAGCTAGTCAACCTAGAGAAAACCATTCTAAATTCAACCAGGAGAGGGAGGGTTTCCTGCTTCTGCCAGGGGCACTATTCTTTTTGCCTGTTTGTCTGCTGCATCATTTGGAATCTACTTCAGCTTCACAAACTATGGAGGGATGAAGGATCCCATTGTGATGGAATCTCCCAGTGCCTTGATATAATAATCTCATAATCAATCAACCTGGGCTTTTCCTTCATCCCTGGGGACTATTATTTCTCACACACTGGGCTGGTTTGTAACCAATACCAACATGCTGATGGGTTGAGCCCTGAACACTAGAATGGGAGGCATGATGAATGGAGCCCAGGGCAGAGCACTGACACAGTCTCTAGTTACACCGGACTCACCACAGTTCCTTCTCCCAGCTTAGAAGCTGAGGCACAAGTTCATCACCAGCTTCCTTGGATTAGACTTGAGCAGAGGTTGGAGACTTCTGTAAAGAAAATCCTTCTTCACTCTCACCACAGCTGTCCGGTGTTATGTGACTAAAAGCCACTCTGGGAGGCAACCTCAGCTACACTAAGCCATTCTGGAATCACCATCCGCTTCACCCACTACACAAGGTGGTGGTTTGACTGCAGTGACTTCCCTCTTTATAGGACTTGCTGTTGAATTGTATCCCTAACTTGAAGCCAAATGTCCCATCCCCAGGGGCTTAGCTACAAACATATTTATTGATTTCTGTGTCTGTTCCCTCAGGTCAAGAGGACACAAATACCCCATAGCTTTTGACAAAGCCAGGCGTGCTTTCTAAGCCTTACACCTGTCGCGTCTGGAGAAAAATCATCACGTTGGAGGAAGGACACAGATGCAAACATTTTCTCTCAATCATCAGCGTTGACCACACAACATGGTCCCTTCCTCCAGACCCTCCCTCCATCAATAAATGGATTAACCTCATTTGCTACTCTCTAGGGAGAAGGCATTCAACCTGGGTTTCCTAAGGTGCTTCTGTTCCTGGTACAAAAAGCTGAAAATGTCATCGCATTTGCAAATGAACAGAAGCCTCCCACTCAAAGAGCATCCATGCCTACTGGGGCAGCCCACAGGAGCTTTCCTCAGGATGCCATTCCTTTCTTGTTAGAATAATACACACGCATTCTTTTCATCTAACTGTGTTGGGTAAGTCTAACTTTTCTTTGCAAAGGCAACAACTCTGCCTGCTTCTGACAGTGATTGCTCTCTCTTTCTTTGGAAACTGGCAAAATACTCCCCTGTCAAATTTCCTATTGGGCCAATCACCTTCAGCTTCTAGGCTTGTCTTACTTCATTCCACACTGAAAATTTAAACTCTGGGTCACAGTAGGCTTGATAGACTTAAGTCTTATTTTGTTTTGAGTTGTTGTTGTTGTTGTTTTTTGAGACAGATCTGGGTGGGAACTCACTCTGTAGACTAGGCTACCCTTGAACTCACAGAGATCCACCTGCCTCTGCCTCCCAAGGGCTGGGATTAAAGGCATGTGCCACCACCAACCAGGTAGGCTCGATATTCCTAAGTCATGGAAATCTGATTTGGGGGCCCAAATTCTAGCCCCACTGAGCCTACCTTCCTGTGCATGTCATTACTAAGAAGCTAACAGTAGGATTCCTACAGTCTTGAATATCTGCAGTGCTTAGGGCTTCAATGGGGTTAATAAATTCAAGTCAGTATGTCTTAAGCAAGAGTTCCCCAGTTCTAATAAAACAGGACAGAATATCTCCAGTTTTCTAAGGACCAGCCCACGATCTCGTAAACATGTACAAAACATCTTGGTACCTAGTCTCATGCCACCGGCTAATCCAGCCTGGTATCACAAAGACAGAACCAACAGTGCATAGCCCAGAATAGAGCCAACAGTGTTCTCCAGAGATTCTGTCTGAAAAGTTACTTCCTTTGCAAGCTTGCCGCTCATATGTCTCAGCAGGGTCTGAACCCAGGAGGGCCACCTATTACATGTTTTTATCTTATGCTCCAGGAAGGGAACATGAAAACAGGAGGGGGTTCTAGTTGCAAACTTTCCTGGAGCCTTTAGATTCAATAGGTGGGGAAGCTGGGTTAATTACTGTGCCCTGGCTACCAATGGATGCTCATTGTTCATTCATGCTAGAATAGATGCTTTCTGATAGGGAATTATCCGGTTCAGATGTGATGCAACAATGCCACTATCATCAAAACCCACTGAACCAGCTGTGTAGACGCCTGTCGGCATGTTCAGCAAGCAAATGAAACTGCTGAGAGTATTAGCTCCAGATGCTGAAACAAAATACAAGACCAGGTGGTTTAAGCTTCAGAAGTACATTTCCTCACATTCTGGAGGCTGGAAGGACTAACAAGTTATCAGGTAATTTAGCTTCAGGTGAGGATTGGTCCTAAGAGATCACTGCTGTGTCTTCTTGTTTGGCACCAGCCCTATAAAAGTAAGGGCTCAGTCTTGTGACCTCACGTAATTTTTATAGTTTACCTACAGGATCTTCAAACATAGTCCTATTTGAGTTAAGGATTTCCATGTATGGATTTGGGAAGACACAGGCATTTGGCTCATAAGGCCCAGTAAATGGCAAAGTACAAAACCTTTGACCTCGGCTCTGCCCCTGGACCTCAGCTCTGCCCCTTGACCTCTGCTGAAATTATGTCAGGGATACATCACAAGCTATAAACTGTGTTAAGTAAGATGTAGCTACAGTGATATGGACAACATTGATTTGCTCACCACCAGGATCATCTACACTGACTCATGGCTTCGCTGTTCTAGACAAGAGGAAGATAAATTAGACATGGTGTCAACCCAGAGTATATCATATGAAAATTAGACAGACATGTGAAACTCTGTTATTACAACCAGAAAAAATGGCATAGGTCTAATGTGTAAAAAAAAATACATATGAGCCAGGCGTGGTGGCACACACTTGTAATCCCAGCGTTTGGGAGGCCGAGGCAGGTGGATTTCTGAGTTCAAGGCCAGCCTGGTCTACAGAGTGAATTCCAGGACAGGCAGGACTACACAGAGAAACCCTGTCTCAAAAAACCAACCAACCAACCAAACAACCAAACAAACAAAAAAACATATGCATGTGAAAATTCACAGGCAGGACCATCATGTGATCTGGCCCACAGGGCTGGAAAGGATAAATCCAGGCAGATGTGGTCTTTTGGTTAAATCCAGGCAGATGTGGTCTTTTGATTAAATCCAATGTGGCAATTTATGGAAAACTTGAAAGTTTCTAATGAGGCAAGTGTTTGCAAGCTGAAGAATGGTTCTAATTCTTTCCCCGATCAAGTTATTAGTTGAATCTGGGAGGGGCAAATGAACACTGACTTTTGGGAAACCAGTGATATTTGGTCATGAGGCGTTAACATCAATAGCAGATCTAAGATTTCACAAAGCAGCATTATTGTCTGTAGTTAACATTTCTCCTCTTTAATTTTTCAAGCCAAAATCCAAAAGAAAATCAATATGCTGGAATTGTGCGAGGTTTGACTCGATTCCACTTTAGAATTTAAATTGAACTTCTGTGCCCCGTCGCCAATTAAAGACACCTTTCTCCAAGCTCTACAGTCAAGGCACTTACGGAGGCCTTCAGATGTCCTTACTTCCTTTGTAGAGGCTTGAAAACCAGCCCTGTAACAAGCAAATGTCATAAGTGGTTCTGTGGGCGGGCTTTTCACTTTTCAAGGTATCTCTGGAGAGACTGGGTAATAACTGAGTTAGAAAGAAGCAGAAAGCTGGACCAGGACCTCTCTCCAAAGTAGAGATGAATTCATGTAAGGTTAATGTAAGGTTAATGCTATGTTTAAACCAACACAATGAGCAGAATTATTATTCTCAGTGCGCCCGCCATATTTAATACCCCAGCCCCAAAGCTGGGGTAGTGAATTCTCCCCCACATTTTGTCAGAGTGCATTCTATCATGTCTCTCTGAGCCTGTCCTTTAAAAGGCAAGAATTGGCCCCAAAGTTTATGCTTTGTGGAGGTGGGGAGTGGGGAGGTGGAGGTTCTACATGCTCTACTGTTTGTTTGTTTAGTTTTAATTTTGGTGATAACGTTTTTGTCATTCTTTCTTAGTCTCTGAATCTTAGAATGAAATCAGCTGGAATCCTCCTCAGAGATGAACTTCCTCTTGCCCATCACTCAGTTCTCCAGACTGACCTTCTACCATCACTGAGGCTTACAAAGCCACTCTCCCCCCCCACCCCAACCCCCGAAATACAAAAGTTCAACCTGCTCAGTCTGCAGAATGCTACTTGTATGTATGAGCTCAGAGCTGACCATTGGGTAGTGGATAACAGATTGACTGAGTACTCTTCCCTGGGGAGGACTATTTCTCCTCTACTCAGTACCCCTTAGTAAAATCACCATTTTAATGGCAGTCTTCCCCCCTTCCTGTGGTGCAGTCACTAGAAGGCAGGGCACAGTGATCCTCCTCCAATGTTTGCATATGCAGATGACCTAGGCTTTGTAAGGAGTGGCTGGTGCCAGCAGCTAAGAGTTCTGCCTCCTCTCTACCATGCAAATACAAAGCAAAGACTAGAAATGGATAAGGCTTTAGACTCTAAGAACCTTTAATTTTCAATCTGCGTCCACACAAGTGCTGCATCTTAGTGGTATATATATGTATACATATATACATACATACATATATATACACACATATATGTATATGTGTATATATATATGTATGTATATATACATATATATACATACAAGTGCTGCATCTTAGTGGTATATATATGTATGTATATACATACATATATATACACACATATATGTATATATATATACATATATATCTATATATATGCTCTACTGTTTGTTTGTTTAGTTTTAATTTTGGTGATAACGTTTTGTCATTCTTTCTCAGTCTCTGAATCTTAGAATGAAATCAGCTGGAATCCTCTTCAGAGATGAACTTCCTCTGTATATATATGTGTGTGTGTGTGTGTGTATATATATATATATATATATATATATTTAGTAATTTACTGTCTCTTTCCAGAAAGATTTCCTGGAGCTTGTGACGCCAGTGTAACCACTAGGATGGTTCCTTCAGCTCCCACAACACCTAACAATTGCAGGTTTATTTAGAGATCTCTACCTCCATTGTACAGCAAGCTACTTCCATTCCTTGCAAAGGCCTAGCACAGAGTGATTGCTCAGGGATATTAGGAGGATGGATATATGACAGAAATTGGGTTGGTTGTGGAACTGGAGGCTAACAAGGAATATGGCAGAAAAAAATCCTAATTTGTATAATTAAGTCTGATGACTGATAATTTCATCTATAGACTCACTACGGGTAAAAAGAAAACCAGTACACAGAATTCTGATCTTGAATATAGCAACATATTTGTTCCATCAATGTCTAGACAGTCAGGGCTAGTATGAAACAAAATATTTTATGAGTGAGAAAATAGGGTTGGCTTTTCAAGCCTACTGAGTATGGTATGTTCTGTGGGGTTCTCAGCCTGTGTGAGGCTCTCATACTGTGTTTCCCACTGATTGTTCATATGACCTTTGGAATGGCTAGCTGGAACAAAATTTAAGGGGGAAAGGTGGCTATTGGGTTTATCATGGATGCTTTGAATGTTATCCTGAGTATATGAGAATGATTTCATGATTAATTAATTTAACTTTTTAAGATGGTATCACACTTTGTAGTCCAAGGTGGCCTAGAACTTATTGTATGGTCAAAGCTGGCCTTGAGCTCACAGAAATCCTCCTGCCTCTGCCTCCTAATATCTAGGATTATGGGCCTGTGAGACCATATCTGGCTCACAACAGAGATTTTCTATTCTCTGTGGAAGTGATCGGTGTGACTGGACACTAGGGAGCTACTCAGATGCCAGGCCAAAGGCAGTTTTGCTTTCTAGGCAACTACATAAATTTTTATAAGGAACATGGAGGTTTTCATAAGAGTAGAAGGGGAAAAGAGGTTGGCTCTGAGAGCATGTTAGGGGCATATTCATCAGCTCCTTAGAGTATGGAGCCATCCAAAAGTATTCTCAGCCTATGCCCCCCCAACCCCCCTTCAGCTGTAAAGAAGAAAGCAGAGATGTGAAGGGTCAGAGTTCAGCATACCAGCAGGGCTTTAAGTCAAGTACATAACTATCCAGAACCCTGAACTAGAGTGTGCTATCTGAATGTAATTTCCCCCAGTGGCACATGCAGGCAGCCCCTATCAGCAAAAACTGGCCTTAGAGAAATGGCCTGTTTCTATTGGTAATGGCCACAGCAGGCCAATCAATCCATACCCAGGCAGCGCCTGGGATTTCGTAAAAAGCTCCTGCTGCTTTCCTGATTGAAATGGGGTCAGGTTTATTTTTGAACTTTCCATGCATTTCCCAATGAATCCTTGTCCAATTCCTGCAGGGTGTATGTACCACTGTTGAAGAGCTGAATCTATAAAACCAGGGGGAAAAGGCTGCCTTTTGACCCTAAGCAGAAACAGAAGTGGAATCAAACCCAGATGTCTCAACAGGTCTTCCCTAAAGTCATAGGTCAACAGAGGACAAGCTGGGACACTGATGAGCTCTGGGTCTCATGTTCTCATCAGAGATGACCGCTCAATCACAGGTTAGTTCTTCCAAATGTAGGGCATCAAGGTGTAAAACATTCCAAAGCATAAACTAAGGCACATGTAAGTAGCATTCTATTCAGCTTCGAGGGATGATAAAGATACATGAAATGTTTCACGTTTGTGCCTAATCTGGGTACATTTCTTAGTGGCACTGTCACCAGTCTATACTAGACATCAGAGAGGACTAATTCAAAAGTCAGTGGGAATAGAAAGGGGGCGTGCAAGAGAGAGGGAAGCATCCGTAGGACCCACAAATGAAATTTCAATAGTAATATCTCAAGAAAGTAAGATGAGAGGTTAGGGAAAGGACAGAAAGCAGTTCAGGTTTGTGTGAATCGGAATATATGTACATAAAACACAAGAGAGGAAAAGAATCATACAGAAAATGAACTAGGAGGATTTTGATGGGAATCTATTTCCAATCAGTGTTACTTGGTTGAAGTAGTAAACAAGGAAGACTTCCTTTGTAAAAGAATGATATTGCAAAGAAATGCTGTGTGATCAAGGTAGGAAATAGCCAAAAAGGGCAGGAATTATTATACAGATATCCAAAAACCCTAGTTTTGGGAGTAGAACAAGCTTAGATAATTACAAGTTTTTCAGAGTAGCAGAGCAAAAGCTGTTGACAAACTGCCCAGCTGATTCTTCTACAATCCAAAATGGAAGTTCAGGGAGGTGGCCGTGAGAGGCTGGCTCGATGCCATCTCGGCTGAGATGGCTCAGGGGAGTGCTGACAGGTACTATTAAGTGTGACGGCCTAAGTCACAACACACCGAGGACCTCCCAGCAAGACTGTGATTGACATTGTGAGCACACATCTACACCGAGCTCATTAGCAGCATCAGGAAGGCACAAAGTGTTCACGGAGGTCAATTCTGGAACTTTCCCCCATCGTTCTCAAGGTGCTTAAAGGTACAGAACGGAATCACAACGGTATGGGTTATAGATATGGGTGGAGAGGCTGCTTGCTAAGGACTGTAGAGAAGGAACAGGTCATGATAACACAGAGCCTCAAATCACTACAACAGGATGGCTGCCCAGAGACTGCTACCCTGGATAGGCAGTTCGAGCAGTTTCCCTGGCTTTAATATTTTGGCTTTTGAGTGGATGTGTACAGGACTGTAATTAGGTATTTTGTAGAAGAATGTTCTTTTCTTTTTGGTTTTCAGAGGCAAGGTCTTGTTTTGCAACTCTGGCTATCCTGGAACTCATTATGTACACCAGGCTGGCCTCTAATTTATAAAGATCTTCCTGTCTCTACATCTAGAATGCTGACATTCAAGGTGTGTACTACCACACTCAACTTTTTTTTGTGTGTGTCAGCATATATACGTGTTAATTTTTGTTGCCATCTAGACACAAACTCTTATCACTTGGTTGGAAGTGATACCTCAGTAGAGCAAATACCTATCAGAATGGCCTGTAGAACACCTGTGGCTTTTTGGCGGCAGCGGGCGGGCGGGGCGGGGGGGAGGGGCAGATTGTGGGATGTAGGAGATGTAGGAGTGCTCAGTCCAGTTTGAGTGGTGTTATCACTTTGCAGTTGGGCATGAGTTATATAAGAAAGCTGGCTGAGCAGGCCTTGGCTTCCCTTGCTGATGGACTATCACCTATAATCTAAAATAAACCCTTTCTACCCCAAGTTGCTTTCAGTCATGGCCTCTATCACAGCAACTGACACCACATCGGAGCAGCATACAAGGTAACAAGTTCCATGATAGAATTTTCATATATGCCTGTCTCTACAATTCATTCATTCCCCCACCTCACTTTCCTTCTTTTACATCCTCCCTAACAGATAGTTCTACCTTTAGTCATCATGTAGATATAGCTATTACTCTCTTTTGTTGCTTATTTAAAATCTTTCTCCTTCATCCCATTTTTACTCTCTCATGCCCTGCACATACACACACACACACACACACACACACACACACAAACACGCACGCACACATGCACACACACACATAGACACATACTTAGATCTGTAGTCTGCTTATGAGAAAAAAAGCCTAAGAGGTAACTCATTCACAAAAGAACACACATGGACTGTAGTCACTGGTTAGTGGATATTAGCCAGAAGCTCTGAATACCCAAGACATAACTCACATATCAAATCATTCCCAAGGAGAAGGCCCTGGCCTGGAAAGGCTTGATGCAGCATTGTAAGGGATTATCAGGACAGAGGAGTGGGAGGAAGTTGACTGGGGAGGGAAGAGGGCTTATGGAACTTATGGGGAGGGGGGAAACTGGGAAAGGGAAAATCATTTGTAATGTAAACAAAGAATATAGAAAAGAAAAAGGAAAAGGAAAAGAAAAAGAAGAGAGAGAGAGAGAGAGAGAGAAAGCATTTGTCTGAGTCAGCCACTTCCTCTAAGATGATGAACTCTAGTTCCATACAGCTGCTGCCAACACTAAGTCTTTATTCTCTTCTGCGACTAATGAAATTCCTTTCTATGTATCATCTTTACCCACTCATCCGTAGACTACTATCTATTCTGAATAGTTCAGCAGTAAACATGTACAGACAAGTATTGCTATAATAAGACTAACAGGGCTCTGCTAAAGCAACTTAAAGAAAACGGTTTCCTCCAAGACAAAAAAAAAATGAGATAAAATCAAATAAATTTAAAAATTAAAAAAAGAAAGGAGAGGAAATCTACCTCTGAATGAGACAAGCCATTGTTCTATCTTAATATTATTCCATCAACTTCCTGTGTTTTGAAGTAGAAAGAACCAATTTTTTATTTCAGAAAAAAAAAATCCAGCATGTATGATTCCTTTGAGGCTGTGATTGTGAAAGTCAGAATTTCTTTTTGATTCCATTGACCAGCAGTTAGACATGATTAGTCACTGGATATATTTGTCCAACTGACCCACTTAGATAAAAATGAGTCTTTAAAAAAAAAAATCTTGTTAGAAGAGAGGTTCTGTAACCTGAAACTGTTCTCTTTGTCCTTCTGTTTAAAATTATATCAAGTCACTCTATTATAGTGTTATTTAGTGGGAAAATGTGTTTTTATACTTAAAATGTTGATGTAAAAAGTTATTTAGTTCAGTCAGGACAGTCAGTCACCTGGGCTCAGGAAAGCTGCCTCGCCTTAAGCTGTGCTTAAAAGATAGGAGGAATGACTGCCCCTTAATGACATAATGTATGTATTCCTTTCCAGAACCCGCCCTGGGCACTTGCCCGAACTTAGTTGCTAAAGGACCATCATACCATGAAGCTCTCTTTGGTTTGCCTTTCTGAGTCCTCAGTCAGAAAGGTATAGCTTTTCCTTTTCTTCTTTCCTATCTCTGTCTTTCAGATGTGTTTGATAACTGAGCTCGGCACGCCCTCCCTAATGCTTTGTGCTTTGTCATTCTTTCTCTGATGGATTTTTCCTTCCTCTTCTCCATTCTCCTTCTCTAGGCAGCTGCTGGGATGTACAGCTTGCTTGCCCTGAGGTTTTTTTCTTCTTCTTCTTCTAAATGGTAGTAAAATTATCTTCAAGCTTTCTTCTGTGTCCATCCTTAAATTCATTTATTAATGAGACTAAGGACTCTGAAAAGAACCTCAGCTTCCCCAGTAGCATGTGGCACCCCAGGTAGGGATCCCCAAAATTTCTAGTTGATAACATCTCTATACTATGCCAACTTACAGCTCTTCAGGTACAGAACCAGAAGTAATATAACCAGGTCATATGGCAATTCTATTTTCAGACTTTTGAGGAACTTCTTTATTGATTTCCATGCTGGCTAACCAAGTTGATATTACTATCAATAGTGTATAATAGTTTCTTCTTCACCACAACCTCACCTGTCTTTGTTGTCGTTGATTTTCTTAAGGATAGTCAAGCTGACTGGTGTGAAATAGAATCTCAGTGTAGATTGGATGCACATTTCTCCTGATAGCTAAGGATGTTGAATATATGTACAGTTATTTCTTGGCCATTTGTATTTCTTATTTTTAGAACTAACTATTAAATTCAGATATTGATCGGGCGGTTAGATTATCATGATGTTTAATCTTAAGGCTATCTCAAGACAAGCAGAAAGGGACGCAATCTAGGAACTTGAAGCTGGTGCTAAGGAATACTTAGGGAAATGTAAACAGAGGAGAAAAACAATCTCAGTCATGATGGCACAAGAAAAAATAGAGTTGTGAGAGAAAAATGAAAAAAAATGAGAACTGGAATCATGTAGGAGGCAGTAAATCAAGGATCTCCTGACAGGAATCAGGAAACAGGGAAAGGGCAAGCAGTAGCTCAGACAGTTAGAAAAGCAACTGGTAAAATCACAGGAAATAGTAGTCGCTCTCAATAATAACTTTAAATGCAGATGGCCTCAACTCACCACAACAGAGATGTACACTAGTTGACTGGATTGAAAAACATAACACAGTATCTGTTACCTTCAGTGAAGCCCACTGGCAAAAGGACCCTGGGCCACAAACCGAAGGAAGGAAATCAACATGTCAAGCAAGAAGGCGCCGACAGTGGGCACAGATATTCTGGTATCTAGCAAAGTTGAATTCAACCCAAAAGTTAGCCAGGAGGGATAAAGGAGATCACTACATATTAATAAAGAGGGAGCACCAACAAGTATGGTAATGGTACATATGTATACTGGTGCATTTTCTAAGCTATATATTCTATTTGAATTAGAGAATAGCTATTCTCTAATTATATCTATAAATAGAATACAATTTCTTCATTGTAAACAATTTAAAATATGAGGAACATTATACAAAGTTAAAAAAAAAGATACAAGAAAACGCAGTTAGACACCCATTTGTGCATGGGAGACACACAGGTAGATAGCGTTCTGCTCTCTTGAGAGAGAGACACCTAGGGAGATTGTTCTTCCTGCCCTCTAGAAGTTCATACACAGGTCATAAGAACACACTGTGCTTGAAAATGTTTATGGCAGTGCTGCTTCTAGCTAAAAGAAATGAGACGCGTGCCATCAGCATTTAACCAGAAGAATGCTGGTTGAGCATGTACTTCTAATTGCTGGGCCATTATACAGTGACTGAGGTGATAGCTATTGTAAAAGTAACTTTTGCTTCAACTATTTCAAGACTTTTCTTTAATTAGTAACTTATTTTCTGTTGGAAAGCAGGTAGGATTGACCATTGAGCGTCCTTAATCTGTGTCATGTCTTGAACATGCTGATTAAACTCCTTTTATCAAACAGTGTCTCTGAATTCCTCATTTCTTTTTTTATTAGATATTTCCTTTATTTACATTTCAAATGTTATCCCCTTTCCTTGTTTCTTCTCCGAAAACCCCCTGAATCATCCCCTCTGCCCCTGCTCACTAACCCACCTACTCCTGCTTCCCTGTCCTGGTATTCCCCTATACTGGGGCATCGAACCTTCACAGGACCAAGGGCCTCTCCTCTCATTGATGTCCAACAAGGCCATCCTCTGCTACATATGCGTCTGGAGCCATGAGTCCCTCCATGTGTACTCTTTGGTTGGTGGCTTAGTCCCTGGGAGCTCTGGGGGTACTGGTTGATGGATACAGAAAATGTGGTGCATTTACACAATGGTGTATTACTCAGCCATTAAAAACAATGAATTTATGTAATTCTTAGGCAAATGGATGGAACTAGAAAACATCATCCTAAAGTGAGGTAACCCAATCACAAAAGAACACAGATGGTATGCACTTACTGATAAGTAAATATTAACCCAGAAGCTCAGAATACCCAAGATACAATTCACAGACCACATGAAGCTCAAGAAGAAGGAAGACCAAAGTGTGGATACTTTGGTCCTTCTTAGAAGGGGGAACAAAATACTCATGGGAGGAGATACAGAGACAAAGTATGGAGCAGAAACTGATGGAAAGACCATCCAGAGACTGCCCGACCTGGGGATCCATCCCATATACAGCTACAAGACTCAGACACTATTGCAGATGCCAACAAGTGCTTGCTGACAGGAGCCTGATATGGCTGTCTCCTGAGAGGCTCTGCCAGTGCCTGACAAATACAGAGGTGGATGCTCTCAGCCAACCATTGTCCTGAGCACAGGGTCCCCCCAATGGAGGAGCTAGAGAAAGGACCCAAGGAGCTGAACAGGTTTGCAGCCCCATAAGAGGAACAACAATATGAACCAACCGATAAAAGTAACTTTTATTCTCCTGCTGTAATTAGTGTGAGGGAGGCTTACTGCCTCCCTCTGCTAACCTAGGCCTAGTCCTGGAAGCTTCTAGACTCCTTAGCTAATCTGGGCCTAGAATGTTTTCAGCCTCTGAGACTTGCTGCTGAATAAATGCACCCTGTCTTCCTTCCTTCCTTCCTTCCTTCCTTCCTTCCTTCCTTCCTTCCTTTCTTTCTTTCTTTCTTTCTTTCTTTTTTGGTTTTGGTTTTTTCAAAACAGGTCTTCTCTGTGGAGCCCTGGCTGTCCTGGAACTCACTCTTTAGACCAGGCTAGCCTCGAACTCAGAAATCTGCCTGCCTTTGCCTCCCAAGTAATGCACCCTTTCTTGTTCTTTCTGAACTTTAGCTGGCTAGTTCACCTCAGCTGTTCTGGCTTAAACTCCTCTCCAAACCAACTTAGTCCATCTGGCTTTTCTCTCAGCCTCTGAATTGCTCTCCTTGGCCTCAAACTAACTCTAGCAATCTTTTCTAATCTTCTGGCTCCTTCTCATTCCCTGGCTCATTATCTTCGCCTGTATCTAGCTTATTCCATCTTCAACGTGTCTCTAAAAAAACTCTCCCAGGAAAATTGCTTCCTTCTCCCTCTGGGCTGCTCTAGTCTCCTTCTCAACTCTACTGCACCGCTCTCCAGGAACTCTACTATAGCCTGTACTGTACTCTTTCTCCTGTACTCTCTGTCTCTCCTCTAAGTAACCTTTTCTGTCTCTTCTCATGAAAGTTAGGCATATTCTATTCTGTCAAATCTTTCTCCAATTCATCACTTTGTCTGCACTCAAATAAACATCAATTTCCAGCATGGGTGCTTCCTTCTACAAACTAACTTTACCTTCATTGTTTTGGATTAAAGGTGAGTATTGAGGACATGTCTTTATTCCAGGCAGGGGGACTAAAGGTGTGTGCTAAGGGCTGAGCCACACCACACCTAGAAACAGGCTCAAATATCCTGTAGCAGGTTATGAAGAGAATGGACAGCTTAAATAGAATCTGTACTTGAACAGGAAGCATAGGTTCCTGACAGAACATTGACCCAGCGTGAATAATGAACGCTCTGGGCTCACTCATCAACCACCACTTTCAAAACTAAAGCAACAGAAATTCTGATTCAGGTTTGACTTCACATCTAAGCATCTGAGTTTATAAAGTCTGACTCCAGACACAATACATCTTAATTAATTTTCTTTATCCCTTATCTTTTCCATGTCTCCAACTGCCTTGAGTAAGTCAGTTTCTGCCTCTGATTCTAACACACTGATCAGTCTGTTCCATCAGAGAAGTGGCAGTTGAGGTTCTCTGCTAGCACTAAAGATTTCTGTCAGCAAGTAGTAGACTCTCAGAGAGTCATGATCACTTAAGTACCCACTCACATTTCATTTTACTGTTAGCAGAATTTATACTTTATAAAATGAAATTAGCTGCTATGGACAGAACCCAAATATAATGGGGGCACCAGAGGAAAGACTTTTAATGATAATAGATAGACACATATCATAAAATATTACAAGTTGTGAGAGTCCATGGAACATGTGACTTGAAAATCACTCTCAGGCACAGTTATATCTCTCTTATGGATGAATGAGCCTTGTGACTAAATGTCTAGCATCCCACTGTTTATTGGACCTAGCATCCTGGCCAATCAAGACCAGAGATAAATGATTGCAATAGGAGCTGTTCACTGATCAGGGTACAGGGTCTCTCAGTGTGGAATTCATCTCATGAAAAGATAATGCAGTAGGCGGGACAGTGGTGGCACACACTTTTAAATGCCTTTAATCCTATAATTCAGATCTCTGAGTTTTAGACCAGCTAGTCTACAGAGGAAGTTCCAGGACAGCCATGGCTACAGAGAGAACACCCCATATATATATAGCATTCTTTCTACCATCTGAGGTGAGAATATAACTTCCTTTAGCAAGTAGAATGCAACAAAAGAGGCTAATGTTTCTCTTCAAAGCCTAGGCCACAAGAATGCCCAGTGTCCCGTCTTTCTCTCAGAACTATGACATTGTCACATGACCAAAGTCAATCCTGATAAAGTTTCAGAGGCATGCGGCTTAGTTATCCCCATCGCTCCAGTCATTTGCCAGACTCTATCTGTAATCCTGAGTACTTGCCAAATTCATTTGCCTTGAGGCTGGTCCAGAAGAATTCTTGTTACCCACTCTGTGAGTTTTTTATCCTCACATGCATAGAACCAGTCCGGGGAGGTGAATCGTGCTAGCTGCTACACAAGAGAAATGTGCATTCTTCTAGAAAGTCCACAGCTTGCCTTGGCGAGAGACATTATTGTGGATAGCTAATTGGAAGGAAGATCTTGTGGAGATGCATGTGGCAAGATAAGGAGACGGGTGGGAAAAGCAGCATCCACAAAGACTGTGAGCAGGGACTCCGACAAATTTTACACCTTCTAATTCAATGTTGATTCCGTCTTTGGACCAATGCTGTTCCAATTTCCCACGCCTTCTCTAAAAGCGCCTCTGTAAATGTGATGGTATAAAAACTATCATTTAATCGAGGATGCATCTCAGCAGGAGAGTGGCTCCCTAACACATCGAACACTCTTGTTCCGATTCTCACCATTGGCAAAAAGAATTACTAGTCATTGTAGTTCTGGGCATGGGGGATGCTCGCTTAAATGATTCTTTTTTAAAAATATTTTAATATTTTTATTTCTTGTGCATTGGTGTTTTGCCTGCACGTATGTCTTGTGAGTGTTGGAGCCTCTGGAACTGGAGGTACAGATAGTTGTGAGCTGCCATCTGGGTCCTGGGCATTGAACCTGGGTCTTCTGGAAGATCAGCCAGTTCTAGTAACTGCTAGGCCATCTCTCCAGCATCCCAGTCAGATGATTTTTACTTGAGCCTCTCCTGAAGTGGTATCCAGATGGCAGGAAGCATCACTTTTACACCTTCCTCACTCTGTATCTTGTGCTCGCTGCTGGCTGGCAGGAAGAACACCTAGAGCTGGGGTGTTCACCTGGCCCAGGGGTGTCCCACTGTGTGATAGCTTGGCACCAGCAGCACATGTTCTTAGACAGCTGATCCTTCATTGTTTCAGAAGTCAGTGTGCTTCCATGTGCACTGCATTAGCTGAGGTGGTCTCACAAGGTGATGACCAGATGCAAGAAAAGAGGTCCAAGACACAGCCCACCACCCACACATGGAGCTATGCAAAATGGCCGAGCTTGAAGAAACACGGGTGAACCAGAAGATACTTTCAGAGCCTGTGATGGAAAGTAGCTTCTCTAAGATTTGCATGTAAATCATGGAAAGTCACAAAAATTGAGAGTAATTTCACTTTTACGGACTTGACTCTAGAATCATGCTAACTCGTGACTTGGGCATTGAATATTCTATGGCAATAGCCAAGCAGATCTCAAATATAATTAGATCCTTGAAATTTCATCTGGGTCTTCTAACAGCATCTTGGAAGTTAATGAGAACCTTTTCATTGGCCCGATGCCATCCTTCTACATACAACTAAATGACATTTAATTTAGAGTATGAACTTCACCTTGAGATATTAATCAGAACACTGTAATTTTATAGATATAAGCCTGGGGCATGAAAACACAGTCAACTTGATCTGCTGATATTAAGACCCAGGTGTAGGGGAGAAAAATTAAATCTCATAGGCAGTGAAGAAGTCACAAAAGTACAGCGCTTCTCGGTGATTTTCCTGCTCTGTTCTGCTGTCCAGCAAAGGGTCTGAGCCATGGTTTTTTTCCCCTCTGAGTAGAATCTGGTAGGAGAAAAAAGAATGGCCAGCGAGTCTTCAGGGGTTTGCCTCTCAAACCATAATGACTATCCAGGAAAGTGAACTTCGAGGGGGGAAGTTTATGGTTTTCAAAATTCATTACACACAAAGCAGAAGCTATAGGGGTCAGGGAGGTCTTCTTGTCCATACTAGAGGCCTTCCAAGATTAAAAAGGAGGAGATAAGAGAAAAAAAGGAAAAGAAAAACGTGCATACCACCAGAACAACAGAGCAGCAATCCTGGTTAATTCGTGGAGGCAAATTCAGAGTTCAGGAATCGGTGTCTGTGCTGCTAGTGTCTTGGGAGGCTGGGGGCACAGTGGGGGCACACACACCTCTAGCAGGCTGACCTCTAGCTGGCAGACAGCTATGGCAAGGGTGAGTAGGAGGAGACGGGCACACTGAGCAAAAGTTTCCCCGGCCCTTGCAAAACAGCAAAGCCTTATAAAGTCCTGAATTCTGTGAACATGTTGTCTAGGGCCAAGGGTGTTTTATATAGTTAGAAGTCACTGAATCTGTGGTATTTTGATATAATAGCAAATATAAAATGAATATGACCTCTCCCCTAATCCACAAAGCTTCAATAAGCACTAAGAGACGATCGAGATATCAGAAGATAAAGGGTCAGACCACAACTGTGTGGTCACGGAAATTGAGTAAGATTGAAATGGAAATATACCAGGGTTAATGAAAACCCAACAGAACGTGCGCTAATAAGAAGCCGAACGTGGACAAATACCCAGCGGTGTTTACTCGAACAAGTGAGAACAGGTCATAACCATCCAGCAGATAGTACAGAAATTTGTGAACGTTAATGCAGAAATGCAATAAAGAGCTTCAACTGGACTGTGCCATCAAATGAGCAGCTCACTGTGGGCCAGGTAGGCAGTCAGCATTTTGGACTTTATTCATGTGTCTTCAGAATCCTCTTTGTTTTACACACACACACACACACACACACACACACACACATTCTAAATTGTGGTTCTCATGGGGCAATAAAGGAAGAATAAAATGCTGATGGCCAGGGTTAGTAGCAGAGATCATAAAGATGTCGTAGTCGGCAAAGCTATAAAATTTCAGTTAAACAAAACATAACTTTTAGACATCATTTCAACAGACAACACAGGACCTATAGCTAATAATACCATATTTTACATTTAAATTTTGCTTCAAAGGCAGATTTAATGTTCACTTCCCTTACCACACATACACAATTTAATGGTAATAGTAAAAGGGATTAGAGGAAACTTTGGGGGCAGTGGATACACCTATGACCTTAAAACTTATAGTTCCTTAGCTTGTGTAATTTATCAAGTTCTAAATATTGAACACACACACACACACACACACACACACACACACACACACATGTTCTCTGTGATGCTTCAATAAGAATACATATGCACATATATGGTTATACCTGGAAATAACCTAAATAAATATTTTAGGTTAGAACATAGAGGGAGAAATGAAAGACAACTCATGGCTTCATACCCAGCAAGAATTTGTCCGAGATAAGCTCAGCTTTCTCCTAATTTCAGAGGTCCCTTTTACATGTGTCTTTCTTCGGTATCAACCGTGACTCTTGTCCTTCCTGTGAGAATGCTAGTCAAATTAGCTCCAATATAAAAGCTCTCTCAGTGTCCCAGAGGCTAACAATTATTATAGTGAATCAAAATGAACACATTCCAAAATAAGGAGCACACCCATTTCTCCAGAAGGAATAATATCCTGTTGGTTTCTGGTGCAAATGTTTAAATGTTAAGAGCATCATCTCATATAACCTCATCTTTATGTAATAGCTATAAAACCGAGTCTCAGAGAGATTAAGCAACTTGTCCAAGGTTATATATGATACTGACTGACCAAGGGAGGGACAAGACCTTACTGAAAGACAGTGTGGAAGGGCACTGCTCACTATTCAAGTACGGGAGAGGGAGCGGGCACTGCCCAGACAGGATGGCTTGGAAATCAATTGCACTCACAGGAATTTCAGCTTGCTGCCTGCTTGGGTGTCTCTGGGTCAATAAAGAACAAATTAAAGAGTTTGATCCCTGGGCCATAACTTAAGAGTCTAAATCACCTAGGGCTGCAATTAGGATCTGGTGTTTGTGGCTCCCAAGGGGGAATAAAGGATAGAAAAATTCAAATAGCCAAACTGAAGGAAACACGTGGAGCCGAGGAAGTTCAGTTCTAGTCAAGGAATCTACAAAATTAGAGATATTAAGAAGAAAGCGTAGCAAAGACATTTAACTTCCCGAGGGGAGGGGAAGAGGAAAACAAAGCTGGAGAGAAGGGGAGGGGGAGTCAAACATAAATATTCAGGACATATTTATTTCATGCAAAGCAGGGTGACTATCCAATCAAGGCAAAGATCCAGGCTCAAGGGCAAAACCAAAAATCCAGGAGCCTGCTGTTTTGTTGATTAGCCCAAAGCACACTTTCTATATCTTCAAATAAAACAAGAGAAGTGAAGGTTCTCTGAGCTCTGCCTGGGACCCCATAGCCCTGGTAATAAATATCAAATATCACGTGTGACTGGGGATGCCTGAGGGCATGCACTATCTTTTGTTTTCATTTGGTTCCACGGCATGTTTGGTTCTGAGGAATTGCTCAGATCTAAGCTCTGTCAGGGGCATCGGTGGGAGAAGGGTGCATGGCTCTTACTCTACATTACAGAAGCATTCGGAGACCAACCCATAGATATTACACAAGGGCTATGGAAGGTTGTTGCTTCAAAAGTGCCTCAGGGTTGCGGAACAAACCGAACCCGAAGCAGGATCTAAAGGAGTGTACATACACCTTTTATATTAAGGTCTAGGTATAGTTATATCTTCTCTAAGGACAGAGCCAGCTGTTTTACAGTAACAAATAGAGTTCCGATCTTAACTTTTAAAATCCTAAGGGTATATTCCCTCTGGCTACAGGGGCACATAATTTGGCAGGGCCTTTTCTGTTCACTGTAACACAGACTTACGGATTAACACAGAAGCCACTACCTCACACATAAGCAGCTGCTTTTCCAGAGAAACAATCGTCCAGGAGTCTTTCACTGCTTTGAAAGTGACCCATTAGTGATCATTCACTTGCTGGAAGCAGTCACAATGGGAGCCCCACCAATTAATTATAAGGGCCTGGGAAATGGAATTGGTGTCCAGAAGACAGAACTGGAAACGACTAGCAAACACCACTGATGGCTACCATAGGAGTCCTTCCTTCCTTCTGCTTTGCTTGTCTTTAATTGTTGCATGAAATATAGAGATGAGATTCAGGCAATGCCTTCAGATGCCATCTCAGAAATTCTATCTGCAGGAGCACAGGGCATCAACAATCAAGAGGAGGTCTAAAGAACAGCAACCCAATTTGAAGAAACTGGTAGGTCTGTCCAATAAGGGAAGATTAGAAGAATTAAATATGCATGGTTTGTCTGAGCAGGCCCAGCAGGGAGCCACAGTGGTGGGTGGTGGAGGTGGACACACTTGCAATCTAAAAATATCCAAGAGATAGAAAGATCAGAAGGAAGAATTATTTAGCATGAAAATCAGAAAGTATCTTTAGGCAGCCCCCCGCTGGGAAGGAGGCCATGGGACCCTGAAATTGGACAAACGGACAGCATTGTAAGTAAAGCCAAAAACAGAAAGACATTCTGGGCTAATATATACTTGAGAATATTGGGGAGTTCTAGGGAACAGGACATACAGGGGAGTCGATTCAGAGAGACATTCAGGCATGGAGCTGAAGAGCCCCGGAACACTTGATTTTCATTTCCTAAAAGTTATTAACTTGAGACGTGATCTCTTGGTTACCTTTTCCTAGCATATTTTCTAAGGGGAAAGTATGTTTTATTCTTTATTATAAAGGATAAAAGATGTGTGTTTTCAGAATTACCAGATTCTAATTCCCGTATCAATGTCGGAGTGAAACAGGAGTCAACTCACTTCAGAGCAAGATGCTACCGGGCTGGATGGACTAGAGCTCAGCCCCTCTCTTGTACGACACAGCCCTGTAATGCCAGAGTCTAGGACTCAGGACTGCACTGGTAGAGGAGCGGGACTCAGGTCATGCCCTAGCCTTGGGGGCCCGCTTGAGCTTTCAGGTGGGTTATTATTTGATAACCATCTATATCTGGCTTTAGGAGCCAAATAAACCTGATGGGGTTCCTGTTTACTTTATCTTTAAGAGAAAGAACAAAACCATTGCCCTCTCCTGAAGAGTCACCCCAAATGGATGTGTCAATCACCTGAGCACACAGCTCTCCTTTAAAAAGCTGACTGTTCCGGAGACTTTAGAAATAGTACAAAACCTGACAAAAATGTAAATCACTACAATGGGCTTCTCTGGACCTTGTCCACTTCCATGCTGTGAGGGTGCTGGGCTCTTTAATGGTTCCTCTGGCTATTGTCCATGTTCATCCCTTGACGGTAGCCCGCTATGCTCTTTCACAGAGAGAACACATGACTCTCTAGCCAAAGGGAGGCCACAGCAATACCCTGGTGACAGATGTGCCATCGGTACAGCAGGAGGGGTGGCAGAGGGGCTTTGGGAGGGCTGGCCTGTTTCGAGCCAAGACACAATTTCAAAGACTGCCTTTCTAGCACATCACAAGGAGGTGACTAAGGAAATGGTGGCAATGGGGTACCAAAGACCAACAGAGAAGGAGTGAATTAAAAAGGGCAAGCCAGAAGAACCCAGAAGTTTCAGGAAAGAAGGCAGGAGACTAGGAACATGGTGTTGCTGATGCTTGCGGTAGGAGTCAGAGGAGAGAGGCACTCTTCTTAACCCCCGAGGGATGCAAGAACATCCTTCGTCAAATAAAAAGCATTTTCCCACCACCTCTAAATGAAAAGAGTATAAATAAAACAAACACCGCCTACCCACATCTGAAATGTTGTCAACTTCTGTTTTGTAAGAATCCTGGCTCTTTCCAGCCGGGACTACCTCCTGATCTTAAATGCACTGTGTCGCTTTATACAATTCCAACCACTCAGGTCTCCTAAGTGTCTGAGCCACAGATTTCTTTTCAAACGAACACCCTGGATTCAATGTTTAAGAAATAGTCATTTGATAAGTGGATCAAAAAGCACACATTTTTCTATGTCATACTGTCCGTGTCAAGAAATCGTTTCTTTTCAGCAAAACATGAAATTGCTTTATTAGTTGAGTATATAAAGCCACTACAGGATCTCTGTTCTTTCCCAACACACGCTTGGGTAACTCCCATTAGTAACAGCAGGGATTGTAACAGCCCACACAGGAGAAAAATAGAAGCTTCACAGGGTGAGGCTACAACAGGCAGCAGGGACGCCCAGTGGATTCATTTCACTGTCATGGGATTGCTCGACTGTGCCTCAGTTTCTGTATTTGGCGAATGGTGAAGTTCTGTGGCCTCTGTCCACAGGGTGTACTGTAAGGGCTAGCTAAGGACTGATACTAATGGCTTCACATGCATTTTACACACAGGCACGCACACACACATACATGCATGCATGCATGCACACACTCACACAACTCTTATCTAAATTCTCACTATTCTATAGACCAGTAGTATTGCTTTGATGGGAGGTTATCAGTAACTCATAACCGGGGGAGGGGGTGTCTGTCCCTAACTTATTGAGTCAGAATCTGTATTTTGATAAGACCTCCATCTTCTACATTAATATATAAGAGAAAAGGCATAGGGCCCACCAAGTTTACTTAAAGACTAATGTGGGGCTGAGGGGATGACTCAGTATGTAAACACGCTTGCTCTGTAAACATGAGGACCTGTGCTCAAATCCCCAGTACCCATATAAAAAGCCAGGCAGGCTGCATGTCCCTACAGCCAAGCAGTGGGGGTTGGAGACAGGTAGATTCAGAGTATTTACTGACCATCCAGCTTAGTCAAAAGAGCATGCTTCTCTTTCAGTAAGAGACCCTGTCTCGAGGTAATGAGGCAGAGAATGACAAAGGAAGACACCCAGCATCCTGCTCTGGCCGTTGCATATGTGTGGAGGATCGGGGGAGGGGGATGGATATACACATCTGAACACTTTGGTGCATGCTACAACACGGCCCCGCACCCCCAACTCCCCCCACCCACCACCCACCCCACCCCCCGCTACACCACACACAGACACCTAATGTAATCTTTGCATCAATTCTATTCCACTTTGATTCTACAAGGTGGATGAATTTTCTAGGAATACTTTACAACCTAGTGATACATGTGATCACAGGTCAGGGACGAGGAAGGACATATAGGAGATAGCTGTACTTAATTCCCTATCAGTGTTAAGAAAAAGTAACAGAACTGGATTGCTGTCAGATGGGAGAGGACATGCTTGATAAAACACAGTGGGGCTGCACATATGGAGATCTAGGAGAAACAGTGAAAAGGCAAAAGTACAAAGAGGAGTACTTCTAAAGGCCACACTCAAAAAACAAACAACCCCCCCCAAAACAAAAAACAAAAAAGGCCACACTCCCTTCCCTGTATGCCTCATGCAGTAAAAGTTCTCTCTCTCTCTCTCTCTCTCTCTCTCTCTCTCTCTCTCTCTCTCTCTCTCTCTCTCTCCTCTTAAAAATCAAATCCTGCCCCACATGAATATGTATAATTAGATGTTCCCTGGGAGTGAGAAGTAGTAATTAATTCAGTGTTAAACATCACAATCTATTACTTGAACTCCATGGCAACCGTGGTTGCCAATAGAGAGAAAACAAAATTTCGGAGCCTATTTTAAAACAATTACATTGAAATTTTTGAAAATGTGTAAAAGGGGATGCTTTCTATTTTTAGGTTAAGACAATAGGCAGTGCCTCCAGAAGTAGAGACGGACACACAGAAATAAAAAACAAAGAAATAAAAATCCCATCTGAACTGATCAAAATGGTGATGTGGACCCTTTAACTCTGACCTGGTCCAGAGCCCAGAGCCCAGCTGCTTACTCTGGGTGAGGTCATTGCTCAAGCCAGAAGGAGAGGGATTAATAATTTCCCAGGAGACTGGATCTTTGCAGTCAATCTGAACTAGATTTTAATCCCAGATCTGTTGCTTAATGTTTTCACTCAGGCAATTTCCTTACCTCACGGAACTTCAATTCTCCTACCTGCCAAAAATGGGGGTGGGGCGGGCAGGTGACTTGTAATATTCTTAAACATGTCACAGATAGAAAGCCAAATATAGTGTGGTTGGCTGTATTCCTCGGAAATTATATTCTGAGTTTAAGATGTCCTTAATGCCAACGGCTTGGAAAATGAGAGCAAAGAAGGAAGAAAGACAGAGCAGAAGAGGTTGTTCCAAGACGAAGTCCCCTTCACAGCCCGGCATGGTCTCCTGGGGGATCTCTGGAGCTAATGTAGCCTGATAAAGCTGATCAAGCGTGGAAGAGAATATTTCCCCTCACCACAGTCAGTCACTCAGTAGGCGTGGCCTCTCCATGGAGGACTGGACTTTGGGTGAAGGGGATTTACAGTGGAGGCAATCTCTGAAGGAGCTTCAAGCCACCAGCTTCCTCAGCAGCTGGTCCAGGAATGCTTGGAAGGTGAGGTGGGAGTGGGTTTGAGTGCTGAATCTCTCCATCCATTTTATACTATGTGGACAGTTTGCTTTCTTTCCTTCGAAAATGTAATCTTTACGAACATTTCTGACTAGCGGAGTTCAAGTGTCTAGAAAAAGCCAATTGTAATGGAAAGCATATCATTTTTTCATTCTTTGAAATAACCTTGAGGGCTGGGGAGGTGATGCGGTCAAGAAAGCATTTGCCTTCCAAGTATGAGGACCTGAGTTCAGTCCTTAGACATGCATTGTAATCCCAGACCTGGGGAAATAGAGTCAGGCAAAGTCCTGGGGGCTCACTGGCCAGCCTGCTTAGTCTACTGGGCAAGCTCTTACTAGTCAAATCCTTATCTAAAGTCAACACAATTCATCAACTATCAAACACCAGTACTCACGTGGGAACTGCTCCCTTCCCTTCCCTCTGCTGAGAAAGTTGACTCTTTTAACCTTTATGCTGCAATATTCTGTTTCAAGTGTAATCAAATTGTGTCTTCTCACTGCCCCACAGAGAGGTGCAGATGGAAAAAGGTCAGATTTTAGGATCTCTAGAGTTCATTTAAGCCCTTGGATTCTTCTCTACCAGCATCCAACGTAATAACTGGTGGGGATATTGTATTTTGAGACAAGTCTAGAGTAAAATTCTATAGAATATTTAGGGATTTTTGGTGGCAAGCAATAGGACCCGCATCTGTCTAAGTTGCACAAAATGGAATTTGCTGAACAATGAACAATGCTGTGCACTGAGAAAGAATAAGTGGATGATTTGGAAAATAGAAGGACCACTTTCTTGTAGAGCAATAGCAAGAAGAAAGCCAGAAGTCCCTTTACTGAGAGGAGATTGGGTTGATGTTATCTGGATGCATCCAGAGAGATTAGTAACTCTCATATGTGCTCTGTCCATTGTGTTCCCTTCAGAGAGAGGGTCTGGAGGAGAATCACATAGGGGTGCCCATGGATGCTCTAGAAGGAGGATGAAGAGCAGAAGTCCTTTGGCTTCCATTGGAAACAGAGATACATGAATGTTGTTTTCCCCACAAGACTACTCAAACTATAGCTTGACCAAATTCTCTCAGGATGCTTTTTATCAGACTTCCATGCTACCTCTGGGGCCTTATGCTTCCCATTTATATTTGAAGAATTTCTTCAGGAAATAATGAAAGTGCCAATCTCTCATCATTGATAATGGCACAGTTTAAAGTAAGCCATACTAGGCAAAAATTCAATATCATTGGCATTTTACATATATTTCTCATAACCCAAGGAGAAACAAATTAATTCCCAACTCCAGAAAAATCTAGAAAAAAAATCACAGTTTACAACAAAGTTAAAAAGTCAGTGTGTCCATGCATGGGACAGTTATGTAGAATGATACTGTTTTCAAGTTCTAATGGACATTTGTTGAGGTTTTTTAACCATTAACCAGGCTATAGCAAAGGTACTAGGTTATATTTTCATATGATTTGTACCTGAACTCCATTGTAGAATTTGGAATTTGGCTCTTTGTAAGCATCGCAAAGAGGTCTGTGTGTGTGTGTGTGTGTGTGTGTGTGTTCTTCAGGCTGGTTGCCTTGGTCCTTAGAAATGCACAGATAGCTGTAAGCCTAGCCTTATCCAAGAAAGGTAATTTCTAGAGTAACAATTTGAAAAGGGTTAGAAAATTATCATTTCTGATTTTTATTCCTAAAAGTCCACTGCTATCAAAATACTCATGTAACTCAGAATTCATTGATTTAATAAGGAGGGAAGACTTTGCTTCTAAATTTACTGTTATCAAAATCAATGCCCTTGTCTTCTCAGAGAGTCAGCTGGCTTTGGGCCCTACACAGTGAACCAAAGGCCCACCCCAACACATTTACAGTGTTACCGGCATTTAGGCTGCAGAGCTATAATGGATCCAAGTCAAAGCCTCACTCCCAGAGTTCTTGAAAAACCCATCTACCTGAGATCATTTTGAAAACATTTTTTGTTTCAAATCGTTAAGATGTTCTTTTTCATTTAGTCTTGGATTTCCAATATAATTACTCAATTTCTATATATCACAACTTTTCTTGTTCAGGAAAAGGAGGGAGAAAGAAGTTAACGTTTATAAAAGCTTACTCTGTCTCTTGCATCATGCTGGCGGCTTTCTGTATTTCTGGTTCCCTATTACACGTTTGTTTAGAAGACACACCAGGCATGCCAGAGGTCACTGGGTCATTTCCACTGAACCGTGGCCTTGGAGGTCATAACCTGCCTGGGGTCTCACAGCTTGCAAGTAGCAAAGCTGTGCTTACCTTGACCCCAGTGTTCCCAGTCTCCCACTAGGGCACCATTATTAAGCCACAAGCTTGGCAAAGCTATAATCTGGAAACTGGCCTTTTAGGGCAGTGTTGTATCACTACCAGCAGCACCTCCACTGGGGTCAGAATTGACACATACAGAATCTCCTGAATACAGATGGAATGAGCCCTTCCCTTTTACTGAGCATGCACTGATCCGAACCCTCCCTGCAAGCCAATGATAAAAGCTTTGGGTAACCAGTGATGTTCAAAATTTTCTGAAGTCTCAAAATCATCTATCAATCACACTCTAATTTGAAGATTAGGCAGAGCTGACTTTCATCAGCTATGGTGCAAAAATATTTAAATATGAGCACATGCTGCAGAGTTAAACAAAACAAAACAAATATTATAGATCTATTATTTTGAACCTGGTATCAAATGTAGGCAGTTAGATATTTTTTCTTTTGTTTAAATTTAAAAAGTATTGTTGAGATGTCTCAGTGGGCAGAGGCACTTGCCCCAGACCTGACACCCTGAGTTTGGTCCCTGGATCCTATGAGATGGTAGAAGAGAACTGAGCCCTCAGTCACCCTCTGACTGTGCATGTACTGTGGCATATATACGTGTTTATAATCACACACACATGCATGCAGTGTGGGTGTGCATATACATATGATAAAACAAGTTTAAATGAAAAAGAAACACATATTGGTGTGCATGATGAAACTGTAACCACACTGTAAGTTAAGGCTGTGTAAGTTAGTTTCCTGCTTACTGCATACCTTGGTAAACCCAGCACAATCCCAGTGCATTCTGATCTAATAAATGAGTGATGATTTACATCTTCAGAAGGCAGAATCAAGACTTGAGTATGTCCACCATCCAGACAAATTTATTTCTTTAAAAACCTTTATTACTTTAACTTAATTCTGCCCATTTCCAGTTACTGTAAATGGAATAAAAAGTATTTCCATAAAATAAATCTTCAAGAACTTCTTTCAACAGGGTGTTTTGAAGGGTTGGAGAGATGGCTCAGTGGTTAGAAGCACTGACTGCTCTTCCAGAGGTCCTGAGTTCAAGTCCCAGCAACCACATGGCGGCTCACAACCATCTGTAATAGGATCCGATGCCTTCCTCTGGTGTGTCTGAAGAGAGCCACAGTGTACTCATATACATAAAATAAATAAATAAATCTTAAACAACAACAGCAAAAACCCAGGGTGTTTTGATCATCTCTCCCCCACCCCTCCTCCAACTCTTTCCAGATCTATCTATCCCCCTTCCCTTCCATCCCCACCCAACTTCATGTCCTTTAAAGTGTGTGCTTTTTGATGTTTAACTTCCTTTAGTCAAAAATGTCTATGAGCGCTGTCTCTATTATTTGTGTGCATTATTGTAGTTTGTTCTTTTGGTTGCCATGAGCTGTTTCATTGTATGGAAATGCTGCTGTTTGTTCAAGCATCCTCAAGTTGAAAGCCATTCAGCTTATTTTTCAGTTCAGTATTACAAAGATTTTACCAGCTTTCTTCTAGAAGACCTTGGGTGGATATATTTCTTTCTTGTTAACAGATGTGAGGAAACGAATTACTCCATTCACACACTGTATTCTTAAATTCTTATCTAAATGTATCTCCTGGTTCTCTTGGTGAACACACACACACACACTCACACACACACACACACACACACACACACATACATTCATTTTATTTGTTTGAGGCAAAATCTAACTCTAGCCCAGGCTGGCTGCAACTCACTACATCGTGCACCAGGCAGGCTTTGAACTCCCTGTAATTCTCCTGCCTCAGCCGCTTGTATTTTAGGATTATAGGCATGAGCCATCATGTCCAACTTAAAGTGTGTTTCTTGAAAAATGGTATATTTTGAGAATTTATCTTATAAAATGAAAGTAGGCATCATTCCAATGGAATACCTCGCCTGCTTAGGATGATGACCTCTCTGCCCATACATCGACAGAGATGGATAAATACTCCCGAGATGAGTGTTTCCAAATCACTGACATTTGACTGATATACCCCCAGGCACCCACAACCAATGTTTACAGCATAAGATGTAAAGTTACAACCGTCCAAATTTGAAATTCATCTCCAAAGTGGACCCGGTGAGGCAGTAAATGCAAGAAAAAAAAATGTCTAGAATATTAACTATACAGCCCTATAAGTGAGACAGTTATTACTTTATTTAAAAATAACTAACAAATCAAGGAGCAAAGGGCCCAGGGTGACACGGTTTGACAAATGTTGATGATATTAAGTTGGAATAAATCTGAAGCAACACCTTTTACAAGTAGATGTGGAGAGACCGACTGGATTTATGTGTCATCTGTTGCTGAAACAACTACACATACATTACTGCTGTCATGCTGTTTATCAACAGAACGTGGGTGCATTTCAACCAGGCCATTAATTTAGAACTTTTCAGATTGAGAATTATTAAGAGCCCTCTCCTCCTCCCTCCCCCCTTCCCCCCTCCCCCCCACCCCCCACCCCGCATACTCTCACACATGCGCACATGCATGCCAGTGCTGCCCAGACTCTCACAAGAAGAGATGGCCATCATTCAGGTCTGCTGGGCTCTATAGGAACAAACTGAGTCTTTGTAAGATTTGTTTCCCCTTGTATTAACTGTATGATTGGGGTGTAGAAGATTGATGAAAATGAAGCCGCCTTGGGGCCAAAGACCAACAGTAAATTTATGGCTTTTTTATAGTGATTCTTTCCCAGGTGTTTGATCCTGTACTGACCTTCTAATTCATGTATACTGACTGTCCAAAGTAGCAGTTCTACCGTGGCATCTTCACACACGCATACGATGTGCTCAGCTTGTATTTACCTCCATATTGACCCTCTTCACCCCCATCCCCCCTTCTTCCTATAGCACTCTTTATACTTTTGCATACTTTCCATACATTCTAGATAGAGCAGAAAAAATTCCAATCTATGTCTTCCTGCTGCACTCTCTCCTTGTTCACAAATTGTGTCATACTCTATACACAAGCTGTCAAGAAACAGTTAAAGTGCAGAATATATCCAGACCTTGTGCCGGCCTCCAACCCCAGCTGCCACCTTTCTCTTCTTTCTTTTCTGGTCCAGTCTGTTTGGAGTTCTGAAGGCTTCTTGGATGCTCATGGGCATCTCTTTCTTTAGGTTTAGGAAAGTTTTCTTCTATGATTTTGTTGATGATATTTCCTGGCCCTTTAAGTTGGAAATCTTCCCTCTCTTCTATACCTATAATCCTTAGGTTTGGTCTTCTCATTGTGTCTTGGATTTCCTAGATGTTTTGGGTTACAACCTTTTTGCATTTTGCATTTTCTTTTACTTTTGAGTCAATGTTTTCTATGGTATAATCAGCACCTGAGATTCTTTCTTCTATCTCTTGTATTCTGTTTTGATGCTTGCATCTATGATTCCTGATTTCTTTCCAAGGTTTTCTATCTCCAGAGTTGTCCCCCTTTGTGATTTATTCATTGTTTCCACTTCCACTTTTAGATCTTGGATGGTCTTGTTCAGTTCCTTTACTTGTTTGTTTGTGTTTTCCCGTAATTCTTTAAGAGATTTTTGTGTTTCCTTTTTAAGAGTTTTTACCTGTTGGCCCATGTTCTCCTGTATTTCTTTAAGGGAGTTATTTATGTCCTTCTTAAAGTCTTCTATCAGCATCATGAGATGTGACTTTAAATCCAACTCTTGCTTTTCTGGTGTGTTGGGGTATCTGGGACTTGCTCTGGTGAGAGAACTGGGTTCTGATGTTGCCAAGTAGCCTTGGTTTCTATTGGTAGGGTTCTTGTGCTTGCCTTTCACCATCTGGTTATCTCTGGTGCTAGTTGGTCTTGCTGTCTCTGGCTGGAGCTTGTCCCTACTGTGGGTCTGTAAGTCTGTGTCCTGTTTTTCTCCTGGGATACCAACTCTCTTCTGGCAAGGTTTGTGCACAGAGGGCTGTGACGCTGCCTGGCTCCCTGGTATAAATGGTGCCTGGAAGGCTCCTGTCCCAGCTGCTCCACTGATCATATACCCTGTGTGCTCCTAGCTGTTTCCCTCCAGAGAGATATTGGAGAGAAGGTGGAGATCTTACCTCCATGCTCAGAAGTGGAGGTACTGCTGGGAGATCACTCTCTCCTGGTGGGTCGTGCACGGCTATGGAGCCCCCTTGGATCCCTGGTGCAAATGGCGGCTGGAAGACTCCTGTCCCAGCTGCTCCACTGATCCTATGCCCTGTGTGCTCCCTAAGGCAACTCTTATAAGGACAACATTTAGTTGGGGCTGGCTTAGAGGTTCAGAGGTTCAGTCCAGTATCATCAAGGCAAGAACATGACAGCATCCAGGCAGGTGTGGTGCAGGAGGAGCTGAGAGTTCTACATCTTTGTCTGAAGGCTGCTAGCAGAATACTGTCTGATGTGTCAGCATGATTCTTTATACTCTCTACTCCAGCTACTCCCACCTCCTTCCTCTTGCTGAATGCACCAGGAAAGTTACTCCCTTGGGACTCTCCTGGATGTCCCTGCTGTGCACTTTTGTTCAATATCCTCTCCTCACCGAAGCCTGCTCTGACCACTGCAGATGAAACCAGGAAGCTCTTGCTTCTCAGTCCTCTGACTCTCAAAGCACTGACCTCATTCTTTCTAGTATCATTGACTTGATTCCAATATACATGTATTTCTTTCTATGCATATATGCACATTTGATAGTGCATGTGTGGAGATCTGGGTACAAAGTGTCTCCTCCTACCACGTGTGTCCTGGGGACAGAACATAGGTCATCAGGCTTGGCAGCAAGTGCCTTTTCCCACTGAGCCATCTTTATTTTTGTTTTTTATTGGCTCTCCTATCCAACTATCTCTGCCAAGCAAACTCTATGAACTTGTGCCTATTTTTCTTTACTGATCTATCCCAAGTGTCCAATTCTCAGCATAGAGTAGGCGTGAATACTTGCCGAACAAAAGAATAACCTTGGATTAGAAGTTTCTGGAAATGAACGTCTTTTGTTGAAGTTAACTTCAGTATGGAACATTCAGAAAATATACCAAACACTACTGTTGACATCATTGCACTAGGTCAGATGTTAGATTCTATGGTGCCCTCCAGGTCAAAATTATCTTCCATGGGAGTAGAAGAGGGCCTTTGTTGTGGATTGGTCCTTAGTCTTATATTGCGGTCTTTTGTTTCTCAAGGGTGAACTTCATGTAACCCAGGCTAGCCTTGAGTTACAATATAGCTGAGGATGACCTTGGGCTCCTGATCATCACGCCTCCACAGTACAGTCGCTGCAAATGCAGATGAGCCTCAATATATGCGGCAGGAGAAAATCAACTGTCATCCTAGATAGTTTACCCAATATACAACATTGTTAGAAATAACTCAAAATTGAGAAAATTTAGCTCATTGGATCTCTATATGGATTCCACAGGTGTGCTTGGGCTTTCTTTCTCAGGGGCAGGTGGTCCATGGCACAGGGTGGGTGATGAGGCCACACAGTGGTCAGTGCAGACTCAGCACATCCTAACACCTCAGCTTTTAGTATGTTAACACATTTTTTCTTTCTAATTCTTTCTTTGGGTATGGGAATATCTCTTCTGTCTGTCCCTATGCCACATACTAGAGGTACAGGCTGTTGTTTTCGATCAAACAAGTTCATAGCTGGGAATAAAATGCCTGCCAGGATGATCTGTATCCTGAATACCCCCGACTCGAGGTTGGAGTATGGAAGAGTTAAGGCATTCAGGGACTTTAGGATGTGATGAGAGTGTTGCTTGTGAGAAGGAGGTAAATTCATGGAGACAAATAAGCAGGAATAGAAAAAAAGATAGTAGATGTCTATATCTTTCAAAGTGTGTCTGTTGACATTCTAACCTCCAAATGTCATGGTAATAGGAATTGGAAACTTTTAGGGGGTAATTAGAGAAAGAGTCACTTTAGGAGTAGGATCAATGACCTCATGATAAAACCCCCAGGATTCCTGGGCACCTTCCCTCATGTGAAAACACAGCACCAAGGTGCTGGCCCTAAGCCAGGGACTAGTTCTTTCCATGGGGAAGTGTTATGAATGACCTCAAACTTCAGAGGTCCCCTATGAAGTTAAGAGCTATGGAAAATAAATTTCTCCTGTATATAAGCTTACTAGTTTGTTTGCTTATTTATTTATTTATTTATTTATTTATTAGTTTGCCTATTGTTTTTATAGCACCTTGAGCAGATTACAACAATAGCCTGGGCATTTCTTTGTAATCTTTACTTTTATGAGGATATACATAATGGGCTTATTAAAACATTTTCATCCATGTATAATGTGTATTTTGCTCATGTTCATCTCTCTTTACCCTCTCCTGTCCCCTCCCAGGTTCTCTGGCACTCTTCCTCTTCCTGCCTCTTCTTCTACTTTCATATTGATTGTTGTTGTTTTGTTGTTGTTGTTGTTGTTGTTGTTGTTTTTAAGATCCAATGACTTTCATTAGGGTTACTTAACAGAGGCATGGCTAAGAGGTTGCCAGTGGCTAGACCACTAAAGAAAATGTCTCTCCTCCCTTAGTAACCATTAGCTGCATATAAAACCCCAGGGATGGTTTCAAATGGAGGGTAACAGTAAATGGTAGGACCTGATTGGCTGTTCTCTGGGATCAGAATGATTTCTCAGTCTCTTTAGCTGAAAGCTCCATCTGTGTCAGAGGAGGGCTGGGGCAGGCACCAAGGCATGCCACTTGGCTGGGCTGACTTGTGTAAGGTCAATTGGTCAAGACTGGGGAATTTTGCAAAAGTTACAACCGACCCTAAAACACCAGAGTTTCCAATTAATTCCCACAGCCCCACAGAGCAAACAATTTCTGCTTCTACTGAGATAGACACATATTTTTCAACAAGAGGAACATGATATGTGGGAATATATCTCCCCATCTATACAGAAGCGGGGACAGAACCAAAGGATAATGTATGTCCTCAAGTAACCACTGAAGGAGTTAAGATGATTTTAATAATCTAGAGAATTCAACAGATAAACAAGAAATCTTTGCATGCCAAGAAAGATGCAATTATTTTATTTATTCATGAAACATCAACTTTAATTCCACATTTTGAAATGACAAGAAATATTCACATCTCCCCTCTACTTCTTTCCCCTCCCTCCCTCCCTCCCTTTCTTCCTCCCTCCCTCTCCCTCCCCCCTCTCTCTCCCCTACCCACTCTTTGTGCTCTCTCAAAACTAGCAAGAGAAACAGAGAGATGCAAACTACAATGAAAGGCTGAGGTTTAAATTATTTTTTGATTTTATAATAATCTTCATCTCCCTGATTTTCTTTCTTAATGTCGTGGGACAGGCAGACTTAATTATCTCCCTTTAAACTGGCTCCTCGATTTTTTTGCTTCCTTCGTTCATTCGTTCGTTCAGTTTCTTCTATGTGGAATGATGAGGAAGGATTAGAAGAGGGAGGACAAGGAAATGCGATAACAGCGTTCATGAGAGAAGTCAGATTTCAATTTTCTAATTTAAATCTGGAGAGGGTTTGTTAGGCTTGTGCGGGATGGAGTTGATGGCTAAAAAAATCCTTTGAAGAGAGAAAGCCTATTCTTTCAGTAATTATGTTTGTTAGCAGAGACAGAGGGAAAGGCTCACCACTAGAAGCAGGCTGCTAAGACAACAAATTATTTGGAGGAGAAGATAAAGTCATATCATGTCTCACCATGAAATAAAAAATTTTTTTAAATGGACAACAGTTTAAACGTAAGGTGGAGGAAGAAATGACCTTATCTGATCTGAGGATATAAAAAGAATGAACCAAAAAATAGACTTATAAAAACAAAAAGACAAGTGAACTGTTTGACAAGACATATAGAGATATAAAGAATATATATATATGCATATATATATTCATCTTAACTAACATTTAGATCTCACTTGATATTTGCCCAACAATGGAGACGTAATTAAAGGAAGAAATATAAGTTAACTTAAAATGAATTTTGTCTCATTCACAGAATAAGCATAAGTGGCTTCTGCGGGTGACCCAAGCATTGTCCCAGGCACCTGCCGGTGTAAACTAAACCCTGGGCCAGCTGAAGGCAATGGCAGACAATTCTGAAAGATGGGGTTAAGATCTTGGTTGACTCTGAAATTTTCCCCCTCCAGGTTGGCATGTCCATTGGTATGCCTGCTAGGAGAAGGAGAATGAGCCTTTCCCAGGGATGAGTTGCCACTGCAGAGTGGTCAGCACTAAGACCATGTACACACAATCAAAAATAGATTTATCTATTTTTGCATCTCTAGATATGCGCACATATGTACATATATATACACACACATACATATGTAACAATAATAATCAAAAGAAAAGAGCCTATCAATTTGAGAGTTGGAGTGTGGGAGGGGTTGGTGGAAGGGCACATGGAAGGGTCTAGAGGCAGAGGGGAAAGCAATGTAATTCTATTTCAATTAAAAAATATTTTTTGAGCCTTGGGTGGTATTGCAGGCCTTTAATCCCAGCACTTAGATAGAAAAAAGCAGGTCTCTGAGTTTGATGCCAGTCTGGTCTACAAAGTAAGTTCCAGGATAGCAAGGTTACATAGAGAAATCATCTTCTGAAAAAAATTATATATATATATATATATATATATATATATATATATATATATATATACATATACATATATATATGTCTGTCTATCTACACACACACACACACACACACACACACACACATATGGTCAGTCAGTCAGTTGAGTCTGTGATAAAGAACTGGGTGAGCCCCATATATGTGTATTCAGCTTGATCTGGGTGCCATAACAGCCTATAACTTAGAATGATTAAAGAACAAGTTGCAGAAACAAAAGGCTGAACGCCAAGCTCTGAAACCCAAAAGGTTAGGCTGAGTGACCCTCCACACGCACACTCACCCTTTAAAGAGAATTATGATGGTAAGAAACAGAGAGAGGAGATTTAATCAATATGGCATATAGAGAAAGACCAGATAAAGGGGTTCAAGGACCCCCAAGTCAACCTTCCAGGTATTAACATGAGCATTATGTTTACAAGGGAGAATGGGGGCAAACGGCAGAGCTGCGTGTAGCTAAGCAGTCTTGGACCCAGGGTAGGCTGGTTGAGTGGGATCTCAGGTATGGTTTCCAGGGTGGTTCCAAAATTACCACTGTCATCAGTTTCATAATGAGCCAGACCCTTTGAAATGATGATCTTATCATGGCATTAAGTCTGCAAAATTCTATTGCTCCTGTAGTCCAAAATGACTTGGGTTTGGGGAGTCTCTAATAAGGTATTGTGAAAAGGAACAGTAAGATGTCTCGGCTCCTGTCTGTGTCTTGTACCATGCAGGAGGATGGAGAGGTTAAGTACCATAGTTCCTCAGCAGGCATCCCTTGAGAAATCGGCATGTGAGTACATCACAAGTATGAGTCAAGTAACCGAGATGGATACAAAGTGAAGGTAGAGGTGTCAGGTTTTCTTTATTCTTCTTTAGGGACCTCTTGAGGTCAAGTAAGGCGTCAAAGAAGTTTAGCAAAAACAGTTTCTAAGAGCCTGCTATAGGTAGAATTAAGAAAAACATTACCAGAAGAATGAGTTTCCTCTACAGAGGACAGAGACCAGGAGGCTCTGCAGGAAGGACCCTTCTCATACTGCAGACCATTCCCACCCACCCCTCTCCACTCCCATCCACAGAGCTGTGGCATGTGAGGAGGTGCCTTTCCCTTCCATCTCTTCAATGAGCTTTTCCTCCATGGAGCCCATGCAAAGGAGCACTATTAACTCATTCCCTTCCACTGGGGCAGGTGACAGAGGGGGATGCCTCCCCTGGCTGGCAGAGTGGAACAGTATGTGACTTATGAGTTGTTCATTAAGCCAATGTCAACATGGACAGCATCTCTCTGCTTTTCCCTGTCCTCCATCTGGAGAGTGGGAAGAGGACCATGCAAAGAAGAATCAGGAAGAAGGCTCCCTTTGATTAGTGGATGAGAAGGCTCCCTTTGATTAGTGGATGAAGTCCTAGGCTCACCCTGAAATGGCCCATACTAGAAGCTGAGCTCGACTGACATAGAGGGGGCTGTAAGAGTTGGCGTACAGTATAAAATGTCACTCGGGTGTGAGGTATATGAGCTGGACATACTGGAAGAGCACTTAAAGGGCTTTGAAATTAAAATAACATTTAAGCCAAACATCTTATGATCAGATATATGAAGCATCATAAAAATATTGATAAATACATAACTAGAATATCACAACTAAGTGGGGTTTAATCTAAAATACAAACTTGATTTAATTGCTAAAAATAAATCAAGCTGGGGAAAGGGGTAAATTCCTCAGCCTACATATAACACACACTGCTCCTGATGTGTTTAAAAACTGGTCCTGCCATTCCAGAAAACAACATGTAGTGGCTTTTCCTCCTCCTCCTCCTCCTCCTCCTCCTCCTCCTCCTCCTCCTCCTCCTCCTCCTCCTCCTTCTCCTTCTTCTCCTCCTCCTCTGTCTTCTTCCTCCTCTGTCTTCTTCCTCCTTTGTCTTCTTCCTCCTCTGTCTTCTTCTTCTTCTTCTTCTTCTTCTTCTTCTTCTTCTTCTTCTTCTTCTTCTTCTTCTTCTTCTTCTCCTTCTCCTTCTCCTTCTCCTTCTCCTTCTCCTCCTCCTCCTCCTCCTCCTCCTCCTCCTCCTCTTCCACCTCCTCCTCCTTCTTTTTATATTTTTACAGTCCAGTCATTGCCCCCCTCCTGGTTTGCCCTCCCACAGTTACTCATTCCATTCCTCCTCCCCTCTGTTTCCAAGAGGATGTCTCCTCCTGCTCCATCCATCAGGCCTCCCCACTCCCTGGGGCCTCAAGTCTCTCAAGGATTAGACATGTATTTTCTTACTGAGGCCAGACCAGGCATTCCTGTATATGTGTCATGAGGCCTCAGACTGTCCTGTCTCATGTATGCTGCCTGGTTGGTAGCTCAGTGTCTGAGAGATCTCAGGAGTCCAGGTTAGTTGAGACTGCTGGTCATCCTATGGGCAGCTTCTTTTTCTTTTAATTGAATATCATCTTCACATTGCCAATAGTAATCTTTCCCGATTTCCTCTCCCTTGCCAAAGATGCCCAACCCCTCCTCCCACCCCTGCCTCCATGTATATGCCCCTCCACCCGACCCACTTCCACCTCCTCCCCTCGATTTCCCTTTGTTGGGACCTCTATTGAGCCTTTACCTGACCAAGGACCACTCCTCCCACTAATGCCCAACAAGGCATTTCTCTGCCATATTTTTGGCTGGAATCATGTGTACCCCTTGGTTGAAGGTTTAGTCCCTGGGAGTCCTGGGGCATCTGGGTGGCCAAAATCATTGTTCTTCCCATGGGGCTGTAAACCCCTTCAGCTCCTCTGGACCACTCTCCAGCTCCTCCATTGGAGACCCCATGCCCAGTCTATGGGCAGCTTCTTATAAACCAAAACATCTTACCATTGAGCAGCCCTGATCCTGGGTGTCTATGCTAGAGGAATTGAAACTTAGCATGTATTTTAAAAAATCAGTATAAGTAAGAGCTCATAGCTCCAAACACAAACCAAACAAAAAACCTCCATACTTGGTGGAGACATTGTTGGACATCTAGACCATAGATTAGTTCATGGCAATAAAAATTTCATAAACAATTAATAAACAATAACTTGAATGGCTCTTAAGAGAAGAACATTTTCCTGGAGTTGGGGAGTCTATCTCAACTGCTTACATGGTGATTTCACTTCATTCTCTATATAATTAACAAACCACCAAGCCATGATGGTGGAGAACAGGTCGATGGCTACCAGAGTCATGGCTGCTGAGATAGCAGAGGGGGAGAGGGAGTTTATTTTGGCGTTGGTAGTGACAGAAAAGCTCTCCTGGTTGTGGTGGTGGCTGTTCAGGTCTATTTGGGTAATAAAGTTCATAAAACTATAGACTGTGTCTCACTCACATACACACCAAACAAACAAATAAACAAACAAATAAAAAAACAATGGAATTTAGAGACAACAAGGAGAAATGTACATGGATAATTCAGTGAAATCTGAGTACTGTAACACCAAGGTTCGTAGAAAGTCAAGTTTCAGCTTTGATCATTGCATTAAGGTTATTTGCATATGAAATCATCTTGGGAGAAGGTAATATTCATTTATGAAAATATCACAATGAAGCCCACTGTTCCATGCAATTAGTGTAGGCTTAAAATTTTTAGTGGAGACTAAGGAGATTTGCAGGAGGAAGGGAAAAAAGAAAAGAGGAGTGGAAAGGAGAGGAGAGGAGAGGAGAGGAGAGGAGAGGAGAGGAGAGGAGAGGAGAGGAGAGGGGAGGGGAGGGGAGGGGAGGGGAGGGGAGGGGAGGGGAGGGGAGGGGAGGGGAGGGGAGGGGAGGGAAAGAGAGGAGAGGAGTGGGAAGGGAGTGAATCCTGGAGGAAATGTGCTCAAGATAAAATATATATTGGAACAAATACTTACATATAAAAATTTAAAGACAAAGAAATAAAAGTCAGTAGGAAAAACACAGATGTTTATTGCTGTCAGAAGTCATAGCTTGAAAAACCATGTAAAATATTTAAGAACATCAATGAGAAAAAAGGTGTGCATGGTGGAGAAAAGAGGGAATTTGCACAGAGATTCTCTGAGTCACATTTTCAAGCCTTTCTTGCTCAATGCTGTGAGCCAAACTCAGGCTTTTTACACTTGCTGTATTGAACTAATAAAGACATATAAGAGAATTCATTCATTATCAGCATGGCATTTTAGCAAATTTGCAAAGATAGTAAAGTCCTCACCACTGTTTTGAATACTTTGAACAGCTACCTGAAGAAACTTCTCCTTATTTTCAGATGCCCTACCCATTCCTATCCTTAGGCCATGGCTTCAGCTCTTTTTAATTCCTAGGGATATACAATTTCTGATTTCTGTACCATGAGTTCCACATTAATCTGAAACTGTTTCCAAATAAATATTTTAAAGATAAAAATTTAAATATATTACCTTAAGATTACTTTTACTAAGAAATTTAACAGAGTATCAGATAATCATGTTGACTCTCTGTAGACATATGAACATTTTAAAGACCCCACTGCAACTTATATTACAAAAAATATAAATGACAAGATTACATTAATGACTTGATTACATTACAGAAAGGAAAAGAAACATTAAAATGTATTTCTGTTGGTTGGTGCTTAGAAATAGTGCTATTATTAGAACAAGCAAAATTAATTTAGTACAGAAGGAAAAAGACACCCCAAGAGTACCAATAAGAACTAAACAATGTAGACAAAGTGGTTAACAAAGTTATTTCTGACGGTGACACAGAATTGTGTTTAAAAAATAATGCATGCACTATGAAAGCTATCCTGTAGGGACAATGCTTCCAGGTGAGGGCCAACCTTATCTCTCTCTGTTCTATAAATATGTATGTTATGTAAATAAATATGTTATATAAATATGTGGTGTCTTCAGAAATAGGATCTTCCCATCAATTTCCAGAAGGTAAACAAAAGTATTGGCAATAGCTTATAATACATGGGATGGCAGTCTACAGGAGCCCATTAGCCAATAATTCAAGAGGTGGTAACTCACTCCTGTACTGTGGTTTTCATTTGCTAGTGTGTGGTATCTGGCAGTCAATACTACCCAGCTGTGGTATAATACTGACAGGTCTGACAGGATATGCCCACTGCTATGACAGTGGCATGAGTGCTTTGGGAGTAACCAACTACATTCTGATTGGGTCTAAGGCCTGCTCCATGAGCTGGAACCCCCAGCTGGCACGGTTAACAGGGCCAAGAGTCTATAGCTAGACTGCTTGTTTATGTCCTAGGGGAGAACCTAATGCTATTACTCTGCTGAAAAGATACTTTACTAAAAACATTACTAATTGCTCATTGCTATATCCATAAATCAATGCATCTCTTAACCATCACTATAGAAGCTTTTACTTGAGGTAGATGGCAGTTAACAGAAAGATTCCAAACCTTCTGAGAATAAGAGATTGTAGAGTGCTCAGCCCTAAATGGGATATATATATATATATATATATATATATATATATATATATATATATATATATATATATACACATACATAGATAGATATAGATATATAGATATATAGATATCACATGACTCTCTGCAAGGCCCTCAGATCTTTACAAGAAGATGTGTAAAGGTTGTAAGAGACAGAGGAAAACAATATATTCTGAACACAAGAGGGCAGTTGCATATGAACATACAGTGATGGGGACAGCATAAACAAGAACTGAGCAAACTCAGAACAGATAAAATTCCAGTATAGAGTTGCGAGAGACGGGCATGGAATCCCACCATTAGCTGAGGATCTATTGATATCTATTGGCTACTGGAGAAAGGGACATCCACTTTTCTTTGATTATGTGACCACTGATCCATTGACCACATGCCAAGGAAGATTTTACCCAAGATCAATTGAGTAACATAAACTAGTATCAATGGGGAGAAAAAAAAGAAGAAAACTCAAGGTTGGGTGGGTAAGGAAGTGAAAACAGTGGCTATGGGAGGAGTTTGGGGTGAATATGATCAATCACATCATACGAAATTCTGAAAGAATTAAGAAAAATATATTGAAGAAGAAATAGAATAATTCCTGAAAGCCTAACCAAGTGGCTCTTACCACTTAGCATGGTGACCTGAGTTTGATCTTTTGAACCTACTATGTAGAAGGAGGAAATAACTCTCATGAGTTGTCCTCTAACTTTTATCGGGTACACTATGGCATGCTATCCCCCCACCCCCCATAGCAACACAAAAATAATGGATGTAATAAAATAATTCTTACCAATTTTGAAAATTTGGTGGCAAGTGAAGATAACATTCAAAGTATGCACTAAAAACAGGGGAAATGGCTCAGCAAGTAAAGGCCCTTGGCACCAAGATGGGTGATGAGTTCAATCCTGGGACCCATGTGGTCGAAGAGAGAAACAACTGCCACAGACTGTCTTATGACCTTCCCAGGCACACTCTGCCCTGCCTACGCCATCACACACACACACACACACACACACACACACACACACACACACAAATGAATAAAATTTAAAATTCCCAGGTCAAATTATTCTACTGATTTGAGCTGTTTCTTGAAGACGTTAGAAGAAAATTCTGACATGAGTTAAACATCACTGGGGTGGAGAAATGACTCAGCCACTAGAGACTCAGGCTCACAGCCAACAGGACAAAAGAACGTCGTAAGGATCTCATGGAACCGAACCAAAACAAGCTCAAATAATGAGTTATGACACAGCATTATGGTGAGAGATTTTCAGTAACTTCCGGAAATTCTCAGCATCAGACTTAGGAGGTGACTCCATTAGTGAGGTACTTGCCTTGCAACCATGAGGACCTGAGTCTGGCACCCAGAGCCCACACACATACTGAGTGGTGATGCTTCTTTGTAATCCCAGTGCTGAGAAAGCTGGAACAAGAGACTCCCCGGGGATCCCTGGCCAGGCACGCTAGTCCAATCAGAGAGCACCAGGTTAGACGAGTGGCCCTGATTCAAATGACCAGGCGGCTGGTGCTTCCTGAGGCATGACAACTGAAGTTAACCTCTGGGCTCCTGTCACAGCGTACAAGTGCAAGCTCACCCACAAACACATGGACACACATGGACACAGACATACCCACACACAAGAGTGAATTCTAAGGTTATATGAATATTTATACAAACGCACACATGTGAACCAAGTAAATTCAAACATTTACGACTTGGGTATAATTCTGATCTGAAATTTTAGTCATCGAAACAATCTGTTTTCTTATTGTAAGAAGTATTTTAAAATAAAGACATTTGAATATAGCTTGTTATATTCAAATGCCAAGTGATGATAGTGGGGGCTGTGGGAAAACTTTAGAAAATGACCTCTCATCTTTCCTATGGTCCGTCATGACTTGGTTTCAGAAATCACTTTTGTGCAGAAATGTGAGGTGCAGATGAGATTGACACGGAGATGCAACCCACACACCGTGCATTTGGAAGAGAAACCACGCATTTATAATGGCAAGTATTCAAATACTCTCCAAATCCACATTATAGAAATGAGTCCACGAATTATAAATGTAAACAATGAGCCTTTGTGTGTGTGAGAAAGAAGCCCAGGCTAGACTTGAACTTGTTATGTAGTAAGGATAACCGTACCCTTGGAATTCTGATCTTCCTGCGTCAGCCTTCTAAGTGCTGAAAACATTGGTGTGAAACACTGTGCCTGACTGATGCGGTGCTGGGACAAACCCCAGGACTGTGCATGGTAGACAAGCACTCTCACAACTCTACTACAGTCTTGGCTCCAGGCAGTAGGCTTTTTAATTTTTGAAGATCAGATTAGGGGAGAAAATATAACATAGGAGATGCTTATGGTCTAGTGCAAAATATATCTTTAAAACTAGGGCATAATATATATGTATTATATATACTTAAATTTCTTTTACGTTTGTTATTTAATATAAGCTTAGTTTAAACAACAAATATATACATTAATTTTTATCTATGTACACATATACATACATTATTTTGTGCATTGATATATTAACAAGTCTATTATATGTGTGTGTATATATATATAGAGAGAAAGACACACACACATTTAATACAATATTGATGCTAGTTACTTTGGGTGACAGAAATATGGTATATGTTTATTTAAATTTTAAGCACTTATTTATTTATTTATGGGAGGGACATGCCCCCCCCCAAGTGAGTGTGAAGGTCAGAAACTCATTTGCAGAAATCTGTTCTTTGTTTCTATCGTGTGGGTCTGGTGGATTCAGCTAGGGTCTTATGGCTAAAACAACAGGTATCCTTACTCAGTGAGCCCTCTCCACCAGCCCTACACCGATGCTCTACAATATACCATTGTTATGATGACAAGATAGTCAGCAAAGGACTCGCTTAGACCGTGGAGCCCTGGCCTGTGGTTCCTGGGTCACTTCCACTCATGACCTCTCCTCTGCCACCTCTATTCTGTCACCTGTGGTGGAGGCTGAGGTCATGCTCTCTCCGGCTTCCTTCCTAACTCTGATTGTACAGTGCAGGCACGTAGCGTGTGTGAGACACTGTCGGTGAAGGTGGACGAACCACAGATCCGTTCACTCTAGTCATGAAGAAACCATCACGTGCATGTGTAAACTCCCTTGGTGTGTGGGAGAACTGTGGAGTGCCATGGAGAGCTGGGTCTACGAGGGAACGTCACATCCGGGAGGGTGACGGCAACATTTCCGTGAAAGTGTTCATATTACCAACCTGACGGCCCCACTCCTAGTTGTACCGAGATTTTGCCTCTATAATTCTCACAATCGCTTTCCAATCTCTTGCCATTAGTTGTCCGGATCATTACTAGTCTTTACTGCTCTTCCCTCTCCGTGGAGCCCCCATCGGCAGTGAAAGGGTAACGCATAAGGAGTGATTTGGGATACAGAAGAACAAACCTCAGCTCACAGCGAACACAACCGTGTTGGCTAAATGCCGCCCTCAAGCAGGAAACCGCCAGCCAAAATATTTATCAACAGGATTTGAATTCTACAGTTTGATTTCAATTTCTGCTTAGCAGAGTGCGGGGTATGTCAAGCTGGTGAACTCGAGATTTCTAATCAGGCCTGTCAAAGCAGCAAGACAAACATTGGCATTGATGCTGCCACTGAGGACTTTGGGGTGGCAGGGCTCCTGAATACCTTCAGACATCCCCTTCAGTCATTGGCCACCATTATGGAAGTCTCTGGAGGTATTTACTCACTAGCTTTTTATATCACTCCAGTTGCATGCCAAGCTTCCAGAAAAACAGTTCTGGCTTTTACACAATCTAAACTCGTTAGAAAATGAACTAGGAGCTGCCTTGAGCGATAATGACATGCCTAGACATATGTCACACTGCCACCAGCCTTAGGTTGGGCCATGCATCCAGCCGTGGGGCTGCCTGCTAGGTTATCCAACTGGAGAGCCTTCTCCAGGAGTGCAGTTGCTTCGTTGGCCTTTATGTTTCCCAAATGCACCCACACATTTCTCCTTCGCACAGTTCTTCCCTAAGCTAGCACCCGAGGAGAAACAATGATACTTCTCTCAGTCCGCACAACAACTACAGCCCAGAGGCCAATGCCTAGGGAGAAGTCACGGAGCTACTGGAGAAGCAAAGGAGTGAAACATTCCCATTGAATTTCTGCATTTCACCCTCAACCACAGAGGATCGGTTTCCCACAAGGACAGCATTGTTTTCTCCTTTCACTGCCACAAAGCCCAGCAATTCCTAAATAGGAAAAGAATGTGGCATTTAGATGCGGATCTGGAATAATTAAAGTAAGGAGAGATCACATCAGGAAGCAAGCAGAGAAACCATCTATCTATCTAACATTGTCACAGAGATGGAACACCCAGAGTTTCCTTCACGCTCGCTGCCCCAGGCAGATGGAGGCAGTCAGCAGACAGCCTCTTGGGTCAGCCCCCAGGTACAGGAGGTATTATCATAACAGGAAATGGAAGATGGCTTTCAGTCATATTGGAAGCAATTGAAAAGTTCTGCCTGGGTTACTAACGCTTGCAGCAGGGTGTGGGACATGAGCCAAGGCTAGACCCAATCTCCTTTTGGGAGCAATGGGATAGAAACTCTCAATGGGCTTGCTCTCTGACTTTCCTAGAAGAGCTGGGCCAATTCACCTATGACTGGAGAGCTTAAATGGTAGAAAAGCACCTTCAAATGGGCTTGAGGAAGCACCCTCAGTTTATAGTAGCTGACTGGTTTGTCAGAGGTTTCCAACACACTAAGAGAAAGGAAGTCTGTACTTGGAACGAAGGGGCACAAAACAGACACCACAGCTATCAGCAGGTCTTAGCACTTTGCCACCGACCAGGAGATTCCATTGTAAAAGGAACTTTATATTGGGTACAGACATCCACTCAGAGGTGACCAATAGGATTCTGGGGGATGTGCCAATAAGGAAGCCTTCCAATGCTACGTGGTTGTATGCCAGACTGGAGAGAGGAGAGGGAAAGGAGGCTCCTTGAAGAGAGAGGATCACCAGGGTAAGAGGACTGCATTTTAAACTGACCACATTTAAACCCTCACCTGACCACTTATTCCAGGATGATTGTAGCAGTCTGCACCAGGCTGTAGCAAACTGGAGGTGACCAAGCCACTTCCACTGGCCAAATCACTGTCTTTGTCACCGACCACTGAGTACAAACACAGCGTGGAAGGATGTTATAGTCCTACGCAGAAAAAAAAAGCCCCCTTTTGGACATCTTATGGAAAAGGAAACACTAACCCTAATAGACACCCACCGGCAAAGGTCCTGTAGTGGGAAGAACCACAGACAAGAACAGCATTTATCCAAGGGGAAAATTAAGCATGTGAGGAAGAATGCACCAAGTCCTAGGTCCGAGTCTTACACAGATATTCAAATTGGTTGGACCCAATTTTACTTCTGCCAGCAATGTATTACAGCATGCTGGGCTACCTTTCACTCTCTCTGCATCTACCCTTGGATGCAGACAAAATAAGTGACAAGCCAACCATATTCTTCATATAGCATTTTTTTTCAAATGCTAAATGAAAACAATAACTTTGTCTCCTGCACCTTCGGCGAGTTATGCCATGCCTGACTTAATTCCGAGAGATTTCTGGAAGGCGGAGGTGGAAGGCGGAGGGTGTGCTGTTGGCAGAGATTCAGAGAGTCTGCAAATTATTTATGCAAAAAATGGAGTGGGACGGGGCTTCATATTTGAATTATGCATGCTTCTGTTTTATCAAATCCATTTCACCCACACGCACATTCGAAGAGTCATCATCTCTTTATTTACACACCGCAGGGTACGCTGCTCAAACAGAGGGCAGGATGATACGGTGCGTGCAGAAAAAAGAGCAATGTTTACACCAAAAGTATGCGTACTTATTAATCAATTCAACAGATTTTAGATACACTTTGAAAAGCTGAAACTATGTCCACAGGGAACAGGAGTGATTTTCCCCCCTTGCTGTTCCGCAGGCTAGCCTGTGGTTTAGAATTCAGCGTCAGCTCCAACAATTGATCTGCCTGAACCTCAGTTTCCTTGTGCATAAACTGGAAAGACTGAGACCCCATTTTAGAAGGACTTGGGGAGTGATAAGACATATCAACAAAAATAAAGCTGTTGTGGGGGTGGGGCTGCCACACTGCAGCCTTTGCCCTCTTATCCCCAGGGCAAAGGACCCTCTGCTGGTTGCTCCTGTTTGTATTGTTGGAAGAAACTGAGGATACTTTTCCAGGAAGCTTTAAAAATAGCAATGTTCCCTGCGCCTAACCAGTCTAGAATAGGGCCTCAACATGTACTAGGTAATGTCCCTTCGAGAGACTTTAAAAAATAGGTCCAAGGCCAGCATGGGCAGCATAATAAGACACTCTATGAAAAACATGCAGAGTTTAAAAAGGCCAAGAACATAGCTCTGAGGCAGAGAGCGTGCCTAGTGTATGCAAAACTACAGGTTCAGTTCCCAGTGCTGGAGGATCAACAGAAGAGCAACTCCTTTCTCCATGATTAAATCCAAGAATCTCGGAATGTTCTCTGTGTGCTGTTCTTGTTGCTTACCATCAAACCCCCTTGCGTTCAGACTGATTTTACAATTTGTCAACATATTATTTCCTTAGTCTATGCCAGCCAAACAGATCTTTTAAATGTAAATTATATCTATCACAGCCTGCGTGTGTGTGTGTGTGTGTGTGTGTGTGTGTGTGTGTGTGTGTGTGCCTAATGGAGAGATCCTGGGTCATGAGGATTGTGTTTTTAATGGGTTCTGAAAGACACAAGTCGCCATTGCCCTCCCCTTCTCTCCTTCCTGAATATCATGAGGTGAGTATCTTACTCTACTACATACTCTTGGCATGGTATTCTACCTCATCTTAGGCCCCAAAGAAACAGGGTTAAGTAATTGGGATGTCTAAAACTCTAAAGACTAAAACTATAGACAAACAAACCCTGCTTCTGGTATAAGTTGATTTTCTCTGGTATTTTGCCAGCATAATGCATCACCATATCACATCTCTTTCATCATCTTTAACTTTCTTTCTCTTCCTAAGGTTTCCAGCAATGGTTTCCATGTGACGCTAAGGCTGTCAGTGTTCTCCCAAGCCACTCTCTCGGATAATCAGTCTTTGTGGCTGTGAGTTTCGTCTTGTTCGCTCCTGCCAGCTTGCACCTTCTCTGTAGATAATTGCTTCCCTTTATATTTGAACATCATGGGAAATAGAATGATGACGTAGGGAAATACCTACAACAAGAAAACAGACTCGGAGTTTCAATTCTATTTATGTTTATTCACTGGGCATAGGGGGGTCACTGAAAAACCATATTAAATTGATTTAAATTCTGACTTCTCATTGTATAGGACAGTAATGCCATCGCATCCCCTAGGAACTTACGGTAGAGATCTCTCCTACGACAGGTATCATGCCCAACCATTTAAATATATTATTCCACTTAACCTTCACACCAACTCTACGAGGTACTGTTAACATTCCACAGTGAGAAAAACAAAGCTTCAGATATGTAACTCCTCACTCAAGGTCACAGCTGCACAGTAGACCCTTGGCTCATACCTAGTTCTACCTGAAACCAGAGTATCTGTTCTATGCTCTGAAACTCTGCCTTCCAAGGTTTACAAAGCTCACCCATTTAGTTACAGCACAGTGTCCAGATACGCAATCCCACTGGTCCACTCACATTCAGCTACAGAAACTGGGGATTGCTTTAAAATTCTGCAACAGTCAGGAATGGGGTCCAAGGCAGTCAGAAGTATCCAAGCTATTTTTCTGCTAATTCTCTGTACTGCCTTTAACAAAACAGGCATACAGTAAGGTTGACTGACTGACAATGACTTGGAAGAATTAATGAATGCACAGACAAGCAGTGACACAGCAACTTGACCAGGACTAAAATGGTTGACCTATAATCCTCCTGGCTTCAGGGGCTCTGGGAGGGAATGCTGTTGAGTTAATCCATAGCATTGAACACCACTCCAATTGGACACTAGCTTGACTTTGGCTCCTTTCGGGACATTAAATTCCAGGCTATTTAGAAGCTTTGCAATGTGATTAAAAACTTAGTTACCATAAGTCATGGAGCCTATTTTTTTGGTTGGTTTGTTTGTTTGTTTGTTTTGTTTTGTTTTGTTTTTTACTGAAATGAGCTTGCATCCTTTATTCTTAGTTTTAAATAATTAATTGGATACCTCAGCTAGAATAGCTACCAGTAAGGAAACAAATAACAAATGGTGGCAAAGATACTGGGTAAAGGAATCTTTACATGGTGCTGATGGGACTATAAGCTGATTCAGTCACTATGAAAATAAGGAGGTTTCTCAAAAACCGAAACTAGAACTGCCATATGACCCAGTCACGCCACTCCGGGGCACATTCCCAGGGGAGTTGAAATCACCATTTCACATTTGTGTTTACTGTTGCGCTAGTCACAAAGCCAAGGAATGAACTCAAATTCAGTGACTTTCGCTGAATATCAGAAAGGGAAAACGCGACACACATATACATAACGTTGTATTCAGCCACAGTGAAAAACAAAATTATGCTATTCACACGAATCAGTGCACCTGGGATCTTCATTAAGCAGGATAATTCAGGCTGGAGAAGACAAACAAGGCCCACATTTCCTCTCCTCTGTGGGTCTGAGATTTTATAGATATATGAACTATGCCTGAACGTAGAGCGTGAAAATCAAGACTACCTTGGGAAATGAGTTGGAATCGTAGGAGGAAGAGGAAGTTGGTGTGAGTGTAGTCAAGTACACATTTTAGTGATAGTTGGGAGATGAAAATCTCTTCATGGCATGCATCATATGCACAATACATGTATGCTAATTAATAAAAAATAACTGGAGTTAAATTAGGAACTTAAATCTGGTGGCATTAGGCTAACAGCTCCAAGATTGCAATCGCACCGTCCTGACTCTTCCCTGTGTTTGGTTCATGATACACAGTCTCTCTCTCTGTATTGTAGGCTGGCCCAGAACTCACTATGTAGCCCAGGCTGGTTGTGAAATTGAGAGCCTCCTATCTCAGTCTCCAAACGCTGGGATTATAAGCACATAGCACCATACCCAGACTAAACTGCTTCAATTCCAATTTCTATAAACTGCATGATGGTGGGGGTTGGGGGGTTGGGGGAGATAATTAACCTGCTTCTTGTATGTAGAATGGTAACAATTATGCACTTGGATCATAGAGATATTTTAATCAGGTAGAAAGACGTAAATAACTCAGAAATTCCTAGCACTTGGTAGAATATATTCTTTAAGAATAGCTCGTATGACCCCCAGAATCTGAGAGATATTAGTTTGCCCAGATTCTCTGGAATGGGTTGCTTTGTTCCTAGACATCCAAAACCACTCCTGAAGGAGTAGACAGCAGAAGCCCTGCATAAGTAACTATGTGGCTCCTTCTCCCTCCTCTATCTTCACATGCTGCTGTCAGAAAGCCATCTAGAAAGCCTTTCGCTTTGTCCCAGATCTCCAAGCACCTCTGACTCCCCTGTACACTTGTTCTTCATGTGTCAATAGGGAGACGTCTCAGTAGAGATGCAGAGAGGTGCTTAGGGATTGGCCTGGCGTGGGGTGGAAGTTATGTGCCAGAAAAGTGGTCACTTATTAGAGATATTTATGGAAAAATACAAAGACAGGATAAACCAGCTACTTCATGCATAATACACATATAGTAAAGAGATTCATGTTCAGTTTGGGGAGCTAGACTCTCGGTGGGAGGAAAGCATTTCCCACATCTTTTACCCCAGTGAATGGATTCAGGTGGAAGGCTGCTTTTTTTTTTCCCTTCAAACTAAACCAATACATGACCTGTCTATGTTTGTCCAGGTGGCCACAGGGCATCCTCATAGGATGATGGCTGAATTTCTATAAACCCAGTCAGAGGCTTATGCGGTGTGTGTGTGTGTGTGTGTGTGTGTGTGTGTGTGTGTGTGTGTTGCTACATACAAGATGTAATGAATATGTGTGTGTGGAAGCCACAAGACAACCGTTGGTTTTGCTCTCCAGGCATTATCCATCTTTCTTCTTCTGAAGCAGTCTCTCACTAGTCTGGAATTTTCTAAGACTAGGCTGGCTGGCCAGTGAGTCCCAGGAATCCCTGTCTCACAAGAACTGGGATTATAAGTGCAGCCTCCATGCCACGATTTTTAAAATGTGGATTCTGGTCATTAAACTCAGTTCTTTAAAAATATTTATTTTCGCCGGGCGTGGTGGCGCACGCCTGTAATCCTAGCACTTGGGAGGCAGAGGCAGGCGGGTTTCTGAGTTCGAGGCCACCTGGTCTACAGAGTGAGTTCCAGGACAGCCAGGACTACACAGAGAAACCTTTATTTTTTCTACTCATTTATATGCATATGGATATTTAGCCTACATGATTCTCTGTGTACCATGTACATGCCTGGTGTCCACAGAGGACAGAAGAGGGTGTTAGATCCTCCGCAACTGGAGTTCCAGGCAGTTGGAAGCTGCTCTCTGGATGCCGGGAATCAAGCCCAGGTTATCTATAAATGGAGCCAGTGCTCTGAACCACTAAGCCATCCCTCAGGTTCCCAAACTCAGCTCTTTATGCTTTCAAGGGAAGCACCCTGCCAACTCTGCTACCCTCCCCAGCTCCTGAGACTGTACTTCTTTCTAGAGCAATAACCAAGTGCCTCACCTGCTGAGTCACAGCTCACCCCAGCTCCACATCGGTAAGAGACAGAAAGTCATCACATTCGCCAGAGCAGACAGGAGAGGGTGTGCTCTCTCACAGGCTCTACTGGACCATTCTAACGACCCTACCATGCAGAATGCTTGCATGTCTGGTCCCACAGGCGTGCCTTCCCAATAGTCCCCTGGATGCTGGAATCCATTTTTCCTCTGTGGCTGTAACCCAGAGTCCAGCTGTCCTCCTGTATTTAGCTTTGCTCACCAGGACTGGCCACTGGGAGTCAGCTTCGTCTTAATTTAATCCATATCCCCACAGCCGTGCCCCCGCCCGCAACCTCATCTCCTTGTCACTCCTCCAGAAATGAAGCAAGCACCCTTCATTTCAATAAATCTAGTCATAATTGGTATAACTAGTTCCAGAAACCCATGTTTTCAATAATGTATCTTCCCACAGCTTCAGGCATATGTGATTGAGCAAAACTGAAGGCGCTGCTGGCTCTGCCTATTAGAGAGAGAAAATCTGATTATCTCCTGCCTAGGGGCAGAGCTGGGAAGAGAGTATGGCTGTGGGGGAGGAACGCAGAATATGGCTGTGTGGAAGGGACGGGAGATGTAGTTGAGTCCAAAGCTGCGGCTGATCCATGTTCCAGTGTCACAATATAACTTCCGATCCCACATAGCCTGGATTTGTTCCGGTTGGCACAATGTGTGTTAAGAGTCCGCACAGGAACATGCGTATTACAAGTCCACCTTAGGGACTGACTCTTTTCAAGGCTGTCACTATTTCAAGGGAGGACAAAAGGAGTCCAGTGGACTGAGAAAAACAACTGGTTACTGCAAGAGATAAGTGGTTAGCAGACATTGTGAGGAAGAAAATGACCACCACAGTCTTAACAATGTAATCTGTCCTGATTATTAAGGCAATTTGCAACATGCAGACAAGAAAAAAGAAAATTAAAGATCCCTGTTTCTTCATAATTCAGGGGAAACAGCGCATATATATTTTCTGGTAATTCGGTGTACACGTTTCATACTTTTAACCGAAATGAAATGATATTACTCCCAGAGTTAAATGGCTTTCTCTTTACTGTTGTCTGTACATGTGTGTTTGCATGGCATGTGCATGGGTACATGTGTGTATGGGTCTGGGCATGACATGCAGAGACCTTAGGCTGACCTTCCTGTATCATTCTTCACCTTAGCTTTGGAGACAGGGTTTCTCACAGAACTTAGAGCTCACTGGTCTGAACGGACTGGTGAGGCAGAAGCTCTGTGGACTCTCTTGCCTAGGCCTTCCCAACACGAGGATTGCGGTGCACCACACCGAGCTTTCCCCATGCCTTCTGGAGGTTGAACTCAGATCCTCGAACCCTTCCCCAACTGATCTTCTCCACGCCTTGCATGTGTTTCTTTCAATAGCATTATTCCACCATCGGAGTAACCAGCTGAACTCCAGCGAGTTATAGGAACAGAATTTACCATGTCCCCCTTGTCATCAATGGAAACTGTTTTCATATGTCCACCACTAAAGAGAGTATCGTGAGGCTCCAACCCCTCCCTAAACAGAAAGCTAACATTCCTTAGCTCCTTTTCCCATTATCAGCCATTAGTTTTAGGGCATCCTTCTCCAGCATTCTCGGCAATGCTGGATATTATAATTTATAAAAAACCCCAAGCAATTATGATAATTGAAAAAAATTCATGCCTTCAAAATTAACACTTGATTATGAATATAGAGGCACTTTCATATGTTTAGAAAGCATTTAGATGCCGGCTTAAACTGCCTGTGGAATCGACATATCTTTTGCACTCGTATCCGTCTACAAAGTTAAGATAATACTTGAAGCATGAATTTCTGAATTGTAGGAGGAAAGGGGGGTGGGCAGGGAGGAAAAGTGAAGGAAAATAGCTATTAGAAGCTTTTTCAGTAGACCAACTGAATCTTTAAGAACGCTTGGAAACCAACCTTAGGCCCAAACAGCTAGGAAAAAATGACTAATGACTCCCCTCTAAACCAATTCTGAGGAAGAAATTGTAACCCTGGTGGCAGCTGCCACAAGAGAGAAAAGAGTTTCCTGTCCACTCTGTCTCATTTAACTCCCCAACCCAGTGCTGACCTGACAGATCTGTGGGGCCTAACGGAAGAGAGGAGGTCATGGTCTCTTCCTCGGAACTTATAAGATAAAGATGCCCCAGTACAAAGAGGCCAGGGGAGGCTGGACCCCTGAAACAAACAGGGAATGTCTACCTGGAGTCTCTGGGATTCACCCTTGGTTTAACCACAGTAGCAAGACAATCAGAGACGATAAGAGCATGTGTGCGGAATCGCCAGAAGTTGGGAGACACCTGCCAGGATGCCCTCACTGTAGCTGACTGCTTGCTGAGAAGTCTGTCACAGATGAGCTTGCCTGGATTCCCCCTACAGCACCTGAATGGGACTTACACACTAGAATGGGTATTCCAGGGTGTGTGTGTGTGTGTGTGTGTGTGTGTGTGTACATTCATACAGGTATGTACATGTATGTATGTATGTGTGGAGGCCAGAGGAAAATCTTGGGGTCATTCTTCAGAAGTTGCTCACCTTGTGTTCTGAGACCACTTCAAAGAGCAAGAAAGAAGATGCTTCTAGTAAGAACTCGCTTCAGTTATTATTGCCACACTCGCCCTGTCCCAGGCTATTCCAACTGCATCCCATCTATTATTTAGAATGGCAGGCAATGCAGTGGTCACTCTCTGATATATGTTGAGAAACCTTCATCAAGGAGTCTCAGAAAAGGTTGTGTAGGGAGGGATGTGTAGGGAAGACAGTAGTGCCACTGTACAGAGCAATAATTCATAGATGCTCTCTAGACCCATTTACCCCAATGATGAGAAAGTGCGGTAAGCTCTGCTCCTTAATCAGCCTGTTCTTCACAACTTTTGCTTTTGTGAATAAGCAGCATTTTCAAGTCCTCCCTGGTCTGATGACACTAGGGAATCTTCAGAAAAACTGCTTGTGGTAGATAGGTTTCCCATGTCTGTGATAAAATACCATGATGAAAGCAGCTTAAGGAAGAAAGGGTTTATTTTGACTCACAGCTCAAGGATATAGTCCATCACAATAGGGAAGTCAGGGAGGCAGAAGCCTGAAGCCACTGCTTACATTGTATCCATTGTATCCATTGTATCCACTATCCGGGAATCAGAGAGATGAGAGTATGAGTTCTGATTGCTTGTCTTTCTTTCTTTCTTTCTTTCTTTCTTTCTTTCTTTCTTTCTTCCTTCCTTCCTTCCTTCCTTCCTTCCTTCCTTCCTTTTTTCTTTCTCTCTATCTCCCTCCCTTCCCTTCCCTTCCCTTCCCCTTCCTTCCTTCCTCCCTCCTCTTTCTTCTCTCTCTCTCTCTCTCTCTCTCTCTCTCTTTCTTTCTTTTTTTCTTTCTTTCTTTCATATAGTCCAGGAAGGGTGCCTAGGGAATGGAGCTACGTACAGTGGACAAGTCTTCCCATTTCAATTAACCTAATAAAGATAATCCTCTGGGCATTTGTATCTCCCAGATGATCCTTGATCTCATTAACTTGAAAATTGAGATAAACCATACATTTATCCTTAATCAACCAAGTTCTTAGATTTTCCTACCACATAAGCTTCCAGAACAGAGAAATAAGACAGTCGGGGGAAAATATGCTCCGATGAGGATACCACAACAGAGGAAGCACCCGAACAATAAAAGGCTCTGGCTACAACTATTGCAAATACAATCTAAATGTCCCAGGGAGATTTGAGTATCATGGTTCTTAGGGATAATGTGACTGATATACCATCTAGTAACAAACTCCAGATAACTCAGTCAATGTGGCAGTATCATGGCTACTCCTTTGAAGAGGTGCAAGAGTAGGCAAGGTGTAGGGAGCAGTCACAAATGACAGAGAGCAGCACTGCAGGTCTCTGGAGGTGACACAAGTGGGCATTGGAACTCATAGGCCTTACCCTGCCATGGGTGCAATGACTGACAAGTGCCCACAGAAGCACAGGAATCAGCCAAAGGCAGACACACCGATAGGCAGAGAGAAATAATCACATAACTGTGCACTGAGAAGCAAAGTAAGGCACTGCGAAAACACAGGACCTGGAAGAGGAAGGAGATAAGGAAGAGAATCGCATGTCTTGATAGGCAGAGGCATTTGGGGAGAACATGTGAAACTGTGGAGCTCAGTCTGCCTTAGGAGGGCACCGGGGTCACGCGATAGCCATCTTGCATTAAGTAAGCCTTCCTGCGCCTCTGGTTTCCTGTCTGCACACTCAAATACCACCATCTAAATCACAGGCTTTTCAGTAAAGGTTATTCTAAATAATATATTAGATGCCAATACAATGGCTGCCACTTCAAAGTTATTCAAATACCTTCGATCTAGTGTCCCTCACACAGTAGCTGGGTTGTGGCTGCCCATTAAGTTTAGGGACTCCACATTTTTAACGTTTTTGGAAATGTGAGTGTTCACGGAGGCTGAACAGACCAGGAGGCGAACAGACCAGGGGGAGAAAGCATTCAAATCAGATTGCTAATCATGACAAAAGTATCATAAAGTGGCCTAGGCTGTCCTCAAATGTCTAGATACAGGTGATCCTCTTACTTCAGGCCCCAAATAGCTGAGACTACTGGGGTGTACCACTGCAACCCATTATTTATTTAAACTCAAAGTATCTTTCCACACTTCTACCTGTCCATCTCTCCCTCTCTCTTTGTGTGTGTGTGTGTGAGAGAGAGAGAGAGAGTCAGAGACAGAGACAGAGACAGAGAGACAGAGCACATGTTCCAATTCCTATGATGTGTACATGCAGGTATATGTATGTGAACATGAACATAGATGCCCATGCTTGCCCAGCTGTCATGTATGTTCTAGGGATCTAAACTCCAGTCTTCATGGTTGTACAATGGGGGCCGGATCCCCTGGGCAATCTCCTCATCCACAATCATCGCTTTAGGACAGGGCGGCACTCACAGGCCCCTGGTAGCAGAGATGAGATGCCTCCTGCTCCTGCGTCATGCTTCTTTGTCGTTCTTGAAGAATGCATCATAGCTGAGGAAGCTCAATTCCCTCGGGATCAGGCAGCCAGCATCTGACATCTTGCACATTTTTGGTCCGTAAGGATCCCTTGTGGTGCTTTAGACTCCTATACTATCCTTCATACTCCCGAAAGAAGACTTCTAAGTCTACTGCATGCCGGAACCTGTCTTGTGTTCAAGGTCTGAGTAGCTAAGGCAACATTTCTATGATCACCCTCATAAAATTATTTTGTTGCTACTTCATAACTGTAACTTTGCCACTATTATGAATCATAATGTAAATATACGATATGCAGGATATCTGATATGTGACCCCTGTGGGGGGGGGTCAGGACCCACCACATATTGCGAACCCCTGCTTTGAAGCACAGTCACGGCAGCTCGAGATTTTCCATTTAAAGCCATTGTGCACACTCTCCTGTCTGTCTGCGGGTGTAATAATCCCAATCTTCCTTGAGTAAAGGTTTCTCCTTCCAAAAGATTGAGGTGACAAGCAGATTCAAACACAGGAAATAGACAAATACATTCCAGAATCTCTTCATCGCGCATACCTGTTCCCACCACCTCCTTTCGGTCTCCACTCTCCCACAGCAGCGCATGAGTGAGCAAGGACTTACTAAAGAGAACATTGGCTTTGAGCTGACTCCCTTCAAGCCTGACAAGCACAGAGGCGTGGAGTTTTTGTTGTTAAATATGAGAAAAAGAAGCGGGGGGTGGGGGGTGGGTGGGGGGGTAGTGTCAAGTGGATGAGGCTTGCCAGGGAAGCTTCTAAATCTGTTCTGCTGTGAATTCAAACTGGGACACTGGGAACTTCACATCTTTGCCATGTTTTTTAGGCAATTAGTAATTAAAAGTGCATCAAAAAAAAAAAAAAAAGCCTTGAAGATTTGTGCTCAACTCCTATTTGGTTCCTCTGAACCCAGAGGCACTTGTGAAATGCAAAATTCTTTAATCACTCCAAATTGCCCAAGCACTAACCAGGCCAAGAGCATCAATTGCATCTAAAATAAGATGCAGGTGTTCTCAGAAATCTACATGCAGTCTGCTCTCTGCCCATTTTAAACTGCTCCTCACTTCACGCGCCCGTCGGAGAGGGAAGATTGAAGGAGGCGTCTCCCATCACAGCCTCAGCGGTGGAAAGACGTTGGCGATTCCAAAAGCAGCGGGGACTGCAGGCTGGGTGGGACTGGACAACGGGGAGTCCGTCCTCCTCCTCTGCGCTGGGTTAGCTTGTTCAACAAAGGGAGAGGAAGCTCAGGCAAGTCCCGGGAGCACCCTGACCACACTCGTGGGTAGAATTATCAGCCCCAGTCTTTCACCATCGATGGATCCATACTGTTTACCAAGGGACTATGGAGAGCCCCTCACCAGAGTACACTGCATTTTCCCACACCTTACTTTTGTCCTTTTCATGTTTTATTAATGGATAGAAGAAGGCACAGTCCCTCAGAACTGAGCCCAGCTGTCTGCACTATATTCTCTCTCTCTCTCTCTCTCTCTCTCTCTCTCTCTCTCTCTCTCTCTCTCTCTCTCTCTCTCTCTCTCTCTCTCTCTCTCTCTCTCTCTCTCTCTCTCTCTCCTGGCCCTCTAATCCCAGAAGGAAATAAGAAATTGACTCAACAGAGGTGTTCAACCAAACAGAATGAGAAAGAAGGAGCCCAGCCTGAGCCACCAACTCCCAGCCCGCCAGCCACAGACACCTCAGCCAAAGAACGCACCTGTTCCTCCACGGCAGCTCCTGTGGGTATTTGTTCTCCGGCATCATGGAAGCAGCAGCTAACTGAGACACAATACTAAACCCAAGCTTTAGTGAATTAAAAGTGTTCGACACACTGGGCACTATTTTAAGTGTTTTATATGTGGTAAAGTTATTTAATCTTCTTTTGTATTAGGTATTTCTTTATTTACATTTCAAATGTTATTCCCCCTTTCTTGTTTACCCCCCCCCAAAAAAGACCCTGTCCCATCCTCCCCTCCACCTGCTCACCAACCCACCCACTCCAACTTCCCTGTCCTGGCATTCCCCTACACTGGGGCATGGAGCCTTCTCAGGACCAAGGGCTTCTTCTCCCTTTATGTCCAACAATATGCATATGCAGTTGGAGTCATGGGTCCCTCCATGTGTACTCTTTGGTTGTTAGTTTAGTCCCAGGGAGCTCTGGGGGTACTGGTTAAGAATCAATATGATTCTGTAGCGTGATAGAGCAGACTCAAGTTAGATGTCTAATAAATTACAAAGCAAGAATTCGACCTTGGGTGGTATAGCTCCAGAGCCCCCCGCCCCTCCCAACCCTTCTGTTATAATACTATCTGTTAACTTAAATGAGAGCCTGCTTCAGATGTAGCAGCTCTGATCATCCATTTCTATTACATTTATGTACAAGATAATATATGAGCCATTTATAATACTGATAGGCAGAAACCATGTAACAAAGGAATCTACTGAAACACAAGCTTTGCTTGCTACTACTTATGTTAATATTTTAGATGCCTTAGGTATGTGTGAGTGCGCATGACAATGTGTAAGAAAAGCCCCAAAGCGGAAGTGACATGGAAGGTGTCTGGGATAGGTTTGAGATGAGAATAATTTAGGCAATAACAATATCAATAACGTTTAAATCTTTTAAAATGAGACTGTATTTGTATATGATCACTCAATTGCAATTAATATTTTCAGTTTTCTTCTTAACAAAATGTTCAATGAGAAACTCCAATGAGTTCTCTCTGAGCTTAATTCCCACTGTGTAGTAGCTGGGGAGTTTGGGTACATAGGGGTTTGACTCCTAATCTCACATTACAACGTCTATAGAATCCTCTCATGAGAGCTGATGATAGAGGAGAACCGAGCTAGTCCTCTGTAGGATGATTTCTGTAATCCTCGAAACAGCCAGCTTGCAACAGTTAGAAAGCAGACAGCAGAGCAACCTAGCAGGAGAAAACATCAGCTGAGCCTGAGCTGGTCTGGGTTACAACCCCTGCTTTCGTACGGTCCAGTCTCCATCGCCCCATGTATGGAATTTCGTTCGCCAGAGGGCTTATGCAGACTAATAGCTTGGCTATTACACAGAGGAGAAAAAGAGGCGTGTGCGGGAGATGTGGGGTGCCTGAGACCTCGCAAGAGCTGGAGATCCCAAGCCGGGATCCTAGCCTATTCCTGTTCACTGCATGTCTGATGAGGTCACCTTGATTTCTGAGGAAAAGCAGAACCAGAATGTATCCATCCTCTCTGTGGGAAGTTCTCATCCCATGCACCTGTAGAGCGTGCTTATGTAAGGGGGAAGCCTTTTAGCAGAACCTACTCCCAGAAGTGATATCAGAGAAGTGAGCTGCGCCTGTTAATTCTGCTGACTCGTGAGTCCTTTCCTTCTTTACCTTTCCTACAGACTCTCTGAGCTTTATGAATATGTTTCAGGAAAGGTGATTTGGGGTTTGAGAAAAAACATGTTCCCTTCTTGGGATCTCAGTCTAAAAGGATAACATGAGAGCTGTGTGCTCTTGCAATATAATCAAATGGGGGCAGACAAAAAACATCTAGTAATATGTAAAGGAGAATGGACCCCATTATACCACTCCTGGGCATACACCCAGAGGATTCCCCAGCATGTAATAAGGACACATGCTCCACTATGTTCATAGCAGCCAGAAGCTGGAGAGAACCCAGATGTCCCTCATTGGAGGAATGAATACAGAAAATGTGGTATATTTACACTATGGAATACTACTCAGCTATTAAAAACAATGAATTCATGAAATTCTTAGGCAAATGGGTGGAACTGGAAAATACCATCCTAAGTGAGGTATACCAATCACAAAAGAACACACATAGTATGCACTCACTGATAAGTGGATATTAGCCCAGAAGCTCGGAATAACCAAGACACAACTCACATATCAAAGGATGCTCAAGAAGAAGGAAGGAGTGGGCCCTGATCCTGGAAAGGCTCGATGCAGCAGTGCAGCAGTGTAGGGGAATACCAGGACAGGGAAACAGGAAGAGGTTGATTGGGGAACAGGAGGAGGGAAGAGGGCTTATGGGACTTTCAGGGAGGGGAGAACCAGGAAAGGAGACATCATTTGAAATATAAATAAAGAATACATCTAATAAAAATAATAAAAGAATATAGTTATGACTAAGTGAGGTTCAGCCCCAGGTAGAGGGCTGATTAACATTTGACCACGAGTCTGTATAATACATAACTTCCAAATATAAGAAAGAGCTGGCAGCAGATGTAGTTGAGTTTTAAAGCACTCTTCTTGACTTCTCCTCTCAGGACAAGAAGACCGAGGGAAAACAAACAAACAAAATGAATTCCTGAAATTCTTAGGCAAATGGGTGGAACTGGAAAATATCATCCTAAGTGAGGTAACCCAAAGTCCGTATTAGCAGGAGATGTAGAGAAGACATATGACAAATGTAAGAGCCTATTCACGTCAAAGCCTCTTAGAACACTGAAAATGGACTCTCCCTAAGCAAATCTTCCACAGACTTGGGGCTGGTGCCGCATTGCACGGTGAAACTCTAGACAGTTTTAGCAAAGATCAAGGATAAAGTATCTGATCATGCTGCATCTGCTCAACTGCTCATAGATGAAAAAACTAAAAAGCTTTAGATTGACAACCACCGTCATTCATCACTGACACAATAATCCTGAGCGCTCAGAAAATAAGATATGACTTTAAAAACAAAGGAGTTAAACTAATTGAATGAGTCAGCAAGGTTACATAATACAATAGAAATAGATAAATGAGTGCACTTTATATAATAAATAATTTACATATAAAACAAGCCCGACACCCCATGGAAGTCCACGACCTGCGCTGCTGCTGACTGTTGCAAGCAACAAGGAAGATTTCTTTGTAGAGATCTCAGTGACTGCTCACTCGAGGTTCAGAATGAGAGACAGGGAAGGCTTCTGTGACAACCCCCAACCCTCAAAAGAGAAAAAAAAAAGAAACAGTCTAGACAGGAAGCCATGGAAGAGAACTCTTAAAATTTGTGATAGAGATGCTGAAGTGTGGATCTTCACAGTGGATGGCTTCTGGCAGGCATGGGGAGGGAAAGGAACCGTTTATGTTTAAGGGGCTAGCCACTGAGAGTTTGACCATGCTCGCAGAAGTATGTGGGCAACACAAATTAGACTTGGTATTCTCTCTCTCTCTCTCTCTCTCTCTCTCTCTCTCTCTCTCTCTCTCTCTCTCTTAGTACCGAGACCTGTGATGTCATATAGCACAGTGCGACTATAGGCCTGTTACCAAGGCAATGGCCGCCATATACCCAGAATTCAATGAGCCTACCTTTAGCTGTGATTTAAGTCATCATCTGTATATAACTGGGTAGTGTTTCTCCTCTCTCTTTCTTTTCTGTCCTCCTTCCCGCCCGCTGCACCTTTACCCCATCTTAAATAAAGCCCCACGTGGAACTGTTTGGTCTGGTGTGACCCCTCATTGGGGCCCGCATCTCTGCCGCATCCCTGTGGCCTGCATGGCGGGCAAACAGGTGACCTGCATGGCGTGCAGGCAGACGAACCACGTAGAAAAACCAACACTCTCTCTCTCCTTCCTCCCTCCCTCCCTCCCTCCTTCCCTCCCTCCCTTCCTTCCTTCCTTCCTCCTCCTCCTCCTCCTCCTCCTCCTCCTCCTCCTCCTCCTCCTCCTCCTTCTCCTCCTCCTCCACCACCTCCCCTTTGTTTTGAGGGAGGTCACAAGGATGGGGTGGACCTGGAAGGACTGGGAAGGGAATGAGATTAGGATCATTATGCATATTTTCCAAATAATCAATAAAAATACTATTTTAAAACATTAAAAAAAAAACTTAAGGCAGCATAAAATAAAATGCTTAGGAATAAATTTAGTAAAAACATATAACCCATATAGTGAAAACTCTAAAAAATAATTGTCAAGAACAAATTTAACCACTTGTATGTGTGTGTGTGTGTGTGTGTGTCTGTCTGTCTGTCTGTCTGTGAGGAGGTATGATATTCACGTGTTGAGTGCCCCCATCTATCATTTTCTGCATATTTAAAACAATGTGTTTTAGAATGGTTTACTTTTCTTTATGTGCATGAGTGCTTTGCCTGAACAGATTGTTGTGAGCCACCATGTGGATGTTGGCAACCAAACAGGGGTCCTCTGGAAGAGCCGCCAGTGCTCTTAACCACTGAGCCATCTCCCCAGCCCTGTTCTCCAGATATCTTATAATGTTTGCCACTACAGATTTCTCAGGTTAAGCTAGATAATTACCCTGTCACTTTCCACTAATTTGTCAGAGCAACATCAATCAAAATGCCAGTTTAATTTTCTAAAGAAATTGTTCAGCCAGACGGTGGAGCATGCCTGTAATCCCAGCACTTGGGAGGCAGAGGCAGACAGATTTCTGGGTTCCAGGCCAGCCTGGCCTAGACAGTGAGTTCCAGGACAGCCAGGGCTATTCAGAGAAACCCTGTCCCCCCCCCCAAAAAAAAAAAAAAAAAAAAAAAACAAAAAACAAAAAACAAAAAACAAACAAAAAAAACAAAAAAAAACAAAAAACAAAAAACAAAAAAAACAACAATGACAAAATAAACAAACAAAGCAAAAGAAAGAAAGAAAGAAAAGAAAAGATAAAAAGAAAAGAAAAGAAAAGAAAAGAAAAGAAAAGAAAAGAAAAGAAAAGAAAAGAAAAGAAAAGAAAGGAAAAAAAAGCAAAAAAAATGTTCTCCGGAATGTACAATTTCTTGAAAAACTCACATGGAGTCAAAGAGTCAAAATAACCCTGAAGAAAAATTGATAGGCTTAGATTATATAAATTTAAGATTTATCCTGAAATTATAATAATAGTTTTTAAAGGGTGATAGTGGTGTAAAAGATAGGAAAATGGACAAATTGTAGCCGGTAGAGTCCAGGGAGTCTAGAATTAAAATCGCACAAAGTACTTTAAACTGATTCTCTCTACAAAGGAGCCACAGAAATTCAAGAGGAAAAAAAAAACCGTTTAAAACATTTAAATAAGTAGGGCAGGGGTGGAGGAGGTGGCTCTGTGGCAGGGCACTTACCTACCCTGCAGGAGACCCGAGTTTTCAAGTCTGAGTGCTACAGTTAGGGGATGCCAGCTGAGAGGCGAGGGGGACAGGATGAGGGAAGGATTGTGGGAGAGAGTGACCTGGAGCCTCATGCAGTGAGCACGATATAAAGTGAAAAAGTTAAAAATGTCATACTAAGTGAGGTGACCCAGTCTCAAAAGAATACCCATGGTATACAGTCACTGATAAGTGGATATTAGCCTAGAAGCTTGGAACACCAAAGACACAAATCACATATCAAGTGATGTCCCACAAGAAGAAAGGAGTGGACACTGGTGCTAGAATGGACCAAAACATCATTGTGGGAGAGTACAAGAACAGTAAAGTGGGAGGGGGTGGATGCGGGAGCAGGGGGAGGGAAAAGGACATGTGGGACCTTTGGGGGTGGGGAACCAGAAAAAGGGAAATGAATTGTAAATATAGAATATATACAATAAAAAAAAATCAAAAAAAAAGAAAAAAGAAAAAAAAATGAAATGTAAAAAAATAAAATAACCAAGAAAAAAGAAAAAAAAAATAATAATAATTAAATTTAAAAAAGTCCAATTGTCACTGAAACAATTCAACATCTGTGTATTTATGTTTTTTTAAATCCCAAATCCTATCTCATTCTATAAATAAAAATGAATTTGACATGGATCATAGGCTTAAGTAAAAGCTAGGATTCTAAACCATCTATCAGAAAACAGAAGGTGATGTGTGTGTGTTTTTTAATGTGTGTATCCAACTTTATTTAAAATAGGGAAGGCATGAATCAGCAAAAGTCAGCAGGTTACAAACATCTGTCTTGGAGTAGGGCAGGAAGGAACAGGTCTTTGAGCATCTCTGGGCTTTGACATTCTCCTTGATCTATCCAGTCAATAATTTCTACTGTCTTTTTTATTCCAATATGAAATAGAAATATCTATATAACCATAGTACCAGTAATAACCGCAAACAAGCACAAGCTTTTCCTAGCCACCTAAGGAAATAAAACAATACTGGTAACTAGGAAGTCCTTTTTGCTACCTAGTAGCAAATTTATATTTTCACTATAAGCTTCAGAAGGGGATGCTTTGTGACTCATAGAAAGACAATGATTTCTTAGGATAGGATTAATTTTCAATAGATATTTAAATATTTAACTTTAACCAGGATTTATTTTTTTCCTTTTAGAGGCATGTTAGGAAATAAAAAGGCAAGCTATACAACACAATATTGAAATATTAATTTGAATAAAATCTATGACCACTGGACTTGTTGAAAATTATTTTTAAAATTTTGACAATATCAAATGTTGTCATGGATACAGAACAAATGGAGAGCTCATTCACTCCACCAGGAACGCAAATGATATAACCACTTTGGAAGACTGTATGAACTTTCTTAGAAAGCTAGACATACATATACTACTTGACCTAGCAATTTCATGTTTATGTCTTGGCATAAGAGAATCAAATACATCTATTTGGTAAATTACTTATATAAGACTGTTTCTCATAGCTGAAAAGAGGTAAAGCGAGAATGTCCAAAACAGAGGAAGAAATGAAAAATATTCTATAATCAAATGATGAACTATTAGGATAAACTACAGATACCCAAGACAAACCAGAAACATCTTTATGACATCGTGACATCGTGTTGAGAAGGGAAGTAGCTAGGCAAAAGAATACACACACACACACACACACACACACACACACACACACACGTGTGCGCGTGTTTTTTTTGTGTATACACACACACACACACACCCATATACGTATGTATATATGTCTGGACTCTGAATGTGCACTACTTTCTTAGAAAGGACGAGCTTGGAAGTGGGGAAGGACACTAAGGACTTTCTGGTATGTGAATCTAATCTATACATTATTTTTCCTAAGTATATGTAAGTATGAAAAGAATATGCATCAGCTATCACATCTGTCCTCAGGAAGTAAATCTTACATATAAATTTACTACAAATTTTTAAAAACGGGTAAGGGGAAGGCAGGAAAGGGAGCACACACCTACAATCCCAGCACTTGGAAGGTAGAGGCAGCAGGGACCAGGGATGTAAGACTGTCCCCAGCAATCTAACAAGTTGAGGTCAGGCTAGGCTACATGAGATTTCTGTCAGAGAAAAAAAACATGAATAATTTTTAAATGAATAGAATACCGTTTCACCAAATCTGACTGAAGAAAGCTGATATTCTCTGCTTCAGGGTACAGGGCGCACCTTTGCAAGACGAGCCTGTGTAAAACCTGTACTTTCTCAGTCTATTGCTGCAATGTAATCAGTGTCGTTATTGACAGATGTTTTGATTTTTCCCATTCATTCTCTCCTCTTTGTCTCTCCCCACTCTTTTCTCTCCTTGTCTCCATCTTTCTCCTTATTCTACTGTGAATGCACCACAGAAAATTACAAAAACTTTCATCAGAGAATTCATTTTCATATAATCCAATAATTAAAACCATGTGTGGCCAATTGCATAACACAGAACCAAATACCCGCCTATCAAACCTCTCTCCACTGCAAACACAAGCCAACTGAGGGTGCTCTTACAGTGCCTTCAAATGGAAGTCTAACGAAAGGAATGCATGAATCAATTTAAGAGAAGAAATGAATGAATGACTCAATTCAAGAGAAAGGACCAATTTTTTACCTTTCATTAGTGTGATCTTATGAGCCGTTTTCTGAGTTTGATTTTTCAGGATTTAAGAAAGCAGGGAGTAGGCTTGATCCTAACTGATGCATATTGAAGTTATTGGACTTTTCTATCCTGGACCACAAGACACACTGTCATCTACAGCCAGACAATGATAATGACTGGCAAGCTCCAGATGGACAAAGGCTGTCCTATGATGGGGAATGTGGGTTTGGTCAACACATGTCCCTCACCAAGGAAGCAGCAATGGCGTTGGGACATTGAGGACAGATGTATAATGTTGCCTGGCCTCAGTTTTGGGGCACAATTGTCAATAATTTCCCCTTCATTCACAGCATTCTGATTACCAAGGGGTCTCAATCAGCTTTCAGAAAGGTTGATCCAGATGGTGATGCACAACTTGGTATGATGGTGCACAACTTTAATCCCAGTACTTGGGAGGTAGAGGCAGGTGGATCTCTCTGGGAGTTTGAGGACAACCGGGTCTACAAAGTGGGTTCTGGGGCAGCTTGGGCTGCTAAACAGAGAAATTCTGTCTCTGGATAAAGCAAAGCAAAACAAAAGAAACAACAAACAAAAAAAAAAGCACAAAACAAAACAGCAAAAAAGGTGGTTCCTTTTGGAAAGGGTCCGTTCCACCCCTGTGCCTCTGTCCTCTGTGGCACAACTTGGTTTTTTAAAAATCATCATCGCCATTGTGAATCTTGAATCCATTATTTATACAGGCAGCTAAGTCACAGAGTTCTTAGTTTCTGGTTCAGCTGAGTTCTCATTTGTCTTTTTAATTGTGCCTCGAGGTTGCAGTGTGAGCATGCCCGGGGAGAGGGGTGCCATGTGTAAGTGTATTAGGAAATCCAATCATTTCATCTTGAAGGATTTCTTTGGGCCTTCATTTACAAAGAACTCCACTCGCAGCCTTGACTTAGCTAAGCCCATAATTCCTTATCTGGCTCTATCCCCCATCACTGTTACTGCCACCAAACCCAAGCCTTTCTAATAAACAGATATTGAGTTCATAGAAATAATTTTTTCTGTTTCTTCCTGCACTCAATTTCGTATATCTGCCTTTCTGAGCACTCCACCCCCAGATGAATAGCCATGAAAACACTGACTCTATTTGTGATGAAGCTAATGGGTCATTTGCTTGGAGACATTGTGCTGTGTGCTGGAATACTGTGCTCTCTTCCCACACAGGCCAGGAGCTTTTGAATCCTGTGTCTGCCAGGGCTAAAAGGAAAATAACCAACCACGCAGCTTGGTCTGTAAAGTCCATTCAAGGCATCACACATTTTCAGAGCACTCACTGCCAAGAACCTGGAGGAAACACAGTTCCCATCGTGTGGTTTCCACACAGTCATTTCTTTCATAATGAGCGTATATTCACTTTATTCAAATTTCTAAGTTCTTTTTAAGAACAACAACAATAATGTTTCAAAACATCTGTGAATGAGCCGGGAAACCAAGACACCAAAGTTCTCATTCTATACGTACGTGTACAGGACCTGATGGATCTCTGCTTTGCCTAGTAGGTAGGATAATTCTGTACTAGAGTAGGAAATGAAGAGAAGAAAATACACAACAATAAAAAACCTGGGCAATATAAAGTAAAACTTACAAAAAAAATAACAAGAAAATGATGCTTGGGAAACCTGTCCATGAAGAGACTTTCTATAAACCTGATTTTTGGAACAAACATGCTTTGGAACCAGTGAGAAGACTCAGCAAGTTAGGTCACTTGTCGCCTTGAGTGATGATTTAAGATTAATCCCAGACACCCAGGAATGGAAGGAGAGAACTGACACCTATAGGTGGCCTTCTGACCGCCACATACGTGCTGCAGCTTGTACGCACACTCAGATGCAAAAATAAACACAGATAAGTAGGTAGAGAGACAGACAGAGAGAGGGGGGGGGATAGATGGATAGATAGATGATAGATAGATAGATAGATAGATAGATAGATAGATAGATAGAAATAGAAAGATAGATGATAGGAAGATGATAGGTAGGTAGGTAGGTAGGTAGATAATAGATAGATAGATGATAGATAGATAGATAGATAGATAGATAGATAGATAGATGTATAGATGTGGTGGTTTGAATGAAAATGGCCCTAATAGGTTCATAATGAGTGACTTATTGTTAGAAGGTGTAGCCTTGTTGGAGTGGGTGTGGCCTTGCTGGAGAAAGTGTGTCACTAGGGGTGAGCTTTGAGGTTTCAGAAGCACAAATGCAGCCACAGTGTCTCTCTCTCTCTCTTCCTGTTGCCTGCCAATCGGGATGTAGAATTCTCAGCATCCTCTCCAGCACCAAATCCTCCTGCATGCCACCATGCTTCCCGCCATGATGATAATGCACTGAACCTCTGAACTGAAAGCCAGCCCCAGTTAAATGTTTGCCTTTATAAGAGTTGCTGTGGTCATGGAGTCTCTTCACAGCAATAACACCCTAAGTCAATAGCTATAATAAAAGCAAATGTTTGCAAACGCACAAGATAGCTGTTACTGTCTCCATTTTACACATGAACAAGGTTAAACAGTGAAAACTCACTCACTGCCACAAACCTGGCATTACTGGGAAGCCTCAGACTTGAATCCATCCTGGTTGAAAAGCCCCTGTTTTTCTCCATGACCATCTATTATTGCATTCATTCAGTGGAGTGCGGGTTTTGTTCATTATTTCTGTTTCCAGTATGGTATTTCACACACGAGTATCTGCTTCCCCTGTTGTATACCAAGTGTACCATCCACGTGAATCACGTGTCAACTCTCTGCCTCATGAAGAGAAGAAAAAGAACAAAGATAAAAAGTCACACGTTCCTTCTGATAGTATCTAAACAAAAACTCATGGAAGCATACCTTGTGCTAACCCCAGTTACAGATTCTAAGGTCTCAAGACAGCCCAGAGAGAACTTGACCTGCAAGCTAACAGGCTCCGCATGGTTTTAGTTTTAGAACTCCTCATTCGTGGAGTTCTGCAAACAAGTCAGTGCAGTGCAAGAGTTGGTAACTATCTGTCTAAACTTTAGGGCGCTGGGAACGAGCAATAGGCTGGAGCCCAGAAGATTTGATTAACTTGGCTGTAGGAACACATTTTCTTACATTTACCCTGAGTCTAATGACTTCATTTTATAAAATGGCTTGGGTATCTAGATATAAGGCTTTGGCATCCTATAGTTCCGTTGAATTGCTGTTAGCCTCAGGACCAAATAAATATTCTTTCTGGTTCCCACTATCTGCGGAAGATCAGCCAAAGGAACACTCTGAGGACTAGTGAGGGAAACCCTGTGGTGGTCTCCCATCCCCCGTCCCAAGGCCTTCTACTGCTCAACCAATTAGACTCCTGGGCTAATTATGTTGTGGCTTCCACTGACAAATTGAATCCCACCCTCGTTTCTCCTAACAGCACAGCAATTTCCAGCAGGTGTTAGGTGGTTAAAAAAATTAAAACAGAAAAAAAGATTACCAGATGTAGGCCATATAAATACTACCACACAGGTGCTGGGAGGGGGTAAGTTCCCCTAATTATGCAAATATGTCTCTTTTTCTTGACAACTCAACTTTTCTAAACAGCTAAACGCATTTCTTTGGGGATGTCTTATTAAATTTAAATGTTCAATGTTCTGTGTTTCTGTGCCTTCAAACTCTTCAAGTCAAGAAAATTAAATGTTTCGCCATGATTATTTGCTTTTAGACAACATAAGGTGTTTAACAATATAATTATTTCAGATGTGAATCTGTGTATCCCAATTCAACTTCACGTTCTTCTCCCATCTCGCCTCTCTCCCGTCCTGCCCTGTCACCAGGTCCACTAAAGCAAAGGTAGTTGGGTTTCTTTTTCCTATTACTTTCCTTTATGAATGTGTATGTCTGTGACTATCTGCAAGGCACATGTGTGCAGATCGCCATGGAGGCCAGAAGACTATACCAGATCCCCTGGAGCTGGAGTTGCAAGCAGTTGTGAGCTGCTGAACGTGGGTGATGGGAACTGAACTTGGGTCCTCTGGAAGGGTAATAAGTGTTCTTATGCACTAGCCATCACCCCAGCCTAGCTAGTTGAGTTTCTATTTATGTATATTTGATTTTTTTCTGATGGAATTACTGCTAAAAAAAAAAAAAAAAAGATAGCTCAAGGAAGAGATAACAGAACTAAGGGAACACAGACTCTACACAAAGCTTGGATCAGAGAGATATGTTCACAAAGAGGCAGTGTGTGCCAACACCTAAGTGGGATGCTTAGTCCTTGGCTTGTTATACAGAGTCTCTTTTTCTCATGAACCTAGAGGCATCCTCAGGAGCTGTCACAGCATACTAAAAGTTATACTGCAGGTTCTCTTTTGGATCACAACATTCAGAAACCATCACTGTCAAACTGTTCCCAAAGCAATGGCAGTATAAAGACCATGAGCTCCCCTACACCATCATTTAAGGGTCACTGTTATGACTGTAAGTTTTGTTTAGGACTTGCGACAGTAAGGCAATAGGGTCTCATCATACAGGCCACCAGAATTGGCTTGAGATCAAGCCATTTGTCATCCATAAACTCCCCACCAAGGAATGCAAATAACCTCCATTCCTTAGGAAGCCATTGTCAACCACAGTGGCACATTTACTTCACTTAGAAAGTTTCCTGTGAATAGATTCAACTGGAATTAACCTACCCAAGTCAGAGGCACTTAGGGATGAACAAACATGTTGTTGTTGTGGGGTTTTTTGTTTGTTTTTGTTTTGTTTTGTTTTGTTTTGTTTTGATGTTCTCTAAGTGATTGCGCTGTGTAGCTCAAACTGAAAAGGATGAGTACTGGGAGGACTCTGACAGTAAGGTGCTTACCACATGTGGTGGTTTGAATTAAAATGGCTCCCACAGGTCCATAGGGAACTGCACTAGTGGGAGGTGTGGCTTTGTTGGAGTGGATGTGGTTTTGTTGCAGAAACTGTATCGCTGGGGGCAGGCTTTAAGGTCTCAGAGGCTTAAGCCAGGCCTACCTTGACCTTCTTTCCCTGCTGCCCTCAGATCCAGATGGAGAGCCCTCAGTTACCTCTCCAGAGCCATGTCTGCCTGCCTGCCACCATGCTTCCTGCCATGGTGATGATGGACTAAAACTCTGAACTGTAAACTAGCCCTAACTAAAAATTTTCCTTTATAAGAGTGTGTTCATGGTGTCTTTTCACAGAAGAAACCCTAACTAAGATGCCATATAAGCATGCCAACCTGAGTTCAAACCCCCAACAATGTGTACACAACAAAGCTGTGCGTGATGTTTGCATCTGTAATCCCAGTGTTATGGAGGCACACACACAGAGAGCATACAGAGAGGGTGGGAGGGAAGGAGGGAAGGAAAGGGAGAGGGTAAGAGGGAGGGATAGAGGGAGAGAAAGAGGAGAGAGAGAGAGAGAGAGAGAGAGAGAGAGAGAGAGAGAGAGAGAGAGAGAGAGACCCTAACAGCAGTCAGGGCACAGCTCCTGCTAATAAAATTAGAATCTTTCAGGGCAGAAGTCTCACATCAGCATCTTAAGGGTCTCTCAGTAATTTGAATGTTTATCCAAGACCGAGAAACAATATTATCCAGAAGATCCCATTAATCATCACTGATGCAGATTGACAAGGGTACCTGAATTCAGCCCAAGAGTCTGCTGTTGCCTCAACTTTTCTATTTCTCAAGAATCAAATTCTGGAAGGGACTGTCTATTGGGAAAAAATTGCCGAGGGAGACACTGCCCGGCATAAAGAGATTACAATGTTGCCAGAAATGAATTAGCATGAATAATGCGTAGGTTAAAGCAGGCCAAGGCAAATCCATCCACAGAAGGACTCCACCAAGCTGCACTTTCTCATTCCGTCACAATGTCCCCATTCCATCTTTTCTCCCAATCTCAAGTCGACATCTAATTTCTACCTGGCTTCTCTGTGCACAGAGTCATATTTCAACCCAGCAAGGCACCTGCATCTTTATCTATTCACCACGAGTTAGCCTTTGAGTATCTACAAAGCCACGTTGGTACACCACACAACAAAGCATTAGCAGTGATGCCTCAGGAGTTACCCCTGGGTGAGAATGATGATCACAAGAGGGCCCATCCATCAGGGCCTGCCGTGCCTAAGGCCGTGAATATACAAAAGCTACCATATCACTAACTTACAATAAAGGATTGGAAGTAGTTCAGACACTAAGCGAGGATTACTGTTCTATAGAACCCAAGGGAAGGAGAAAGAAGACGCCAACAGCCTTGTATCTGACTTGAGTGTAGTTTTATTATTCTTATGAAACACGTAAAAGAGATGTTGGGAAATGGGATGGGAAATAGTCTAGGTAGTTCACGCATCTCAAATAACTTCTGTGTAGTTAGACTGGCTATTCTGAAGCTGTGAGACTTTACATTATATCTTACATTTTAATTATGAAATATAGTTTTATGTACTTAATCACTACCAAAATTAAAAAAAATCCACAAGATTAGGAATACAAAAACAATTATCTTTATATCCCCTTCCTAACTTATGTCTTCTATAACTATATATATATATAACTATAGACATTATAACTATATGTCTTACAGACATATAACTTATGTTTTATGTCTATAACTAATGCTTCTTTATCCCTTGGTACACAGCTTTTCCTGTTCTCTTTTCTACATAGTACACTGTTTCCACATGCAGATACGCTTATGGATTTCAATCTTGACTACAATACAAACATATTTGCATTTGCCTCTATTATATACAAAATTGTAGTTTGACTCTGTAAAGCTCCTCCAGGTCCACGTGTCAAATGTTTGCTCCCTAGCTGATTGTGGCATTTCGAAAGGTACTGAGAACATTTTGAGGTGGAGCCTACCATCTGAGACCAGACCAGCTGCCCAGAAGAAACAAAAACCAGCTGAGATGCCTGACTATGGCCCAGGTTCCCAACTTTGTGGCTGTCACCCATGCAGGGGTGGGCTTAGGCGATGCAGCTGCCTTTGAGTCATTTCTGCTCCTGTGAGTAACCACTCACCCATACTCCTGAAAGGAACCCCAGTAGAACTCATAGTTCAGCAAGTTGGCCTTTGGTGGTACCTGTATTTGGTCTGTTGAGGGCTCCTTGTTTGGGCTGAGCAGATGAGTGTGTGTGTGTGTGTGTGTGTGTGTGTGTGTGTGTGTGTGTGTGTGTGTTGTGTCGCCTCATGAAAAGTTCTGTCATACAACATAATGATCCTAAGTCCTTGAATGAAGGACACTCTAGAAAAGGGAATGATCTTGGGTAGTAAGGCTTTTTGAAGCTAAGATCACTGAAACACAGAGAGCTAGGATCACTTGATAGCCTTAACATTATGGCAACAACCCATTCCTTTCCCCGAATCAGGTGACTCAGTCCAGCATCCAACTCAGAGGCTGGGTTCACTTTGCTTTGACCTAAGGATCACAATTAGCAGAAAGTGACACTCCCTCATAACACTGGTGAACTCATGAGATGCCTGTTTCTTTTAACAAGAATCCTGGAAATTCAGGATTCTTTTGTTTAATGTCTGAACTCAAGGCCTGGGGCCTCCCTGTTCTGTGTTTCACTCTCACAGTTGACTAATGGTTATGGAAACCTTACTCACTGAATCTAGATGCTAGGGAGCCTGAATAGCAAAAGACAATAACAACAACAACAACAACAACAACAACGATGATGACAATGACAAAACACAATGGCATCCATAGGAAGCCAAACTTTTCCAGAAGCCCCCAGACTTTACAGATGGGAACACTATCTCATGGCAAAGGCCCCAGATACAAGGAAGGCTGGAAGCTGTGATTCATACAACTGGGCCAACTGCCTCTCCCTGTAATGTCCCCAAGGCAGACTCTTGTCTGTGAAAAGAAAGAAGAGCACATGTAACATAGGAAGCAGGAATCTCTGCCATATAAGTTCAGATTGAGGAATCCAGGTGGAAAGAAAACCAAGAAACAGGTATTAAAAAAAAAAAAAACTTAGATAATATGGAGACCTGGGCAGTGCACAAAGTAATTGTTTTGTAAAGTGACTCTTTCCCATATAGCAGAACAAAGTTATATAAATGACTAAGGCCTGTTAGAAGAGACAGAGAAAGGAGAGTATTGTACAGCTTCACACAGTGGAAACAGATTGCAGGGACAAAGAATCCAAGTGAGCTCAAATTAAAGAGGCAAAGAAGTAACTAATGAAGAAAAGGGCAAAACAGGAATGAGATGCCACCTAGCATCAAAATAAAACTCACAGAGAATGCAAGGTGCAAGGACATCAGCAACCAGTACGCCTGTCTCCTTAGAACTTCCAGCCAGGAGTCAAAAAAGACAGCTGCTGGCGCTGGGAGTGCTCAGAGCTGGCCGCCAATGCTCATAAAAGAAGTTAAAGGTCACGTTCTGAAGATAGAAATAGGCTTCCTTGATGTGAGGACGGAGCTGCAAAGAGAGCCGTGATACTGAAGAGGAAGCGGGTCCCTCCCACCTCCACCACCTCCCTGGCACAGCTGTTACAAGAGCAGGTACCATAAAAGATAAAATCATCAGGAGCTGATCCACTAAGAGTCCCCAAAGTCGGAATGCTGCAGCAACGAAGAGCAAGCAAAGCGTTCAAGAGATCCCAAGGGTAGAGTGAAGGTAGAGTTACTGGGCAGAAGAATGGTCGGGGTTACTTCCATATCTAGGAAAGAACGGATACGTAGAAATATTGGAGAGCCATTATGAATTTGCACCAGAGGCATCAGAGAATGGTGGTAGTTAGGACCACTTACACATGTCGGTGTAGCCCTCTACGCAAATGGTGGCTCTGTCCATTCTTGGAAAGTTCCAGCAACTTCTCTACCACAAACTTCCTTTGAAAGTTCAAAAAAATCTATCCCCTCATATTATAATTGATTTCTATTTGAGGGAGGTGAGGCCTCTGCGGTGGACCCGATACCGACTGTCCTGGCAGGGATCCTGAATTTAATTCTGGCTTTGCCACTCACCAGCTCCAAGACTTCCGAAAAATAGCATTCTTTCGCCAGACCTCATTTCCTCATCTGCTCAATGAGGAGCTAGACCATCTGTCCCTTGGCTCTCCCGTCCTCTATGTAAATGGATGATGAGGAATGTGTTTTCCTTCTAATAATACTTCATGGAATATATCTCAACAGTAGTTCTCAAGAACAAAACATTACCTAATAATTGCCCTTTGACAAGCAGGCAATCCCTATTCCTTTATTCTTTACTTTTTTCCTAAATCCCTACAGATAAAAATACTACTGATAATACTTTAGTAATAAAATCTGCCAAGAAATGACTTAAGTGAGCAAAGTACATTCTCAAAAAGCATCTCTCTTGGAGCCTGGTCCCCAGTACGTACCCTTCTTGTCTTCAGAAAAGTCGTTCCTCTGGTGATTTGAATGAGTATGGACCCCACAAACTCACATATTTGAATGTTGGGCCCATAGAAAGTGGCACTATTAAGACCTGTGGCCTTGCTAGAGTAGGTGTGGCCTTGTTGGAGGAAATGAGTCACTGTGGGAGTGGACTCTATGGTCTCCTATGTCCTTTATAAGAGTTGCCTTGGTCATGGTGTCTCTTCACAGCAATAAAGCACACACTAAGACAATTCCTAATTTCCATCTTGCCTCATGTCTATGTGAGAACAGGTATTCTATTCCACCTTCACTCTGCAAGTAGGTGTGCCACCAACCAAGTCCTGGCAGAAAGCAGTGTCCTTAAAGGGAATCAACCACACACTTCTTTCTTCCTCCTCATTCTTGCTATCTGAAATGGTGGGAAGTTAGGTGGGACTATAAACCCTCAAGGCTGTCCCCAAGACTCACTTCCCCCAGTGAGACTCCACCCTCTAATGGTTTCAGAACTTCCAGAAACAGCACCATTAGCTGGAGAGCAAGTGTTCACCCTGTGAGCCTACGGGGGCTATTTTATGCTAAACGCACAGCCTAGTCTAAATAAAGCCTAACATATTATTGATTTCATATCACATAATAGTTTTTCTGGAAACTTCTATGGTATTAGCATTTGGATACAGGATAGTTTCAATACCTATGACCAATATATCCCCCAATTCTCTATAAATAAATAAAATCAAGTGTGTGTGAAGTGAAAGACAATCTTTTAATATGGGACTGGAACATCTCAAGAGCAGCTTCGGATGCTTCCACATAGACCAATATTCCTAGGAGGAATTCAGAAGACGACCATCTCTCTAGATGTTGAGATGATGGATACCAGTTCTCCAAAGGGCTCTTGTCCTCCACAAAGTGTCTGAAGACTAGGAGGATAGGGGGACACAGCCTCAAAATAATAATTGACAAAAAAACACCCCATACATATGATAGGTGCATTTTAGAAGCTATTGTGATATAAACCAAAGATTCAAAAAGAATTTAGATAGTAGAAAAACAGAGTATTTCTTCTTCCATTCCCTTGACTTCTCCTTTCCAGTGCCAGTCTTGAAAAGGACATCTGGATTGGATATATTTTATAATTTCCACAAAGTGTATAGTGAGACTAGGGTTGTTTCTCATTGTGTTGAGTGAGTCCACAACTACCACACTGTTAGTAGGCCTTGCAGTTCTGTGTTCTGAAGCTCATAGCAGCTGAACAGAGACTATTATTCCAGAAATGGGTTATATTAGAACTATTAATTTTTTTGTCATTTTAAGATAAAATCCTTCCATATTTCTCACAATAATGATATTCTCCTCTAAGAAGAAGATGAATGTCACTGATAATTCTCAAAATAGCTGGGACAGCCCATTCAAAATGAACAGTAGAGGCAGCAGGAGCCCATTAGTTAACTGAGCTTTTCATAATGTACGGAAAACTGCCGGCCATGTATCCTCTACTTCTGCATATTTTATAGTAATGGAATATTTTTAGACAAAAGCATAAATAAAAGATGTTCCTGGGTGTTTGAACAGTACATTGTATATACTGTATTTTATTATGCCTTACTTTATCCTTTCATAGTACCATCATAACTTCATAGATGATTATAGTTGCATCTTGAGGGGAGAAGGAAAAGATGGTTCCAAAACGCATAAGAAGTGATTTGACTTTTTAAATTACTCACACATACTTCTATTCCTATTTCCTAAAAGCAGAAGTGGCCTAGGCAATGTTTGACACCAGAAGTACCATGAAAGCTAAACACATGTGTGTCTTTCTCTCATGCTGCTGGTATATTGAAAGAGACAATAAGAAGCAATTAAGAAGCAAGCCATAAAGTTGTGTCATGTCCTGTGATGGGAAGGATGTAAAGGAACACCACAGTCTCTCAGTCTTGGTCGGTGGGACGGGAGAACAGAGTGTGAAGGGAAGGCTTTGGGCGGTTTCTCAAGGAAATGAAAGTTGAGTTATAACCTATCCACACCAAGCAGGAGATGTTCTGATGGGTGTGGGAAGAGGAAAAGAAGATGGACAACTTTACACAAGTGCCCTAGTGAGGTTCTGTCAAAATACCATCTCAGGCAGGTCCCACCTGGCTGGCCATCTTACCCACAAAGGAACAAGCCACCACCACTTACAGTGACCTGTTTAGGCATTCCTGCAGTCTACGCTCTCTGAGCACTTGCTTTGTGCTATCTGTGTTCTAGAACTGTCAAGCTCAAGTATGAAGAAGACACAGTAGTGACACTCATGGAGTGGCCAGTCTTAGGAACAAAGGCAGTCCTGACCTCCATCCAGAATAACAAAGCATAAATGGTACACAGTGTGACCAATGAACAACAGGCAAGAATAATTCGGTGAGGAAAGGACAAAGCAGTAATAAATGGGGATAGAGGGATGATCAAAGGGATTCTGGCAAAGAGAAGACTGAGAGATTCACCGCCAGGCACTGCAAGCTTTCTTCTCTTTAGAGCCAGCCAGCTTAACTTCATTAGCTTTGTGGGGAATGCATTGTTCTCACAACAAGCTCCTTTTAGATGTTCTGAGCAAGGATGCTAATTAATGATGGCGCTCCCAGAAGGTTTCTATTTAGGAGTCACTTGACTCCAAGTAGGAGACATCACATGAAGCCATGCTCGAGGAGCATGGGGGGCCATTTGTTCAGTGCCCTCTGCGAAGAGGTCCTTCTGCTATTTAGTGAAGAAGCAGTGGAGACAGTCAATAGATTGTCATACTAATTAGTATGCAGCTTCAGTGGTCTGTGGTGAACGTTCAAAAATCTAGAGTGGGGAAGGGCAGAAAGAATATGATAAATTTTAAAAAGTGGATGACACAGTGTTTAAATACAAAGCAATTCCTCATTTAGGAAGAACGAGGGAGAAAGAGGCTGCACCATCTCATTATTTGTAACTGTTCTTCAGGTGGTAGCACCTGTCATATACATTCTATTGCCATGATCTGCACTGAGAATACCCCCCCAAACAAGTTCAAATTTGGGATGTTGGTTCCTTAGCTAGAGACGCTGACCTGGATGGAGGAAGTAGGTCACTAAGGGAGGACCTGTGGCTGTCTATAAAGTCTCTAGTTCTTACTGTGCCCAGGACTTTTCTATGACCTGATTTGCTGTGCTAAGATGGGAACAGCGTTTCAGGTACATGGTTTTACTGCTGTGAACTGAGCTTCTCTGCTATATTTTCCCCACCATGAAGGACTGAGCCCTCTGAACCCATGATGCATAATAAACCCTTCCTCTTACATTATATAGTTACATACTTGGGCCATAATGTTGCAAAAGTCCTAGCCACCAAGTAAAAACAGAGCATGTGTATGTATTCTCTGTATAGAGGAAGGTAAGCTGGGTAGCAAAGAAAACTCTGTTGTGATTTGTCTCAGTGGGAAGGGAAGCATCAGAACTGATGGACATTAGAATCCAATATATCAAGGAAAGTGGAGGAGTCTCTATGGAAAACTCCAACACTAAGACTGTAGTTTCAGATGCTCACAGTGGGAATGATCATCAAAACATTGACAGCAGCTAAGTGGAGATGTTGGAGGCTGTTTGCTGATGTCTCCATGTTCTCTTCTCACCTATTCCCACCCTGCTGCTGGACACATCTGCTATTATGCTACCAGGGGGACACTGACTGTTCAGGACACCTCCTGGAGTCCAGGTAGAACAGGATGTAAAAGGACACTGGATGGACTAGTCTCTGAACGGCATCTGCCTCAAGATGCCACTGTCCTGAGGCATAAGTTCTTTAGAGTGCCTGGCTGGTGCCAGTGCCCTCCTATGAGAAAGGAGGGGCTTGGTAAATTCAGACCCTTACCAGTCAAAGAAAATAAAACACAGCAGCTGGGCTGTGTATGCTCAGAATCTAATGCCTTTACCGCTTGATTGTTTTTAACTCTAAAATGAAATGCTTTTCACTGACAACCCCTTATAGGAATTCTGAGTTCTACAGAGACAATGTTGCCATCCTGACTCTTTTTCAGACACACCCCTCCCACCTCCCCAGTCCCTGACTGAGTAAGATGCTGTGACAGATTACAATTTCCATAGATGACTGCACTGATGTGTCATATTCACATGTTCTTCCTATACTCTGGTGTTGACACATCTCCAACAAGACTAAGAGGGTCTTCATTCCCAGGCTGTCAGCTGCCTGGACTTTTGTGATTGGTTTAATCAATATAATTTGACAGAGGTGAGGTTTCTGAAATGGATGGGTCAGAGTTCTTCAAAGAAACAGAACTCGCTCTTTCTCTCTCTCTCTCGCCCTCCCTCTTTCCTTCCTTCCCTCCCTCCCTCTCCCCTCTTTCTCTCCCCTTCTCTCTCTCCTCCCCCCCTCTGTGTTGCAAGGAATTAGCTCTAATGACTATGGAAGTTGGAAAGTCCTAGGGTTGGCAATGATGGAAAAACTCTGGTCAGAAGAAGACTCAGAACTTTAAAAGCTCACGGTGTCATTACACACTGAAAGTTACCAGGCTTAAAACCTAGGGAGGGTTAATATTCCATGTCAAGTCCATAGGCAGGGTTAAGCAGGATGGATTCTCTCATTGTAGGGAAAGTGAGCTTTCTGTTCTATCAACCCTTCAACTGATTAGATGAAATCCACTTATGTTAGGAAGGGAAATTTTCTTTAACTCTACAAACATAAATGTTAATATCGTACAAAACCCCGTCATACAAAGAATGTTTGACTACCCCATGGCTCAGTCAGGCTCACACATAACACAACTTATGTGAGGTGAAATCACAACATGCTATAGGGCTGTGCCTCATATTACTCTCTTCCTCTGGTAATTGCCCCAGAGGTCCAACCATTATGTTATGACTTAGCCTAGAATACATGTAAAAGCCAAATGTAGACATTTCGAGGAACAACACTAGCTAGGCACCTTAAGCAGTCACACCGTATGCATGACTAAATGGGACACTGGATAATTTCAGTCTTCAATCTTTTCTAACAGAGATTCCATTATCATCAGGGTGGGACAAGATGTGCTTTGATGTGCTTTGTCTTAATAGTAGAACCATAGAAAATGTAAGAGACAACACATGGTTCCCCTTGTATTAAGGATGAGGTAAAGCTTTGCAGAGCGATAGAACATGGAGACCTCACGTGGTCCTAGGATACCAATTTTAATAAGTCACAGCTCCTATCACACTGTTTTGCTCCTCCACTTGCTTCAGAATCACAATGCTAGGAGCCTTGGCATGGCAGGACCCACGCCCTTTTGCCTACATGCTTCCAATCAAGATATTAATGGGTAGGTTAATTCGTTCAATGCTTGTCACACTTAATCACAAAGGGCTCGAATGCAAAGCTGGCTATTATGCCCTTGACCTGTAATCCTAGCACATGGTAAGCAAAGGCAGGAAGATCAGAAGCTCAAGGTCACTCGTGGCTACATAGTAAATTGCCCCCTCCCAAAAAAAGAAAAAAGAAATCAATGGCAAAACAAGAACTACTATTTAGTGAGCTTCTACTAGTACTGAGAATCAATTTATTTTTGATCCATACCATCTCCAGTTGTATAATGTTGTCCTGTTACTGATGAGATAGGAGGAGAATGGCAGACGCTTGTCTAGATAGTCAGTTGCAGAGTCAAGACCAAAACAGTTGGGGAGACAGATGAGTGGGTAAAGCACTTGTCATACGAACGTGAGGTCCTGGGTTCAGCTCCTAACACCCACGTTGGAAAGCCACGAACGACAATATGAGCTGTAACCCTGGTGGGTTTCTGGTGCAGAATGGCCATCAAGTCCTGCTGAATCTCTGAGGGCCAGATTCAGCGAGAGACTTTGCCTCAAAACATAAGATGAAGAGTAACTGGGGGAGACACAGACATCAACCTGTAGCCTCCACAACATGTACACTTTATGTACACATACATACAGGTATGCATGCAAACTACACACACACACACACATATACACCATATTACACACAGACCACTTTATGTAAGGTTCAGTCCTCAGAGACTGTTAAAAAAGCATGTGTCCAACACTTTCAGTTTATTAGAGAGCACCGTTGATGCCACAGACAGGACAGATTGGAATGGGAAATCTACTGTTGCCCATCTAAGACAGCAGATAAACACACAGATAACATCAAATGACTTAAATATCAGCCATAGCCAACAGGAGCATTTAGCTGTCTCGTACAATAACTGCAGACAGCTCATGTCTATGACTATCAGACCATTTAGGGACAATAGACGGGTGTGATAGTTATTAAGCTTGTGTCACTCACTGCTTTGTGATGCCAGATCCATTGGCTCTGAAAAGCAGTTTCCATCTTACTGCTAATCTCTACTAGCTTAGCCTCTGTAGGGCGTTAGTCAAAACTGCAAGGCAAGAAAAGAAAGAAAGAGAGGCTGGCTCTCAACCACCTTGGTTGTTCTTTCCGTTCTTGTGAGCACCAGCAGCCTTGTAGCTCCTCACCTGGGCACTGAATTTCTTTCCTTTAGCCATTTGTTGAGTTTAATTTTCACTTCCCCACTACTCCTGAAACCAGCTTTAACGACCCCTGATTAATTTACCTTTCTGTGCATGAGCGGGGGAAGAAGCTGATGAAGGGAAGAAAGATTTATTTATCCTGGCTCACAGTTCATAGGGAAGCTTGTCCTTCATGACAAAGAAGGCGTGGCGACAGGAGTAACTCAAGTCATGGTACCAACCAGCAAACGCTGAAGGGGGAGTCAATGCTCCAGTCAGTTTCACTTTTAAGCTCATTCTGTGGCATGGGGCTGGTCATAGTCAATGGAGGTCTGCCTTCCTCAGTTAAACATCCCTAGAAATGCCCAGAAGTAAGTCTCCTAGGTGAGTCTATATTCTCATCAAGATGACATCCACACCAACCATACACCACCTCTCTAGAGACAGCACATCCTGTCCCTTCTGGAAAGTCTGAGCTTTGCCGAAAGCCCTACCCAGGTCCCCTTTCATTCCCAAACCCAGGGTAGAAGCTGCTTCCTGCAGCTGCTGATTTTTTGATTCCTTAATGACATCACAACTTTAGCTCCTACTAATCGGTTCTTTAGGTGAAATTTTCCCTTTCAAGATAATGGATGGCTTCTGTCCTCTGATCAGACACTGACTGATACGGTAGAGATGGAAATGATTGTTCCAGCAAAGCCCAGTCCTAGATTCAGATAGAGAAACGAATCTACGGGATGCCTAGCACTTCCTCCTTTCTTAGAACTGAAGCCTAACCTGCCTATCCTTATCTTCTTGTCAAGCCACGCCTTACTGGCTCTGTAGTGAGGACTTGAGGTCACACCGAGCCACCTGATGTTCCAGGAGAGGCCAGCTGTGTGGGAAACATTTCTAGCCCACTAGCGTCCCTACTCATGTCCACAAATATCTGCAGCACACTACCTTTAGGGCTAAGTGGTGGGAATTTAGTAATGACAAGTGATCAGAGCATACACACCAAGAATTCGTTCTTTAAAAAAAAAAAAAAAGTGATTGATCAACAGTTCTCAGCTCAGCCCAGCGAGGGACACAGAGGGCCCTGGAGGCATTCTGAAGGAGTGGCCATCTTGGATTCTTTCTCCCTGGAGCCTCAGCTTCCTTCTTCACCGCCTGCATCTCACTCATCGGGCCACACTTGAGGGAAAGGCTAGCCCATCACACAGACGGTGGACAAAGGAGAAGAGAACTGGATATCACCCCTCCCATTCCCAAGTCATTTCTTTCTGTTCAGGCTCTGGAGTCCGTAGCACAGTTGTCTCCTGTGGGAGGCACCTTCTGACCAGTTAATCTTGGTTGAAAACCACTTCAAGGGTTTATTGATTTAGGACTCATCTATCCATCCAGTTAGTGTTTATTGGACAGATGTATATTAAATAGCTACCAGCAGGCATTGGGCCAAACACTGGGAATAAAACGGGGAATGAGATAAGGTCTGGGCCCTCAGGATGCCTTTAGAAATGGGTATTTAAAAAATAAAGCAAATCAAAACCCACTCTTCACCCTTGCCTTTCCTCTGGCCCACGAGCCGCTCTGGAGGTGGGGTACCGAGACCACTTTTGATGCTGTGTAACCTTGGTAAGTCACAGGGTCTCTAGACTTTGGTTTCTTCAACTACAAATGAAGGTTAACCCCATAATGTGGCAAGACGGATGTGGAGATGGCCTGGCTGTGCTTAGGAAAGCCCAGCATACAAATTGGATGAGCTTAAAGGAGAACACCCACTTCATCTCCCTTGTTATACTTAATGTGCTCATTTAATCTGCAAAGCATTTTCACTGAAACGATTGAATTACTACTTTGTGGTAAATAATTCGATTTAAAAACTCACATCTGGTGTTCCTCATTACAATGGGAGAAGCTGGAAAGAATTTGGCTTAAAGTCAAATTAGATTCCAAAAGAGGACGTGAGGGGTGCATGCATAGCATTTGTGACTAGTTCTCATATCTGTTGCTGGACCAAAGTCCTCTACAGAATGTATGTGTCTTTAAACTGACATTGGAAGCCTTTGCTATTTGGCTTTCACTAAAGAGATCTGGCAACATGATACCTTTTACCTGTCAAGGAAACGCATGAATTAGACAGTTTCCTTATTATGTAAACAAAGAAACCAGAGGTGGGGACCCTAAGTGACTTAGGCTTGCCCAGCCAGTACTTAGAAGGTTTGGGTTTCCACCTTGAGTCTTCTATCTGCCTTTTGCCAACAGAGCTTTCTCTGGGCTTGTGAAGAGGCTCTTAGTTTTTGTTGGTTGATATTTTCATTTTATTTAATCATTAGTCTAATTTAAAAAAATTAGAAATGACCACCTTGTCAGAGGAAAACCAGTTCCCCTGTTTATCAACAGAGAACAAAGACAAGTGTTTATCTGGTTCACACAGAATTCCAAACCAAACCAAGTGAAAGGCATGCCATTCATTGGGGGAGGAGGGATGTTTGTTGTAAAACATTACCTTCCCAATTCCCACTGAGTGTGTGGGTAGTGGTGTGTGCTATCATCTGCTTTACTAAAGGTCAATTGGTATGGTAATGGAGGAAAGGTGGCTGAGTCTAATGAGGCATGAACACAGCATCACCCCTTAGAACAAACAGCCAGAGAAGGGACAGAGTGCAGCCTAAGCCAAAGGTGAGCCTACACCAGCAGAGGGCGCTGGCGATTCCAGTGACCTTGCTCCCAGGGCTAAAGAGGAGCTGACTAAGCCATGCTGTTTGAGAGGCATTTCTCCAACATCTACAGCAGACATCGGTTTTGTTTTTGTTTTTGTTTTTGTTTTTATTTCTGCCTTCACTCCAAACAAACACCTTCTCCCTTGTTCTGCTTTAGGGGTTTGGAAGTCAACCACTAATTTCCCAGTCTCCCCAGAAGCCAGTTCTAACCAGTTACTCACTGGTCTTCAAGACAGAGACACCTCAGCCTTTAAGAGAACTTGTTGCTCTTACAGAGGTCTTTGTTCCCAGTACCCACATCTGGCAGCTCACAAGAACCCGTCACTCCTGCTTCAAGAGTTCTGATACCCTTGTTCTGCTCCTCCACACACCCACATACACAGACATATACTTAACAAAGACACACATTTATCCCTTATACAAAATAAATATATTTTAATATAATTTAGTTACTGTGTCATTTTATTAGTTTAAAATACATTTATAATTTATCATATAATTATATAAATAACAATTTATAATTTATATATTTTATATAATAAATATATTATATACTTGTATAAATAAAATTATTTATTTTAAAAATAATAAAAAATTTAAAAGCCAAAGATATGAGCCACTGATAGAGTACCAGGCATCACATTCTGAATATAACTAGAATAGCCTTTTGCCTCTATTTTTTTTCCTCCCTTAGAATGTGAACAAGATATCTGGCAATTCAACCACCTTTCGGTCTTCATGTAACAACTATGGAGACAAGAAAGACTCAGCTTGTTAAGAATGGGGTAAAATAATGGCATGAAAAAAAAAACCAATGTAAATTTTGTTGTGATAACATAGGCTCTGGACCAATACCAGAAATAATTCTTTATATGAAAAAAAAACATAATCTTATTTATGACTGTCTGGCCCACTTTCCTGCTATAAACAGCTATGATTTGAATACTATACAGATTTAGTTTTGGTTATAACGAAGGACATGAAACAGTATGGATCTTAGTATATATGAGTCAAGACTAGAATACTGATTTTACAGATGAACAGAAAGGTAATAGATACTAAGTGCAACAGTATAAAGCTCCACAATACAGATTGGAAGTGGAAATGAATACAACAGTAAAGACTTAAGAGTTTTCACTTTTAAGATATTAGTTTGATAGGGTTGTAGGGATGAAGTGGTTTCAATAAAGAACACTAGTTAGGGTTAGGGACATATATTAGACTGGGATACAATTGAAAAGAAACCTTTGGTAATTGCCCTGTGTGACGAGGACCCAGTAGTTTTGGGTCTGTCGGATCAGCCCCTTCATGCTTTCCAGCAGTTCATCCATGGGGTAGGTGTTGGGACGAGCCAATTCAAAGCTGTGAATCTGGGCCTGAGAGGAATCAGAGAAGGTCAGCCCACTGGCTCTCACACACAGGATATCTAAAAGGAGACCCATTGAGGTTCCAGTATTGATAAGAGTAGCAGAAGCCAGAGGCCTTGTAACCAGACCAATGTTGTAATGAACATTTGCCAGCAAAAAACAAACAAACAAAAAAAGTGTAGACAAAAGGGTGTAGTGTGGGGCACACTGTGACACACCACAGCTTCCACAATGAGATTTTTTTTCTCTGTTGGGGAGAGGTCTCAAGGGTGGAGGGTGGGCACGAAGGGATGGGGAGATGAGTGGGGTTTGGTCCCCAGCAAAGTCCCACTGCAGGCCCACCAGAAAGGCCATAATGCAAGAATATAGACAGCGCCACATGTTGGGGAACAGGAGGACCGATGATAAGCATCGCACGTTACTGGTAGGAGTGTGTATTGGTATAAACATTTTTGGAAACTATTTCAAAATACCTACCACAGTGCAGCATACTCCCATCCTGTGACTCAGCAATCATACTTCTAAATATTTGTAGCATAAAGAACCAAATCCATATGCTTCTGAAAATGATCTATAGTTAGGAGGGTCCAAAAGCAACATTGTCCCCTGATGGCGCTAAGCCAGCAACAGTCCAAACGTTCATGAGCAATAGAGTGAAACGACGCACCATGGCTACACGATGCAGCAGTACACAGTGGCAGGGATGGCTCAAGCGGACTCCATGCGATACCAAAAACTCACAAAACAGTTAGCTGGAAGAGATCACAAACTAAACAGGAAATCATATATGATATAGGTTCACACAAAAGTGAAGCACACTCCAGATCCCTGTTAGAAGCCAACACTAAGTTACCCCACACAGATGGAGAGGATCAGGAAGAAGGCCCTAGAGTGGGGCCCAGGGTGCTGCTGAGGTCTTTCTTGGTTGGCTGTTGATGTTAGAGTTGTGCTCCCCCTTTTAAAAGTGGATTTAGCCACACAGTTAAGGTGTGTGAGATAAGGTTAACCTGCACATACTTATCAGAGGACACTGCTCTAACGGAAGGTTTGGGTTAAATATCTCATTGACGGGACAACTGGCTCATTAAGAAATCGAGTTTTCCAAATGTGCTGCCATCAAGAAACAAGACATATGATTAGTAAAAGAAGTTCATCCTTCCATAATAGAAAGGAATGGAACCAGCCTAGTGCCCATTGAGGGACGAAGGGGAAGTTAAAATGTGGCACATAAACAAGATGGAGGTTTATTCAGCTGTAAGGAAAAAGGGAATCTGCAGGCAAATGGATGAGTGTTACACCCAGAAAGCGTTAGATGAAGCAGAGCCACCCAGATTCAGAAAGACAAACATCGCGTGTTCACTCTCTTGTGAATTCTAACTTTTAATGCTTAAATGTGTGCATGTGTGTAAGTGGGTGTGAGTGGGGACATAGGGTGGGACATAGACAGGAGATGATGAAAAGGGGCAGGGTGTGCTGAGGAAAGAAGAGAAAGCAGCTGATCATCTGAGGGAGGGAAATGGAAAGGAGGCTCTTGGGGAGGAAAATACAGAGGGGAGCAGAGGAATGAGGGGAGAAGGGGTGGAAGGAGGAGGGGTCATGGAAGGAGAGGAAAGGGAGCAAAAACAACTGTTAAAAATCCTAGGATGAAACCTTATACTGTGCATACTGATTAAAAATAAGCAGATAAGATGTACCTTTACAGAGCCATGCTGCAACTATCGGGTATGCCCTCCCCATAGGAAAGTTCCCATACACTTAATGCAGCAAGCAGGAACCTCCTTCACACACACACACACACACACACACACACACACAAACGCCACACTCAAATACTAAATTGTGTTAACTGGTGTCAGACATGGTCCTAGGTATAGCAACACTGTGACCAAGATCTTGACCTCCTGGGATTATGGGTAGTCTGCCCTTATTTCCTGAATCTACAATAGTTTAGAAATGGGTCTGTTTATTCTAGAAAATTCCACCCAAATTACAACTGAAGCTCTTTGCTCTAGTTTTGACTCCCTGGGTTAAATTTGTTTGCTAAGTCCCAAAACTTAGCTCTGTACTGAATGCAACCATTTATAATGGGAGTGTGTCTGTCTGTTTGTGTGTGCACGTACTGGCATATGCATGTCTGTCAATTTTTGTGCCTATGCCTATGCCTGTGTGAAAGAGTTGGGTGTGTGAGATCATCTAAGACAAAATGAGCTTCAAAGCCATTCATAAAGTGAGTGTGCAGCGCAATTGGGAGATACAACAGATATGTGAGTGAGATTATGTGTCAGGGTGAACCACAGTAACTCGTCTAATCCAAGTACATTTTATTAAGAAGTTTGCCAACTCTCTCACTCTCAAAACCCAGCAATGGAGCAGAAGTCGGCTGCTACATCCAACATGCCTGTACTCTGTCTCCTTGGTAGATTCAGAGAAAAGGCCACCATCGGAGTAAATTCACACAAGCTGGAGACCACATCCAGGCAGTTCTCTATTCAAAGACTCAGCCCTCAAAAGCAGCAATCCCTCCTGGGAAGCCCTTTCCTCTCCCCAGCTGAGCTCTTCTGAAAACCATCTGTGCTGAACAGACAGTGACGCGGGAACAGCAGGAACCCTAGATGGTTCAGGCCTCGTCTTCTCAATCAGTCTTTAAAAATAGCAAAGACCATCTTTCCTGGGGGTTAAGGCCCCATGCATCCCCCTTCATATGGTTTGGTCAGAGTTATTCATCATGAGTTATCACGGTTTACCAACTGGGGTTCTCCCTTTCTTGGACTCTGATTTCTGCAGAAAGTTTAAGTTTTCCTTTGAAAGCAGTGCTATTTCTGCACTTTATTCCCTTCAGACTCACAACCTGAGGTCAATCCCAGGTCATATCTCCTCTATGAACTCTTCCTGAGCTTATCTTTCTACTCCAGGGTAGAACATACCTTTCTCTGACACCCCCATCCAAGCTTGCAAGGAACATTTTGATGCACGCATTATGCCGTCTCCTGAGGAACATAACTGTTCATTCTCACATGAAATGACAGCGAGGTACACAGCATATGGGAGGTGTGCGGTAACTGTCAGTGGCCAGCTGATACTTTCAAATGACAGGTTTGGAAGTGAAACTGCTTAGAACTCCAAGTACTTTGTTGAAGAAAGACGGAAAGAGGGAACAGACTTGTGCCTGATTTTAGAGGAATTATTTTAACTTTCCTTCCATTTAATTTGATGTTGGCTATTGGCTTGTTGTATATTGATTTTATTGTGTTTAGGTATGAGCCTTGTGTCCCTGCTTTTTTCAAGACTTTTATCATAAAAGAGTCGGATTTTGTCAAAGGTATTTTCAACATCTAATGAGATGATCATGTAGATTTTTTCTTCTGTTTGTTTATATGGTGAGTTCCATTGATGGATTTTCATATATTGAACCACTTCTGCTTCCCTAGGATGAAGCCTGCTTGATCATGGTGGATGATGTTTTTGATGTGTTCTTGGATTTAGTTTGCAAGTACTATATTGAGTATCTTTGCATCAGTGTTTATAAGAGAAATTGAACTGAAGGTGTCTTTATTTATTGGGTCTTTGTGTGATTTAGGTATCAGGGTGGCTGTGGCCTCATAGAATGAGTTTGCCAGTCATCTTTCTGTTTCTATTTTGAAGATACAGTTTGATGAGTATTAGTATTATCTCTTTGAAAGTCTAGTAGAATTCTGCACTAAAACCATCTGGCCATGGGCTTTTGTTTGGTTGGGAGACTTTTAATAACTGCTTCTATCTATTTCCTTAGGGCTATATGGGGAGTCTATGGGGATGACCCTAGCTGAGATTCCTACAGGGGGATACAGAGATGTAAGTAGCCACCTTCTGTAATCAGGCAGGCCTTTCAGTGGAAGGAGAGGAACATCAACCTACCCATAAAACCTTCAACCCAAAATTTACCCTATCTACAAGATATGCAGGGATAACGATGGAATAGAGACTAGGGAAAGGACAACCAACGACTGGCCATCATGAGACCCATCCCATTGGAGAAAGCCAACCCTGACACTGACAGGAACCTAGTATAACTGTCTGCTGAGAGGCCTCATCCAGCAATAGGTGGAAACAGATGCAGAGACTCATAGAGAAACATCAGGCAGAGCTTAGGAGTCTTGTGGAAGAGTAGGGGATAGAATTGAGCAAGCTAGAGGGGTCAAGGCTATCATAACAAGACCTACAGAGTCAACTAACCTGGGCCCATGGGGGCTCACAGAGACTGAACCACCAACCATAGAGCATGCAAAGGCTGGACCTAGTGCCCCCACTATCACCACATTTGTAGTAGATGTGCAGCTTGGTCTTCATGTGGGTCCCCTAACAATTGGGATAGGGGTTGTCTCTGGTTCTGTTGCCTGTCATTGGATCCCCTTCCCCTACCTGCTTGGACCTCAGTGGGAGAGGAGATGCTTAGTCCTGCTGGCACTAGATGTCCCAGGGTGGAGTGGTAACCAAGAAGAGCTTCACTATCTTTGAGGAGAATGGGAGCGATAATATGGAGAGGGATTTGGAAGGGTAGGACTGGGAGGAGAGGAGGGAGGGGCTTTGACTGGGATGTAATGTGAATATAAATAAATAAATTATAAGGAAAAAAAAGAAAAAGAAAAAGTGAAACTGTTTCCAAAAACACAAATTACTGAACCTGGCTTAGGAACTTAGATGGGGATGGAGCCATCTATCCCACTGAGGTGCTCTCCTTGCCAGATCCCTGGCAAAAGAATATACTCTTACGTTTTTAGGTCAAAGAATATGAAGAAGTAAGTAGATACACAGGATGAGCAAGCCTAGAGATCTAATTAAAGTGCACCACAGGAAATTTAGGTGGTGAAATTATACTGTATTTGGACTTGGTGTGAAAAATATAGAATTTTAACACTCTCGTCATCAAAACCAAAAAAAAAAAAAAAAAAAAGGAGGGGATAACTATAATATTGTAGATGTGTTAATTGCCTCACATTATAGTAACCTTCTCATAACTCCATATAGCCTATACAAGATACAAGTTTAAGGAACTCCAAATAGAGATGAAAAAGAGACTTGAATATCTTCCAATGAATTTGTGAGAATTTTCCCTTCATATGATCAGGGAGGTGGAGGAAGAACAGAGGGAAACAGAAATGTTAAAGAAAAGCTGAATGTGTGGATGGTAGCTACGCTAAGCATCACCACTGGTGTTTTATTATAAAAGAAAGAATGTGGGAATGAAAGGTCACTGAGACACAAAACTTGTTGTTTTTTTTTTCTTTTAGCTTTCCCCTCTATTTATGTTTTATCAACATGCAGACTAAGGTTAAGTAACATTAAAAATGTAGCAGTGCAGTATCTGAGCTTCACTCTGCTCAAGAGAAAGGCAGCCTCTGATAGCTAGGAAGTGACTTGATTCTGTCTACCTGGCCTAGTGCAGACTGGAGCTGACCTGGTACTCACAGCTGAGCTTCTATGTCCTCCTGTCAAAGATTTTCATAAGACAAGGTCATTCTATGCCTAAGATGGAGCAAGACAAAAGCGAGACAATTTCATAACCATGCCTGTGGCAAAGACACAGACATTGTTCAAACCACAACCACATCCACACATCTTCCTATCTTGGACAAGATGAGTAAATTCTATTTCTTTGCCTTCAGTCATGGCCTATTTTCCACACTTTAATAATATTTATTGAGAGACACTCAGAACTGCCCTGCATTCTTGACAACAGTCTATCTAGAATAAAGCTATCCCCATGCAAATCCTCTTTCCCATGCCTAATGTCAATTCTGTGAGCTCTTCTGAACTCTCTGACAAAGGAAACTTGAATAACCACAATGAATGTCTTCTCTGTAGCCACCAGTCACAAATTCAACTTATTCCACAATTGGTGTAATTTGGTTGTTTACTGGAAGGTACGGACAATTCTTTAACAACTATGCTCAATCAAGAAGAAAATGGGTTTCCCCCAAAGCCAGAGTATATACTCAAGTATTATACTCTTCAGAAGCACCAGAAAAAAAGTATTACTATAATTTTTGTCATGTTTCTGCCCCACCTCAGTTTAAACATGGAATAATAGAGAAATTCCCAGAAGAAATGGTGATGTAAAAATTTTCTATTTTGGGGTTTTATTTGAAAATACTTTTCCTTACATATAATATGTGTATGATACATATCAAAATATGATATAATTTGATCATATTCTTTCTCCTCTCCTAATTCTTTGAAGATGTTCTTTACCTCCTTTCCTACCCAACTTAATGTTCTTTCTCCTCCTCAAAAATACATGCATACATAAATACATACATACATACATAAATACATACATACATACATACATAAATACATACATACATACATACATAAAACACCACAACAATGAGACAATGGAAATAAAAATAATCAAACAAAATATTAATAATGCAAAAATAATAAATAAAAATAAATAAAAAACAGCAAACTAAAATGAAAAATAAAGCCCACCCCAACCTAGAAGCTATTTGCAATTGACACCTGCTGTGGAAGTGAAAATAAGGTTTTTCTCCCAGTGGAGTGTCACTGGTGCATCAACCACATTCCATGGCAGGATCCATACCCAGGAGTAGTGGGCCAACAAAAAAATGGAATAAATTATTTTTAAGGAGCAATTGGAGTTTCATTTCATTACTCTTCACACAAGAAACAGCCACCTGAATGTGAAGCTCTGTCATGTGGTGGGCCAAATGCTGTGTGGAAGCTACCGGTCTCCCCCACGTCCTTACTCAGCACCGTGATTTCTACCAGTTCCTGCACAGGGATTCATCATCCATGGAGCTGTCACAATATTTTTCTTTCCACCAAAGAATACCAGAGTGCTTTTTCTTCTCAAATTCTTCTTGTGTTGTATGATATGACAGGTTATCAAATCAATTTCTCTCCTTCTCTTTGAATAACGCATAGCACCAAGCACATCAATGCTTCAGAATTAAAAATGACAACCTAGAAATGTTTGGATTCATCATTTATCTCGAACACACACATAGACCCAAACCACACTGTTCATGTCAACTCATATTCATTGTTGTATATTATTAATATATATGAATTAGTTGGGTTTTAATTATAGTCCAACTTTACTATAACCCTAGTTATACTATATTATATCATATCATATTAATAGTTAACGCATTTATTGACATTAATTAAATTTTAGAAAAGACCGAAATTATTTAGGATCACTTAGGTGAGCTCAAATCATTTCAAACCAAATATGATCACTAATCTTGATTGTTAACCTGACTGAACTGAAAAAAATGCCTCTATTAGGTTCTTCTGACAGGGAGTTTAGAGCCATGCAGATCTGAGGGCTCTACAGACCTGTAATGTGATGGTACTGGGAAATGGTAAAAGAAAGCGAGGCATGTGACAAGGAAATAGGTCACCCTGGATGTGTCCTTGGGGCTGTATCTCACCTGGCACCTTGCTCTACTCCCCCCACTTTGTCAGCTGGCAGTTGCCATGGAGAAGCTCCTCTACCATCAGGCCTTGCTACCAGGATGCTTCATGATGGGGTCAGAGACATGGAGTACAGTGATCCTGGATGATACCTTCTGAAGCCATGAGCAAAAGATAACAATTCCTCCCTTTTTGATGATTTTCTTAGGATCTGATCACAATAATTAAAAGAGTTACTAAAAAGGCCAAGAAAGTTTTCACTCTGTGACTGGGACAAGAGCATCCCTTTGCACTGGAAATATTTTAAATCGTCATTAAATTGCCCTCCTGAATCTAGTTTTGCTGATAGGCATATACTGTTACGATAACTTCAGACAGAGACTTGGCTTATTTTTAAAGTTTAAAAAAAATGAATATATTTTTTAACATGACTTCAAAGAAAGAATCATGTAATCTGTCAAGTATTATTAATAATATTAATAATAATTAATAACTAAATGATATAGCCCATATTGCTATCTCCACTTATGAATGAGGAAATGTAGGTAACATTTCTATAGGATCTCATAGACAGTAAACAATAGCTCTAGAGCTCTAATATAGACCATCTCTGCCAGAGTCTGCTGTATTTTCCCCAACATTAAAATATATATTCACTGTAGGGTTTTTGATGCAATTCCACTCCAGAAGTGATCCACTCTACCCTCAGTACTGTCTCAATCAATCACCTCATCTGGAATCCCTATTAGCTCTTGAGGTTTTTCTTATGTAACTTTCCAGTAGAAAGTACAAGGGTTACTTTAAAAAAAAAAAAAAAAGCTCATTTTCAACTACTCTTGGCTTTACCACAGTTCCTTCCTATCCACACCATCACAACTCTCAGAAGGACACATCCAGTGGTCTCCCAAGCTCTCTGCAAGTGAAGTTATTTCATAGAGTATGAGCTGCTTTCCTGTTCCAAGACCTCCACTTGTGTTGTGGAACTATGTCCTGCAAGTTGAAGTATTTGGCTGAGGCCCAGGAAATAATTACAACTCACAAGTCCCAAGAAAATTACAAGAAACTTACAGGATTCACAAGGTCCCTGTCCAAGGTTATGCAAGCAGTAACAATTGCTGAGAGAAGAGACAGTACAACTAATTGAGCTGTCCTCAAGTAATATAGATACATGCAGGGATGCAGCCTTAGTGAGTTGCCATCCATTGTAGTGGTTTAGACACCATATGTTCAAATACTAGGGCCTCAATTTGTAGAACTGTTTGGGAAGGATTAGGAGGTATTACCTCACTGAAGAAGATATGTTAACAGGTGTGGGCTTTGAGGTTTCAAAAGCCCATGCTATTCCCAGTATCTCTCTCTCTCTCTCTCTCTCTCTCTCTCTCTCTCTCTCTCTCTCTCTCCCTCCCTCCCTCCCTTCCTTCCTTCCTTCCTTTCTTCTTCCTTCCTTCCTTTCTTCTTTTCTTTTCCTTCTTCCTTCTTTTCGTTTCTTTCTTCCTCTTTCCTTTTCTTTCTTCCTCTTTTCTTTTCTTTCTTCCTTCTTTTCTTTTCTTTCTTCCTTCTTTTCTTTTCTTTCTTTTCTTTCTTTCTTTCTTTCTTTCTTTCTTTCTTTCTTTCTGCCACATATCTATGGAACAGAATGTAAGCTGTCAGCTACTGTTCCAGCACCACATCTGCCTGCCTGTTGTCATGTTCTATGCCATGATGACCATGGGCTTGAACCCTCTGGAATTGAGAAGCCCAATAATACATGTTGCCTTTTATAAGGTGCCTTGTACCTTCCTAGCAATAGAAATGTAACAAAGACATGTATCCTGGGGTGAACTTTTCAGTAATACAGCTGACTGTGAGTCATCTAATCTCCTACAAGTAACCCCAAGAAACTCAATGGTTTACTAAACAAGACTTGGACAGTTTTCCTTTCTCCTTTGGCCTGTCATATCTGGGAAGGAAATATATTTGTTCACATCTCCCCAGGGGAGGGAAATAACACACATATGGCATACTGAATAAAATCCTCCAAGATCTCTTCCATTGTCTACAGGGTTTTGTACGATGATGGTTGTTTGGCAACTCCAAGATCATTTCCTGACATTTTTAGTATCACACTGTCCTCCAGGCACCTTGCTTCCTCGTGGTTTGGGAATGATAAAGATGAGGATGATGAAAAAGATGAAGATGATGATGATAAGAATGACTGGCACCCAGTCCAGCCTCTTCATGAACTTTTAAGTACATAGCAGAGTAACATTAACTCTAGGCACCATGTTACACAGTGGATCTATGATGTACCTATCTAACATAATCTTGGATTCATCCCTTATGAAGTCAGATAGCCTGTGGCAGTGCCTCTGTCCTTACTTCTGTCAGAATACCATCCCAAGTACCTAGATGGCTGACTCCTTGACCTTCAGGCTTCTGTATGAATATTTCTTCCCTGACTATAGTTTTAAAATTATCTTGGATCAGTCTCTATCCACTTCCTGGCTTTAGTTTATCATCAGAGTATTTGCCATTTTCTAACAATATATTAGACAATTATTGCATGTTTTCTATTTTTTCAGAAAAAAAAACAGCTAATACAATGTTGTTCCCTGCTGCATCTCCAGGGCTGAGAAAAGTGTTTGGGCAGGAACTCAATAAATGTTTGCCAAATTAAACAAACAAAAGTAAAGAATTATTTATACATGTATGATTAGGAGGTGAATTAGGCTCACCCAAAGGACAAAATGCTTTATGCTGTTGAGTTGATGTATGGAATACATATTTAAATAGCAAAATGTAGTTTCAAAAGAAACTTTAATTCTCGGCATGCCAGGGGTTATAGCACATGCCTTTCTTCCAAGCACCCAGGAGTCAGAGGCAGGTGCATACAGATCTCTGAGTTTGGGAACAGCCTGGTCTACAGAGTGAGTTCCAGGACAGAAAGTAATACACAGAGATACCCTGCCCCACAAACCAAAAGCAACAACAGAAAAAAATCTCAACATAGTAGTTAACAAGAAAAGACTAATTATCAAAAAGAGGGATGATTCAGCTTTGACTGTGATTCTTTGGCCACATAAGTACTGGTCCAGGAAGGAAACAGGACTTGGCATCCTGATGCAACAGCAGAAGAGGGATCTTAGAGTGACTAGGGCTCCTGAATCTGAAGTCAGAGAAGAGGCTCCACTACAATGACTACATGTTCTTTGAGAAGACATCATGGCACCTCAGAGTCTCAACTTCCTTATCTGTGATGAGTAACTGAGGTTGTAGCACTAGCCTTGAGTTTGAGGAATCGATGAGAATACAAGTATAAAAGAGATACCCAGGAACTGGTTATATTTCATTTTCCTCATCTCTAGTGTGGTAATATATGTGTGCATGATCCAAAAAGTAGGAGGGCAGCTGTAATTCATATTTCCTTCCCATACTCCTTGAAACTACTCATTGTCTAAGCTGAATATTCAGAATAGAAAGTGTTTCCTTTCACAAAGTCTTTGCCACCTCATGCAAGGTTCCAAGAGAGCTCTCTAAAGAGGAGTTGAGATCTTGAATATGACTACATTTTTCATGCCCACACACTTCAAAGCAATTGTCTTTTGTATGATAATTAGATGAAATCCTCAGACAAATTATGTATCCAGGTATAGTCCTGGACTTCATTGTGTGGGAAAAGTTAGCATTTCCCATTAAAAAGAGGGTCCATATGCTTGTCCTAAACTGTCATGAATGGGATCTACACATAAGCATTCTATTAGTGTGAGCCTGTGGTTTGGAGATAATAGGAAACACTGGCCATTCAATCATGCCTAGGCCTTCAATTGTTCCCTGCTGCTGTTCTAGCCATACAACAAATGCCCTGTCTGACCTCCTTCTAGGGAAGCAATGAGTCAATTTAAACTGCTTCAGTTCTGGGTACTTGCTGCACAATGCTAGTAACTGAAGGAAGCTGGAGGAGGCCAATCTTCAGTAGATAAAGGCTAAAATAAATTCCTTACACCATGGCCTCCTTGCTCAGAAATTGTTTTGAAAAGGTTAACACTGAGCAAAGTGGGGGAAAGACTGTCTGATCCTTCTTTGATACACAGTTCTGAGCTATGATCTTTCACCAAGAATTTGTCTATGTGTTCAAGAAGTGAAGATTTGGAAGTAAGTCCTCAGTTGAGAGGGGACTCTCAAAAAAAAAAATCAAGTATTTGAAACTTGGATCGGAGATAGGGAGTTGAAGATTTCCAAGCTTCAGTCAAGATAAAAGATTTAATTAGCCTATAAACTGACCCTAAGAACATCTGGAGATTCCAGAAGGCAAGAAATTTCCTTGTCACTTGTAAGTCTGCCAGACAGTGGAGGGCCATGTTGGCAAAAAAGCAGAAGTGGGAAGAGAGGTTATCAGCATGGCCTCTCTGAGATTCCGAGCTTACAGATTAGAGAACACATTCCAGCAGAGCGAACTATCTCCATACCTATTTATCTTCTTCAAAGTGCAGAGAGTGGAGGGGATAAGGAAAGTCAGATAAGTCCCTGCCAGAAAGCTGAAACACATCAATTAGGTGGTTATTCCTGTGTCGAAAACATACAGATCTGCTAATTCTTCTCATGGAATGGTCTCTTACTTTGTACAGACAATAGAACCAAGAACTCTTAGGCTAGTCAGCAGACCAAAACCTTGCCTTTGGCAATAAATACATCTAGATGTGATCATTACATGATAAGTATTTTCATATCTGTATATAGATATACATACCTGCATACATACATGCACACCAACTGATCTGTAAAATTAGTTTTCATGTGACATTAGCCTTCGTGAGTTATCGCCATTTGTCAAAGTAGTGTCTAGTATTTATTGAGTACCCAGTGTGTGGCAGGTATTATACTAAGCTACTCTTAAGCACTATCCCTTTTCATCCTCACAGTAAACCTTACTTTTACTATCATTGTGTAGATGATGAAAAATACAGGCCAAAGGAAATTGGTGAATTTGCATGAGCTCATATGGAAAACTGAAGTGATCAGATTCCAGACTCTGTATCTTCAGCCACTTCATTATCTGTAAGCCAGGAACTCCATCTTCACAATTAGAGATAAGGTCATATGAGAAGCTCAGAGATGACAGAGGACTTTCCCAAGATCACACACTGAATCTGAGGCAGACATTGGATCCATTTCATACTACCCCCAGATCAACCAAGGTTTCTAGAGTTCCAAATTGTCTAGAAAGGTACCTCAGCTTGAGCTGAAGTCTGGGGGTCCACGCCATAAAGATAGATCATCTTGGAGTGTAGGTTTCTTCCTCTGGTATTCTTTCTGGAGTTCTCCAATGCTGTTTTAGAAATGGGACCATATCATCCCACTTTATACCAAAATCTCATATAGAATGCTTAGTAGTATGATGTATTTTAGTAATGTAATTTAGAATTCCTCTCATTTAACTATAACGTCCTAATAGTACACTATCTGAGAGTCAGTAGCTTCAAATGTAATGAAATTTAAGTATTTGTGTTGGTGAACTGATCATTGAAAAAGGGCCAACCATACACAATGAGGTAAGAACAGCCCTGTCAACAAATGGTGTGGAAAAACTGGACATCTACAGCAGAAAGATGAAACTGGGTTCTTATCTTACACCATAAAAAAGTCAACTCATAATGGAGTAACACCCAAACTCTATGTTTCCAGAAGAAACTTAAAGGAAACACTTGGCATTAATCTGAACTAGGATTTGTTTTAGCTTTAACACCAATTGCACAATCAACCAAAGCAAAACGAAATGAGTAGGATTATAGCAAACTAAAATGCTTTTATACAGCAGAGGAAACAGTCAGCAGAGTGGAAAGGAAACTTATAGAATGGGAGAATGTATTTGCATGCCATTTACACAGCAAGAAATTAATTTCTAAAATATATTAGTGAGTCCTAAACTAGGTGGCTCAAGAAAATAATAACAGAAAACAAATAACCAGATTTTAAAAAAATATACACAAATTGAAAGTTCTTAGAAGTTGACATAAAAATAGTCAATGGACACATGAAAATGTATTCAATATCAAGTATCATGACAGAATGCATATCAACACTACAGTGATATCCCACATCACATCTGGAAGGGTAACTTTATTTTTGAAAGAAGATACCAAGGTGATGAAAAGGTTGGGGTGAGCTAGAGTTGTTGCATTCCATTGCTATAGATAGTTAAAAAATGCAACAGTCACTGAATAAAAACATATATGGAGTTTAAGCCCTAAAAATAGAACCACCAAATTATCCAGGAAACACACTCTGGCTATCTTTCCCAAAACATCCTCAAGATCTCTACATCCCCATGTTTATTCTAGCCTACTGATGATACAAGACAAGGAAATATCTATATATCCATTCATAGATGAATGAGTATAAAGATAGCATAAACATACAATAAAATATCACTCAGCTCTAAAAGGGGAGACATCTTTGCCACTTGTGGCTCAGGCCTGGACAGCACTGAGATGAATGAAGTAAGTCAGTAATAGAACAAACAACGCACGATTCCTCTTATGTGAGAAACTAATGCAGTCAAAGGTATAGAAAAGAACATTAGTATGCTCATTACTAGGAGACACAGAGAGGATATGGTGAATGTTTGTTTATGTTGCATAAAGTAACAGCTGTATAAAGAAAAGTAAGTTCCAGAAGTGAGCACCATCACATGTGCCTGTGGTTAGTAATAACTTACAGACTTTATAAAAATTTTGTTTAGAAAATGAATCTCACATTAAATGTCTTTACCATTATGGACAACAAACTAAGCTAAAAGGCCATATAGAAGCATAAGGAGGTAATGAATAAATTTATTACCTGGATCATGGAGATATTAGTATGCATGCATATACAAGTCTAAACTTATCAAAGTATATACTTTGATTATATAATAATTTCGTATAATAAAGTTGGGCTTGAAAATATAAATTAAGTATGATTTACACATTATATATTAAAATATATTTTAGAAAATATTCTGTCTTAGTTGAGATGATTTCACGAGTGCATACATTTGTCATTGAAGAAGGATATATTTTATATGTAAATGTCTCACTGAATTTGATGTTTAAAAATGAGGTCTCAAAACTGTTCCATTGGGATCTGTCATCACAGCTCTGTTCACAAATGGCTATGGTTTATAATCATTCTAAGGATGAAAGAGTCATGCTCCAGAGAGCTCACTTCCCCATGTACAACGCAATTGCTAAAAATGCTCACCACCTACTTCTCTGGGATGCACATGGACACATATATCCCCTTCTTTATTGTTAACAGGAATGCTTCAGCATATGAGCATGGAAGCCCACATCTGGATAGAGTGGAATAAGGAAGGAGAAAATAAAATGGGATAGCCAAGGAAAGTCAGAAATGTGGAAGGTGTTACATAGGTGGGGAAGGAAACCAAGTCCTTCCCCAAGGAGTCTGGTTGAGGCATCTCATCATCTGAAAACTAAGAAATCCAGCACAACTAACTGCTGTGAAAGTTGCCAAGACACACACTATTCCTTCATATATAGTTAGGTTTTGTGCAATAGCTATGAACTAGGCTTAAAGCTTGTTAGACATTATCTCATCCCTCTCACAAACAAGGTGATGGCATGGCTTCCAGCAATGGTGTCCAACCTTCCTGAAATTCTGTGCTCAAGAGTTTGACTTTCTCTGCTGTAGTCCTGTCAGGTGCCCATCAAAAACCACCTTGTGATCTCATTTACGTTTCTTGACTAGCCTTGGATGTTAATAACTTCAAAAGGTACCAAATACAGTCCATATGGCTACTATAAAGACAACAACGTATGATGTGTCTTTGAGGTGCTTACACTCATTCACACAGGTGTACCTTACTCTTCTCTCAGCATTTCCTTACCCTTAACCCTGCGTGTACCCCTTTAATAAATTCCACCTGTGCATTACAGTAGCTCATCCTGAAATTTTTTCCTGTGCTGAAGCCAGAAATGCTGTTTGCTTCAGTAGAAGTCTATTAAAAAATGACTCCCCAGGAGGTGTCCAGGGAGAGTGTATAGATGTGCCTCTGTCCCTGCATCACTGGAAAGAGCAGTAGAATATGGACTGATTTTGAGTATCACTTCGCTGTGCTCACTACACCTCAGGAATGAGAACAAATCTAAATCAAGAACTGTTTGAGCTCTTTTCCAAGGTCTGTCTGAGCCTCTAGGGTCTGTCTCTAAAACAGAGTGATTGCTGATTGACAATCACACATTTAGGGACGTGCATCATGCTTTCTTCATGGTGCCTAATACACACTGTGGTTAATTTTAATGTCCATGATGCTTTTTCACAGGACTAGGGTGAAAAGCATATTAAAAATGTAAGCAGAGATTATGAGGGTAAAGGGCTATATGCATATAATATTATTAATGATAATAACCTTATATCAGAGTCCTCTGGCGATGTGTTAAATGTAATAATCATAATTATTACTGTTACTCCTGGATAGTGCATCAAGGCCCAGGATTCACTGAAATGTATTTTCAGGAGATTTATACATGGGTGATTAGTCCTGAGTTGCTCAGCATGTCCTATGAACCCAATAAACATATATTAAAATTAAGTGTCCTATAAACCCAACAATCATATATTAAAATTAAGTATAGCAGTAGGATTAACAGTGATTGAAGCAACATCTTCAAAGTCTACAATGTAATTTGGGTCTCCCCATAATGACAAGCTCTCCTCACTCATGGGATCTGGGCCCAAGGCCACACAATCATCAGCTTGGCTCAGCTCCATGGAAACCATCCAACATTGGCATGGAGAAGAGCCTATGTCCCAGCAAACAGAGGGAAAGCCTTCAGGTCACAAGTGTCTGCCTCTCAGGTCTCTGGGTAGCTTTCATTTATCACTCCTGTTAAGACGTCTAGTTCCAGGAGCTAATGAATCCATTGACACACGAGACAAGAGGGAATTATTCCCACACCTCATCAGAAGCTGAAAGTTCCACATTCTCATTAATTCTATATTTTCATCTTTGTGTGGTCAAGAGAGGATACACAAGAGATTATAATAATGGATAGGTATGACCCCCAAATTAAGAAAATTGTGTGTCTAAAACTGTTTGGAAAGAATTGTTTGTCTAAAACTATTCAGAAAGAATATCCAAGTCATAAACTTTGTCTTCCTTCAGTAAAGTACATGGGCACTGTAAAAGACTTATTGAAAGTTTGTATACACACACACACACACACACACACACACACACAAACATGTGCACACACACATGCACACACAAACATATGAACATGTATTTTCAGAAGAGAAATAATACTGCATCTGAATTTTTGGTTCTTAGATACATACTGCAAGCACTGCTGATCTACACAAAGCAGCCATTATAGTACATTTCAGAACAATTGATTTCCTATACTTCAAAAACAACTTAGCACATTGTCATTAACCATCAATACAATCAACAGCACAGAAGGTCAGACCATAGGTCTACTTGAGGTTAAACAGTAAGCGTTTATAATTCCCTTTAGGGGCCAGATGTTTTCTGCCCTTACTAACAGGTCAATGAAAAACAGTAAATGTGTGCCCATTATGTGGAAGGTTCAACTGCAAGTAGTTAGATCTGTTGTAGCAGTAACCTGAGTTCCTTACCACAGTATCACAGGGCCCTTGGTCTGTTGAAATTCCACTTTAAAGTAAACTGGAGTCTGGAGAGAAGGGTTCGTGGCTAAGAGCTAGAGCTGCTCTTCCAGGGGCCCCAGGCTCAACTCCCAGTATCCATATGATAGCTCACAAATATGTATAATTCCAGTTCTAGGGGATCCTATGCCCTTTTTTGGCCTCCTCACGCACCACACATATATGCAGATCATAGATATACATGCTGGCAAAACATTCATACATATACATTAAGAAAAAGACCCACAGTAATCAGATGCAGTTAAAAAAAAAACTAAAACAAATGTCAAATTTTAATTTCATCTCTCATGCCCCACTTTAGGCTTCTCCCTCCTCAACAGGAATGTTTATGACCCATGCTAGCTTGTCACACTTACAATGAATTTAAACATTAATTAAACATAAGCCATTCCAAAGTTAACTCTTAGCTATGCTAGCCACTTTCTACCTATCTACTGTCACTCATTGGACAGAGCAGATCTACAATGTCCATCTTTGCAAAGAATTCTGCTGGGCATGATGCCAGCAGGCATACCCAACCTGCAGCCCACTAGCCAAATGATTCCCGGATAACTAGCGATGTTGGCCTCTCACGTTTATAAACCACAGGACAATACTAAAATGTCAAAAAACACTCATGATAAGGCCTCCCTTTTTTGTCAAACTCTAAAGCTCTTACTGAAAGGTAAGATTACATTGATTTTCTGAGTCTCAACCCAAAACTTATCAACAGTCTCTTCACTAATTGTTTAGCGTCTCAGCTTCCCCATGATGAAGATACTAAGAAAGTTAATGTCATGCTTAGAATAGGTTTGACCCTTGTAGATTAATGTGATTCAATGCTTGGCCATAGGGAGTGGCACTATTAGGAGGTGTGGCCTTGTTGGAATGGGCGTGGCCTTGGAGGAGGAGGCGTCACTGTGGGGATGGACTTTGAGGTCTGTTAGTGCTCAAGCATTGTCCAGCATAGAATCAGAGTTTCCTCCTGGCTACCTTTGGATCAGGTGTAGAATTCTTGACTCCTCCAACACTGTGTCTGCTTGGGTGCTGCCATGCTGCCTGCCATGATGATAATTGACTAAACCTCCAAAAATTTAAGGCAACACCCATTTAAATGTTGCCCTTTATAAGAATTGCCTTGGTCATGGTGTCTCTTCATAGCAATGGAAACCCTATTAGACACTTAAAACAGTCTTGAACCGTGGGTAAAAGCCTTTCTCCCAATTCTGTGTTTCTGTACACAGGAATCTCTCTTGCCACCAAGGTCTTCAAGGGAAAAGTCTGCCCTGTGGTACTTCTCTCTGCTGAACTGTGCTTGCTGGCCTTCACTAAGCACATCACTCCTCGCTTTCAGCAGAGATCCAAGGATGCAAAAGTCGCTTTTGGAACTTGCATCAGAAAGTAGGTGGTGTCACTAAATAAATGCTCACCATTTGCTAACTGTAAATGATTCTCCAAGTGGGTGGCTGGAAAGGTCTGTGTGTTGTCTACTTGCTTCTTTGGGTCTAAAATATATTCTGTGTTCTCTTTCTGCAAACTTTGCCAGCAGACTTAGCAAAGTGTGTCCAATATAAAGAATTTAGTGGGAGAAAGGAAAGCAACAAAAGAGGAAAATTACTCGTCATCCCTATTTGATTTTAAGATAGTTTCTCCAGCCTCATGTGCTTCACCACTATCTCTCCAGCTTCTGCTAACTTGGTCCTTCCCCTACCCCGTTGCCCATACTTCCAGCTTCTCTTAGGTAATGCACCCATTTGGTCTTTAATACCCAACTCCCCTTTTTGGTCCTCTTGACAGTGGCAGGCTGGCACATTTTTAGTATCGGACTCTCTGCTTTGTCAATGTAATAAATACACATTGGCCCAAACAGTTTCTGAGTATTTGACAACTAGCTCTCAGGCAGCTTTCTAAGTTTGTCTTAAGACAATCACTTTTCCAGCCCCAAGCTAAGTACCAATTTCCTGTTTCTCATCTGAAAGTTACTTCACAGCTTTTATTTAGTTTCAACTCCATCACCAATAGTCATGTAAGTGAATTGTTCCTGGCAGCTGAATGGCCTGGGATCTGTTTTTCAAGTCATCTCAGTGGGAAGGAAGTTATGCCTGGTAAACCTAGCCAACTACCTGTAGCCAGAGAGGTCTGGAATAGAGCCTAGAGAAGAACCCAGTGCCATTTTCCTAAATTCATGTGATTTGTGATGCCCTTTTGCCTTCCTTAATCCCACAAATAAGTGTAGCTCTCCTCCCTCATCAGAGAAGCTTCCCTTTGCAACATACGGAAACAACTACAGACAGCCACAACTCGGATAAAGAGCTTACTTTTAAATAATAGCACAAATTCTCTACAAATACAATTAAATCAACTCCTCAACATGAATGAGGTTATGTCACTCTCAGGAAATACACCATTGCTTATAAATGGAAGGTAAGAGGAATTCCATGAGAGAAATTTCCATACATTTTTAAATTTTATATGAGTACCTAGGAGTTCCATTTTTGGAAATGTTTCCTGATTACAATATAAATAAATAAAAGGCATGTTTCCCAATTAAAAAAAAAAAGAGTAAGTGACTGAAACATGCCCAGCCCTAACCGACACTTCCACAGCACAACCCATACACATATGACTCAGGGGGCAGTGTGGAAGAGAGAGCAGAAAGGCTGACAGAGCCAGAGGCTCAAGCTGCCTCCTGATAAATAGTGTCCCCTCGACATGACAGACAAAATGTACTCATGCAATCTCAACAAGATGGCTGTCCGAACTAGACAAGCATAATATGTACCAGTTAACATGTCATCCTAGAGAAGGGAAATGCCACATGTTCTACCTCTAGATGTAGAGATTCAGGTGGCCAATGACTGCTAAAAGAGGAAGAGTCAGTTTCTGCCAGGGACAAACTTGGTCATAGGTTATCCAATTCTGACGACTGGCCAACTCTGAACACATGTACATGTGAGCAATGTTATATGGACTTAGCAGGTTGTACACACACACACACACACACACACACACACACACACACACGCACAGGCATGCGTATGTGCATGCACGTGCGTGCATGCGTGCATGTGTGTGTGTGTGTGTGTGTGTGTATAACACTAGTAAAGAAGAGCCTATGAATTGAGGAGGGAGGGGGAGATATGGGACGAGCAGGAGTGATGTAAATGCAATGCCCATGTGTGAAGTTCTCGAAAAATAAAACAAAATAAATCATCCTATCCTGTATCCCACCAGTTCTATTTTGACAGCATCTCTTCTAGGAACCCATCCAAAAATAATTGAAAAATTGCGTGCACCAAGATGTTCCGTCTGGTATCACTTAAATTAAGGCATTTTAAAAGGCAAGAAATCAGACCGAGGCTTAAGTAAATCTATTTGATAGGATATTATGCAACTTGAAAATTACATTGTATCAAAATGGTAGAAATGTGGTAGAAAAGCACATACTGCTAGGCAATAAAATCAGAAAAGAACATTTTACATGCATAAAAATCATGCTACAATAGAGCCTGGGAGATGGCTCAGAGGGTGAAGGCTCAGAGAGAAGCGGATAACCTGGCTTCTGTAACAGGAACTCACAGGGTATAAAGTGAGGAGGAACTCCTGCATGTTGTCCTCTGACCCCCACTCATGTGCTTATAGCATACATACACTCTCATCCTCAACACATGCCAAGGAAAGAAGTATTAAAGATTAGATTAGAAACAGAAATGTTTAAAATATGAATATCAGAATAGAGAAAACAAGGTGTTTTAGAAAACAACATATTCTGCGCTAATTTTCAGAAAGTGATTTTTCCCCTACTGTATCATTCCATTTAATTTTGTTTAGCTAAGATTTATTGTTTTTAAAGGTTCACCAACAAGATCTACAAGATGGTTGCTGAGAAGGAGAAAAATGTGCTATTACACATAAACCTCAGTTTACAAGATTTCAGTTTACAATGTGTGACCTAATTTAGAATCCCAATCTTCCTGTCATTCATTCTCCAAGGATGAATCCCCCCGCTGGAGTGCCATCTATACATGAACAGCTGTCAACACTCCTTTTCAGAGAAGTGGTTGCTGCCACAGGCTTACATGAGCAATACATTGTCTCTTAAATCTTATGATATTTTTACTACCTGTTCATAAACAGATAAGAGAGGAGGCAAACCTGTAGGGCTGATCCTAAGAGATTGCAAATGGGTTGGGTTGATTTGGGATTAACTAAAAGACACAGTACTGGGCAGGTATTTCCTGCAAGGATGAACTGATGGAGGAGTCTCTCCCCCGGGGTAAGCAGTATCCTCCTTTAATAGCATCCCAGAGAAGAAAGAGATCCCGTGGCTAAGGAGGCTCTTGCTCAGCTGCCTGTCTCCACTTCTAATGCTACGGTGTGAGCCTCTGTTCTGTTGCTATGGCTGTCATCTTCTGCTGACAGGGCAACCCAGATTCATTGGCCCTCCAGGGAGAACTGAAGACCAGTGACTCTCCAAGTCTTTCAGCATCAAACTGGACTGCCACCGCGCCTAGGTTCTCAGCCTCTCTCCAGTATGAAGACAGCCATTGTTAAACGGCAGCCCCACCACCTCTATTATGGAAACCAATCTGAAATATCTTCTTAATACATACCCATCCTGTTGGTTTCTGTTCCTCTAGAGAATGCTGACTCATACAACTTGTTTTTGCTCATGTGCAAAATTTATATCAGCGCACACAGAGACAGACCATTGGAGCAGAAGGAGCACTATCTAGAGAAAGGAAGAGGACCATAATAATTGGGGAAAGGGACTAGAAAGGACCTTGTGGGGCATGAATAAGGGCAAGGTACAATAATACATATTGTGGTGGTTTGAATAAGAATAACTCCCACAGGCTTACAGCTTTGAATGCTTGATCATTTGACAGGTCTTAGGAGATGTGGCCTTGCTGGAGAAAATGTGTCAATGAGTGTGGGCTTTGGGATTTCAAATGTTCAACCCAGGCCCAGTGTCATGCTTTTTTCCTTCTGTCTCCAGATCCAGATGTCTCCAGCACCATGTCTGTCTGTGTGCTGCCATGCTTAAACCTCTGAATATATGCAAGTCTCTATTACATGCTTTATTTTATAAGAGTTGCCAGGGCCAGAGCACCACTTCACAGCAATAGAACACTGGCTTAGATAGATAGATAGATAGATAGATAGATAGATAGATGGATGGATGGATGGATGGATGGATGGATGGATGCATGCATGCATGCATGCATGCATGCATACATACATACGTACGTACATATTAAACCTTGACATTGTGATGAAGTTTCACTATGTACCACACTCTGGATGAATTAAGAACTCCATGGATGTTTAATTTGTATGTGCATGCATGTACATATGTGTGTATGTGTGCGAGTATGTGTGTGTACATGCATGTGTAGTGTGTGTGCTTGTGTACTGTGTGTGCTTTTTCTTTGACTTTAAATTTTAAAAGACAAAAAAACACACCGTAGCGAGCGAACTTGCTGAAGGTCCTCTATTGCCCAAGTTTACAAGAGTTGTCATTGTCACAGGAATTTTTGCAGACTGAATTTGCCTCAGATTTATTTGTCCTGATGCTTCCTTCTATTTGCACAAGTATGTAAACTATGGCATAGAGTATCATTTTTTTGGTTGGAAATTCAGCTCTTGCTGAACTGTCTTGGCCATCGACTATGGCACAGTTAATTATTTATGTAAATACATGCATCCCGGTGGCCAGCAATCAGGGATGCAGAATCTAGAGCCAGTCTCCAGGAACAACTGAAAACCAGACATGGTACTGTATATCCACTCATAAAATACTTACAACTGTGAAAAGATGGTTTACATTGAAGTTTACGTGAAGGTAGATGGAGAACTGGATTCAGCCAGTTAGCATGTTTATTTTAGGGGGCTTTTCACATAAACTGCCCGTCATTTAGAGTTTGACACATTAACTTGTATTTAAGGAATTCTGTAGTGTATATATCAGTTGAGGATCTGGGGGAGGAGGAAAAGCTGAATGTGGGACTCAGCTTGGAAGCATTTCATGCATATGTGTGTATGAAATGCCATAATATACCCTTATTTTGATCATTAATTGGAAAAATAGTTAAAGAAAATATGCTTATTTTAAAAGGCTGCTTAAATGCAACATTTTCACTTGTAAAGAAGCAACAATAGCAGTAACAACCAATCTATAGAACTCAGTCCGCAGTATTTCCAAACCAACCACCAAAGACTGTGCCAGTGCCTACAGTAAGCCTGAAACAGCAATAAAAACCTTCCGGCTGGGAAGCTCCCTGGGCTTAAATATTGCCTTCTGCTCATACAGGCAGAACGATACTGATCAAAGCCAGGCTCTCCCTGTCCTTCCTCCGCACCCCCATTCAGAACCTCGAGTCATTAGATCAGTTTGCTTACAGTCTTTGATAAGTCACATATAAAATGTAACTCACATTGTTTCAAGTTTCACTCAAAACCATGAATACTGTATGATGCACATCTTTTATGGCAGTCATCTCTGCCCTTCCCCAAGTACCATCATGTCCACATGAGCATGTACCAGAGTAGCTTCTGGCCAAGCCAGTCCAGGGGATAGAAAGAGCCTCCCTGCTTTTCCCTATGGCTGTTCTTCACAGGGGTCACTGACATCCTGGAAGCTAACAGGCAAACACCTAAAAAGATCCATTCCTTCCCCCAAAGAGATGAAGTAAAATACCAAATGCTCTCTTGACAAATTGGAAATGGCCACTCTTTGACGACTAATTCATAGAAATACCATTTCATTCATACCATTACCCAATGGTTCATTCGGCTATAGTATTCTTTATGTCTTGTTTCGTTCCAGCACCACTTAAAGCACTATGAATATACAGGCTCACAACCCGTTCCCTCTTCTCCACACATTCACCATCCCAATGTATCTCTTCATTGTCAAACCCTTCAGGATTCATAAACACACAGGCTTCTCTTTCACCAGTCCCCAGCCAACTCAGATTAAAGTTAGACATCCGGCACAGAATCCCAATGCCATGGGACTTAGAATTATTCCTCTAGACCAGTAGTTCCCAACCATCCTAATGCTACAACCATTTAAAACAGTTTCCCCAATGCTGAGGTGAGCCTCATTCATAAAATTATTTTCATTGCTACTTATAACCACAATTTTGCTGCTGTTATGAATCATAATGTAAATAACTGATATGCAGGATATCTGATGTGTGACTCGTGTGAAAGTGTTCAACCCACAAAAGGGTCATGACCCACAGGTCGAGAACCACTGCTCCAGGCTTGAGGACTGGGTTTTATTACTGTCAGTGTGTCCCATGTTGCTCTATCAAACACCCGGTTCCGAGATCCACACCACTCCTTAAAACTTGCTCTGTCCCTCACAGCTCTTCAACGCGAATGAGGTCAGCTCTTTTTCTACCTTTCTGTTAATAGCTTAATCAGAGAACTGGCCCCTGGTCTCAGCTCATTCTGACCAACATCCCTGGACCCAGCCCAGCTCCTGGGTCCAGAGCTTGCCCTCAGACTGCAGAGCAAGGTCCAGAGATTCCACAGGACTGGCTTGCTTGTTAAAGTTGCCCTCAACTTCTTTCTCAATCTAGAAAAATCTTAGACCATATGCTAACTCCATCTGAGTAGTCAATTCTTTCTCAACTTTCCCAAATGTGTTCCTTCAGAACAAGGAGCCTCCCTCCCATCATGCCCAGGAGCCTGGTTCTTAAGAAATCTAACCCGAAGTCTGCCTTGGCTCTGTGGAGCCATTATTTGCAACATTCATCTTGTCACCCCAGCCCAGCCTGGGTTCTGGATGCAGGTCTGTCTCTGAACCGATAACATTTTGCCAATGATTGGGTATCCTACAGAGTGTTTTATAGTTGTCTCTCAGTAATTATCCAAAACATGCTGAAAATTCTAGGCCCACACATTGTCAAAATATCACATATCAAACATCATGAGATAAAAAGAAACGTGATTCTATTTAAACTTTTCTGGAATTTCCTCTCGTTTTAGAGCAAGCATGCTAAAGGCAGGAAATATTTTTGTTTTGTTGTTGTTGTTTTTTGTTTTTGTTTTTGTTCTTTGTTTTGTTTTGTTCTTTACGTTGAACGGACCATCCAGGCAGGCTTCTGTCTGGCTCTGTGGGCAAGCCTACCTCGAACCACTGCCCGTGGGATTGCATCTTGAGGATGACGCAAGGGTCCGGCTTGGACAGAGCATCTCTGTCGGAAATGCCTTTGCATGCCACACGCAGCTCGACTTTGGTCAGGCAGGGGCTGTTAAAGATTCCCAGCGTGTTGGCAGCCGACTCGTAAATGTTGCTCATCTTCTTCATTCTGTGTTAGAAAATAAAAAGGGAAAAAAATTGACGTGCCAGTCACTGCAATATTTTTCAAAGGAGGAAGCGTCCCCACGCCCGTCCCCATTCAGGAAACCGTTCAGCTCAGAGATTGGAATGTCTGAAGTCCTTACTATCTCACGTTTCAATTGACTGGCAATTTCAGTGAGGCGGGTAACAAACAATTCTCCCAACCACTACAAAAAACAGACCCTGGCACACTAAAACCACCATTTTCCAGTATTATTTCCATAGTAAAAATTTTCATCTGTGAAATAAAATTCATAAATTTGTGAAACAGACCACAAGACACAATCAGGATTTATATTAACTATACGCTTTATGTGAATCTCTTATTTAATGATCTGTTAGCTAGTGAATTTTATCACGTCTCATTTATTATTTTTAATTATTATTGTAAGGTGTTGTGTTTGTGAGTTCAGGTGCTGGTTCACCATGCAGCATGCATTCAGAGAACCCTTTGTAGAGTGAGTTCTCTCCTTCTACCTGTGTAGGTTCCAGGAGTCGAACCCAGATCCCCAGACTTGCATACGACAAGTACTTTCACCCACTGAGCCGTCTTACTGCCCCCTCGAGTTTTTATAATTTCCTAAATCTCCAACTCTCCTTCTATGTAATGGATCATAGAAGTCCATTGTCCTGAGTTTCTCACTTCTAAACTCTGGTTCATTTTCCCAAGATGCCCTTTGGCAAGCCAGTACCCAAGGGCAACCCAGCATGGGTTTTTCTACCTCAGGTGTCTAAGTTTACTCTTTCCTTCCTTCCTGCCTTCTAGATTCCCAGTTACCATATCAGGACTCAAAACTAAAAGGGAAAAATGGGGAGACAAAAAAACCAACCAAACACCCCCAAAGCCTGACTCTGAAGTTCTGAAACATCAGGCCTGACTCTGAACACTACATCCTAGACTAGTTCAACTTGATGTCATACAGTGCTCAGGCAAGAGGTGCCCACACTCTCCTCCTCTGCACAGAGCTGGCCTATGAAGATGTGGGGAGACTCTCGGGAATAAAATCCCCACAGCATGCTCTATGCTTCTGGTCGCAGCAGGAAAACTAGCAACAGCTTTCTGACCTCCATGCGGAGCTGATGTCCTACAGTGAAATGTCTCCTATAAGATTAGACAGTTCCTCCCTGTCTCCCCTTCTGCCATAGTATTTTGTTTCTCCTTGTTGCTGTTGCCATACTAATTCAAATGAGCTCACCACACCATCTCTTTCACAGGGTGCTGACTGAACTTCAGCCTTAAACACACATGTGCATGTACATATGCACAGATACCACATGGGTAGACACGAGCACACAAATACAGGGCAGTAAAGTTTTAGTGAGATGCAGGCATAGCCATATTTACTTACTTATTATCTGTAGTTACTTTTACTTCAGTGGCCGCGCTCAGTAGCAGAACTAGAGATGGCAGGGCCAACAAAGACTGAAATATTTGCTAGGTAGTCAGCGAATATGTGCCAACCCCATCTCTAAAATGTCAGGTTAAGGTGCATTTGTGGTTGAGGGGAATTTCCATCCTATTTTTTTTTCAAGTGTGTTGGAAAATCAGTCCATCAGTTCATGCAATTCTGTCTTCTACCAACTGAATATTAAAAAAAAGACTTTGGGACAGTTGTTTTTTCCATATTAAAAAAAAAGTCGAGTTCCGAGAGGTTTGGCTGCTTGCCCGTGTCACATAATTATTCTAATAGCAGGGCTGGAGTGTCGGTGCCAGCTCTCTCTCTCCCAGCCCACAACAAGCAAAACCTTCGGTGTAGAAACATCCAAACTCATCCAGGCACAGTGAACACGACAAACATCCTGGACGTGTGTCGGCCCCACTGTCATACTTCCTTTCTAGTTCAAAATAACTGTTATTCAAATACAGAAAACAAGCAGATTGTAACTCCGCAGCTTACTAAATCACGGCCTCTGTATTTGTACAAATTGTGAACAACGTGAGAGCCAAAGCACGCCTGAATGAAGACCATGGCAACGCAAATGAGGGAGAGAACTGCCTCGGACGAATGGGGCTGGGCTAGAGACAGGGTGCTGAGTAGCCAGTGGGCGTTGCCAGCTTTTAGTAGGTCAGAGTCATCCTGAACTCCTGATTCTCCCAGTCATGGATTCCTTCCAATCTACCATGTTCTTCTGATGTTCTTGTCCGCCCCTCTCACTAGGGACCACCCCTCTCACTAGGGACCACCCCTACTGTCCCTTCATAGTATCACATCTGTCCTTTTCCAGATGTGTACCCTCCATAAAGAATAAGCAAGCTTCTCCTAGAGAATGGAGCATCCTCTCTAAAGCCAGTCTCCTATGTAAGATTTATTTATGTTTACTTTCTGGGTATGACTCTTTTACCTGCACGTGTGTACGTGTACTCTGTGTGAGCCCTGGTGCCCATGGAGACCAAAAGAAGCTCTTTGTGAGCTGCCATGTGGTTGCTAGGTACCAAACCTGGGTCCTCTGGAAGAGCAGTGAGTGCCCTTATCCCCTGGGACATCCTTCTAACTCCTCTAATGCTAGTGTTAATAAATGGTGATGTATAACGCAAGAGACTATCAAAGAGAGGAGCAGTTCTAGGTTTGACTGCTTAAAGCCTAGCTCCTCTATCCCTGTGAAATATGGAACAGGGATGTCCGACCTGCCCGTTATTAGCACCCACGTGGAAAAGATTCTGCAATGGATATGTGAAATAATGCATGTCAAGTGGTTTGTACAATGTTAGGCACATGGCAAATACTCTCAAAACTTCAGCTATTTATTCTCAATGTCTGACTTCTTGCAAGAAAAAAAAATCATTCTCCTACTTGAAATCTCTAATATGTCTCCCTGTTGCTTTAAAAGCAAAGCACAGCTCACTCCTGTAATGTCCTTCTGCCTTTGGAGTTGTGGTGGTTTAATTGGGGCTGGCTTACAGGGTCAGGGTTTCAGTCCATTATCATATCACCATCCAGGCAGGCATGGCACTGGAGGAGCTGAGAGTTCTACATCTTCCTCCAAAGGGAGGCAGAAACAGACTCTTCTAAAGCAGCTAAAAGGAGGGTCTCAAAGCCCACCCCCACAGTGACACACTATGTCGAGGTCATACCTCCTCCAACAAAGCCATGTCTCCTAATAGTGCCACTCGCTGGATCAAGCACATTCTAACCACCACAGGAGCCCATGTTCTCTGGGTATACCTTCCTCTAAGAGCACGCAGCCACTTTTCAAATCAGCAATTCACCAGGGAAGCCACATGCATGGGTTGCTATTTCTTATAGGTTCACAGAGCAAGGAGAAAATAGTGGTGCCTGCTCTGATAAATTTATTTAGCTGCAGTCTCAGCTTCCAAGGCAGGTCATTTATCGACCCCACCCCACCCCCAACAGTGGTCTTTCTATAGCAGCAGCTGGCTCCTTTCCATAAAAGTCATCTCTCAGGCTACATGACAGATGGTCATGTGTCCTGTGTGTGCTGCATGAGAGATCTGATGGGACCTGCACGAGATCTACAACACAGGCAGCTCCAAACTCATCTTCCCTCATTCTTCACTTACAGATCACTATAATTTCTTATGCCCCCACACGTACCTTGTTGCCCCATGGGCTTCAAACAGTAACAAATAGTTTCAACTACCCACTTCCGTAAACGCAAAGCAAACCTCTGATTGAATGTAATACAGTCATGAAGATAAGAAACCACATTGGGGAGGGGGAAGACGAGAGGTGCCACATGTCTGCTCTCTCTTTGAGATTCCCATCAGCCAACTTAACTGATTTTAAATGGTACCAATCTAGTCATAGGTACCAAAACTTGTCCAAAAACAACTGAAAAGTATCAAATTTTCCCCACAATAATTTATGGTGCTTGCATAGCAGTTTTATACAGACTGATACATTCCCCCCTCCAGGGCAGCTCATTCAGATAGGAAAGAAACAACCCAAATTAGCTTCAGGAAGTCCCTGAAACAGATGGGACTCACTAGGCTCCTCCCTCCCAAGGGTAGATAAATAGAAAATACTGCTACAAGTCACTCTCAGACAAGACAAGATGTGAATTTCTCAGACAAACTTAGCCTCTTAGAAGAAGCAGAGATTGACTGAATCTCTGCTTGGAAGAAGTAGAGACCAGTCAAACTGCCTAGAAGAAACAAAGTCCAGTTGAGCTGCCAGGAAGAGTCTCAGAACAACTGAGCCACCTGGAAATGACATGCTGTGTGTGACCCACTGACCTGTCTGTAGGCTGTGCAGAGTACTTCAGCTTTTGTGGGCTGTCACCCATGCCGGGATGGTCCTTGGTGATACAGTTGTCTTTAAGTCATTTCTGTTCTTGTAAGTAACTCCAATAAAACTCAATAGTCAAAAAAAAAAAAAAACAAAAACAAAAACTCAATAGTCTACCAACTTGGACTGTGTCGGTCTATCAAAGAAAGGCCTATATTGGTCTACCTAACTGGAATGAGATGTGTCTGTTTTATTTCCCTAGGAAAAGTCTGTCATATGACATGGTATAGCTTAAATTAAGGGAATGCCATGTACTGAAATAGTATATAATAACAGTAAATCATCTATTAATTAATTAAATTTATCAATTATTTTATTTTACCAGGGTCTCAGGCAGTCCAATCTGGCTTTAAACTCTCTATTTAGCCATGAATTACCGAGCCTCAACCAAAAGGATAGGCTTACAGCATCCCCCATAATGCTTGTTTTATACAGTGCTTGGAATCAAACCCAGGGCTTCATGGAGGCTGGGAAAACACTTTATTAACTGAGCTACAACACTAGGCCCAACAACAGTGAAATTAATCAACTTATAAATGAATAAACAACCTTTGGTTCATGGTCAGAAATTTTTTTTTATTAATATCTTGACCAAAGTTTCACAGTTCACACTTTTGTGATCTTTTAAGTGACATAAAAGTAACACAGATCTGGACACAGTGGAGCTGAGTGAGTGAGGGACGGCAGAATAAAGGCCCTGAAGATCATTCCGGCACCGGTCTGATGGCTGAACTGAAGGAGAGAGGATCGGGATCATCGGACTGGTCACTGTCCATTGTTCCACTTTCTGCCGATTCCTCCTGCTTCTGCTCAGGGTCCTAAAAGGACGAAACTCACTGATTGCTAATGCTGGTTGTTGGCAAGGGTTTTACAGTATTTAACTAAAGAGAAAGAGAATTAAAAGGAGAAGAGAGGGCACAGCATATTTCTTCCCAGCTCCTGTCTGGGTCCAAACTAAGGAGCACAGCTCCTATCAGACAACTCTTCAAGGTCTTGCTTGGTTCTCACTGTTGTTTCTCCCCTTGCTCTTTAAGATTCGTGGGTTATCAGTGGTTTCTTACCAATCTTAAGATGGGCTTCATAGAACGCAGTAGGAAAGAGGAGTGCATGTACACTTGTTAAACTGAGCAGAAAAGAGAGACTAAGCATTCTCCAGGATAAGGGCAGCTGTGGGCCACTAGAAGCAGCACTTCCTGCTCCTACAGGGACAAGTGCACTAGCTGGTTAAAGGGATCCAAGCCGAGAAGCCACAGAGCCCTTTTCACCACAGAGAAGGGAATCAGAAATAGTGTCTTTTGGTTCCCTTGACTCTGGGCACATCGTTGTAAATGTTCGCTACCATAAAAGCCCTTAAATCCAAAGAGACGGCTCCATTTCCTCCTCAAAAGAGACCAACATTAGAGCAGTAAGCCTGGAAAGAAGATCAGGTGTGATATTGACACAGAAATATTGAGGTATCTTGGAGAACTACAGCATCTTTCTTGGGAAACTGGAGTAGCAGAGACTTGAGGACACCGAAACCACTCAAGTTCTAAAGTTATTGTGTTGCAAATACAAAACCCAAAATTCATGGACCACAGAGGAAGGCAAAGAACCAAAAGTAGCCTTCAGCTGACAGCTAATAGGAAACCAAGTCCCTTAGGCCCAAGGATATGAATTTTGCCAATGAGTATGTGAGCATAGAAGTGTATCGTTTTCAAATCAGATTTCAGATGAGACAGTATCCCTGGCTGATAGCCAAGTTAGAGTCTCACGAGACCCTGAAACAATGAATCTAGCTGTCTCGTGACCACAGGCCTAGGCCACAGACAGTGACTACTAGAACACATGTCTGTACCTTTACACCTTATCAAACCACACTACCCTCCAGCTCTCCCTGGGACAGAGTTAAAAAGCATTCTGTGCTATGACTTGGAAGCATATCTGGCTCCACCACGCTCCATGTCACACATGCTATGCTGAGCTAAATCACATGGTGTGAGATTTCGCACTGCCCGAAAGGTCCTACATGGTCCCTTCCTTCACTCTAGGGATTGGTCTAAGACTCCCCAGAGAGACTTCTTGGGGCTACTCTGGCTTCTCCAGTCATCCCACATAGGGTGGCTATCTCCCTCTCTCACTCTCCCTATCACAGACTGATACTCACTTGCTAATGGGCCTTCTCATCAGTCACAGCCTTGAAGCCCCCCCATTCTAATAAACCTCATTGAAGAGAATTGTGTCAGCTTCCTTTATAGCCTGACTAGGACTGTTATTTTATGTCTAGTAGTAATTATGCTCTGCTTCTGGTAATAGTATTATATAGTAACAGATAACTAATGTGAAAGATTAGTGAAGCCCAATAGGATGTTTATGTATATATGTATGCATGTACACATGATATGTACATGCATGGTTTTGGAGTGAAGAACTATTTTTTATACCTTCTGGCATCCTTAATAGTTTTCAACCCCACCTTCTTCCTGGGATGTTGGGTACAAGATAGCAATGTAGAAGTATTAACAGCAAAGTTCCCAAATTTTCACAATTCTTCTCGGGGTCTCTGGTTTATGTCTCTGCCCACACTCAAATGAAAGCCGCAACCAAATATAATGGACTATGTGAATACATCAGTACTGGAGCCTGCTCAGAGAAAGCAGCAACCCTGACCTTGACTCCAGAGATGGGACAGAGGCCAGGAAGTCAGAAAATTTGGCCTTGGCCCAGCTGAAGCTCACTGTTGAAAGGTGATCACGAAGTGTAACTCTGTCAATGAGTGATCAGCTTCCCCCATGGCCCCGGATAAGTGGAATAAACAAGTAATTTCACACTCTGTTAGAGACCGGGATTAATATGGCCAGATTATCAATACATTTTCCGTGGCCTATTTAAATCCTCTTTGTTGCCTTTCATACAACACCCCGGTTATGTCTGCTCAGAATAATTTTGATGGAAGCTGACTTTTGGCCAATTTTAGAAGTAAATTATAATTGTCCTTTCACTCTGATAATTTAAGGTATAAAACCTACCACTTCAGCATATCCACACTCTCTTACAGGACAGGCTGATCCAGAAACTTAATTAGTTTCTGAATGAGTTGCAAACAACACCAAGACAATAGAGCTCAAGAGGGAAGGAAATCAGCAGGAGTTCGCAGGGGAACCAGCCCGAGCAGAGTTTGTCCCAAGAGCATTAAGAATAAGTGCTTAATCACTGTTCTGCTCTCCAAGGCCTTATCCAGTCTTTTAAATATCTCAGCAAATTCAAGGAAGGCAGGAATGCTGGATGTCTTCACCATGCAAACTTCCGATCTTAATTCAAGAACTGTATGAAGTACCTTCTAGGATTCTGGGTCTGTGTGGCATGGTACTGGATGCCATGAACATGTATATAGTCAGCTGTGATCCCAGAGATCAGACAAGTCAATAACACATCTATTGTCAACTGTACGGAGCAAGCATTTTGTAGGACCCTGTAGGAGGCAGTGGTAAGGCTAAGATGAGGGATCCATCTGTCTGAAGTCTCCATTCTGAACAGTGACTCCTAGACCTAACCTGATCACCAGGGGCAAGGGAGCTTGCCTCCATGACTGCTGATTTCAACTTGATTTTCAGCCACACATGATGGAAGGAGAAAAGCAAAGTTCAAATCCCACAGTCCCTCCCAGCCACCCAAAAGCACATGCCACCATGCAGGCACACACACACACACACACACACACACACACACACACATTATAACTTGTAATTCCAGTAATAGTACTAGGGCATTCTACTCAAAAGGATACTTAGTTTGATAGCCAGCTAATTGAGTTATCATCAAGTTCCAGGTTCACTGAGAGACCTTGTCTTAAAAACTAAGGTAGAGAGTGACTGAGGAGGGCACTTGTCAACCTCTGCACCCCACACATGTACACGCACATGCCCGTACGTGCACACAAACGTGCTTCTGTTTCTCTCATCACTAGTTTCCTGTCTCCCATCTCCCCTCTCCACTCTCTCTTCTTTCTCCCTCTCTCCAAATCATGCATCTATTCAACAAGGCAAAGCGAACTGCTTCAGAGGTTGTTTCTTTTCAGACACCACTAAGCCTGTGTAACACTGGCACAAGTGTGGGCATGCCCCTCCCATCTGAGGATGAATGCTTGAACCACTGTTTCATAGTTCATTAGCTGTGTGACCATGAGCAATTTACTTGAAGCTGGGCTTCCGACTTACCATCTTTTAGATGAAGGCAGTAACAATTCCACTTTGTAGTCTTCAGGATTTAATGAATGAACTCACATAGCGTTCTCAGCAGAGTACCTGGCCCACAGGGATTATTTTAATATCTAATAGGATTACTGTTGATTTTAATCACACCACTACACCTGTGTAACATTTTTCGAACCCTTACATATTTGCTGAGCATTGAGTGATTACATCATCAGATCATCAGGATAATGCTGTGATGGTTTCTGTATAGGAGGCCCATTTCCCAGGGAAGAAAATGCATTTTAGGACAGGATCAACCCTACACACAGCTACCTGACCACAAAACAATAAGGTCACCCAGCAACTGTTCAAGGCCAGAGTCTGTGTCTTCACCCACTCTGTTCTATGGCCACTTGGGGGAGGCTGGCTGTTTAGGTTGCTTCAAAAAGCGGGGAGTTAAAACCACATATATCCCCAAATCCTCTTGATTCACTTTGTCTCCTTGAATGGCATATGTCATCTACCTTCCTCCTCTCTCTGCCTCTTCTCTAAACCTCTTGCACAGTTCTATCTCTTGGGGCCTATAGGTCCCAGGGAGTACACCGAGATAATCTGTCTGGAGTAAACTCAAGCCATGGGAATGTTGGTTCCATGCATGAGAGAAGCAAAGCTATTCAACCAGCTCTTCCCACTGGTGGACAGTATGTAACAAGAAAAAAGCAAGAGATAAATACCAACTAGATTGGACTCTCTCCAAGCTTTCTTTGCAGCTCAAAAAGGACACAGGAAAGAAAGAAAATAGCAGAAATAATGAATATCTACTCTTGCCCAAGTGACCACCACAATGTAGATAACTTTTTAAAGTAAAATTTTTCCTTTTGGTATTTTCAAACTGTCTGGTATGTATATTTATATATGTATGCGCTTTCTCTCTCTCTCTCTCTCTCTCTCTCTCTCTCTCTCTCTCTCTCTCTCTCACACACACACACACACACAACACACACACACACACATGATCTTCATATAAAGACATATATTATATATATTTAGATATTATTGTTACTCTTTTCTTCTAGTAGTCAAACTCCTTTATCGACATTTTTCTTTCTCCTCTATTTTGTGTACACAGCATGTTTTTATGTATGATGTGTGTGTATGGGCATTCACATAAATGCATGGGTGTGTGCCTGTGCACATGCATGTGGAGGCCAGGGGAAGAGATCAGTTGTCTTACCTTGCTCTTCTCTATGTGAATGCCTTAAGACAGGGTCTCCCCCTGAATCAGAAGCTTACCCGGTTAGCTACACTTGCTGCCCAGAGAACTGTTGGGGTCTGCCTGTTTCTGGCCCCAACAGAGACAGTGCTGACTTGAACTCACTATACGCATTAAATGGATTTACTAGAAACATACTCACTAGTCAATGCAACAACTGCAGAATATGCACACTTGCTAGTAATTCATGGAATGCTCTTTAAAAAAAAATAAAGAATTTTAGCCCATAAAGCCAGTGTTAGCAAGACTAGAAAAAAAAATAATTTGTTTGGTTTCTACCATAACATGGTGAAATAAAACTTGAAATCAGTATTACCAAGAGAAACTGTAAAAACACATGAAGACAAGATAAGACAGTTTAAGTGATTAGGGGGATTATCAAAAAATGGAGGAAAAATTTAAATTCTTGCGAAAATAACACATCAAAAAGATCTGTAGGATGTCTCTAAGGATGTTCTAAGGCAGAAGTTTATAGCTATGTGCCAAGCTTTTTAAAAAAATCAGAAACTTGGGGCTGGGAGATGGCTCCGTGGTTAAGGGCACTTGCTGCCCTTACAGAGGTCCCAGGTTCAATTCCCAGGACCCACATGCCAACTCACAACCATCTGTAACTCCAGCTCCAGAGGACCCAGTGACCTCTTCTGGCTTCTTTAGGCACTATATACACATGTGCGGAGATATACATGCAGGCAAAAAAGAAAAAAAAAACCTCACATACATACATCAAATATAAATAAATGCATCTTTTAAAAACCTTTAAAAATCAGAGCCTGTAAAAATAATGCATGATACTCAGGATCATCATTATAAAAATGATGATATTAAAAAATAAAATTATAAAAGGAAATAAATAATAAATAGCCACACTGAAATGGATGAAATAGCAAATAAAAGACAACGCAGGCAGTCAGTGAAACAGAGTGGCCAATCTTCAAAATGATTAGCAGGCCCTAAAAACAGAACTGAGGAGAGAAAAGAGAAGCCCCAAAGTCACCGAGGAAGACAGAACAAGGTATGTGACAACAGACACTCTATAATCCAGAGGATAATCAGGAATTAATTTGAAAGCTTGTGCCCTACAACAAACAGACTTCTAGATATATTCAACCTATCAAAATAAAGAGATGGATAAGAGAAGTAGTAAGGCTTCTGCAGGAATAAAAACGTCTTCCTACAGGAAGACTTTGGTTTAAAAAAGTTAAATGGAAATCTAGGGAATGAAAACCTCAGTTTGGTTTTTTTTTTTTTTTTTAAATAATGGAATAGAATTCATTCCTAAACCGATCCAAACAAAGAGAATTCTGGGGATTGAAGTCTACACTGATATATTAGAAAAATCATGTATTAATATGCAAAATAAAACATGTACATATAGCATGTAAAGACCTCTGACCAGTTCATTGTTGATGTTATCAGATGCTTAGAGACAAGCTCATGCTGGTCTTCCTAAAACAAGTCCACTAAAGGCAAATGCTTCTGTGCTTGGTCTACAGACAGTATTACTCTGAAGCCAAGGCTAGATATGGACATACCACAAAGAAAAGCAGATACACCATCATCCAATTAGCTTCACTCAGGGAGTATAAGTGTGGTTCAAAATATACAAATCAAGATATACCATGTACATCTTGAAAAAATTATGCAATTATCTAATAGCATAAGAAAACAGCTTTTGGCTGGGCAGTGGTGGCACACGCCTGTAATCTCAGCACTCTGGGAGGCAGGGGCAGGTGGATTTCTGAGTTCGAGGCCAGCCTGGTCTACAGAGTGAGTTCCAGGACAGCCAGGGCTATACAGAGAAACCCTGTCTCGAAAAAAACCAAATCCAAAAAAAAAAAAAACCAAAAACAAAAACAAAAGGAAGGAAGGAAGGAAGGAAGGAAGGAAGGAGGGAGGGAGGGAGGGAGGGAGGGAGGGAGGAAGGAAGGAAGGAAGGAAAGAAAGAAAGAAAGAAAGAAAGAAAGAAAGAAAGAAAAGGGAAAGAAAGAAACAAAGAGAAAGAAAGAAACAAAGAGAAAGAAAGAAAGAAAGAAAGAAAGAAAGAAAGAAAGAAAGAAAGAAAGAAAGAAGGAAGGAAGGAAGGAAGGAAGGAAGGAAGGAAGGAAGGAAAGAAAGAAAGAAAGAAAGAAAGAAAGAAAGAAAGAAAGAAAACAGCTTTTGAAGCAAATCAACAAGACTTCCTGATAAAACTCCTGATGAAACTAGTTATAAAAGAATCATACCTCAATGCGATAAAACCTATAGATGCCAGACTCATAGCCAATAGTGTACTCACTGAGAGAAATAGTAACATTACCTGTAAATCAGAAGAGATGAGTGCTCACTCTGTTCGCATTTATTCTTTCTAGTACTCTAGTTGTAGCCAGGGCAACAGGGCATGACAAAGAAACAAAGGGGATACGGACAAAGAAGGAAGAGGGCCATTTATTTCTATTTGCACATGATATGATGCTATAGTTAGAATCCCCAAACACTTCATGAGAATTTTAGATTTGATAAATATTTTCAGCAGAGTAACAGGATACAAAGTCAACACACAAAAAGAAGTAGCCTTTGTCTTTACCACTAACAAACCTGCTGTGAAGGAAATCGGGGACTAAGTCAGCATTCATAAAGGCCCCAGAAGAATCCATTATCAAGGATAACCAAGCTCATGAAGTATCTACATGATAAAAATATAAAGCAATAAGGAAAGACTCCTCTAGTTGTGGGAGGACAGATCTGTAGGCTCACAGATTGCAGAGCTAGTATTGCTGAAAAGGCCATATTGCCGAAGTGATATGCAGTTTCAAGACACCAAAAGCATTCCTCACCAAACAAAACAAAACACAGTCCTAAATTCATATGGAAACTTGAAAGATCCCAAATAGTCAATAACGCAACTACATTGTAATTGTCATTTTTAAAAGGGGGCAGGGAGGGTAGTGATAAACCAAGGAATAAACTCAAGAAACTACAAACATTTAGTTCTTGACAGAAATGTCAAGCATATCCGTTGGAGAAAGCAAGGCCTCTTATGACAAACGGTGCTGAGAAGAGCAAATATCAGTGCCCAGAAGACTGCAACGAGACCCTTTACTCTTACCTTGCCTGGATATCAACACAGAAACAGACCAAAGGTATGCTAAGAGCGTGACTAGAGGAAAACACTTTGGGATTCAGACGGGGGGGGGGGGCTTTCTAGAAAGGTCTCATCTGTATGACTCACTGCTACGGCCAACATTATGAGCCCAGAGTTTCCTGAGAGCATCAACACATCAGATTCCTTCTGCACACTTTATTCAACCCCTCACTTTGTTGGAGTTGCATCGCGAGTAGATCTGGGTATTGGCTTGAGGTGCATTGGGACTAAATGGCTAGAAGAAAAATGAATTAAAATATTTAAAATGTTAATGCATATTGGTGTTTTGCATACATGTGTATCTGTGTACTGTGAGGGGTCTGAGGCTCTACTGTTCCTGCTGTGATTATCCCAAACACTAAGCAGGCAAGAAATTACAGGTGGAGAAGCTGCAAGACCCAAGAAACAGGGAAGTACAAGCCAAGTCATGTGAGTCACACAGGACATGACTTTAATAAATAACATGACAGCATGCGTACAGAAACCGACAATATGAAAACTGTTCTGGGCATTCAAAATCAACAATATGCATATATGATATTTTTCTGGAATATACTATACCCACATGATCCTTGTAGAGAAATTAATTAAAAACAGCATTCTTGGGGAAGTATGCAGAAGGAATCTGATGCGTTGATGCTCTCAGGAAACTCTGGGCTCATAATTTTGGCCCTACCAGTGAGTCATACAAATGAGACTTTTCTAGAAAGCAATTATGTCCACTGCATCACATTCATATTAATTTTGTAGCACTTAAATGCCAGCCACTCTTAGGAGAACAAACTGCCTGTATAAACTTAACCAGATAATTATAAAAGCTGACAGAAACTTTTAAATTTTCAACTAAACGCCGAGGGAAATAACACGAATGAATGTCTCCTCCCCACTGCAGCCCCTCCTTCCATATTATGTCAAAGGCAAGTCTGGTTCCGGAGTTGAGAGGGGGGAAAGCAAATTCCAGTGATGTTTCATTATTGTGGCTTTAAAATCATTTCCTCCTGTTTCTCAGGCAACTACATTTACCCAGTAGGAAGATCAAACCGCAGCCTTCTTTTGTTCCGTACCTTTCCCTTTCTAATATAATCATACGCTGGGTCTTTCTACAAATGTCATGTTAACAGGAAGTTGGGGGCTCAAGAAAAATGGATTTGAGACTTCTAGTCTCAAACATGAGATACACGCAAAAGAAAAAAAAAGGAGCAAGATTATTTTTGTATTCAACAAGAGATGTTCCAGACAGCAGATGAAGCCAGAAGCCAATTTCCTTGAAAAACTGCAACTTCTGAGTCTTGTACAGCTCCTACTCGTTCTTGCTTAGGACCTGCTTTTCATCTGCTTTTAATTACATCCTAGCAGTAACGAGCTTTGGCTTTGTAGGCAGAGAACAACATAACGTGTTTAGGGAAGGAAGAAACTGGGTAGATTTTTTTATATATATACACAAAGAAGTGCCTTTTCAGTATACAGAACAGTCTCTGGGTTGGTCCAACCAACAAAAATGCTTATGATCATCTGAGCCTGTGCAGATGAATGCAGTGGTCACCAGCTACAGGTGGCTGGACAGCAGCTAGTGCAACTGAACAAAGAGTTTCTTAATTTATGTGACCTGAAGTTTAAATTGCCACCTTTGGCTGGTGACTACCATAGCAGATATATATTAGCATTTAGAGTTACAGATGGTTCTTTTCTTTTTTCTCTCATTCTTTCTCTTTCTCTCTTTCTTTCTTTCTTTTTCCTTTGTGCAAGCAAGACTCAAGAGAGACACCATTGTTCCATTATTTGGCGTAAATGAGATTGAGAAGTTCTAAAAGACATAGGCAAAGCTTGGTTCTCCCTGTTCGCATATCTACTCTTGATTGCCTAAAGTCCTACAGGGAGATAGCTACATGGGAAAGCCTCACCTGATTAACTCACAGTGACTGGAACATGGATGGGACAGGTCATGCACAAAGGACTAGGAACAATACAGAAACGCATCTCCTTGGACCTTAGTCTTCAATGGTGGTGATGTTTCTGTCAAAAGTTTTTAAATGGGTCAATGGAGCCAGTTTTGTGGGTAAAATGTTTGCTATGCACAAGCACCTGAGTTGGGATCTTATGTAAAATCCTGGTAACACTGGTAAGACCCTGAAATTGAGGCAGGTGGATCTTGGAAGTTTGGTGTAATGAGCTTCCGATTCAGTGAGGGACCCTGCCTCAAAAAAGAAATGATTGAGGGAATGATCTATGTAAATTCTTGACCTCTATACTCAAACATATGACTGAGTATATACCAGCAAAAATACACACACACACACACACACACACACACACACACCACATGCACATATGTATACAAACCACACACATAGAGACAGACAGACAGAGTTCAAAATGGCAGATCATTGGGTTCATGTCAAATAGACTTATTAGGACATTTATGAAGTAAAACAGAGACTGGAATTTATGTATAAATACTGTGAGAAAAGCCCTGGATCTACAGTGGAAAAGAAAGAGGGTTTAAAGGAAAGACAGCATCATGTCCATCAAGTAAGTTTCACTCTCATGAAAACATGGCCAGTGTTTACAGGAGAGGAAAGTCACAGATGAAGGAAGGGATACGTGCTTATCAGTGAGCACACATGGACACATGGACACGTGACATCCTGTGTACAAGAGTACCGGCTCGGTGAGATGCATTGCCACAGAACAACGTAAGACATGCGCGGTGACCGGAGGCATTTAGCAGGAAGGAACAGCAAAGGAAAAACAGCATTTAGCATGGTGAAATTTTAGAAGCCTGTGACAGCAGGAACAATGTGGCTGAATTAAGTCTGTCTGTGTAGCTGCACACGATGTGGTGTGAGCCAATGTCATAGTGGGGTGATTGGAAATTCTATGGCTTTCTATTGTTCATCAAATATGAAGAGAATTCAAGAATGTACATGAAATCCCATGGTCTCCAGTGTGGGCCCAAACAGACTAGAGGAACAAACGGAAGATGATTAATAGGTCAACAGGCAACAGTGGCAGCCAAACTGTCCTGTTTCAGGACGCTGGCAAGCCCATCCTGTGGCACTATCGCACTTAATTCTGAGAGTTACAGTCCTAAGCTGTCAATGGTCCTACTCTACAAATGAGAACTAAAGACTTATGACTCAGGAAATCTACGAAAAACGTTTAGTCCCAGGTCAAAAGATAGAGGAGCTAGGACTCAGTCACATTTTAAAAACTCCACTGGTCAGGATTCTGTCTGCAACGCTACCCTTCTTTCTCTCAGACTTCGCATGAAGGACTGATGCTAGTTCCATTTGAGACTGTCGATGCTGGAAGTCTTAGAATGTTAGAGCTCATTCATTCATTCATAAAATATTTACTGAACACTTCAAGTATGTGCCGAGAAGCATGCTGAGTGCTGGGAGACAGGGAGATGAAAAGACAAGGCTGCCACTTTCACGGTGCTAACCGGCTGCTGCGGAAATGACAGGAGAACAAATATTTACAATGGATAAATTTTGCTTGCTCCACCGTCTGCCACATTCTCATTAAAACAGACACCGAGAGACTTAGAAATCAGCTCTAATGCTGCAAAGGGGGGAAACATGCATGGGGGTTTCCCTGTTTTCCACAAAGCAGCTACAAAACGGATGCAGGAAGAGGTACCAGTGGGTATTTTCATAAGGACACTACAGAGGTTAAGGCTTAAAGTTGGTTTGTTCGAAGCAAGATATTTCTGTAATAAGTATGTGAGCCTCTTCAAAATAGCGGTGTGCTATATAAGATTCCGCACATTATCTAATCATAGGAAAATATCCCACCAGATACATTGTAATATAAAAGATTTAGACACAGAGGAAAACTTTGAGAAAAAAAAACAGCAGAGGTGGAAAGGTAATGGGGCAGAGGCAAATTGGATATGAGAATACTCATATTTTTTGAGTATTTCTTTTTAAAAATATAATATTTTTGTTAATTCTTTGAGAATTTCACACATGAATTCAACATAGCTCGTCACCTCCTACTCCCCTAACTCCTCCTAGATGTACCTTCTACTCCACACCCCATATAGAGATGTTTGAATGAGAATGGCCCCCTGAGGCTCGTATTTAAGTGCTTGGACCCCAGTTGGTAAAACTACTTGGGAAGGATTAGGAGGTGTGGCCTTGCCCGAGGAAGTGTGTCACGAGGGGTGTGCACTGAGGTTTAAAAAGCTCATGCCAGGCTCAGGTTTTTCAGCCTCTGCCCTTTTCTGTGGATCAGACTGAAAGCTAATCTCTCAGGGACAGCTCTAGAGCCGTGGCTGCCTGTCTACTGCCATGTCCCTCCCATGACGATCATTTTCTAACTCTTTGGAATCATGAGTCCCCATAAACTCTTAGTTTGTAAGTTGCCTTGGTCACGGCATCTCTTCACATCAGTGGAAAGGCAATTAGCGCACCCCCAAGCGCCCTGTCCTCTTATTTATTTATATTTAAATAACATGTAGAATCCATTTTGAGTAACCCTTATTCTCAGGGATGTGAGGCCATCTCTCGGAGCATGGTAGACATACTCGGAGGCATTTCCTTAAAGAAAACTGACTCTCTTTCTCCCAGGAGCAGCCACCTGTCATAGCTCCTCAGCTATGGATAAGGGTCATAAGTCTCTTCCCATTCTATTCTCTAGTGCCGGCTGAATTGATCTTGTGCAAGTCTTGTGTAGACTGTTTGGATCTCATGAGTTCATAAATACAGTGGTCCTGTCATGTCCAACGACACTGTTTCGTTGTGGTACTCTTTAATCTCTGGCACTTTTTCCTTTTTAGTTTTTTGATGCAAGGCCTTCTATGTAGCCCTAGCAGTCTCTGAATTCACTGTATAGTCTAGGCTGTCCTCAGTCTCATGGAGATCTGCCTGCCTCTGCCTCACAAGTTTGGGGATTAAAGTTCATGGGTGTTGAACCTTGGCTTGAGTGTTTTCACTCCAAAAACAGTATCAGCAATATCTGCTTCTTGGGCTACTGTAGGGGATTAGGGAAGACAATAGACCTATTATAAAACCAAGCATAATAATCAACACAGTAGACTGCCTGAAATATTGTTTCTATTTTCATGTCTGTGGTACAGATCACAGCAAGTATCAAATTATGTTTATAAATTTCAAATCATGTAAGAACTATGACTTAAGGATAACTTATTGTGATAAATTAATACTCTAAATTTAAAAATCCATTAATGTTAACAGTTATTAATGAATTTTTATTTGGGCCAAACATTTTTGAACATTTTGAATTATAAGTTACAGTGGTTCATTAGGCATGTGTGACTTTTTTTATAGGAGTGTAGCTTTGAATGTTATAGAAGACTAGTTAGCTTCTTTCTTATTTGAGGATCAGAGGTTAATTCAATACAACACACACACACACACACACACACACACTTCTGTATACACTTTTGTAAGAAATTCTCAAAAAAAATTATATCAAATAAAGCCTTTTAAAGAATATTTTTCTCATTAGAGTTCTTCCTATGTCCTACGATAGGAACAAGGAGGCAAAGGTTAAAGTATAGCATAGAGGTGGAGGGCAGATGGGGGAACTGTCTCTGTAAAGCCCTCTTAGCAAATCTTTCACCTGCTCATCTGGCACCATTGCACTGAGACAGCCACGAGTCTCCTTCTGATGAGCAATGTGCTTTAGGGAGAAGTGTAGAAAAAGCAGTGTGTGGCCTCTAGCTGCCCTTTGCCATGCCTGCTGGACCAAGGAAACAGTTGAGACAGAGAAGCAACAATACCAAAGCAGCTGTAGTCAGTGAGGTATTGCTGAGAGCAGTATCTCTGCAGAATGATCAGGGTTTATCAGAGGCTTTATGTGGGCTGGCAAGATGGCTCAGTGGATAACAGCATCTGCTGCCAAGCTGCCAACCCAAGTGTGATCTCTAGAATTCACATAGTGAAGGAAAGAAGCAACTCCTGGAAGTTGCCCTCTGACCCCATACATTCAGGGGGGGGGGGGAGAGAGAGAGAGAGAGAGAGAGAGAGAGAGAGAGAGAGAGAGAGAGAGATTAAGATATGCCAAAACATTTTAAAAGGTATATAAATATTTAGAGATTTGATCTTATATGCAATTACTGCATGGGATAACTTTTCCTAAGAATGATAACATTATTCTTTTTTGAATCAAACAAAATGCACCTGGGGTGGGAGGATTATGAGAGAAAAAGTTTAATATGTGTACAGTCACAGATAAGCATTGTTGTGAGAATCAATATGTGATGTGCTGGCTTCTGTCACTTAAACACGTCAAGTGAGGGTCTTCTGGGATCCATTATTATAGTGACAACCAAGTGCTCATGAGCAGACATTTCTAGAATGGCTTTGAAGTAGACATGTGCCTCACAATCCATTTCTTACTTTTCATTAACCCATACCTTAAATCTCTCTGATCTCTCTTATAGCTTCTTTGAAATCAGTGGCTAAGCACCTGTCAGTCAGCATCAAAGACATATCCGCTGTCCTGGGATATTAGCTCAAGTGCCATTCACAGAAAGTTAAATATTCCTTTAAATGAAATTTATACTTTATAATATTCCTCAGAAATAAAAGAAATATCTAGCTTGGGGTTGAAAATAGAAATAAGAAAGCAAAGAGAAAGTGGAATCATTTATGATTTTACTATATAAATAAAATCATTACTTTGGAATATTTTATTATGGTCTTTTTATGTTTGTATATTCTAAAAGGATTCAGGACCTGTAAGTAGTTTTTCTACTGTTTTTTTAATCTAATTGGGTGTTTAAGAGCACATTTTATAAACATGAATAACTAATATTCATTAATCTAATATAAAATGTATTCAGCTACCCCATTTTCCTTACACTATTATTTTTTGCTTTCAGTGTGCTACTACTTAAATATAATTTAATGGTATACATATTACTTATATTTATCACTGTCCCAAAGATATATTGGGTATCAGCTTTGAAATATCACCCTGTAGCAACTTTTTAAAGCAATGTGATTCTTTTGCTTTGTGGTTATCAATGGAAATCAGAGGCCATCTGTTTTGTAAAATATGTAAGAGAAGTGACTTCCAAACTTTTCTGCAGCCAGGAATCATTTGGGAGTCTTTACAGAGATATTGACACCCATATCCCATACTTCACCTCAGATGTTCAGAGTTCATTGGAGTGAGATTGAAACACTGGAATTTATCAAAACAACTTAGGTGACTACAATATACACAGAAATTAATGTTGTAGGAAGATGTGGCATAACCAGTACTGTGTTTCTAGTCTTTAGAAAGGATGCTGCAAACAGCATGGTGTCAGAAACTGTACTTCAGGATATAAAGAAGGCTTAACTCGGGAACAAACATTAAATGTCCATAGGGGTGTTCTTGACCAGCTGTACTAGCACAGCCTACAGTTAACACGGAATGGGGCTCCAACAGCAGGACGTAGCTGTGGCCTATGCTTTGCTCTTAGTTCCTTCCTGAAGTTCCTCTTCTTTGGCCTTCCAAATAGTGCTGTAAGCTTGTTAGTTTCAATTTCACAATACAGCTCAAGCGACCATGGCCCTAACCCAATCAGCAAGGGCCCAGTCAGTGTTTGTTGAATAGGAAAATGAATCAGTCCATTGAAGTAATAATATTACTATAAGGCATTCATTTTCTTTATTTCAGTAATGTAGATGTAGTCACGTGTATCAGCCAATCTTCTCTAATGAAGCAGACATATAAGAATTATATATGTGCTTATAGATGTACATATATAAGAAAATACTTAATGTGGGGAGTGGATTCACATTATTAAGGAGGCTAGGAAGTCCCACATTCTAACTTCTGCCAAATGGATACCCAGAAGTGTCAGTAGAGAGGTCCCAATCAATATCTGAAGACCTAACGGCCAAGTGTAAACCGTGATTGGAATCTGAAGACTTTAGAGTACTGACATGGCAACAGAACAGAAGGTGGATGTCCATGCTCAGTTTCAGGAAACAGACTCACCCTTCCTCAGCCTTGTGTCTTATACAAGTGTCACCTGTGTAAGACAGTCTTCCCAGCAAGGAGAAGGGACAGTTGTCCTTTCCCACCTATTAACCAGAGTTTTGTTTGCTGTTCTGACTCCCTCCTCCCACCTGGCATCCTGGTCTTGTGTTTGTAGCAGGAGGCAGAAGTGGCTGGACAGTATCATGAGAAGGAGCATTCAAGAACAGTCAGACACAGAGACAAGAAAGCACTTTAACGTTCTTATGTGTGCACTTGCTGTCATGAGCTTTATGCATTAATGATGGTAAACATTTGATAAAAGCCAAAGACAGAACATATAACAACGTTAATAAAGTTTGTCTCACACTACTGATTATAGGTGATTTTAAGTTTTATTTTTATGTATTTTGGTATCTTCTAAATTATAGGCAATGAGTACATACACACACACACACATGTTTTATGTTTTATTACAAAAACAACTGTGCTTTTAAGCATTAAAAGACATGGGTTCTTTTATAATATTGGGTGTTCACGTTTAAAATGATCACATATTCATTATTTAACATATTATAACATTGATCTAAAAGAGGGACTTGAAAAATTTAATCGTACTGCTTTTTGTGAGAAGACAGCAGGCATAACTGAGGACTGGACTTAAAGCAAAAACATCAGCATTCATTACTCAAACCTGCTTGGCCATGGAATCTTAGAAATTCAGCATGAAGGCAAAGCAAATTCATCAAAAGGAGCAGGCCTTTCAAGGCAGCAATACTCAGTGCAAGCTTTTCCTATTATTTGACAACACAAATGCCCTAACTGTCTATCACAGACAATGGCTTGAATCTGGACAGCCCATGGAAATGATGTCCCCAACCCGAAGCTGTGTTCCAGTGAGTGTGCCTAGAAAACAAAGCCAAAGTCTCACTACACTATACCTGGCCACACTCGTTGATACAAATGTCCCAGAGTGGCCATTCTGCTGTCCACTCTCAGACAAGACTGGCCTGGAACAGATGGAGGAATGGAAAACTTTGAGTCATCAGCCAAGGGAAGTTGACAATAGAAACTATTGCTTCCTTGACATGTCTGTCAAGATACAGGAAAATGGAAGGGGTTGAGCGGAAGCTGGCTGCAGCACTGAAGGCTGGCTTCTGGTACTGACAGTAAATAATGAGGCTCAGGACACTGTCCACAAGACAGAGCCAATCCTATGATTATTGAGGGGAGCCAGAGAGTTGTCTAACTACTGCAGGAAGCAAAGAATACCTCCATTCCACCCCCACCCCCGCTGTGGTCTCTAGTATGTCTGTCAAAAGGCCTCGAAGACAACACGTGCAGCTACTAGAATGGTTAAGATTCCTCAAGCTGGCCAGATTTAGATTCCTTCTGTTCTACCACTGTCTTCTCTCTCTTCAGAATGGTCAGCCCCCAAGTTGTACTCACATATTCACAAATTTGCTGTCTTCTGGAAGACTCTGTTGAGACCATGATGCCTTGGATTGCTGCTCACCCATTTCTGCCAAATTAAAGAAACTCTAAACCCACAATGGGCCAGAGACCTCAAGGTTAAAGATCATGAATCGAATGATCTACATCCCATCTCAGTATCTTAACTCCTTCACATCGCCATCCTATCAAGCCAGAGATGTTTACTGAGAAACGAGCAGACCAGATATTGCCTGTGCCCCCGTGGAGCAACAATCAGTCCGCCTGGCAGGGAGGAAATGGTCACTGAACCTTTAGGAATCCAAGCCACTAAAGCCTTGGCTTTGCAGTTCTATGTCCCACTGTCGTCAAGTCAGGCAAGGGAACAAGAGCAAGGAGCCTACGTTGACTTGTCCGAAAGCCAAGTTAAACTTCCTGTCTCTTTCCACCCCCCTTAACACACCAGCTCTGTCCTTCCTATATCACACACCAGCCTGTGTTTTAATCCTCTGTTCCCAAGCTTGTCTCCTCCATTTCAGGAAAGCTACCCAGGAGAATGACTCTCCCCCCTCTCACACACCCACTATCCCTTTTAGTCCTTGGCATGTTGTAAAGCCTCAAGAAATAGTTGTTAACCAGATGAATAACAAAGAAAACCTGCAAGATGGTTCTAAACTACACATCCCAACAAACCCAAGAGGCCTTCCTGGTACCATCGGATAACTGCTAACAAAGGTTTTTCCTTCTCATTGCATTAATACTAATAGCCCTCATGTCTTATATAGAGGAGAACTTTAACATAAGCCAGGAGTTATGTCAAATTATGATTAGTGTCATAGATTCTCACAGGAAGCTTGGGATGGATGGATGGAGGCATATGTTATACAATACTAATGATAGATAAGGAACTGAAGCTCTACAGGCTCTGCAGCTTAAGCAATGACAGATGCAAACCAAGCAGCCAGGCTTACCCCAAGGCTTGTTCCTTGCTTCTTGTCCACACCTCACTGCATATAGCCTTCCTTTCTGCATTCCTCTTTTGATCTTCTTTCATCCATAGAAAGCAGACAGATGTGGCACAGATCCCAGCTCCAGCGGCTTCTAGGTGGGTCCCTACAATAACTCTGAGTCTAATTTGCAGAAAGACTCCTTAAAGGTTTTTCATTCACTTCCTTATTTTGCCTGAGAAATATTTATACAACCCAAAAGACGGGCATACAAATAAAATATGTATTGATAACACATCATAAGGAAACGTACTTTAATACAATACTTTGATACATATAATTTTAACATTTAACCATGAAAGAAAATTTGCATGCTAATGAGATAAATGTTCATGTTAGTCTAACACAATACAATCCACAGCCATACTAATTTGGTACTTCTAGGCTGAGGAATGATGATAGAAAAACACTGTCCTTTTATTCTGTAATTAAACCATTATGTTTCTATAAGAGCAATGTAGTTTGTACTATAAAAACACTGCAATTCATAACAGAAGGAGCATGGAATTTGAACGGCAGTGCTGCAGGCGACATTTGACGGTGCCACATAGCATGGTGGCATACACAGCACAGTGCTAATGCTGTGTGTTCAGAGCCAAGGATGCGAGGACACTGCGCCACAGAACGCAGAACACTGGCACAGACACCTTTTGTGATTAATTTTGAAATAATGTTTGTCTGTTTTACATTCAGACAACATTTTTTTTCTACTGTAAGCCAAAGCTTTCACAATCTCCACTTTCAGTTCTGTGACACTGTATGATGTGGCAATGCAGTTTAAGAAACATTGAGTCAAGGGATAGCTAAAGAATAGATAGACACCCCTGAAAACATTCCAACTCCTCCTATTCTCTGGAACGCTTTCCTGGGAATCTTCTCCAGCGTGTGGACCAATCTTAATAACCTACTTGCTTTGAACTTCTCCTAGGATCTATATATAGAGAGATATCTAACTATAGATAAGGGGACTCTTCATAGTCAGGTGATAGGCTGAGCCAGGAGAATCCTCTGTGCGAGTGGGGAGTGCTCTGGAGGCATCCAGGTAGTACGAAATGTCACCATTGTCACATGGCACATGTCTCATATCTACCCATTTTCCATGTCTGTGGGTCCTATTCTGTATGTTTTCCTTTCCTTGTTAAAACTAGTGCTTTCTACGTCCCCTTGTTTCCTGGCCACTTGTCTTTTTTGAAAGCTCAGCAACTAATTAGCTTTCCTGTTGAGAATATTCCTGACAAGGGGTTTTGTCTTCTACCAAACACTCCTGGATCTGCGAAGCCTTCCTGCTTTTGGCTGGATCTTCATTAATACCCTTGGCTGACCAGTGAGGTTCTGGTTGCTGGGAGGCATTTGGCAAGGGAAGGATTTGTCTACTGTGTCTCAGTACGTGACCCCTTGAGAATGACCTACAAGATGCGCACACTTACTGGCTACCATGGACATGCTGTGGAGAACTTGAGTAAACACCTAATATGTCACTGATTTCATTCAACTCAACAAATCATGGTCAAGTATCCACGTTTTTCAGTGAGTGCTAACAGTGTTGAGCAAAAGTCTTTAGTTTCTTGTTAGAAAGGCTTCATGTTGGGGATGCAGCTTTTTGAGGCAGGAAACAACACACTCTAACTAGGATGCTTGTGGTATAGGATACTTAAGGGGAATGTTTCAGCAACCCTTCAACCCAAGGAACCAATTGAAGGAGTTAGAACCTAGAAGAATATGAATATATATATGCATATATATATTCTAATATATATGCATGCATGTACATATGCATGTATGTATATATGTATGTATGCATATTGGACAGAGAAAAGCCAGTCCAAGGTAACTTTATAAAAAAAAAATTCCAGGGGAACACAAATTCCAACTCCACTTTTTCTTTTGACCTCCTTATAATCTTCTACTTTAAAAAAAAATGGGGGCCAAAAGATTTACTGTTTGGTGGGATCATTTCTAAGGCAGTTGTATAGCTGTGAAAATAAAAGACTATCTCAGTGTACGACTTTAAATTGTACATCTTGGCCGGGCAGTGGTGGCACACGCCTTTAATCCCAGCACTTGGGAGGCAGAGGCAGGTGGATTTCTGAGTTTGAGGCCAGCCTGGTCTATAGAGTGAGTTCCGGGACAGCCAGGGCTACACAGAGAAACCCTGTCTCAAAAAACCAAAGGAAAAAATGTATATATAAATTGTACATCTTGTACTGACTGCAGTGTGAGTGACATTCCCGAGTCCCACCCTAGGACAACCCTACTAAGCACCTAGCCCAATGCTTGCTCCCCAGTCCTACAATAGGGCAAGGTTACTAAATACCTAGCCTAACACTGGACAAATGCTGCACGAATACAAATTCCCTCTCCTCTCTTAACTGGGACAGGCCCAGATGGCAGTGCCCAGTTATATGTGGGCATACAGGCCTTTTGGCCCCTCTCATGGGAACAGAGAGATAAACTATCCTTTAAGTGATCTCAACCTAGAGAATGGTATGAATGCCACCAGATTCTCAAGCCTGACTCCTCACAGAATTTTCACAAATAGGTGCTTTCAAAATTATCGTTTCCTCCCGAGAGCTTTGCTCTCTCCCAAGGTGAGATGAGCTGACGGGAGGTGAGAAAGAATGAGCTCACACACAGGATGCTATGGGTGTTGATTAGAAATATTTCCAATCAATGCACAAGCCAGTGCCTCAGACAGGAAATATCACTACCTGATATCTTAGCAAAAGCAGCTTGCGCTTGCTTCCCCCTGATACATCGCCGGCAGGTTTCGGTCATGGTGAGAGGGGCTGCCAAAGAAGTGTACCCTAAGGATGAGGCAGAGAGCATCTTTCTCAACACGCTCCTGGAATTCACCCTCCACTCATAAAAGCCGGCCTCAGAATAAAGGCAGTATGGCATGTCTCCAGAAAGGCAACCTGAGTGAAGAACAGACCCACTTAATTCAAACAGTCACGATGGTGCTAGAGTCTCCCCGGGTAGGAGAAGAGCCAGCATTAACTTTACTTTCACCAACCATATTCTTTAAAAAATAAACTATGTGTGTAAGAAATCAATCTTCCCCCTGTTTATCTCAGTTAGGCTGCACATTCATGGGTCTGGAGACTACCTGTGCATGCCCCTGGGTGGAGAGACTCCCTGTGCACATCCATGGGTCTGAATACTGACTGTGCGTGTCTGTGGGTGTGAAGAATGCCTGTGCATATGGATATGCCACTTCTGCGGACTTCTTCAGCTCTGAGGGATAAGGAATCTGGGTCTTTCCCTATGATAACAGAGAACACTAGTGTCTCCAACACTATTTAGTTTTTACCTTCACCTCCTCGAACCTTTTTGCAGCTCGGAATAGAAATTTCTAGAAAAGCAATCTCAAAGCAGCAGGCATATTTTTGTCCCGAAGACAAGTGCACAATGCAGCTGACGGAGAGGTCACAAATTGTGTGATCTCAGAGAAACTGGTGCATTTCTCTGAGCTTACAATTTTCTAACTTTGCTGTTGGAGCTTAGATTGTGGTTGTAAGGTATAGACTACTTCTGGCAGTTTGTGATTCTAAGAAAAAAAAAAAGAAAAATATTTCCTTTGCTTCTTATATGACAAAGCTTATTGACTTTGAAGATCACAGACACTGGAAAGATGTGATGAAAACTCCAATAGGCTACTTGCAAGGTACACATAGCATCAGGAGACAGGGCAGGGCTTGATGATGCTACTGTACATATCAGAGTTATCTCATACGTTTGGACCAAACACCAAGAGGGTTACAAGACAGAGGCTGACAGTGGAGATAGGAGTGTATTCATGGAGACAATGTGAAAGGTCTCATTACACAAAATCAACTGATGTGGTTATGAGGTTACAAAACACAACCCTGAAAGAACTCTGACACATTACTGGTTAACTCACAAGCTTTGCGAGAAACATCGGATAAATGAGACGGCGGCATAGGACTATACACCTGAAACCCCAATGTTTGAGAAACGAAGGCAAAAGTATGACAAGACTGAGGCTAGATTAAGATACATACTGAGTTAGAGATCAGACAGGGCTATAGACCAACTCTATCTCAACAGAAGTGAATATGTAGCAAACTGTGAACGAGCTGTTAAGACCCTGCCTACAGACACACACTGAGTAATCAGATAGCTGTAAATATGTTCTGAAAGACAAGACATTGGGAAGAAATAGACACCAATGGCAGAAATTAAAAGTTTCTGTTCTCATGTCAAATGCTGCTACTGTGAGATGAAGATTTAAACGTGGCATCTGAACATTAGAGGGACCATTGGTGGCTTTATCAACAGTTCATGTCAAATTACAGGCACAGAGTTAACGGAAGGGCATCGTACAGCATACACCCAAAAGTCTAAAAGGAGGTCCATTGCAAATGTCATGGAATTATAGCGAGAGAGGATAATATTCTAAAGACATAGTAAATGGGGATGAACCCGATGGCAGAGGAGAGAATATGCTGCATAGGTTGGATGTCTTAGTTAGGGTTTCACTGCTGTGAACAGACACCATGACTGATGCAAGTTTTATAAAAGACAACATTTAATTGGGGCTGGCTTACAGGCTCAGAGGTTCAGTCCATTGTCATCAAGGCAGAAACATGGCAGCATCCAGGCAGATATGGTGCAGGAGGAGCTGAGAGTTCTATCTCTTCATCTGAAGGCAGCTAGTGGAAGACTGACTTCCAGGCAACTAGGGTGAGGGTTTTAAGCCCACACCCACAATGACACACCTACTCCAACAAGGCCAAACCTCCTAATAGGTTCACTTCCTGGGCCAATCATATACAAACCATCACACTGGACCAGAAGACTGCTAAAGCTTAGGAGATTAAAGGATGTGTAAAGTATGGGTTTAATGATAAAGAAAAAAATCAGCAAAAAATAAATATGGAATTTTTTTTAAAATCTCTGTTTGAAGAGACTACAAGAGAAATGTTATGTAGGGATCAGCCGGACAGTGCTCCGAACAAAGCAGGAAGACCCAAGAGCTTTAGAAATTATACATTTGAAGAAATTGTACTGCTCAGAGAAGTCTTGAGAACAGCAAGTAGAAGCAAGGGGTGTTCGTTTGTTTTGGACCTGTAAGGGAAGCACATGGATTGACTCAGGGGTAAAGGCTGCCCAAGAACTATGGAGTCCAGCAGTCGCGTGCTGCCAGAGACTCCGGGCCTCTAGCTGGGCTTTGCTCTGCTTTCTTTGTTTGGTTCTACTTTGTTTTGACAGAACTAATGTGCAGTCTCCTCCAGATATGATTACCAATCTGCATAAGTCAAACTTTTGGCTCTTCTCCTCGTGAAAAACCATATAAAAGTAACAAAGAGAATAAAGAAGAAAATGGTCAAATTCCGTTTTTTAGTGAGACCAGGGGGACACCGTTAATCCTCAGAGCCTCGTAACATATAAAAGACTTGGCAAAAGCAACTAAAAGCTGGCAGAAGCTACTCTGAGAAAGGAAAGAGAATAAAGTCCAGTGAGGAAATTCAGCATTGACAGATTCTAGAAAAGATCAGAAAAAAATTTCACTTGAAAGTGAAGCTATCACCTGATTGTGTAAGGGTCTCCCATCTGTCAAAGTGGGGGGGGGCAAGGAGAAGTGAGGTGCTATCCAGAAAATGCTAGTAGGTTACACAGACTCACTGGGGTGAATCTATCTCCACAGCAGTAGAGACAGGGAAAGTCTGCTCCGGACCTTGCCACATCAAAGAGACATTTTCTGCACATAACTAATTCAAAAGAAATCCAAGTTGTCAGTGAGGAGGGAGAAGAGTACACCAGCAAAGACATGCTACAAGAAAAATAACCTTTTAAATGTTGAAGAGAGCAGGAAAAAAAACTTACAAAGCACAGTCATTACAGAACATCATAAGCCCGTAAAAAACTGTGATCAAAATGCTTTAGCACGGATCTTAAGCATGGAATAAGTAATTCCCATTTGCTAGGGAAGACTACAGAGAAGAAACAAAAGATAGCAGCAGAGAGCTGGGAGAACAGGGTGAAGGAAAGAATTTGTAGAACCCAGAAAACCAACTGAAGGGAAAAAAATTAGAAAGGAAATCAAGGGTAGGAGTGGGGGTGGGGGTGGAAGGGGGACAGAATAGGGTGAGAATGAAACTGCAGGGAAGAGAACACAGAGATGGGGTTGAGGAAGACAATGAAAAATGTAAAATAAAGAGTCTAATCTACTCCTTCATTTCCAATGCTCACAGCTCAACTAGAACAACAGATTAAGCAGAAGAATAATTTTTTTTAAAAAGCCAGAAAGAAAACTCTCACACTAGGAAAACATTGCACATGCGTACTGAGAGTGAACAGCCACCTACTAACAAACACCTCAGAGACAGTCAGTGCTGAGGTGTCTCCTAGGAAACATCATCGCCCCACATTAAAGGATGATTTGGGCAACCACACAAACCCATGGACAATAAATGAGACGGACATCAGATCTTTCCACGGGGAAATTCTACAACAGGAAACAACACGCCAACACCAACAAGGTCTTCAAAGACTGGGACAATGAGCCAAGTATTTTAAGTCAAATTGTCCTCTGAGTATAAATGTCACTGATTAATTTATATGAGCTTATTAAGAATGAAGGCTATGTTGCACTTAGGAACCCATCTTGAAAAAAGATACATGGGGAGAAACATCAGCTACCAAATGAGTTGACAAAGGAAAATTATAGCAAAAGAATAGTACATTGGATGCATCTGACTCTCCTGCTGGCACCAAACTAAACGTAAGCCTTAAGGAGCCAAGAAAGAATGCCTATGTTAATTTCTTGGTTACACACATGCAGGTGCTCATGTGCATATGCACACATGCATATTCCAACCAGAACCACAATTAGACCTTTACCCTGAGGTTCAATGATTCTCCAGCGAGATTGGTGTCCCCGTTGGTTTAGCTCTAAGCTGAGCAAAATGAAAGAATCACTGTGAGAGGGGAACAGGCAGTGAGCCCACACCCAGAATTTTAGAGGAAGAACACCTGTTTGGAAAGCAACATAGATTTGCAAAGAAAGATGAAGATGCCAATGTGTTTCTTACTCTCATGAAAGCCAACCCTTGTCACTGCCCCTCAGCAAGTTCTGAATATCTGAAATTTCATCAATCCAGCTTGTCGTTGGATATTGTGGTAACTAACACTAGAGATGTTATCAAGAACCCCCAGGAAACGACAGAGCTGAATAAAAAACAAAGGAAATAAAGACAAGATGAGGTTGCTTGGAGGACCTCAGCTGCTCCAAGGCACCACTGGGTTCTTTTAACCTTCACCATGCTAGGCTGGAGCCAAGCTGGCCTGCTTCCAAGAGCCCACTGAAAATCGCCAACAATTCTGAAAATGGGTTACTAACTTTAGCTAATTTTAAAGATTAAGTTTTATATATATATATATTTAAATTTAAAACTTATGTTAAAGGTATTTAAAGCTCACAATATCCCAATAATTTTGCTACATTTTACTCTTATTTATGCTCTTAAGATTATTTGTTTCTACTCCATGTGTAACAAGGAAAGAGACAAACTACAGAATTATGCTTTGATGTTACACTGGTCATTTGCAATCAGCCGCTCTGGGATAGTTGTTACACCACATAAAATAGGTTCACTAAAAGTCAAGGTTCTTATTTGTTTTTTTCCCTCCAGTTTTCATTTTTGGTAGTAGCTCTTAAACATTTAACAGTACCCTGCCAGGCACGGCCCTCCATCTACAGGCAAGAAATCAAAATCAAACAAGAGAGACCCCGAGACCACGTTCAAAAGAAACAACAGTTCAGCCCATCTCCTGCAAGGTCTCATCAAGGCATCCTGTTGAGATGCTAAAGAAAGTCACAGCCTCTGGTCTTGGGGAGAAACAATATATTAAATCTAAAGACTAAAATTCCCTCCTCTACCCGATACAAATTAGATATTAGAGCTGGGGAGACAACTCGGCCATTAAGAATACTTGTTGCTCATTCTGAGGACTCAGGTTCAATTCCCAGCACCCACATGGTGGCTCAAAACCATCTCTAACTCCAACTACGGGGAATCTTATGCCCTCTTTTGTCCTCCATGAGAATCAGGCATGTATATACACTCATGTATTTAAAATAATAAAACAAAAATATCTTAGATGTTCGGTTAAAGGAAACTATTAACTCCAAATGTAGATTAGATAGCAAAATAATAGTTTATCTGGTCAAACAAAGTAGTGTAAGCTTGTAATCACTGAACTCAAGAGTCAAAGGCAAGAGGGTGACTATAATTTTGAGGCTAGCTTAGGCTACATAGCAAGGTGCTATGTAGAAAGAAAGAAAGGAAGGAAGGAAGGAAGGAAGGAAGGAAGGAAGGAAGGAAGGAAGAAGGAAGGAAAGAAAAAAAGAAAAAAGAAAAGAAAGAAGAAAAGAAAGAAAGAAGAAAAGAAAAGAAAGAATGAGAAAAGGGAAAGAAAAGATTCAATAACAAGAATGATGAAAGTAATATCGTGTTTGACTAGAAAAGACATTGTTCTTTGATTGGCTCTTGACCCAGGGCCGGAGATAGCCTCGTCAGTGAAGGGCCGCTTGCGCAGGCTTGAGGCCCTGAGTGCTGATACTTAGCATGTACCTAGCATTGGACACATGTCTGCAACCAAGCACTGGAGAGAAGGGGGAAAGAATGGGTGGACCCCAGAGCTCATTGGCCGGGGAGCCTAGCCAATCAGTGAGCTCAGTTGCAAATGTAAGGCTAGAAGAAACCAAGAAAGGCATTTAAACTCAACCCTGGCCTCCACATACATGTGCATGTGTGCTCAGACACACGAACAAACATGTGGACCACATTAACACATAATTAAACAAACAAAATTTCATATATGTAAAGTGAGGTCATAATAAATTTTAAAGGGCCTCCTGAATTTTCTCACAGTATTGAAATGCTACTTTAAGGATTTTTATTTCTACTGAACACATCACTATAACCTGAAAATCCTTTTACAGTGTTTTTATTACAATGCTGTACTGGCTGGTTTTGTGTGTCAACTTGACACAAGCTGGAGTTACCACAGAGAAAGGAGCTTCAGTTGAGAAAATGCCTCCATGAGATCCAACTGTAAGGCATTTTCTCAATTAGTGATCAAGTGGGGAGGGCCTAGCCTCTTGTGGGTGGTACTATCCCTGGGCTGGTAGTCTTGGGTTCTATAAGAACTATAAGCTGAGCAAGCCGGGGGAAGCCAGCCAGTAAGTAACATCCCTCCATGGCCTCTGCATCAGCTCCTGCTTCCAGGTTCCTGACCTGCTTGAGTTCCTGTCCTGACTTCCTTTGGTGATGAATAGCAGTGTGGAAGTGTAAGCTGAATAAATTATTTTCTCCCCAACTTGCTTCTTGTTCATGATATTTATGCAGGAATAGAAACCCTGACTAAGACAAATGCAATGAATAACTATAGCTTTAAAAATAGAAAAATCTTTCTAGAAATAGGGGATAATTAGAAGCAGTTTGAAGAAAAAAAGTCTACCCACTTAACAAGGTAGCCATATTGATTGACTATCCATTAGTTGTAAGGCATCTCTTGCTCCATTCCACCTGAGAATATGTCCCTTATAACAGAAAAATTAAAAAGAAAATCGCCTAAGTTAAAAAGAGAAACAGACTACTGTGGAGAATACCTACAAAGCTTTCAGGATCAAAACCCAAATCACAGGGCTGGGGTATGGCCCAGAGACAAAGCACCTGCCTACCATTTGTGAGGTCTGTGTTTGATTTTCAGCACTACAGGGGGAAAAAAATCATTGACACTCTCAACCTCCCAAATCCACTCCAGCTTAAATGGGTTTCTGTGTGTGTTTTATCTTGCTAGGTTATAAAAGAGGAAGAGGATTTCCCATCATGCTTTTCGACACTGAGTCACTCCTGACTCTTCGATCTGCACCAATGGTCTACTAAGCCATATCCAATATGCCCATCTTAGAAGTCTTACCCATTGTTCCATTGCTTTGTTCTATGTCAAAAAGCTCAATTTCTGTAAAGCTGGTAAAGAAATCACTTGTTTCGCCTAACATCCATTAGGTGTTAGGAATATCCAACTCCCAGAATCCAGAAAAGACGCATAATTTGCCTCACCTGAAAATACATCTCTAGGGCTTTTTTTTTTTTCAGACTACAAGAGAAGGACATGCACTGTAGGGGCTCCTTTGACTCCCCTCTTGTAATTTTAGGTTAGAATTTTCCAATGAGTGAGTTCTGTAAGTCCTGTCAAGTGTTGATGCAAATGAGTATGGAAATCTTCAATGTTTTAGAAGTTTTAGAATCATGGACAAGAGACTGGGGACTTTTAAGAGCTCATAGGTCATCATGAGAAATGAAAGCTGACCTATTAGAGGCCTGGGGAAGACTCAAGATCTAATGAACATCACTACAGCACACAGACTAACTACAATCCCACCTCCAGCACATTAGTACTGTGGTTAGTTCTTGTCCAGAAGCTCTCGCATCTCTGTCTCCTACACATAGCCTTTTCTTTCCTATGCAAGTGTTTTTTTGTATTAATTCCAATCTTCATCATTTTGTTGTTTTGTTCATTTGTTTGAGGCAAGGTCTTGCTGTATTGCCCTGGCTGGCCTGGTTCTTGCTACATACAGTAAGTATGTTGGCTTTGAAATTCCAGCAACTTGCTACCTTCTAAATGCTGGGATTGTGTACGATGGGTTGTGCAATGTAGCTTTCTCAAAAGTGTGATGCTCCTGCTTCCACCTCCAGAGTGCTGGGATTACAAGCATGAGCCTGATCTTCACTCTTCCTTGATCTCCTCTATGGGCCCTCTCTTTCACCTCTCAAACTCCAAAGTACCAACCTCCCTCCCGTGTCAGCCAAGGATTCCCCTGAAACACACTAGTGTGGCCTTGAATCTCCTTTACTCTCCACTCTTTTTCCCTCACAGACTTCATGAAGTCTAACTTCTTTGGCATCATCTCCAAAGCCAGTTCTTATCAGACCCTTCTTCAACAGCTGACCCATCCCTCCATATCCTATAAGAAAATTCTTCATGACTCCAGAGAACAGAGGCATGTTAAACAGGTGGATAAATCAAACAGTCGCTGGACAGTATTTTAAAAACAATTTTCTATTTACATGTATTTTACTGTCTATTGAAGATGAAAGCCAGTTTGCATACTAATGAGATAAGGGAGAACCTACTCCACACCTGCATTGTATCAAATGGCTATGTAGGTATGGCCCTGCATTTTCAATTGTTAATTACTGTGCTGGCAGGTGAGGAAGGGCAGGCATTTACATATAGAAAGCAGGTAATGGGCCACAGAAATGACAATACCAAATATCCTGCTAGCGCTTGTGCCCTGCCAGCATGGTAACTAACAATTGAGAATACAAGGGACTTACCTTACAACCTGTGTTGCAGTGGGTTATCCCAACAGAGATAGATCTGCTTGTTCATGTAGCACAAAACTATCTGAAGACATACTAATTTGGTAACTTACATGCTCAGAAAACAAAGCAAGTCTGTTTTCTGTCAGGAAACCATTTCATTTCTACTACAAGAGCAGAAAAGTTTGCATGTACAGTCAAAACCGTGCAATTCATAACACTTAATGCTCTCAGATCGGAGTGGAAGACCTGCAGGCCGCAGTCATTGGTGGCATCAGGTATTGATAGAGAAGTGTAAAAACTCACTATGAACTCAGAGCTACGGACACAGTGAAATCACACTATGTAACACAGGCAAACGTGGCCAGAAATACCTCATATTTGTCAAGTCTTCAACTTTGAGTTTATCTTGGGTCACTGTGCATTTAGAAGACTTTCTGAACATTTACTCATAAGCAAACCTTTAATAGCCCGACCATTGTCAGCGATGAAAACATCTGCAAAACGGAATGTTGGGTCTAACATTGTGCAGAGGTTAGCTGGGTGTCCAGGGTTTACTTCCTTAACAGTGAAGCTGGAATTCTTTCTCTTTGTAACGGAAAAGAATCAGTTCAGGCAAAGCCCAGGAAGACAGGTGGGTGTCATTTCTCTGGTGCACAGTGACAAATGACAGCCTGGTGTGGGGCACTTTAAGAAGAGGAGGAATGGGGGTGGGGCTGGCCTGCTGCATTCAGGAAAGCAAGTAAGATAGATGGCTTGGAGGAGGCAGGGCACTTTGTGACCACAGGGCCCTATCTGTTCATAAATTGCTCCTGGCTATTAGTAACACTAGTCTTTCACTTCCTGCAGTTGTAGTCCTGGAAGCCTGGAGCTCTCCTTGGGCCCTCAGCTGGGAACCAGCAAAAGACAGAAACAACTGGGGTTCCTCTGCCCAGCTCCAGAAGACGTGGGAGGGAGACAGCCCTTTCCAGCCTCGCACCATCAACTTAGCAGGCCTGAGTGATGCACATGGTGAGATTGAAATGAAACCAATTTACATCTTATTTTTTTCCCCTCCTAAGATAGAGTTTTTCAACGATGAATATTTCAGTGTTGAAACTGAGACCGTCCTTCCAAAAGCTCCAAATTCCAATTTTCATCTGATGGAGAAAGAAGACTTGGCACTTCTTGGCGGTGTGCAGATGCAGAGTCAGAAATGAGACAATTAAGTAAAACCCGCCTATGCACACACCCTGGCCTGGCAGATGTGCCTCTGTGGACAGTTTTATAGAGTGTGGAGTGTTCATGCCGTCCACAGCCCCAAAGGGAATACATCTTCACGTAAGTGTGTGCTTGGGTGAGCCATGCGTAGGACAGAAGGTCAGGCTGACCTTTAACCTTGCGCCTGCCAAGAGCTGATCGTGTGACCTTCCCACACAATCCCTTCCTCTCCCTTCTCACAAGTAGTGGGCCAGCTTCAGCCTAAAGCTCCTTCTACCCACACCGTTCTTTCATCCCTTTACTCTTAGCTGTCACAGCAATGGTGACGACGCACACACAATCCTGAGATCCTTCATGAGGAGAAAGGATAAATACATGATCCTCCATTCACATTGTCATACAGTGCTAGCAGATGAATGGGTTTATAATAAGCATAATAAGTAAATAAAGCACATTCTATTTGTATATGAATAATTTTACCTAGGCATATGCTTCTTGGAGGACGAAAACAACACACATAGTGGGTATGACTACTGGTCAAGTCTTATGATGACTTGGAATGGAATGATGAGAAATAGCACTTAGAAAGGAAGATAAAGCTGGGAAGCAGAAGCAGGCAAATCTCTGAGTTCAAGGCTAGCCTGGTCTACGGAGTGAACCGCAGTGCAGCCACAGCTACATAAAGAAACCCTGTCCCAAGAAACCACATGCACAATGCAAGTTAAGAGCATTCATCCAGTAAACATTAATTCATCACATACTATTTATTAGATTGTGAATCAGAAAAAAAAATGCTTGTTTGTTTGTTTGTTTGTTTATAGGCAAGGCCTTGCCGTGTAACCATGGCTTGCCAGAACTTACTTTGTGTGCAGACTACACTGACCTTGAACTCATGTCTGATCCTTCTGCCTCTGCTTCCCAAGTTTTAGGATTACGGGCACGCACCATCACACCCGGATGTCTGCCTATTTTTTATATTTTGACGCAGGATACACTGTGTGTGGCTATGCCATTTATTTTCTTCTCCTGAGATGCTAAAGCAAAGAAGTCACTCTACTGAAGGAACAGAGCATGTTTTCACCCAGCTCCTCCTCCTATAAAGGTTATTGAGGATGTAGGCATACTGTTGCCATTAAAATATCTACTCTCATGCATGCCTCCCAGGCTTCTCGCTGGGACGCACAGATGATCTTCAGTAAATGCAAGATTTAGGTTCAGCTAGCATTGAATCACTCCTGCTGCCAGAGAGAGAATTAGGTGCTAGCAGATCCTCCATCTTTAATTTTTAAAACCCCTGTTGGAGCCTTTTACTGGGACCACATTAAAATGATAGGTTAATCTGGATAGAATTAGCATCCTTAAAGAATCAATTACTATCTTCTCTGTGGCCATCTTTGAGAGCTGTTCTGTAATCTCCTCTGTGAGAACACTGTACATGCGGGGATTGATTTCTTCATAGGTGCTCTGTAATCTTGCGTGACTAAAATCATATGTTTAACCATAGCTTTTCTAATTAATGGCTGTTAGCATATGGCTCGCTACTGAAATTTTTAATATTTTATCCTGAAACACTCTGAGCTTTTATTTTTAATTACTGTTGATTCTGTTGATTTTTATTCACACATAGATATGGCAGAAACTAATCCTAGCCAAGAATGCAGCTGCCACATTTTTTATTGTGAATGAGAACATTCGTTTCCACCTTGGCTACTCCTCGCTGTAGCCCCCAACCCCTAGCATACTCCTCATGGCACAGTCCTCACTCTAGAATCCCCTCACTTTCAGAACACCCCCCCCCTAGTGCAAGCTCATGGCCACCAGCTAGAAATGGCATATTCTGCCTCTCTTGTAATCATCTGGTTAAATCCTAGATTGGTTTTGTCTGTTGGTTGATTGACAGATCAAGTGCTGGGGATTGAACTAGGACTTTACACATACAAAAATACACCGTGACTTATATTGCCCAGATCCTGTTTTCAGTCCTTTTTAAGTGTCAAATCTTGAGGAGAATAGGAAGGCATCGTTATCTTACTTTTGGCTATATCTAAACTTAATGCCAATATGGAATTTGCCATGGTTTTTCAATAATGTACTGGCCATGTTCTATAGCCCACCTACCGAACACTATCATACTGCCAGGTACACAAAGCATGAATGAGGTCTCTCTCTCTTGGGAGCTTTAGCCAATAAAAGGAGAGTTTTATCTTGGAGGCATTTCCATTAGCTGAGGGAATATGATTGCATATTTGTAGCTGAATGGCTTTGCCATGGACTTGGAAGTGGGGGCCAATACAGCAACATAATTATGTCACATGCCTCTCTGTGTCATCGTGCCAGATTTCCTTATATCTGCTGCCGGAACTAGTGCTTTTCAATGTGTCAGTGTTACAGCCACTGCTTCGGGATCTGTGTTCCAGCAGACCCAGCAGGGCATTAAGAATAAAGTGTATTATGTGTACTTAGGCAATATTGATAACATGTTCCATGTTTGGCCCCTTCAGATAATATGCTGATCTACATTGATGATATGTTACAGATCTATCCTCCACCCCTTCACTCCTGAAATAAACTCTCATTTATGCTAAGTGTTTATTGCTTAGATTTAGATTCACTTATTCTTATTTGATGTGTATGAGTGGTTTTGCTTGCATGGGTATCTGGGTAGCATGTGTGTCCCTGGTGCCAACAGGGGTCAGGAGTAGATATCAGATTCCCCCCTGAAACTGGAGTTTCAGATAGGTGTGAGTTGCCATTGTGGGAACTGGGAATCAAACCAGGGTGTTCTACAAGAATAAGAAGTGTTTTTGACCACTGAGCCATCTCTCCACCCCTGGACTAAGTTTTTAAATGCTAGTCTTTGATTTAGGAATCATTCATTTCTAATGCTTGACTGAATGAATCCTCATATTTTCCATTTACCATCACAATTCATTTCGGTATCAAAGTAACTCCTTTCTGTAAACTGAGCTAATGACTTTTCTTCGGTGTCCTCTGAAATACATATAAGGAATGGTGCACTTAAGATCATTTATGTTAAGAACTCCATACTATTATAATTTTAAGTGGGATCATATGGTCTGAGTAGCACATCAATTTAAGAGGATACTGGTTCACTGAGGTTTCCTATGTCTCCAGCAGTCAAACCTTACTATCAGAATGTTTTACATTAAAAATATAGCTTGAAATCTGTGTGGGTCCGTTTAAAATACTTTAAAAAATCTTTTGGATGTTGATATAGTTCCCAACTTATTAGTGTTTTAATAAAAGTTGTACTGAATTTCTCCACATACACATGCATTTAAAGTACACACATAATAATGCCAATTAGCATGATGGTAAGATTTTGGATAACTTGACACTAACTAGAGTCATTTGGAGAACGGAACCTCAATCGAGGAATTGCTTCCATTAGGTTGGCCAGTAAGCAAGTCTATGGGGGCATTATCTTGAGAATGAATGAGGTGGAAGTTTCCCAGCCATCTATGGGTGGTGTCTCCCCTGGGCAGGTATTCTGGGTTGTATAAAAAAGACCTGGTAGGTGAGAGACTCTCGGAACTAAAAGGGAGGGACTTTAGATGAAATAACCAACGGTGGGGAGAGGGAACTTATAGATCCCACCTCTAGCAGGAAGACAGGGCATCAAATGAGGGAGGAGGGCCATCCCATAGTCACAATTCTGACCCATAATTGTGCCTCTCTGAAAGAATTACAGGGATGGAAACGGAGAGGAGCCTGAGAAAAAGAAGGTCCAGCAACAGACCCAAAGTGGGATCCAGCTCAAGGGGAGGTCCCAAGTTCTAACACTATTATTGAGGCTATGGAGAGCTCACAAAAAGGGACCGAGCATGACCATGTTACAGAAGACCCAACAAGCAGCTGAAAGAGTCAGATACAGATATTGGAACCCAATCAATGGACAGAAGCAGCTGACCCCTGTTGTTGGGTTACGAAAGGCTGAAAGAAGCTGAGGAGAAGGACCACCCTGTAGGAGGCCCAGCAGTCTCATTTAATCAGGACCCCCGAGATCTCTCAAACACTGGATCACCAAACAGGCAAAATACAGCTGGTCCAGATAGGAGGCCCCCAACACACATACAGTAGAGGACTGCTGGGTCTGCGTTCATTCAGAGATGATGCACCTAACCCTCAAAAGACTGGAGGCCCCAGGGAGTTTAGAGGTCAGGTGGGGCAAGGGGTGGTGACATCCATGTGGAGACAGGGGGCTGGGGAAGAGGTACAGGATGTGGAAGAGTCAGAGAGTGGAGGAGGCATCGGGGTGGGGAATAAAGTATGGAGTGTAAAAAATTAATTAATAAATAAATTTAAAAAGCAGGCTGAGAAGTCTTCATTCACCAAAATGAATACTGCATATCCAATAGAAATAGTATTGTTCAAGTAATGAAGTAACAAATTCAAGTAGTAAATTTTTATTATTATTAAGAGCTAGCAGATAATCTATTGATTAATTTGTTCGCAAATCGAAAGAGACCCAAGGCCTTAAGTTCTAACCTTGCTACAATCTTCCTTAGAATTTTATTGCAGTGATGAGGAGACTTTTGCCAACAGGAACTAAACATATTCCAAGCATTTTAAAAAGTCACTAATATTTCAAAGACGTGTTCAAGCCACAGTTTGCTCGGATAAGGTGTTAAATCAGCTCACATCCAATACATTCTCTCACAGCTCCGTGCCCGTCCTACTTAGACAGAGCTGGGATGCAAGGTAACGTCACACAGAAAGTCAGAGAGAAATCGCTGACATCTGTAACTAACTGCCTCGGAGCATGAACACCAGAGCCCTACTACTGTCAGAATGCATCTAGGGCATCCTTCAAGCTGTGAAAAAACAGCCTCTTCAAAAGAAAATAATGTCTCTGTGCCTGCCTGCTGGTTCCTGAAACAAACACGAGCTTCCCAAGTTGAGCCAAAGGGATTTTTAGAAAAAAAAAAAAAAAAGCAGATGCTCCACAGTATACGCTAGCACAGCCCATTATCCATTCCACCCCAGGTTCTCAGGCACGCACCCTGTCATGGAGGCACCTGAGGAGGAGCACACAGGTACCTTGGACTACCGGCATCGCCAGCAAATGGGTGAATAGGGAATCATTTTCCCATGGGAGTACTGACAGAAACGGAAAAGGCATATGGCAAATTTAAATGTATAATTCTTTTTTAAATATTATTTATTTAATGTATATGAGTACACTGTAGCTATCTTCAGACACACCAGAAGAGGGCATCCGATCCCATTGCAGATGGTTGTGAGGCACCATGTGGGTGCTGGGAATTGAAATCAGAACCTTTGGAAGAATAGTCAGTGTTCTTAACCGCTGAGCCATCTTTCCAGCCCTTAAATGAATAATTCTAACACAGATGCCACCTGGGGTGAATTATTTCTTTCAGGGACTTTTTTTCCCTTTAGAGAAATCCCTGCATTAGAATTATATGTATAATTAAATTATATGTATAATTAAATGTATAATTCTAACGCAGGGATTTCTCTAAGGGAAAAAAATCCCTGAAAGAAGTAATTCACCCCAGGTGGCTTGACCATGGTTCTTCTGACAACCAAGCTAACCCCCCCTCATGTGGCCATTCACCTCAATGTGGGTGTTGAGTAGACTCCTGCTAATGGCAGGCATTTTGGCCACAGAGGAGCTGAGATTTCTCGCACCTAACCCCAAGCCTTAAGGAGCTCGTTCTAGAGGGGGATCTCAGATGACTCTACTATGTCTTCTGGGCCACATGGTAGACATTCTTGAGGACACTATTACAGATACAGACAGGAGCCTAGCATGGCTGTCCTCTGAGAGATTGTGCCAGTGGCTGACTGAGACTAATACAAATCCCCACAGTCAAGCATTGGTCTGAGGTTGGGGGCCCCCATAGAAGAGTTAGGGGAAGGATTGAAGGAGCTGAAGGGAATGGAAGCCCCCCCATAGTTAGACCAACAGTGTCAACTAAGCTGAACCCCTGGGAACTTCTATTACCTAAGCCACCAACCAAAGAGCACACTTGGGCTGGTCCGAGGGCCCCAGCACATATGCAGCAGAGGACTGCCTTATCTGGACTCAGTGGGTGAGGATGTGCCTAATCCTGTAGAGACTTGATGTGTCAGGGAAGGGGTGTGTCCCTGGGGCAAGGAGGAGGCACCCTCTCAGAAGTGAAGGAGAAAGAGGATGGGGGGAAGAAGTCTGATGGGGGGATCAAGAAGAGGACAACATTTTGGGTGTAAATAAATAAGAATTAATTTTTAAAAGAATGAGCCTCTCTGTAATGTCCATTTCCAGGCCCCATCCCTGAACTGCTGACTCAGACGCGCTTTGGGGACAGGTGATACTGGAAGCTGTTTTGGCAAGCCTTCCAAGTGGCTCGGGGACAATCAATGTTTGGGAGGCACCAACCTTTGCCAGCCTCTGAAATAAGAGACCTAGAACACTGCTCCAGCCTTGATGCATCCCAGCTGCGCGACCTTGGTCAGGTCCGCCTGCTTCTGAGCATCATTTCTCCTCCTCAGAAAATGTAACTCATAGCAACGGCCTGCCCTAGTTTCATTTCTGTGATAAAACACTGTGAGAAGGGCTGAGAGGGGTGAGGGACTTTAGTCCCAGGACTCTGGGGGAGGGTAGGGGAGAGTGAGGGGAGGATGGGGGTTGGGGGTAGAGGCAGAAGCAGGTGGATCTCTGTGAGTTGAATTCAAAGCCAACTTGGTCTGCATAGCCATTTCCAGGACAGCCAGGACTGCAGAGTGAGACCTTGCAGAGTGAGACCTTACCTTATCTCACACACACACACACACACACACACACACACACACACACATGCCACCTAACAAAACAATTGCAACTTTCAAAAGAAGGTTCGTCAGAGAAATAAAACAGGAATATGAAGTATGTAATCACATCCACAGTTGAGAACAGAAAAAGAATGAGTTCGTGTGTGCTCGCTTGTGTGGGACCCCTCCATACTTACACATTCTGGGACCCAAACCCATCAAACCCTGCTACCCACAGTGCACAGGTCTTCAGTCTCCCTCCACGCAAACAATACGATCAATCCCCCACAGACATTCCCACAGGTCGGCCTGAGGTATACAATTTCTCCTTGAGAAAATTTCTCGAATAGATATATATTTCAGATATTATAGCACTATCACAAATTCAAGTAGTAACTCCTATTATTGAATTCTTCTAAAAATGTAGGTCATTAAAATAGCCCAGAAATGGCACTGAAAGAATTATGAACCCTACAACATGCTGTGTTAAGCATATGAGAGAAAGGGAGGGATTTATTTATGCTAATTAGCACAAAATAGATATATAATCACATGCAGAAATTCTTATCGCTTGGGAAAATGCTGATAATGCCTTCTGACAATATTTATTTTTGTGATGAATTTGATTTATTATTTTTCCGTCCACAGGGTTGATTGCAACTAGGTCAGCCTGTCTGCCATAATTTAGAACAGGAGAAGGTGGCCTGTGCCTTCTTATGCTCAGAACTCTGTAGACGATGAGACACACTCCCATGGACGCCACAGGAAACAACTCCTGATCTCCCCAAAGCACCATCCTATCCCTCGCTGTTGCCTGTTCCTCATGGGCAATACCCACACCTCCAAGATGAAAGGCAGGAATAAGCCCCATGATCCCTCACTATGATCCTCAAAACTTGGTCCTGAGGAAAGACCATCAGATGAAAGAAGAGAGAATCACAGCGATGACACCACCAAACTGCACAAACCAAATATCTCAGAACACTGTGCGTGCTTCAGCCTCTCGTCCCCCTGTTCCTTAACCCAGACTCAGTATTAGATACCTACCAGCAAGTCTTCCCCACACTACTTCTGACATGTTAATCAGCTCCTTAGCTTGTCTTCATCCCAAGTGGCCACACTAGAGTCCCTCATCCACTAGTCATTCATTCATTATCCCCGAAGGCTCCAAGGTCTGGAGTAGTTCATTTAAAAATACCCTTGGCTCTCAAGATGTCCGTGTTGGCAACTATGTAACAGGTCTCTTCCCATGCACTGGAATCTATCCTTTACGAAAAGTGTTATTAGCTTCCAACACAAACAATATTTAATTAAAAGTGATGTCCTCTCTCAAGGTCTCAGAATCCCACGCATTAGGCACACAACCTGCCTATGCAGTTTCTCTCTGACTACATCTCTCTTCTAACCCTGAAAAGTCCTAATTATTCTTCAAATTAGTCTTTCTCTATAATCCCACAGCAGGTTGCTGTCTTTTCATTGTGGCTATTTTTTTTTAATTTAGGGTTTGTCAATCTCATACATTGTATTCACAACACACTGTATGAATGTACCTATTTGACATTGAGCTAAATGACTAGCCCCAAACTGTCTTCTACATTCTTCACATGCATGCCTGTCGACTAGCGCTGCCTGCCATGCTATCAGCTATCAACTACTTTGGCCGGAGAAGCTTCTGTATATAGTGAGTGACGATTAATACAGACCAAAGAAAACTGACCAAAGAAAAAGACTACCCGTGCTTAGCCCTGCTGGAATAACTATATCATTCCTCAAAGACCCACGTAAGAAGAGGGTGGAAATATTTTAGGAACTAGAGAAAGGAGAGGAGCAGTAGCAAATGCTGACTTCTGGGCATGAGGTGGGTAGCTTCTGTTTCTTCATGCTTACCAAGTGTCTGAGATCCATCAGGACTAAATGATCAGACAGCTCTCCCTTCTCTCTAAAGCGGTCACAAGTGTCAACCACTGCTCTCGGGGCCAGATCTGTCAGCTATAATCAGTCCCCTCGGTTATTTTCACTCAGCATTTGATCTCCTCTCGGTTCCTCTGAGCTCAGTTTACATGTGAGGGACAGTGACAACATTTAAAAGAATGAAATAAAATAAAAGTGTGCTGATACCCCAGAGCAAAACAAAGCGCACTCTTGTGAGTGACAGCCACAAAGATCACAGGATGGATGCTTCCCATATGTTTCCTCTTCCCATTCACTCTGTCAGCTGGGCTTGGGAGAGGCTGGGATGGGAACATGGGCTTTATAATTGAAGGTTTACCTAAACCACAAACTCCTAAGGAAATGCATGGGCTTGTGGCAGGAAACGTGTCTATACTGAAACTATTAAAAAAAAAAAACCCTCCCAGCATGTAAATACATTTTTTCTCCTGAGAATAAAAGTAGCCTTTTGGCAGCTTCCCAGAGTCCCTGTTTCAAAAAGAAAAAAAGAAAAATTGTCATTTTGAATGGTTCCAAATCCTGCTTGGGATAACATATATTTATATCTGAACATGTTCCAAGATTTTTTCTACTGGCTATATAAAAGAAATATTTTTTTAAAAAAAAAATACCTTGTTCAAGTGTCAGGAGATGCACTCTGTATTAATTTATAAGTATACCCTTCAAGTGCCTGTAAGCCTTTCCTTAAAATATTTATCTCCTCTTTCTTCGGGTGCACTAAAGTGTCCAAGGACACTGGAAGCTCTTTCCTGATCTGAACACAGTGGGGACTCTGCAACTCACTAATCATCCCAGCGCACTTCAGAGCACATGTCTATGGAGAGGCAAAATGCCTTATTAAGAGGAAAGTGACCCCTGAATGCAAATATAATTACTAAAGTCCCTTCACTTCCTTTTGACCTTGCTAATTCCTAAAGGGCATGGGTATTCTAAATAAGCACCGTGCCAAAACAAACAGGCCACACTTTGATTTTGAATATAAGAACAGGCCTGTTTATTATTTGTAAAATGGGTTCTGTTTGTTTGAAGCTGGAGACCTACCTCTGTGATAGAGCACTCACATAGCATATCTGACCCCTGCCTTCTATCCCCCGCACCATCAAATTTGTGTGTACTTTATTTGCAGGGAACTTTTAAGAATCATTTCTATGAGTTGCCCAGATGCCTTTCCAGTGTTCCTGAAGCCTTGAAGTACATGCTGGTCTGAAGTCTCAATTATGCTGTGTGTCTGAGCCAGCCTGACAGTGGTGATTTCCTCTCCCAGACACATACTTGTAGCCGTTGTAAGAAATTATTTTCTCTTAAGTCACAGAGACACAGCGCTTGCTTGTTACACTGGGAAACAACCCTCAGTAGTGTTTGGGCCAGTACTACACTTAGTTCTTAGTAAGTTTGCTTTCCATTAAATCTCACTAACGACCCATTAGCTGGTTGGACTTTCTGTTTAAAAAAAAAAAAAGTGGTCTAACCTCACCATTTAGCTTAATATAAATATATTTGTTTTTAATATCTATTTTATGTTTAATCATGTATCTATGTGTATCTGCGTGTGAGCATGTGCACGTATGAGTGCAGATGCTGAGTCCAGAAGAAAGTGTTGCACATCCTGGAGCTGGGGTTACAGGTGGTTGTGAGCCCTCTCAAGTGTGTTCTAGGACCTGAACTCAGGTCGTCTGCAAGAGAAATGTGTGTTCTTAACTGCTAACCCAACTCAACAGCCCCTAATATTTTTGCCTTGATGAAGCACCAGACCTTCAAAGAAGATCTAATACCAATACTCTTCAAACTATTCCACAAAATAGAAACAGAAGGAACACTACCCAACTCATTCTACGAAGCCACAATTGCGCTGATACCAAAACCACACAAAGATCCAACTAAGAAAGAGAACTTCAGACCAATTTCCCTTATGAACATCGATGTAAAAATACTAAATAAAATTTTTGCCAACCGAATCCAAGAACACATCAAAACGAACATTCACCATGATCAAGTTGGCTTCATCCCAGGGATGCAGGGATGGTCCAATATACGGAAATCCATCAATGTAATCCACTACATGAACAAACTCAAAGAAAAAAACCATATGGTCATCTCATTGTATGCTGAAAAAGCATTTGACAAAATTCAGCATCCTTTCATGTTAAAAGTCTTGGAAATAACAGGAATTCAAGGGCCATACCTAAACATAGTAAAAGCAATTTACAGCAGACCGGTAGCCAACATCAAAGTAAATGGAGAAAAACTTGAAGCAATCCCACTAAAATCAGGGACTAGACAAGGCTGCCCCCATCACCATATCTTTTCAATACAGTACTTGAGGTACTAGCTAGAGCAATTCGACAACATAAGGAAGTCAAAGGGATACAAATTGGAAAGGAAGAAGTCAAACTATCACTATTCGCAGATGATATGATAGTACATTTAAGAGACACAAAAAATTCCACCAGAGAACTCCTACAGTTGATAAACAACTTCAGCAAAGTGGCTGGTTATAAAATCAACTCAAGCAAATCAGTAGCTTTCCTATACTCAAATGATAAGCAGGCTGAGAAAGAAATTAGGGAAATGACACCCTTCACAATAGCCACAAACAATATAAAGTATCTTGGTGTGACTCTAGCCAAACAAGTGAAAGATTTGTATGACAAAAACTTCAGGTCCCTGAAGAAGGAAATGGAAGAAGACTTCAGAAAAAGGAAAAGTCTTCCATGCTCATGGGTTGGCAGGATTAATACAGTTAAAATGGCAATCTTGCCAAAAGCAATATACAGATTCAATGCAATCCCCATCAAAATCCCAACTCAGTTCTTCATAGAGTTAGAAAGAGCAATTCTCAAATTCATCTGGAATAACAAAAAACTCAGGATAGCTAAATCTATTATCAACAGTAAAAGAACTTCTGGGGGAATCAGTATCTCAGACCTCAAGCAATACTACAGAGCAGTAGTGTTAAAAAAACTGCCTGGTATTGGTACAGTGACATGGATTGAAGACCCAGAATTGAACCCACACATCTATGACCAATTGATCTTTGACAAAGGAGCTGAAAACATCCAGTGGAAAAAAGATAGCCTTTCCAACAAATGGTGCTGGCTCAACTGGAGGTCAACATGCAGAAGAATGAGAATTGATCCACTCTTATCTCCTTGTACTAAGCTCAACTCCAAGTGGATCAAGGACCTCCACATAAAACCAGACACACTAAAACTAATAGAAAAGAAACTGAAGAAGACCCTTGAGGACATTGGCTCGGGGGAAAGTTCCTCAACAGAACACCAATAGCTTATGCTCTAAGATCAAGAATAGACAAATGGGACCTCATAAAATTACAAAGTTTCTGTAAGGCAAAAGACACTGTCAAAAGGACAAATCGGCAACCAACAAATTGGGAAAAGATCTTCACCAACCCTACATCTGACAGAGGGCTAATATCTAATGTATACAAAGAACTCAAGAAGTTAGACCCCAGAAAACCAGATAACCCTATCAAAAAATGGGGTACAGAGCTAAACAAAGACTTTTCACCTGAAGAACTTCAGATGGCTGAGAAGTACCTTAAAAATGTTCAACATCATTAGTCATTAGGGAAATGCAAATCAAAACAACCCTGAGATTTCACCTCACACCAGTCAGAATGGCTAAGATTAAAAACTCAGGAAACAGCAGGTGTTGGCAAGGATGTGGAGAAAGAGGAACACTCCTCCACTGCTGGTGGGATTGCAAGCTGGTACAACCACTCTGGAAATCAGTCTGGCGGTTCCTCAGAAAACTAGACACGATACTTCTGGAGGACCCTGCCATACCACTCCTGGGCATATGCCCAGAAGATTCCCCAGCATGCAATAAGGATACATGCTCCACTATGTTCATAGCAGCCTTATTTATAATAGCCAGAAGCTGAAAAGAACCCGGATGTCCCTCAACAGAGGAATGGATACAAAAAATGTGGTATATATACACAATGGAGTACTATTCAGCCATTAGAAACAATGAATTCATGAAATTCTTAGAGAAATGGATGGAGCTGAAGAACATCATTCTAAGTGAGGTAACCCAGTCTCAAAAGAATATCCATGGTATGCACTCACTGATAAGTGGATATTAACCTAGAATCTTGGGACACCAAAGACACAATCCACATACCAAATGATGTCCGACAAGGAAGGAGTGGACCCTGGTTCTGGAAAGGCTTAATGCATCAGTATAGGGGAATACCAGAACAGGGAAGTGGGAAGGGGTGAATGGGGAAACAGGAGGTAGGAAAAGGGCATGTGGGACCTTTGGGGGGTGGGGAACCAGGAAAAGGGAAATGAAATGTAAATAAAGAAGATATCCAATAAAAAATTAATTAAGTTTTTATTTCAAGACATCTTAAAAGGAAAGAATTATATTCTTTTCCTTTGCTTCACTTTCTAGATTCTGTCACAGTTCTGTAGAGTATTAACTCTACAGATTTCTCTACCTCTGAAAACCCCTGAAGTTCAGATGCACCATATTAGAGTCCATTATCTGGCTAGATCTTTTTTTTTACAGAATCGAAGTTAAAGCTATATGTATGAGCATGTATATGTATATGTATATGTATATGTATATGTATATGTATATGTATTTATATATACTTGTATGTATGTTAATGTTGTAAGGTTGGCTTTACTCCCCATTAAAACTGTGAGTGATGAGATGCTTGGAAATAATCATTTTGAGAAAGTTAGAGCATGTTTCAATTGCACAGGCTGCTTTAAACTTCCCCCCAAACAGAATGGAATAAACAGCAGCTAATTTATTGTATCTTGGGATTTGGGGAGTTGAGGAATTTGAGACGTACTCTACACATGGTTCTTCTGTTCCATGTGGCAGCGAGGCTGGTCTAGAGATTTATGCCTATATTTGGCCACTTGTTAGGGATACCTGAACCATGAGGCTCAGCCTTGTCTGGAAACGCAAGTCCCAAGATGGTAGTCTTTTAATAGCCGAATTTCTTATGTAGAGTAGATCAAGTTTCCCTAGAAGATCTTTTCTAAGATATAATCTGCAAGATCTCTTTTAATGTAAGCTTGCAAGTGCTAGAATTTCACATCTATTAAGGTTTTTGTTGCTGTTTGGAGGTTATGAGGGGTTTGTTTGTTTTGTTTGTTTGTTTAGGCCAAAAAACACAAACCAAGTAGATTATATCCATGTTATGTGAAAGGTAAAATACTTTCACATCTCCATAGAAGGAATGGGAAAGCATTTGCAATTATCTTCCTTATGACATGGAAGGAACTGTGACATGTTGCCTGCTCTTCTGGTTATCTGAAGCATCATTGGATTCAAAGCCTCCAGCCACTACATTAAGCTATCCACCCTGTCTTCCATGGATTAAATTGTTCTTATTCCCCCAGAGTCTATTTAAGAATGGTAAGAAGTGGAGAGAGAGTTAATTTTTACACAGTGAGAATCCATGTAATAATGTCACTAAAAACAGTAGCAATGAGATCTGTCATGTTTGCAGACACCAGAATGAGCCCAGACATGGTTCTGAGCACTATATATACATCAACTTAGGCTTTGGCATAGCTTTAAATAATAGATATTATATCAGTATCCTCGAGATGAGACAGAAAGCTGAGGATCAAAATGATTAGGTAATTTTCTTAAAGTCTCACAGGGGAACTGGTGGCAAAGCTGGCATTCCAGCCCACGTATCTTGATCCCAGCAATAGTGCTATGTGCCCAGTGTGCCTACTGGCTTCTCCCAGATGGGATGACCATGGCAAAGAAATTTGGATGGGATGTTTTGACGAGCTTTAAGAATGGATGAGTCAGCATGAAGTTGTGCCTCTTGGGTCAATTTCCTTCCATCTCTGTATCCACTTAGCAATTACCTGAGAAAAGTATAGAGATGCTGGATGTATTTTTTGAGGACCTAAGAGATGGCTCAATGGATAAAGTACCTGCCGTGCTCACCAGAATTCAGGTTCCCAGAACCTATGTAGAGTCAGACAGGTACAGTAGCCACCTGTGATCTCAGCACCAGGAAGGAAGAGACTGGAGTCTCTGCAACAAGCTGTCTAGCCTGACTAGTCAAACCAGCAAGCTCTGCATTCAGCAAGCGATTCTCCCTCAAGAAATAAAGTGGAAGGAGGTTAAGGAAGAACTTGCAGCATACCTGCCCCACACATGTTTGCATGCTCCTACACACATATGCAATCACGCAAACTGATATAATACACACGATACATATGAAAAATTTTTCTTGTGAAAAAACAAAACAAAACAAAAACAAAGTAACAAAACTGGTTCACCAAGTGTGGCATTGATTTTTCTACTTTAAGAATTGGGCGCAGATCAGCAAGACACCAAGTCACAAAGTCAACACTCCCAGGCTCCTTACCTCAACTATTCAAAGTAGGTTATCCGGAAACTACAGTAGGAAACTACAGAACAGGACCAGTTGATCTTCAATCACCATGGCAACCCATTTCCTTGGCACACCCCCCCCCATGTAAATAGACAGGGAAAGTACCATCATTAAAATCTCTTATGAAGGAAAGGGGTATTTGGAAAGACATTATCCTATTAAACACTTATTCTAGGATGAGAAGCACATTTGCTTTGCCAGAACTTTCTGTTCCCAGGCCTCTCTGTACAGTTCTCTCTTTCTCTACACAAAAGGTTCACAAAAGTCCTTATCTTTTGCTTTCTTTCACAATTAGACATTGTAAATGCTATTTTGTGCATACCTGCTTATACCTACACGTGTGTATCTGTTTTTGTACATGAATAGATAAACATATGCATATACACACATGCAGTAAGTATAGGCCTATAACTCACACAAGTACACACATACAAGCCAGCGCCCTGATCGCTCCTCGGTATAAGACTCCCAACTTAAATGACAGTGACAGATGAGCAGCTCCTCTGGAAGCAGATCTAGCTGAGACAGAACACCAAAGCAGAATCTCTCTTCCCTTCCTCTAATGAGAAAAGGGCCAACTCAGAATGATCTGATTAATTACTCACCACTGGCAACAAAAGGTGTCTTCCCGCTCCCCCTCCCCCATGCTACGCTAATAAGACCAGGTCAGTCTGCCTATCATCCTCTCTGACTGCTGGAAGGGGATGCAAAACAGAAATGCAGGAATGGGAGTCCCTCAAAAGGAAAGCTACATCAAGTCTTAGCATGGCTTTGAAGCCATCAACAATTGAAATGGGGGCCCAGGGGAAGGGGATGGTGGCATAGCCTCTCTTGCAAGAAGGAACTGCTTGTCAGATTTTAACTAGGCTCTTGAGGGTAGATGAGATGGTTTATACGTGTCCGTTTCAACTCTGAGACTACAAGTCAAGAAAAACTGATCAAGATCAAGAGGAGAAATTATAAGCAGGGAAGACTCCCTGTAGCAGAGTCAGAGATGAAAGCACAGACTTCACAGGGTGGTTGCAAAAGCCCTGGATGGTAAGTGAGGGGTTCCTTCCTCCTACTTGAAGGACTACAGACCTAATCTCACAAACCTCCAATGGTCCATATATTAAAGGCATAGGCCCCAGCTTGGCACTATTGCGGTGGTAGCAACTTTGAGTGGTAGGATCTGCTAGGAGGTGTTGGACTCAGTGGGGCAGGATCCTGAGGGGACAGCTAGGCTCAACCCCTCCTTTTCTTTTGTTGGGGTGGGCATAAAGAGATGGATGATTCACAATGCCACTGTCTCTTGCTATCTTGTGCTTGCTTACCCATAAGCCCAAGAGTTATGGGGCCAAATGATTACGTACTGAAACTTCCAAAACTATGGGCCAAAATAAATCTTCCTTTTTTTTGTAGGTTGACTTCAAGTCACCCAGGCTAGAGACTGGCTACCCCTGGATATCCAGACTCTCACTTTGAGGAGGAGGGATTGTACTCATTACACACAGGCAACTCCTCTTCCCACCAGCTTGGGTAAGACTCCAAGAAACCTCTGAATGGCCTACTCCAGCCTCCCCAACCCAGTCTGTCTTGTGTCCAGAGAAAACTCAGCTTGCTGCTTCTACAAAGCATAAATTCCAGCACTGCAGGTACAGGCCTATAAAAAGGAAATCAAAGGTGACACCCACCACCCCGCAAGATTGAGATGGTTTTATACCTGTCGCTAACCTAAGCAGCTGTATAAAGAAAGGAAATTAAAGAACAGACCCCACATTCTAATGCTTGAGTATACAGTCGGTTTTAAAGGTGTTTGTCCACGCACAGACATGCCTGTCTCATGTATACAGAACTCATCCAACAAACAAGCCATGTTATGAGGAAATGGAATTCAGTAAGGATAAGTAGCACAGCCTGGTTCATAACCACAGACTTCGTAAGCATAAGTCAGAAAGGAAGCCATGGGAACACCCACTGATTGGACAGAGTCTGGGGTTAAAGGAGATGCTAACACTTGAACGTGACACAGCTGTGTCAGAGGGTGACTTAGACTGCAAGGTGGAAAGCAAGTTGTCAGTTTTATTTAAGAAAATCCTGCAAGAACGTTCCACCACCGCTCCTTCCCCTGTGAGACTACCATTCTACCCTGAAGCCCCTCTCAAGCTTCCCACTAACCCAGCCATGATGCTGACACCCCAGGAAATAGTCCGGGGTTGGAGAAAGACTTACACGATTTCATGTTTTTAATATTATGTTTATGGTTGATTTTTAAATTCATTTTAAATGTTTGGTTTATAGAGAAACAAAGGACAAAACCCCAATATTGTCAACAGAAAACTCTGTTAAAATTCCCCTAACCTACTTTCCCTCCAAGGGTTCACACTGTGTGTCTGAAACTACAAGAGAAAAAAAATTAGGGTTTCTTTTTTTGTTGTTATTGTTGTTTTGTTTTGTTTTCTCAAGACAATGAAGGTGGCAAGGGGAACGGAAGATGGGAACGAAGACTCAAGTCTCTCCTAGCCCCTCTCTGAGGTGACTGTCAGAAAATTATGAGTAGGCCGGGTGGTGGTGGCACACACCTTTAATCCCAGCGCTTGGGAGGCAGAGACAGGCAGATTTCTGAATTAGAGGCCAGCCTGGTCTACAGAGTGAGTTCCAGGACAGCCAGGGCTACACAGAGAAACCCTGTCTCGAGAAAAAAAGAAAGAAAGAAAGAAAGAAAGAAAGAAAGAAAGAAAGAAAGAAGGAAAAGAAAAGAAAAGAAAAGAAAAGAAAAGAAAAAAAGAAAAAAGAAAAGAAAAGAAAAAAGAAAATTATGAGGGAAGTGAGGCTGCACCATACCCAAGGGAAGTAAGGCAAACTCGGGGGCGCAAACACACTGATGAGGGAGTGAATTACTTCTGAGTTAGAGCCTGTGTGGTAAGCTGTCTGTATAATGGCTAGGGAAGGATTTGGCAGTTGGCTTCTAAATATTTGAGAACAGATGTTCAGCACTCCAAAACACTACATGCTAGGTGGGCTGGGATGATGGATCAGTCCTGCAAGCAGGAGGACCCGAGTTCAATCCCCAGTTCCCATGAAAAAGCCAGGTGCAGTGGCACACACGGGTAATCCATGACTGGGGAGCCCAGAGAGGCCCTAGGGCAGAATGGCTAGCCAGGTTAGTTGAATAAGTGAGCTCTAGGTTCAGTGAGGGATCTTATCTGAAAAAATAAAATGGAAAAAGATTGAGAAAGGCACCCACCATTGATCTCTGGCCTCCACCTGCACACAACATCATAGATACATGAACAAATTAGACACTAATATATTCAATGAAAATATTACTTTTAATACGGTTACCTTAGAAGGTAAAACTTAGCTCATACTTTTCACTAATGATCTTCGTGAAAATGCAAGTCAGATACAGATGGATTGTTCTAAGCAAACGCATTAAAATATGTTGGGATCAAGAAAGGAGAGTGAAGATCAGAGTCTCCTTCCTGCCATCAGCTGGTTGCAGCAGCAATTAGGTGAGAAGCAGACACTTCCCCAAAGCCGCCTTACGTCATAGAGCGAGTCCCTGGGAGGAAGTCTTTAGCACACTGGCTAAGGCTTCACTTCATCCAAGCATGACACAGTCTTCCCTTTACAGTAACAGATGAAATACAGTATTAATTAGCTTCCTGACACCTTCTTTTGGGGCTGTGAAAAGCAGCACAAGAAAAGAGAACCTCACACCTCAACTAGAACTTGAAACTTAAGAGGCACGCCAGGCTGAAAATCCATCAAAGCATCTGTCACTTTCCCGTGATGATACTTAACCCCTCCTACCACCACCCTATACAGCAACAGAACCCAGCTGTGCTGTTGTGCCTCAGCTATCTAGACAGTCCTTTCAATAAGCAATGGGGCAGGGGGAGGGGGGGAGATTTGCCTTCACAAGACCCACACAAGATCAAGCCAGTTAAAAGTGCGAGCATGGATGGGGGAGGGAGGGGCTACCAGGGCCTATCCCTGGCTGAGAACCTTGGCTGAGAAGCTACTGGAGGTTGGTGGCAGCTGGGAATGTCAGAGTCACTTTTCATTTTCTAGGGGAGGCCACTGGTTGATTTCTCATGCTTCAGTGGATGACCACACACTCATGTGGATGCATATGGGCAACGCTGGTCAGACTTGATGGTTAATAGAAGTAAGCAAATGGAAGGAAGGGAGGGAGGGACGGAGGGAGGGAGGGAGGGAGGGAGAGAGGGAGAGAGGGAGGGAGGGAAGGAAGGATGAAGAAAGGAAGGGAAGTTTGGGGGAAGATATTTTGGGGGAAACTTTTGGAGAGTTTGAGGGGACCAGTAGAGGCGAGTAGGACAAAGATAAATGTAAATGTGTTAGAAACGTTCAAAGAATCAATAAAAATGTGGTGAGAAAATAGTTATGAATGGGTTCATCACGAATGAAATATATGACCTGGTGAGAGCTATCTCGGTCCTGTTTTAAATACCCTCTAATCTGCACATATGTGTCGAAATACTACATGTTAACGTTATGACTATAAACATGAGCAATCTTTATCAGTCAAAAGTGATTTAACTTATCTTTCCTATGATTGCTGGAGACTCTGGGCATTTCCTCCACTTACCTAGGTTAGTTTCATTTCCCAATCTAGCTTACAAGGTAAATTGTCTTACCACTATAAATGTGTCCGTTCAGAGCTCTTAACAAAGAACAACTTAGGGCTAGCCAAGTGTCCTACACATGCAACATAAAAAGCACTTACAAACTGGTAAATAAATTTGTCCTAAGGGGTAAGTTAATGAAACTATCGGAATTTACAGGAGTCTAGTCAGCTTGCAGGTATTCATGGTGTCCCTCGTAAGCACAGGATATAAGCATAAGGTAAGTCCTGCAAGTTGGGAAAATGAAGTAAGGTAAAGGGGACAATGGGTTTCTCGAAGGCAATTGCTATTCGTTCACCCGTCATGAGCAACCTGCTTTCCCCTCTTCCCCTATACCGAGATTAGAGTTCATGGCTAACTCAGAGTCACCAGAGAATTATTTGGGGACTTCAGTGCTAGTATTGTTGATAGTGGGCTATTGCTATTTGCTTAAACAAATATGCTTAGGTTATACATTAAAGCATACTGCTCTTTAGAAGACCAAAATGCTGTGCATGCTTATAGTATTTAGTGGCCTTGAACTGGCTTAAGGTCATATAGTTTGTAGATATAGAAATGGGTAGATGGATGGATGGATGGATGGATAGATAGATAGATACAAACTATTTGTGTGTGTGTATATATATATATATATACATATATATATACACATATATATATACAAACTATTTAGAAATGCTCTAGCCTCATTATTTTTGCAGATATTATGAAATCTTATAGTTTTGTTAAAGTGCTACCTGATACTGAATTAAGCAAACAGAACCTTTGAATAAAAGAAAAAGATAAATTGATTATGTCTTGCCACTTTTATTTTCTAAGCCACTTCAACAGTGTTTTTCTAAATATTAAAAACAGGCAATGCTAAAAGCATACAAAAATTAAATAGCATTCTGGGTGAATTTTAGATTTCTTGTAAATAAATTCTCAAGCACCTGAGTTTAGAATGTTCAGAGTAAGTTCTGGTTGGCAGGATTTTTCTAAACTTAAGAGGGGAAAAAAAAGAGGTGTAGCTATTTCTCTCTGTAAGTAGGATGATCCTAAAATGTACAAAAGATTTGTGTGTTTCAATTTAAAACACAAAACCTGGCAGAAGTAATTTACATTTGCATTTATATTCTGAGGGAGCTCAGTTGCTAGAATGCCACATTGCATCTATGAAATGCATACACTATAAATTCTTTGCTCTGATAGGAAGCCACAGGACTTGTCTTGGAGAACCTAATTTATCAGAGACCTCTTTAAATTTTTTTTTAAAAAATCAGACTTACCCATTGTGCTTGGCCAGTATTCATGTCCATGCACGGTATGGTGCCAGTGTTGGTCAGAAGGCCCACAAGATCCCTTGAAACTGGGGTTCCCGATGGTGTGAGCCATCATTAGGGTGCTGGGAGTGTAGCCTAGGTCCTCCACAAGAGTAACAAATGCTCTTAACCACTGAGACACCTCACCAACCCTGAAGAAGAACTCTTCAAGGTTCACAATTGCCACTCAATCTTTGGAGCTCCAAAGTCCTCCACTTAAATATCCACTCAGCTGTAAATTAGCTCAATATCTCATTACCAGGGCCTTATTTATGGGTAGAACACATTTCAGAATGCAGTAGACATACTGAAGTAAAATGAGCATCCTTCTGCTGACTTGACTCATCTGTCTCTTGAATTTGGGGACAAGGAAGGATGGCATTGTGCTGGTCAGATCTGCCCGCCTTTAACAAGAAACCTTAGCAAAACAACTTAAGGGAAGAGAAGTTATTTTGTCTCCTGGACTTGATAGCTTCAGTCTTTCATGGCAGGAGGACCCAACAACACAGTGAACATCTTACCGGATGGAAAAGAGGGACAAGGGGAAGGGAGGGGAATGCTATGCTAGCCGCCTTTGTCCTTTCTCCTTTCCCTGGTGAGGGAAACAAGCCAAGCAGTGGCCACCCACCTTGCTCTCTGGTGAAGGCCAGTGCTATACAGAACCCTCAGAACTGGCTGATTGACATCAGCGTGTCTAAGGTATCCCCTGAGAGTCAGCAAGTCTCCATGCCAGAAATCGCTGCAGTGCTGAGAAGACAAGAAAAGCTCGAGAAAACACCAACCCTGGAGTGGACTCCTGATCCATCATAGAGCAGCCAACGGCCCATGCCGTTTGCTGGCAGAAGACTTGGCTGGTTGCATGGAGACTTGAGCATCTGTGGCAATCCCTCTGCAGAGCTCTGGGCTTCGTCTCTCACTGCAGCATAACCAGGCAGCAGGTCCTTCCTCCTCACTGGTGACTCAGGGAGACTATGCTCGTTTCAGTGACCACAGAAATGGCAATGGGTACATCGACTGGGCTAAGACTCCACAGAGATCTACTGACTGATCATACCCTGGGGCCTTTGTACTACACCAGTGATTCAAAATAAACCTACCCTTTATCTCAGAAGAGGAGAAAGAATGTAACCCCCTTTCCCAAAGTAAAAGAGAGAAGACCCCATTGGGTTTCTTATAACTTAATCCCTAAAAGCAGCAATGTTGTTCATGTAGGAAAAAAAAATATCTCATCAAATGTTTGTGAATATTGGAGCTAGGATGACCCTTGGGGAACTGAACTAATAACCCTTTAATTAAACTATCCTGCCTCCCTCCCAGTAACTGATGGACTAATTTCCATGATGAAACTCTCTGTAGACAGCTACGACTTGTTTACTGAGCAGCACATCTGTCGGCGCTTGCCTGCAGTCCTTTGGTCCCCAGCAGTATTCCAGCAGCTGCCATCTAGCCACAGCTCTTTGCCAAGTGTTCCTCATAGCCACTGGTCCCTGTTCTGCTCCCATCTATGGACGCTTGTGGCACTAGATAATTAATAACCAGTGACAAGAGTCCTGCATGTAGCCCAGCAGCTGAGACCTTGCCAACCACGTGCAAAGCCCTGAGCTTTTCCCCTGACACCCTGACGATACATGCCTACCAATGAATGGCAGAAGTTGAAGAATTATATGTCTGTTACTAATAACACAATGCCCTCCACTGGCTCATACTTGAACCAGTGGTGGGACTTTTTCTAGTTAGCTCTCTGTTGCTGTAGTAAACCACTATGACCGAAGCAACTTGGGGGAGGACAGAGTTATTTGGTCCTTCATCAAGGAAAGCTAAGGCAGGCACACAAAGCAGGGACCTGGAAGAAAGAACTAAAGCAGATGCCACAAAGGAGTCCTACTTATTGGCTGGCTGTCCTAGACAGCCCAGTACCAATTTCTAGGGCCAGCACTGCTCACAGTGGGCTGAGCCATTCCCCATCCATAATTAACCAATAAAATGATTATGGCATTTTCTCAGTTGAGGCTCCCTTTTCCCAGTGACAGTAAGTTGTGTCAAGTTGACACAGTGCCAAGCTGATAGAGATGCTTGTGGTAGCCACAGCATCTTAGGAGGTATGGCCAGCTTGAGGAACCAGAACACTATGGGTAGATCTCATGAGTTATGGTCCTACCTATCCGGCTTCTAGCCGAATCCCTTTCTCTTTCTGACTCCTTAGTTGTCTAATGTGTAAGCCACAGTGTAGAACCCATTCCTACTGCTGTCCTCCCACCATTACAGATCTTAACTCTAACTGTGAGACAAAACAAATGGACACTCCCTTAGGTTGCTTCTTGTCGAGTATTTTGTCAGAGTCACCAGCCAAGAAGCACATGCACTTCTTCACCTCTTCCCTCCTATGCCATAACCCCAGTATTTACTGGGATAGCCTCCATCCTATCACAAAGACTGCTATAACCAATCATCATCACACACCGGGTGACTTACAAGCAACAAATAACTATGTCTTATAATTCTGGAATTGGAGGTACCAGCAGGTTAGGTTCTAGTAAGGCCCTCCCTCCTACTGATGGACTTCTAATATCCCATTATGTACTTATATGGTCAAAAGTGAGCTAAAGGCACTAAATCCACTCATCCATCCTCATGATCTTCCTACCTCTATGTCCTAATTGTAATACATCAAGGATTAAGATTTAAGCATGAATTAGAAGGAAGCATAAGCCTTAAGTCTATAAACAATTCAGCTCCTGGAACTGAACCTAAGATACAGTTTGACTATGTCACGTTAATGCTCACTTCCTTTGTCATTTTATCTTAATAACCATCACAAAGCCACAAATATTTTAACCCTCATTTTTCAGATAAGGATCCTGTAACTGGCAGATGATCACTGAAGGTGTAGAAGAACTGGAATTCAAAACAGGTCTGACTCCGGAGTCCCCTTTAACTGCCAAGAGCTACACTAGCCCTGGATGCTTACTGCCTTGCAGGTGTATATAAGACAACACCCTTTAAAGGTTTTGATTCTACTCATGGAACTCAATAATCAATAGGAAACAAATAAATCATACATCCATAACTGGCACCTCCAAGAAAGTACCGAATTCAGTGGTAAGCTGTGATGGTTTTTATATGCTCAGCCCAGGGAGTGGCACTATTAGAAGGTGTGGCCCTGTTGGAGTAAGTGTGACCTTGTTGGAGTAGGTTTGTCACTGTGAATGTGGACTTTAAGATGCTCATCCTAGCTTCCTGGAAGTCAGTCTTCCACTAGCATCCTTCAGATGAAGATGTAGAACTCTCAGCTCCTCCTGCACCATATCTGCCTGGACGCTGTCATGCTCCCACGTTAATGATACTGGAGTGAATCTCTGAACGCGTAAGACAGCCACAACTAACTGTTGCTTTTATAAGAGTTGCCTTGGTCACGGTGTCTGTTCACAGCAGTGAAACCCTAGCTTTGACATAAGCCTTGAAGGAGATGCAACAGTGAAGGTCATTGCTGATGTCTACTCCCGTCCCGTGAACTAAGCACAGCCCTGGATAGAAGAGTTTAAGCAGAGCTAGACAGTCATAAGCATTGGAAACAGGCTTCCAGGAGTTTCTAGATGCCAGACGTTGATATCAACGTCTCATCCAACTAAGCTGGATGAGAGAAACACATCTTCATCTTCTTAGAACCGACAGATAACTCCAAGTGTCACCAGCATAACTTACACATACCATTTGCCGGGCAAGTAGTCAACTGGAGGCTAGCAGAAACAAAAGCTTGGCGAGTTCAAGCCCTCCTCCTCCTCTTCCCTAACAGTGGTTACCTGTAGGGAGTATACAGGAGCAATCCAGATCCCTGGGAAGTGGTGGAAGATGAAATAAAACTTGACTGGTGGTATTCACCCATGATAGCCAAGTTCAAGTTGCCAAGACAATGCATTGTATGAATAACTAAGGGTGGACAGATCCTACAATCTTCCATCACAAGCCAGTAAGAGCCGGCTCTGGCACATCACTGCTCCTGTAGGGCCAATGATAATGGCTACCAAATAGCGTGCGTGCATCTCCTCCAAGCTCTAGCTAGAGAAGGTTGGAAATGAGAACAGGCAGTAAAGAAGAAAGCAGGCAACTTCACTATGGGAAAGCCAGGCTTCATTCTGAGACGTAATGGCTATATTTTGCCAGCATGGAGTAGGGAGATAGGCAGACCTATGCAATGTAGAACTCGGGAGATACAGGGAAGGCAGGGTTTTCCAATTTGGGCTGCAAATTAGAATTCTCTGAGAATTTTTCTTAATCCTAATGTCTAAGCCTCACAGAGGCTAATTTAGTCAGAATCACTGGGGATGCTACCCAGGTGTCAGCTGATATCAATGTCTGGCATGAATACATCATGGAAGTACTTCTCAAATGTGATGCATACACAGGAGACCTCGGCATTTTGAAGACATGCAGAATTTTAAAATATCAAGCAAGTGAAAGTGGTACCTTCAAAGTTCAGGAACACGAAATTCTGGCAAACTAGTTAACATTGATGGAAGTAAAGTTAGGGGTTGCCTCTGGGAGCTTATTGACTAGATCAAGAAAGAATAAAGCATGGTGTGAATTAGAGATGTTCTACCTTTGATATGGGAGGTGACACATTAAGTTGCATACTTTAGCAAGTAGGTTGGCACATTCCTGTGATCCCACCACTTGGGAGGTGGTTGCTAAAAGATTGGAAATGCAAGGTCAGCTTCACCAACATCAAAAGGCTAAGCTACATGAGTCCCTGTCTCAAAAAGAAAGAAGAGAAGGAAGGAAGGAAGGAAGGAAGGAAGGAAGGAAGGAAGGGAGGGAGGGAGGGAGGGAGGGAGGGAGGGAGGGAGGGAAGGAAGGAAGGAAGGAAGGAAGGAAGGAAGGAAGGAAGGAAGGAAGGAAGGAAGGCTCAACTATACATTTTTTATAGAAACACTAAACCTCAATGTAAACAGTAGTACTTCTGGGAGCTGATTTGGAACTCTCGGAATTCTGAGCTTGTGGGCTCTGAGATTCTCAGTTCTTAACAAGCCTGCAGGCAATGTTGATGCTGTTGACCTGATTCCACTTCGAGTCACCGACTCCAGACTACTGTCAAGTGTGACTCACAAGTGAAATGACTATAAATGGTCCCATGGCTCTATAACATACCAGACACAAACAATGTGGGATAGGAAGGTGGAAAAAATCAAGGAGACATAGGAGAGAAAGGATTCCCTCCCAGAGGCTGGTTGAAGGAACACCAGGGATGTTAACATTTGTTACGAAGACTGGCTGCATAGAGACAATGTTCCTTTTACACAGGGACTTTCAAAGGATGTTAAACTAGCAATTAGCAGATAACCTTTGAGTATGTCCTTATGCCTTTTCTAGCTGTAAAAACCTACAATGTTCTGGGTTCTCACCAAATAAGACTTAAGCCGGGCAGTGGTGGGGCACACCTTTAATCCTAGTACTAGGGAGGCAGAGGCAGGTGGATTTCTGAGTTCAAGGCCAGCCTGGTCTACAAAGTGAGTTCCAAGACAGCCAGGGCTACACAGAGAAACCCTGTCTCAAAAAAAAAAAATCAACAAATAAGACTTATGTTTTTATTCACAGCAAAGATTATCTTAACCTTTCTTGTACCCATTTCCACTAAGATTTGCCTTATTAGCTGTAATCCTGGAATGTACATCTGGAATAATTATATGTTCTCATTTATCAAAAAAACTCTCTTAGGAACACATTGAGATGTAACACACACATATACACATACACATACACATACACATACACATACACATACACATACTCATAAACATACACATACACATATACATGGCTATTGAGCATACCATTGAGAGTGATTGTCCTTTACAAAGCCCACAACCATCCTTGAATATGTTTTAGGTTTTCTCTGAAAGCTTCTCTACTACTCCCCATGCTTGAAAGCACGCTCAAATTCTATCTCTGCTCCATACTGATATTCACTGAAGTTCTTCCTGCAGAAAAATCAAGAATCCCAGTTTCATCTGAGTGGGGGTGGGGGTCTCTGAAAAGACCTCCCCGGGCTGCTGTAGATGGCAGAGTGGCACTGTGTCTCTAGTCAGTGCCACTACTCAATGCCAGTGCTCAAAACCAGGCCCATAAATAGTCATCAGCTTGTAAGCTGTCTTTCAGCAAGCCATAGACTAATGAAATCAAATATGTAGTGTAATATATACTACAGATTACAGACAGTGCAGTAGATCTCTGCCATATGTTACAAGCAGGGAAAATAGACATGGAGAAGTCAGGCAAGCCTCCCACTATCTTTCTACTCCTAGTATTTGAGTATTAGGCTAATAGATGTTTATTCAACCAAATTGGCCTATGCCTATGCCGTGTAAGAGAAGGGAGAGCATTTCTGCTGAATGAAGGCAGGTGTGGCTGGAGAGTGAGGTTGGTGGTAAGTAGTAAACAAAGAGGTGGCTGGCCCAAGCAGGGGCAAAGAAAATAAGGTCTGGAGAAAACCACAGTAAGGACTCTGGTCTTAGGAGCAATAGGAAGCCTTTGAAAGGTTTTAAGCAGGGGGTGGTGGCGTAATCAGATTTACATTTTTAAAAAGATCACTCTAACCACAGTGTGCAAAGCTTAATGGACGGGGGCCAGAAAACAGAGTTGGCTAGAGGTCCAGAGGGATGCTATTAGCTTGGACAAGGGTGATGTCTGTAGAGACATCATAAATAGTTCATAAATATGTATGATAGTCTGTAGGACATGCTGACTGTAGGACTGGGATGGTACTTATCTAAACACATGGAATTCTCACTTGAGACCAAAGATGGTGATTAGATAACTAAGCACAGGATAGGTCTTAGTATTTCTGCCTGGATTTGGCATCTGTCTCCTTTACATTGCGTCAGATTCCTGCCCAATCTGCACACAGGGTATTTATTGCTTAAGGAGCAGTGAGCTTCCCTCATCCAGGTTGAGGAGAAGATGAGCGGGACTGAACCATTCCCAAGGGCCATCTTTTACAAGGTCCTCCTCATGCAGCTGGGGTGCCATCTGAGCATCCAGTCATTTCCCTAGGCTTGCCAAGAACAAAGACCCTTGGAGGCATTTCCCTTCTATTAAGACTGACCCTCTAGGCAGGAACAACCAGGTCGCGATGGGAATAGGGCTGCTCAGGTGACAGTTAAGGCTTCCTCAGAACCTCACAAACCAGACCACAGCTTCCCCAAGGCCTCCTGGCTGTGTGCTCTTCTTGCTTTTCCTTAAAGCTTGTGTCCTTATCCCCAAAGGATTATTGACCCTCTCATCTTCCTAATAGTTATATTAAGTAAACAATGTCCTGCCCTTCACCATTATTTTCTCCATTACATCTGATAGAGAAGTATAGGTTGTTGGTAAGGGTACTGAAGAGGACCACAAACCTCTTGTTTGTTCTACTGTGGAAATGGATCACCGTCCATGAAAGTGGGAGCACCGGCCGTTTTGTTTGCACATTCCCTATGCTTACCAGGACGGTCCCAACTTTGTGAAAGTAAATTCCATGGCTTACAGAGTCCGCCACATCCAAGGATGCTCCCACATGTAAATCTATAAATTTCCAAAACTTGCTTGGTAGCAGTTGTGGTTCTGTTTTGCCTAGCCCTCATAGCTTTGAAAGAGATCGACTCAACCAACCATGGATCATTGTAGTCTAAGTGTGCCGTGGACATAAAAATCACCCCAATTCAAAGGTTAAATCTGAGCATTCTTCCATAGGTAGGTTCTTTTGACCGGGTAGCTGAGGTGCAAGCTTAGGAGATGGCTTGTAGTTGTATGCTCCACTCTATTTACTTTCCATGGATTTGTACTTTAAAATTGAATTTAGAGCATGCTGCCTGGCTACAAACAGTAGCCCCCACCCCCCCCCATAAGGGCGCGTGAAGAATATGACCTCATAGGTTTAAGGATGTATTATTACATCTCTGGAGGAAAAGAAAAACTTCTAGTGGCCATTGAGATCAGTAACGGATCATTGCTGGGCTCTGGAGAGTGCAGAGTCGGTTTCCGTGCATTTGCAGCCAAGGCCTGTTCCCCCTCCAGGTGAAGAATGATGCTCACGATAATGTAGACTTTACATAAGCAATGGCACATTCAAGACTGCATATCCCACGTTTTGCTGCACATAATGGCACATGCCTCTAATCCTAGCATTCAGGAGGCAAAGAGAGACAGGTAGGTCTCTGAGAGTCTGAGGCCAGGGTAGTCTCCATGGTGACTTCTAGACCAGTCAGGACTACATAAAAAGACTCCATGTTAAAAGAGTACATGACTTTAATAATCAACTTGCTTACTCCGTAGATCTCTCTATAGACTTCTATAAATTGCACGGCAACATTTTTGAAAAATAAAGCATTATAATTGATTCAGATTTCTAAAACAACACAATCAGTAATTAGAGCTTTGCAAAAGAATCATCTCAGTCTCTATGATTGTGATTTGCATTTGAAGGGTTTTTTGTTTTGTAATTTTCCTTAACAATTTTCTTGTTTAATGTTGGGGTCAGTTACCTGCCTGAGGCTGCATACAAGCATGTTAATTCTGCAATTCACCTACCGTATCCCCATCAAGACTGAGAGAAGGGTAGCTGAATCCTGTCAGCTTTTCCAGACCCCTCCCCCTCACAAAACTTCCCAATGTCTCTAGTCATTGCTATAAGCCTGCTGCCAGTTGAGATTCTAGGAACAGAGCCACCAGACAGATCAGCTCCAAGCAGGAGCAAGAATCTTGTAATAACTGACGTTTCCCCTTAATGGGGAGAACTTCTTGGGCCCCTGTACAGAACCAGGACTGAAATGATGGCCAAGTAGAGAACACTTTGACCAAGACTGCTAAGTTATGCAGACCTCTTGTTCTCCGGCCCAATTCTTCCTCTAGTTGGAGCTTATTCTCACACTGCTGGTACCCAGAAGAGAGGCCAGAAGTGTGTGCTTTTCATCTTCACAGCTTAGCTATGTTAAGAGCCTTTTCTGCCTTTCACACGGTCCTTTGGATGTCTGTCCTTTGAGAGTGAGTGGGAAGGCTGGCATGCTGGAAACACCTCTGCCCCCACCCCTGCAGAGTGGAGCATTTGGCCTGAGGTTGCGGTTACAAAACATTGACTGTGTCCTGAAGCCAGGCAGATTGGTAAACACTAGCCTGGTTCAAGACCTCAAAGAAGGGCACAGGATGCTTGCAACTTGTATTCCATGATCAGTATTTTTTTTTCCCCCCACGAAGCAGATGGCCACGGAGAAACACTGTTAATATTTAAGCATGGGTTGCCGAAGCAGAAAAATATCCATTTTTGAGGAAGAATGTGTAGTGGGGAGGTGTGCATAGCTTCTTGCATTCCCTAGCATGATTTCATGGAAGCAGGGAGGCAGGGGTCACCCAGGGTGCTGAAGAGCAGCAGAAGCAGAAACAGAACGCCCAGGTTAAAGCTGAACTCTAAAAGGATGTCTCACTTAGGGCAAACTAACTACCTCCGTCAGCACAGCAAGGATGAAAGCCACAGCCCAGATGTGTTAGCAGGCAAGGAGCACCGGGTCTGAGCCACCGTCCCCAGACGTCTGTAACACTGCCTGTCAAACAGTCCTACAGTGAAAAGCAGCCGAGCGCTTTCATCTGGCCGCATCCTTGACAGGTTTGCTAATGCAAAACTGCGAAGAAAAGCATCCGGATGGCAAGAGAAGAGATCAAGTTATCCCCAGCTGCAGATAACGCGACGATCCCAAAAGTCTGCAAAGAAGCTTCAGGAATCAAGCGATGCCAAACAGCATTATCCAGGCAGGGCACCGGGGCACGTGCCTGGCACTCCATCCCAGCATCAAACCAACGCAACGAGACACTGTCAAAAAGACAAAACCTGCAAGCAGACAAACAGAAAAGCAGAACAGAGCAAACAGAAGCACGTATAAAGTCACAAAACGCACCAGAAGTTGAGGGTGATGGCTCAGTCAGCAAGGGGCTTACCTCAGATTGTGAGGGACTGGGTGCCCATTGTAGCCCCAGCCCAGGCCGGAAATAGTGGCACCCTTAGTAACCCCAGTTCTAGGGGTCGGGAAGTGTGAAGATAGGCCTGAGCTCCCAGGCCAGGCATCTAGCTGAATTGGTGAGTTCCATGTTCAAAGAGAAACTCTGTCTTTAAAACTTAAGTGGAGAGTAACAACTGAGAACAACACTCAACTTCAGACTCTGGCCTTCATGTATATGTGTACAAACACACAAACACGCGTTCCAGCAGACACAGACACACACACACACACACACACACAAACACACAGGTGCATACACACACACACACACACACACAGGTGCATGCACACATACACACACACATGCACACATGCATGCACGCACATGCACACACATACACCATACATGAATATACACACAGTATTTTTGCCTGTTAACCGTGGAATAGGAAATTAAATTTTTTTTCAAAAGTGCTATTTATAATGTACTAAGATATATTCTGTGCTGGAGATACAGATGAGATAAAAACTGTAGATGAAAGTCAAAATGTAGCAGCAATATATGCCCAGGATTTGCCTACTAAAAACTAAAAATTTTTAATAAGAAAAAAAAATATCAATGCCCTTGTAGCTGGAGGTACAGGTGTGAATTTTGCAGACCGGAGGATAAATGTCTACATAGATTCAATGCAGTCCCAGCCAAAAATACAGAAGGGATTGTGGTTAAATCTTTTTGTAATACATAAACAAAGATGACCCCAAGTCCCAAGTTTAAAGGGATGGCAGTTTGAAATGCCAACTCTTGGCTTCTCCAAGTGGGGCTGGTGGGCCAGCAGCAGATATGGCCCTGCATCTATCTGTCTCTCACCTGAGAAGTCGTGATGTACATTTTTCACTTTTTACTGAAACAGATTCTTGTCTCACATAATACATTCTGAATGCAGTTCCCTCTGCCTCTAGGCCTCCCAGTTCCCTCCCGCCTCCTCGTCCCTCTGGATCCCCTCCCCTTCTGTCTCCAAAAAACAGGCTTCTAAGGGATAATAATAAAATATAACACAATAATATAATGTAAATATGATATAAAATAAATCAACAAAATAATAAAACATAAAATAAAGTTATCACATCGAAGTTGGACAAGACAAACCAAGAGAAGGAAAAGAACCCAAGAGAAGGCACAAGAGTCAGGGACTCATTCACACTTGCAGTCTATGCCTAAAATCATATCATGATGCACTGCACAGAACACACAGCACAGGACAAGTGTGGCATTCCTTTTAACCAGATGCCCAGGCATTCAGTCCCTGTGCCCTGACAGCTTGGCAGGAGATGGGCTGGGTGTGACTTCCTCCCAGCCATTCCTCAAAACAAATTGCTGCCTGCCAAACACTTTCCCTTCCTCCAGGCAGCAAAGTGCAGACAAACGAAACTAATTAAATCCCTTTGAAGGCTCATGTCTTTGAGTGTCCTGGAACTAGACCCTCAAGCCATCTCTAAGGTTTGAACAGGTTAAAAACGAGTAATTAGCTTCAATTAGCAGATTCCTCCCCAAGGACCTAAACTTTTACAGTAACATATTTACTGGGAGTTGAGAGGGCTATAATGAAATTGTCCTTCGTACATTAAAACAGTTAATCAATGTTAAAAAGGACAAGACCAAGACTGAGCCAAACGCACAGGCCGCTGAATAATGTGAAAGAAAGACACACCCCCTCTTCTCTGTTCAAAGACGCCTTAAAGGGCACCTCGTAACAATTTCCTTGAAGATGTAGTTTTCATTTTATTGCATTTCTTTCTGGAAGCAGATGCCCCCAACACACACACACACACACACACACACAGAGAGAGAGAGAGAGAGAGAGAGAGAGAGAGAGAGAGAGAGAGAGAGAGAGAGAGAGATGCTCGCACACATATAGCTCTAATTATTAAGTGTACTGGTTGCCATATTTGAGGATAGGAGATTTGGGTCTTATATTGACAAGTTTATGGGAGGTTGTTTACCGAAGATTCAAGCTTCTGCTCTCTCTCTTGTGTCTCTAACACTTTCCCATCAAAGGCTCTGGAAAGGCCCTTTCCCTTCCGATATGAGGTTCTTTAAGCCCCGCCCGGGAGGAAATGCTTCTTCACATTTCTTCCAGAAAGTTCATTCCCAGAACAGCAGGTTGACCATGACATAGCACATCCTGACTCCTGCACCTCCCTGACTCCTAGCTAAGCTGGATGAGCCAGTGCAGAGAAGATGCAGAACCTGGAGACTGTAGAAGGAAACCGACCTGAGAAGGAGAAAAGTGAGAGGGCCAACGCTGAGCACCTAACAGGCAGCGGCTTGGCAGCTTGGAACCCTGGGAATGCCCCAATATCCTCCATGGGACCACCCATTTCCTGAGACATTATTTGATGAAGCCCACTGACCTAAGCTTGGAGTAGTCTGGTCAGAAGACTATCTTTGTGAATTAGTTCTCTTCTTCTGCTCTGTGGGTTTGTACTGGATGGTTTTATGTGTCAACTTGACACAAGCCAGAGTTATCACAGACAAAGGAGCTTCTGTTGAGGAAATGCCTCCATGAGATCCAGCTGTAAGGCATTTTTCTCAATTAGTGATCAAGGAGGGAGGGCCCATTGTGGGTGGTGCCATCCCTGGGCTGGTAGCCCTGGGTTCTATAAGAAAGCAAGCTGAGCAAGCCAGGGAAAGCAAGCCAGTGAGTAACATCCCTTCATGCCCTCTGCATCAGCTCCTGCTTCCTGACCTGTTTGAGTTCCAGTCCTGACTTCCTTTAGTGATGAACAGCAATGTGGGACAGTATAAGCTGAATAAACCCTTTCCTCCCCAACTTGCTTCGTGGTCATGATGTTTGTGCAGGAATAGAAACCCTGACTAAGACAGGTTTCAAAGGATCAAACTCAGGTCATCAGGCTTATCAGCAAACCCATTACCAGCTGAGCCATCTCACCAGCCCTGGCTCTCTCAGTGAACCCGGATCTCACCATGTGAGCTAGACTAACTAGCCAATGAGCTCCAGGATGTGGCGGTCCACGGTGCTGTGGAAACAAACACAGGCCACGGCCGTGGATTTTCAACATGAGTTTTGGTGTTCAGAGATGAGGTAGGTCCTCAGGCTTGTATGGCAGATGTGTTACCAACGGAGCTATCTCCTCAGATCCTGACCAGACTATCCCGAACAGATGAATTGTCCTCAGGGTACACTAAGTGAGCAAGCACCCAGAGCTTGCAATATACCATTTTGGAAAAGGAACATGAAGAAGCAGAGCCATTGTTCAGAGAACTTCCATCATCACAGACGTCACAGTTGGAACCCTGTGGCTCACGCTGCTGAATTTGAAAGTGTCCTTCCTGACCAATATCTGACATTCATTAGCAAGCTCCCTTCGTAATGGGCCAGTGATAAAAACCAAACCTCAACTTCTCCCCTCTTGAAGTAATTGGCTGTGACTCATTCATTTGCACAGGACGCCATAAAATGCTCTCTGTGTTTTGAAGAAATCAAATGCCTGATTTAATCCACGTGTCTTCCTTTGGAGTTTTAATTATTCATTTCTCCATGAGAGCAAGAGGTTGGACGCCTCGGGTTATTTATAGCTGGGAGATTGTGGAGGAACACAGAGAGTAGGTGGAGAGCGAAGAGAACCAGAGGAGAGATTCCATTAAAAATAGGGTGAACTCAGGCAGGAAAGCAGAGAGGCTGGAGCTGAAAAAGCCAGCGGGTGGGAGGGAGAGGAAGCAGCACATGGTGTAAGCAGAGGAAGACACTGCCTAGGAGAGAAACTCAAGAGTGTCAGAGGGAAGTGGGGGAAGGAGGGAGAACCCAGGTACCTAAGAGCATCCTTGGCTCATTCTTGGTTCGTCACTCCTTGGAGAGCAGAGTGAGCTTGCTTAATGCAGACAGACACTTCACTTGATTCCTTTCAATCAGGCTATCATCTGCCTGCAGAGCCCAGAAGTAGGATGATCAGACCTGCCTAAGGGGTTGCTACCGTGAGTCGCTCTCAGTAGGTCTGGGGTTAGTGTGGAAGCTCCTGGGATTGTGCGTGACAGCCAGAAAGGCGAGATCTGTGAGCTAGGAGAGGGTCAGGGAAGGAAGGGCTGCATCACTTTCAAATAGGTGTTTAGAAATGGAAAAGCCTAGAATTTGAGTGACAGACGCTTGGCACCAATATTTTTGAAACACTGTAAAATGTACAAATGTTTAAAGAATTATAGAGCCCTACAAGGTTGATAGGGAGAATAACAGGCTACAACAAGAAGGTATGATAAGGCTGGGCAGTGGGGGTGTGGTACTCGCCTTTAATTCCAGCACACAGGAGGCAGAGGCAGTTGGCTCTCTGAGTTCAAGACCAGCATGGACTACAGAGTGAGTTCCAACAGCCAGGGCTACACAGAGAAGTTCTGTCTGGAGAAGAAAAAAAGTATGTTAAGAACATAGCTCTTCATCATTGTTTTGATGCAAAACATTGTATATAGAAAAACTTCTGGGTCCCAGCATCCCTCCAGCTTTGTAACTCATTTGCCTGAAAAAAGGTGTGCCTGTGTGTGTGTGTGTGTGTGTGTGTGTGTGTGTGTGTGCCTGTGAGGACCCAGCCGAATGTGCACAGTACTACAAGCACTCGGAGACGAGGGTCCTCCATGGAGTAAGCAGATAGCCTGTCTAATATTTCTAAGTTTTCCATCAGTCCTCAGTCAACTATTAGGAAACTACATAACATTGACCAAGTCATTGTATTTGCTTCTTCTTTCTTTGTATATGTGAACAAGATCAAAGGCTGGCCTAGAAAATAGAGAGGGAGAGAGAAAGTCGCAGACATACAGGGGAGGGAAGGAGACAGAGAGGAGGTGAAGAAAGACACACACATACACACACACACACACACACACACACACACACACACAGACTGATTCTCCAGGCTAAAAGCCCTAACTGTAGCTTCTAGAGCCACACACTGGGTGAGTAGGATAAACACTGAACCCCATGTCCTTCATTTAAAGCAGGAAGGCAGAGATTTCTTTTTACTGCATGCAATACGAAGACAGCATTGTAGATGGAGTGTCTAGCATGGCCACAGGTACAGATCTCTCCTTTATTTTTTTAGATTGGTGACAGTGAAGTTGCCACAGTTAACAGAGATGCAAATGTTAAGCCACGATGTAAACATCATTCTGTAACAGTAGCAGACGAAGAATTTTTTTGGTTTTGGGTTTGGGTTTGGGTTTTTTTTTTTTTTTTTTTTTTTTTTTTTTTTTTTTTTAACAGCAAAGTGCCATAATGAGAGTGCTATTTGCTGAGCAATTTGTATTTCTGGAGTGACACGATATCAAGTGAATTAGGCAAACAGCCACTTTGAAAACGACGCTGTGAATTTCATTTGCTGCCCTGTCAGAACTCCAAGCATATTGTTCTTTTCTGGGTTTGGGATTCTTGTTTTTGAGTTTTTTTTTTTTTAATTCAGCACAATTGACTTTTGGAGAATAGGTGTAAATTCCTCAAACTGTGTTAATTTCCCTTTTTTATTATTTTCAAATAGCTATCTTTCCCCTGCTCCTCTGAGGGCCTGCTAGAATGTCTATTGGGGTCCTGGGTCTGGGTCCCACATCCTGAGCCTCCCTTACTATTTTAATATTTGTGTTATATTGCTTGTGCTTTGCAATACCTTTTCCATTTGCCTCTCTGGAAGCTGTACTATCACACTTGAAAATAATGCCAAATACAACCGCAGACACTTGATGTTACAACTAAATCTTCCCAAACACTCTTTCTTTTCTTCTATTTTCTGTGTGTGTGTGTGTGTCCGTGTGTGCCTGTGTGTGTCTGTTGTGTTTGTCTGCATGTGCTTGTGTGTGTCAGTATGTTAGTGTGCGAATCTGTGTGTGTATGTGTCTGTGTGTCTGTGCGTGTCTGTGTGTCTGTGTGTCTGTGCGTGTCTCTGCGTATCTGTGTGTCTGTCTGTGTGTCTGTGTACGCCTGTGTCTCTGTGTACCTGTGTGTCTATGTGTGTCTGTGTGTGTCTGTGTGTCTGACTGTATTTGTCTGTGTGTCTGTGTGTCTGTGCGTGTCTCTGCGTATCTGTGTGTCTGTCTGTGTGTCTGTGTACGTCTGTGTCTCTGTGTACCTGTGTGTCTATGTGTGTCTGTGTGTGTCTGTGTGTCTGTCTGTATTTGTCTGTGTCTCTGTGTGTCTGTATATGTGTGTGTGTGTGTATCTGTGTCTCTATGTATCTGTATGCATGTGTGTGTGTGTCTGTATCTCTGTGTATCTGTGTATGTGTGTATGTGTGTGTGTCTGTATCTCTGTGTATCTGTGTGTGTGTGTGTGTGTGTGTGTGTGTGGTGTATATATATTTTGTATGGATATGAACACACATGCATGGTGGATATGTGGGTGAAGCATCAAGGTTGATGTTTAGACTCATCCTTGATGGCTCATCCTCCTTATTCAGTGAGACAGGTCGGACAACGAAGCCCAGAGCACACCGACAGCCAGTGTGCTGCCTTGGTCACCTCCCTGTGCTTTCAGAGGCTGCGATTACAGAAGGTTGCCATGCATACCTGGCATTTACATGAGTTCCCAACTCTGTTCCTCACAATCACATGCCAAGCATTTACCCACAAAACCATCTCCCAAGTGTTCATGTTATCACTGGTCGTCTTGTACCTCTAGTATCAGTTTGGCAAAGTAATGTCTGTGCTGGGCTTTCTGTGTGACCCTCCTCCTTGGCCTGACTATATGCCTGAGTAAACACAACTTACAATATCTTCACATCCCTCCTACTGCACACACCCCCTTTCCTAGATGGAAGGAAATTTGCATGCAATGGGATCAGCAGCCATCACTTGTCCCCCTGAGCGGGACAAGTAGCCACGCCCATTCTTACTCTCCCAGAGTAACACCCCCATCCCCACTCCACCCCTGAGCCAGGGCCAGCAGAGCCACCAGTGTCAGTAGTGCCCAGGCCCATGACTTTCTTCATACATCAGCCCTGTACTCTTCCTAGCCAGAAATAATTTGGAAGGTCTTTTTGTTTCCCCATGGCCAATCTCTCTCTCTCTCTCTCTCTCTCTCTCTCTCTCTCTCTCTCTCCCTCTCTCCCTCCCTTTCCCTCTCCCTCTCCCTCTCCCTCCCTCTCTCTCTCTCTCTCTCTCTCTCCCTCTCCCTAGAGATCATAGAAGGCAGGACCGCCTGCTCCTTAACACTCTCTCCTGCTGTTCTCTTAACCTGTGGATCCCACCAATTCCCACCTCATGCTTGTATGTATACTTAGATTGGGTTTGGATTTGGGACTTGGAGATTGGTTCTAAAGCTTTGATTCAATGGGGAATCTTTTGTGTCCAGGAGCTGAAGGTCCTTGTCCCCAGTTGGTTTTTGATCAAACAATAAAGGTGCCAATGGGCAATGGCTAGGCACAAGGCAGGACACTTAAGAGTTGCACAGATAAGACTCCAAAGTGGAGCAGAATCACTAGAAGGATGAGACTCAGCAGCAGCAGGAGATAAAGCCACCCAGCCATGCAAGATTTCAGGTAAGTGCTCACTGGCCACTTCCCCGATTGGGCCTGGGTAGGAGGGGAAGGTTTAGAAGTGTCCAGCCTTTGAGGTAGCCAAGACATTTTAAAATTAAGCTACTGTGTGTGTGTGTGTGTGTGTGTGTGTGTGTGTGTGTCTTTCATTCAAGGATCCAAAAATAGCTCCTGGGTGGATATGCATATGTGATCCACCAAGAGCACAAAGTGGTGTAGCCAAAATTCACTGCAACATTCGGGGTTTGGTTTGTTGAGATGTAGGCCTTGAACTTCTGATCCCCTAGTCTCTACCTCTAAGTACCATAATGATAGACATGAGCCATCATTCCAGGTTTGTGTGGTTTGGTAGATGGAACCCAGGGCTGTGTGAAAGCTAGGCAGGTTACTCTCCTTACTCACCAAAGTACATGCCTAGCTCAGTCTCTGAATTCTGAATTCCTTAGAATATATTTGATGCTATGTCCTGCTTTTTACACCAAACAAATCAGCCAGGGTGGTGACTCCAGTGTCTTCCAGTGCCTCAATCACTCATGTCACATGACTTTGCAGAAGCCGTCAGATGTGAACCTGGGGTTGAGACATTTGCTTTCAGACTGTGACCTCCCCAGACTCCTTCACTTCAACTCAGATATTTTAAAATTATACCCGAGTTTCTAAAATGTACAATGTAGAGCGTTACATCACAGGGTAGCTAGACCTCCAGAGGATCGTGGCAGTCTCCATTAAGAACCCCGATGAATGCTGTTCTTCACTACTACCCCTACCAAGGATGAAGCCCACAACCTTCCCTCAGCTCTCATCCCTCTGCTCTGCTTGCCTTGATAGGGTCTCTCTCTCTCTCTCTCTCTCTCTCTCTCTCTCTCTCCCAAAACAAGGAACTTCCCAGACTCAGTTTTCCTCAAACAAGAGAGGGCTTACATGGATGTGAGCCTTACTCTCCATTAAGGGAGTGAGAACAAGTGTGGAGCTGACAGGAAGGCGTGGCTTCTCAAGTTTATTTCCAAACAATCCTCTTACACATGTAGTAGAAGCCTAAGAATAAAGATTGCACATTGATTGTGGAGATGGGGACAATTTGAACTATAATTTTTTTGTTTTCTTATCATATGTTAATTTCATATAATAACATGTTTCACAGGGCATTGTCATATATTTATATAACTGTCATATTAATTCCTCATTGCTGTCTCTTGTACCCCTCGGCCCCTTCCAATTCTCTTCCTCTTCTTATGGATTTTGGTTTGGTTTGGCCTTTTTTAGCTTTTATGACCCATTCAGTATCATTAGAGTTGCTGGCAGAAGCATAGGTACCTTACCAGGGCTGACACCACTGAAGAAAATGGTTCTCCCTCCCCCAACAACTATTAACCACCAATAGATACTTTGAGATAGATGGACCCTTGTAAACCTCTCTCCAATCAAGGAGAAGAATGGTACACAGGCTCAGTCTTGTAAGGTCTTCTTGGGCAGTGATGACATCTACTGTGAGCTCAAGTATCAAGATCATGCCATGCCAAAGACACGATCCCCCAATCCCCAGTGCACCCCTGGCTCTTAGTCTTTCTCTCTCCTTGCTTCCGTGGGATGTTCCCTACACCTTGGAGCACCTGACTTTGTTGTGCCTGTTTATAAGACTCAACCACATGTATATTTGCAGTTAATTCACAGAGACGACGCTGATTCTAGGAAGATTGTCTTCCAGAGTTCTCATTGGTTGACTACTCCATGAGATGTTGAATGACTGAAAGATTCCCTTCCTAGATCCCATTGTAAGCAGATCCTACACAGTACTGTCAGCTAGGCTGAGAAAGCAAAGACCTGGGTGTAGACACCTCCAGCCATCCTTTCTCTCCCTTTCTCCCCACCCATCCTTTCTCTTGCCCTTCTCTCCATATCAGATCTGAAGCAGAGATTCTGACTCTTCATCTCCTTAAAGGTCAAAGACTATCTTTAGCTATGTTTATGGGTATCCTGGATACCAATCTATGCTTAAGACAAGAAAACCATGTCCAATCACGCATCTTAAATATCTGTAAGTTAAATACTTTCCTCTTCACCCTTTCCCTGAGTTAGAATGATCACAAGAAGCCAAGCACAGACACACACTTGGCACCACTGAAAAACAAATTAATAAAATTAAGCCATTCACATGTGTGTTTCACGTATTTTCTTTTTGCCAATATTTTCTTCCTAGATACCTCTCATCCAGCTGTGACCCATTTAGTATCCAAGTATTGAAATATACCTATAATCAAGATTAGGGGCTACATTAGCTGCCAAGGCAAAAATGAAGACATTTTGCAGAACTGAACTTTCTTACATGTTCTGAACCACCAGGGAGCTGTTCTTATGTGCACATCTTGGAGATACACAGTGGGCATTTCATATGTGCTGGGGACTAAGTCAGCAGTGGTCCTGACCAAGAGTGAGATCATAATGACATAGTTGGAGCTGGAGAATGTACATTCTACAGAAGAGGGCACCCACCACACACTCATGTATAAGAAGATATAGAAAAAGAAAGAAAATTCTATGCATATACATAAACATATACATTTATACACACAAACACACACACATATACATGAATGCCAATTGCAATGCTGAACTCTGATATAACACATGCTGATATGATGAGTGATGTCTTAGCTAGAAGGGGGGATTCAAAGCCCACCCCCACAGTGACACACTTCCTCCAACAAGGCCACGCCTACCCCAACAAGTCCATACCTCCTAACAGTGCTACTCCCGGGGCCAAGCACATTCAAACCAGAAATATACACTATCTGCAGTTTACTTCAAAATGTATCAACTACAAAATGTGTGAATACAGAGAAGGGTGGGCAAATGGAGTAATTTGTGAAAAAGCAATCACATTAAAATAGCAATGCTAGAACCTAATTGGTAAGTCCATGGGATTTTACTGTAAAAATCCTTTAGACTGTTCTGATATTCTCTCCTTTTTTTTTTTTTTTCATTCTAAAATTCTGGGGAAAAAAGAAAGAAAGAAAAAGAAGGCTACAGCATTTTGAGCATCCTAGAGTGATGGAGAAAGGTGTGGCCCAAAGGATTTTCCCAAGTAAATCCACCTCACTCGCGTGGGCCTTGGGTCTAGCTGGAACTTCCCTTTCCTCCCCTTAACTGTCCATGAGGTCTCTAGTTAGTAAGTGATAACTCTGGAAGTCACGTGCGACATCCTCAGCACAAACTGAGGCAGCTTCAGCAGCCTCCAAACATCCACTGTGCTCAAAGTAACATGTAGAAGAAAAATGGAGTAATGAACTATTCATTTCTGCTAACAAGAAGCTTGAAAAAAAAACAGTCGGGAAGATGGGATTCATTCAAGTGAGATAATCAGAAAACAAGATCCGAGAGCGGGAGGGATAATGCTATCATAAAATGGGATTTAAAGACAGGCGAAGGAGATTGGCGTTGGAGAATCTCTGAGTTAATGCACAAAGTGTTTATCTGGTAAATTCAGCTATGGAGCTTGGGTAATAAATGAAGAGAAGGCAATGTGAGATTGCCCAGGCACAGGCTTATTAAATGCTAGGATGTGTAAGCACAGTACATTAATCTAACTAATATTTATTGTATCCCCGGGCATTAGGGATAAAAACAGGGCACAAGATTTTTATTTTTATTTTTTTTTTATTTTTGACTTTATGACTTTCTAGCCTGAAAACAGCATCAAATAAGGAAGAGAGATCCAGTTTATTAGATGCTGTTGAGTGAATAATGGAGCAGGGAGAAAAGGCAGCGCGTTCATGGAGGTGGTAAAGCTTTAAAAAGCCAAACTTTCATCGAGTTGGAAATTCTTGAGTAAGATCTTAAAGGGATGAGAAAGCTGGCAATTTAAGAGTCGGTGGCAAAGCATTCCAGACAGACAGAAAAGTGTGTGCAAGTCCTGAGGTGGTAGCCTCTCAAATACCCATGAATAAGGCATCCCAACCTCTGTCTTCCACCCCACAAGCCACCAAGCTGCGTATTGTAACCACAATACTTTTCAGGCCGGGGAAACTAAAGCATAGAAATGTGGCTTCCCTTACATAGACCCGCCCAGAACAGACTCTCCATAAGGCCACGTCAAAGCAAAGTGGCTTTAGCCTGTGGTTTTAGTTTCTCTTCTCTTTAGAGATGTGTTAGGGAGAAGAGAGAGCTGGCGTGGGGTGTGGGGTAGTCTGCGTGATGTGACCCGCACGCGCCAGCAAAGCTGATAGGGCTGACCTCTGACGGGCAAGTGATTTCATCTGCTGGCTGATGGGGCTCAAAGGCCAAACAGGTCCGCCACAAGACCCGAAGGGTGACACGGATGAGAAGCATGGTGAGCCTTAATTCTGAAGAGCAGAAATAAAACACTTTCCCAGGAGGGCAGAGGGGAAGGAAACCTTGCCCAGCTATGATGGGCGCATAGTGTCAGCACTGTGGTTATTTTAATCAATAGACCACAGATGAAATGATAAAGGCAATCTGGCTGCAATCAAACCCACAAAAACATCACATACACACACACACACACACACACACACACACACACACAAAACAACAAACAACAAACTACCTTAAACTCGTCTGCACTTTAGGAAATGACTGAGTCTTATAGTTTTCATCAGAGAGATCTGGACTATAATTCCACCTACTCAGGAGGCTGAGACAGGAAAGTCACAAGTTCAAGACCTGTCTTGGTTGTAGGGTATGTTCAAAGCCAGCATAAGTAACTCAGTAGAATCCTGCCTCAAAGTTAAAGCAAGCCAATAAAAACAGAGCTAAGGCAAAGCTCGGTGGCCAGTATGTTTGGCCCCATATTCAATCCCCAGTACTATTAAAAACAAACAAAAATAATGGGCCAGCATGATGATTCAGTGAGGAAGGGCTTGTGGAAATCAGGGGGTCAAGCTAAGCCCAAGAGCCTGAGTTCAATTCCCAGAACCCATATGGTGGAAGAAATGAGCCTGCCCTCACAAATTGTTCTATGACATCAAATATGCCCCGTGATGTAGGCATGCCCACAAACATAAACACGTAGGTAGGTGGGTGGATGGATTTTATGGATTGATGGATAGATAGATAGATAGATAGATAGATAGATAATAGATAGATGGATGGATTATAAAATGAAAACAAAAATCTCATCCATACTGAGTATAAGATTCCAAGAATTGAGTCTTGAAAATGCCTCAGTCTATGTGCAGTGGGTAGGGGTAGGTGGGTCTTATGGCTCTGTCTTCCCATCCACTCCCAAAATGAGGAGTCTCCCGTGATAGTCAAAGTCTGAATCTAGGCAAATGCTGTCTATGTGGATGTAAAGAAGATGATTTAGGGCACTCTCAAGTGATTATTTCAATCATTCATTCCACATGAACTCTAGACACCCAGATCCAACACATTCACCTTTCTAACTTCCCATGCTCACCTGCTGCTGAAGAAGAGAATCACCATTTATCTCCCTATAGGCTTTTCCAAGCGCTTCTGTTCTTACCCTTGCTGTGCTGTTCCCAGTGAGCCCCTTATGAAGGATGAGGTCATCACAACGCAGCCTCAGTAGCAAATAACCCCCCTGCCATTCACCCACAACGCTACACAAGCACCTGCGCCTCCTCTCTCGACTCCTCTTTTTTGTCCCACCCAGTCATCCCAAGAGCTCAGTACAACCTTCATAGGAGTCTCAGAGGCCAAGACCAATGGCTCCAGACATGGTGAGTTTGATTTAAACCACACGGAAGCAGACAGCCTCAGGGGAAGAAAAGAAGGAGACAGGAGCTGAGACTGTCATTAATGTGTTCCCGACTGTCACCGCCACAGGGCTCTTGAAAGGAACTGAACTCGGATTTAAGTATAAAGCAAAGGACTTCGCAGGGGAATTTCTTCACGTTTTCACGCCACATCTTACTGAGATGCATTACTTTTTCCAAGTCCATCCTAACAGAGCGACAATAAAAAAACGATAAAGCACATGGGAAAGAGTAAATCCTGATCCAGCCCTTGCCTGTCTCTTCCAGAAACTCCCACTCTGCTAGAAGAGTGAATGGTATGAGCAAGCATGATTCCGGTTTGGACAAGGCCATTCTCTGCTTAAAAATAAAACACAAACTTGGCTCAGCAGGTAAAGGCGTGTATCACTTACAGGAGACCCAAGGACCTGTGTTTGAGCCCCTGATTTCCCACAAGGTAGCAGGAGAGAGCAGTTCAGTAGTTTAGTTTGTCCTCTGGCCTCCACAGGTCCATTAAGAGATGCATGTCTCAGACCAGCAAGCCAAGTAACCAGCCAGCAGAGTTAGTTACATATCGACGTGTACAAAAGAAATAACTATTCTTGTCAATAAAACAACCTAAGAAAAACTGTCTGAAGAAGCTAACCTTTCCCCAAAGTCCTTTGAAAAAGCTGGTGGTCCCTATGAAAACAAGCTAACTACATCCTCCAGAATGTGACCCTTAGGATAGAGCCCTTCTATCACCCAGAACTTGTTAAAAATACAAACTCTTCAGGTTCCAGCCACAATGCCTTGGAATCTGCATATTTATAAGCTCCCACCCTAACTCCGCCCCCATGCTCCATGCCCCTTAGGGTTGATGAAGCACTGAGTTAATGAATTAACTATAGGTTCTTGATGAAGTCTGTGTTTTTGACTCATCCTTAGCAGATATACATACGAAGGGCTTCCATGTATCAGCGTAGCTAGCTACTAGAGAGGACATGATGGCTTCCTCTGTAGAGAAGCTCTTCAGTTAAAGAAGTCAGGGGTATCTGGGTGGGTCACTTGTCACAGAGAATAACTTCACAACTGTTTGGGGTAATGCTCTTCTGTTGGGAGATTTGGGGGTGATGGTGTCTTTGATCTAAACACCACGCCCACATGAGACACACTACTTCATTCCCAGGAAACATGTGAGTGAGGTTCATATCTCCTTCCTTCCATCACTGGGACAGCAAGGCGTGTGATGATCTATCCAGCCCAGGGTCCATTCTCTGCTGTCCATCAACTGCTTTCGGGTACCAGGCCTCCTGATGACCCACAGCACCCCACCCGAGGTGGGAAGACAGTGGTGATCAGACCCCCAACGTCTGCATCCTCCATCCCTCCATGGACAAGTCATCCTAAGGCCACTTCTTCAGGAGAGTTTCTACATGACAAGATTAAATTAAAATTCAACTGATGTCTTTCTTTCCCATCCAAGTTTACCATTACCTGGGAAAGTTAAAACTTGCTTGATGGAAGAGAGCAGCACGAGCCCTGATTAAACAGATGCAGCTGCTGACAGCTGGGGTCATGGAAGCTGAGACGGTGAAATGTGCCAGCCCTGGCATTTTAATTGCAAGATGGCAATTTTCAGAAGATGCCTGGAATTACCTAACCTGGGCAAGCACAAGAGGAGAGCGATGAGGGGCTCGTGGACCGTAATTAAATTGGATCTTGTGATATAAATGATGGCCTCCTCACCTCTGCATGGTGTCTCCCTTTCCTGCCTCATATACCTTTCCGTAAGAAGTTGCTACAAGTTGTAAGCGATTTAAAAAGAGAAACAGGGCAAATAGATAATATGTACATGGAAGATAGATCTTGTTTATTATTATTATTATTATTATTATTATTACATATTTAAGCAACAAAGATGGCGTTTTTCTATTTAACTTCTTTTAAATTTTTTAGAAAAGTTAGAGGAAAAATAAAAATTAAGCTCATAAGTAATGAGTATTAATATTGTGTGTGTGTGTGTGTGTGTGTGTGTGTGTATGTGTATGTTTTCAGAGAGGAGCAAGAAAGAGACAAATTGGATGCACAGTGTAATATGCATAGTCTTCTATTTAGTACACGTAGCATTTATTGTGAAGGAGTCAACCGGGCTGAGGTTTCTGGAGACCTTTATATACTGTCTCCAACTCCTTTGTAGCCTACCAGACCCAGGAAATGAGAAGTGGGATGTTTCTTCAATAGATGCCACAAAACCGGTACCCTGTTCATCTGAGCTGACAGTGAAGTGGGCCTTGTGTTGGCATGGCCCAGCCAAGACCACGGCAGTCTCTGGCTCCCTGGGAATACTGTGACTGCCCCGCAGTGGCTTCACTGTGTGGACCTATGGAGATTATTCTCCAAGTAGGCGTGACCTGCTGACTAACAAAGCCATGCAAAGTGAACCCTGCAGCATTGTGATGGTATCTACACTGTCATGGGATGCTTTGCCTAACACCCTTCATCTCACCTGCCGACCTCATGGACAGGAACTGGGAAGTCGCCAAAAACATGCCACGGAGGCCAATGCCAGACTCAGCGACATTCCCACGTGGGAAGCTAAAGGATTGCCTCCATAAGGAGAAAGATACTTTTCAGGGAGTTTGAGGCACAGAGGAATTAATTTCAGGTAGTTCTTTCCTGCTAGAAATCTAAAATCTAACAGGAAAAAAAAGAGTGGAGTGGACACTCTGTGTATCCCATGTAAACGGTGGGTGGATGAGTGACTGGACGATCACTGGGGCCTGATGGCTGCCAACCAACTCCAGGTTCAGTGAGAGACCTTATCTCAAGGGAAACAGACAGAACATGAGAAAGCAAGATATCTGAAGTCCCCTTCTGGCCTCTGTGACGATCTGCAAATATACTCGCACACATGCCCCATCGCACACAAACACATAGGCCGGCATTTCTAACAACTGTGTCATTTTGGAGAGGCCATGTGTCTCTGTGGACCTCAACTTTACCATCTGTCAAATGGGAAGAAAGCAATACCTTCCTCCCTGAAGTGCTCTAAGAACATAAAATCAAACCCAACGCCAGAGTAACTGTTTACAAACTATGAGTCACCCTTGTTTTAACCTATTTGCAGGGAGTGTGACCCTCATTACCAGAGCCTTGTCCGTGGCCATGAGAACTCATACTGTATAAAGAGCACAAGTAGCACAGGATTGAGTCTGAATTTGGAAAATAAAGACATGCTGGGACATGCTGGTCCAGCATGTAACTTAGCTGACTCTGAGGAAGGTTGGATATTCAAAGTGAGTTCTACCAGAGACAGCTCACCGGAGTTGGTTCTAATCTCCCCCTGCTTCTGCTGACACCCTTCAGTTTCCAACAGAGCCTATGGCATCCCCAGAACCTCCATTGGCTGATGTTTTCTGGGATCTTTCTCAAGTCTTTTGAGAAAAGGAGGAAGAAGAGTTCAGTAGATAGACTGTTTCAGCCAGGGAAAACAAGTCACACAAACTTAACTGGACAAAGGGCTCTCAAACTTATACCACAAAACCCAAGACCTGCAAAATCACCATGTCAGTGTCTTCTTGTTGAACCAGAGACCTAAATGCTTCCATGACGTCATCACGTTCCAGAGACGGTCTCACCCTGTTCTCCGTGCAGGAGCTCTGTGTTGGATGCATCTGTGCTCTGACTGAGAGCCCCTCCCGGAAATAGTTTACGAACCCAGGGAAGAACTGACCTCTCTGGCCCCAGGTTCCACTTCTACCACAGCACAGGGAAATACCAATGAAATGGTAGGCAGAGCATAGGAAGGATTTACTGAGCCGGTTTGAACAAGAGGCTGGATAGAGCTGCTGCACCTGGCCGTGTGGCCTGCAGGTTAGCTCCACTGTCTGAATGGGATGCCCTGGAAATATGCAGCGCACAAGGCCCGTGAAACTACACCTGGCAGCTCTTCTCATTCAACTGTGCATCCATGCAAATGTTTACTTCGCATGTTCCAGGCACCATGCCTTGACGTCCCTTGGTAAGCCTTAATGAATTGTTTCACCCAGAAATGTATTTGAAAATTCTTAGATTGTCATGATGCCTGTCATGAATTTGCATATTTCCATGTCTGAATTAATTGCTCATGTATCAGTTCCAGAATCTCTGTTCTTGGTGCCCCTTCCTCCCCCAGCACCCAGCACAGAAGGAACAGGGCACAGTTTGTTCACAGATGCTCTAAGCATGGCCGAACACCGGGCTTCTCTCCTGGAGGCATGGCAGAACCACATACGTTCCTGGAAAGTGAGATGTGGGAACAGGGCGGCGAGTGAAGTCATGACTGTGCGAGCATGAGGAACTGAGTTCGAGCCCCCGGCACCTATGTAAAATGCTTAGTTCTTAGTTCACTGCATTTGCCTTTGGTAGATTTTTCTAGGTAAAGCTGTGTGTGTAGCTAACGTTGGCAGAGGACATGAAGTCCTGGAACAAACCATTAGCAATGTATAAGGCTGGTAGCTTGTGCCTGTAAACTCAACACTCAGAAATGGAGACAGGAGAATCAGAGTTCAAAACCATCTTCGGAGAGACAGGAGTTCAAGGCCAGCTTGGATTATGTTAGGCCCTATTTCAAAAAGCAACGAAGAGGGGGGAGCATTTTTCCAGATGGTTCTTGCTTACTCCAAAAACATATGCCCTTGGCACTAGTGAATTCAAAGAATGTATCCATTATAGGACCGGCGCAATGGCTCAGTGTATAAAAGCATTTACCATACAGGCCTGATAACCCGTTTGATTCCTAAAACCCACATAAAGTGAAAAGACAAACAATGTTGTGTTCTGACCTCCACACAAACACCCCTGCCAGCATTCACATACACAACAATGAGGAGGAGGAGGATCAAGTAAATTTAATTTACAAATACCCATTAGCAGGGTGCCTTGATGGTGGCCCCGAGGATGGCGGTGTCTCATTCTTGGTGTGATTGGGAAACTTCACAGTCGATATGCTTTTTGGATAGAATACGCCCTTTGCTAGCCTTGTCCATCCCGGAATTGTTAAACCGGGACACTCTGCCGCCGCCACAGCTGATCTCTGACCAAGACTCTAGGCTAATTGTCTGCTCAGAGTCTCCAAAGTGATGCATGCCACCCCCGAGAGCCTGTGCACTCAGAGTGCAGTGTGTGACTGCTGAATTGCGTGCGTCCTTTTGCCTAAATGGAAGGTGGGAGCCTGCCTGGAGTCAGACCTAGGATCAATGCTGGGCCACACAGTCACTCCGAGCCCTCTGTGGCAGAGGCCAGGTCTAGAGCTAGGCTTCCTAAGGGAACAGTACGTGACAGTGCCAAGGCACTAGCCCTATTGCACACAAAGCATGAACTGGACAGAAATCAAGTACCCCAAGAAAGCCCAGCCCAGTCCTCCTAGGGAAGGGACGGTCCTCTTCTGTCAGCCTTCCGAGCATAGCACAACCTGCCTCCCTTTCCTCCACGCGTGTTAACCCCCCAGCATGGCTCTCAGAGGCCATGTTGATGCCATATGTTCGTGCCACTGAAACATTTCACTGCCTGAGCAGAGGCACTTAGCCGAGGGAGGAGCACACCGCTTTCATAGTTGGTTGGTTCTTAATACTTCCTTAGGAGGCTCCGGGCTTCAAAGGGAAAGTGTTGGAGAGATTTTGGGAGGCAGCCAGGAAGGCAGAGGCTTCCCAGTGACACACGCCAGGATCTCAGGCAGCCAGGGAGAGGGAGCTAAGTCACTAGCCATAGAATTTTGGTATAAAAAAAAAACAAAATGGGGCATCGTTTTTAAAAATTAATATAGAGATGGTTCTTTTGAGGGCAAACAGACATGTGGCCATGGGACCGACTCATTTTGTGGAAGCAAGGCTGGGATTCGGCAAAGTCTGCGAACTTTGGATGTTGTTATCACTGAGTGACAGTTGGGGGAGAAGGGACTGCTACCGGCATTGTATGAGTTAGAGGCCAGGGATGGTGTCACAGGCCTCCCGTGATGCTCAGGGAAGCCTCCAATAACTGATAGTTTAGTGACCTGAAATGTCAGAGCTGGGACTGAGAACCCAAGCTGCATTTCCGTGAAGAGCGGGGCACTTGCTCTCTTGGCCAGAGGCAGCAGCGGAGGCAGAGGCGGCGGCGGTGGCAACAACCCTCAGGCTTAGAGATGTACTTTGGAAGCAAGAGTGCGCTCCCATCTGCTCTAAGATCTGGGTTTGCATTTTGGCTGCGGAATGTTCCAACTCCAGGGCTGTGGGGGCCTGACCTCAGAGAGCTCCCATATTTGTCCCTTGACTAGATGCAAACCCAACCCGGTCTGAGGTTCAAATTGCATGGAATGATAACTACTCAGCACAAAGTCTATTAACTGGTTAGAAGAAATGAGTGCTAGGGGCTAAGTACTTCTCTTCTGATTGCAAAATAACGAAGCCAACAAAACACACAGACACACACACACACACACACACACACACACACACACACGCAAGCACACACACAATTCTTGGGTAATTGGAAGAAACTGAGAGTTGCCATTTCTCTTCATAGCGGGTTCTCTGGCTCTAGCAAGGGGAGCCCCAGCACCGTGTACCTACAGACCTCAGTGACCTAATGACTTCTGTCCCTTTCTTTAGTCTAAGCACCTGGACACTTTTGAGTCCAGGTGTGACTCAGCAAATTCCAAGCATTAGCCCAGCAATGTCCTTAGCAAGAAGGAAAAGCTGTAACATGCAAATGCCTGCAGACTCTCTCCTTTGTTCCAAAGCTGGGCAAAATTAGCCCAGACTCAGTCACATCTGTTGAGGTCTGGTACCTTCCTGTCCCCACACCCCTAGCCTCCAAAGCACTGTCCTTAGAGCAACCCCCAAGAGTTCCCTTCTCTCCAACCCCAGGGATTTCCTGGCCCACTGCTTCCCCTGCTGACTTCAAAGGCACCTCAGGCATGGAAGCACCCCAGGGCTGTGAAGAGGACTGCCCACACTGCCTCAGAAGGCCTCCAAATCAAAGAGTTAGAAGACGCCTTGGAAACTATTGAGCTTGACGCCCCCCACCCCCTTACAGTGAAACAGGAGGCCACAGAGAGTCAAGGTCAGGAGTGTTGCTACCCCACACCTGGACTCCTTGTGTCCAGGTGAGCAGCGCTGACCTGCTTACATGGGGCAGTCCTGAGCTAGAGGAATTACTTGTGGAGTCTAAGTGTCCCAGATGCTTAGGACAGCAGGCAGGACACCTGTGCTCTAAGACAGTGTGTTCTTTATTCTCATTGCAGCGGCAAAAGTAACTGGCAAAAGCCGCTTAAGGTGAGACGAGTTTACTCATCAGCAAGGATCCTGAATTAAGAAGGACTACAATCCACCTCCACCACAGCGGGACGGTCTCAAGGCAGAGGAAGAAGAGAGCTGATCACCTTGGATCCACAGTCAGGAGTCGGTCAGTCAAACCTCAGGACCCACCCTACGTCCTTCAGAGAGGCTCCATCTCCTGACGTTTCTAAAGGAGCACCAGCAGCTGGTGACGGAGTGACAGGTGAGCCTACAGGAGACATTTTCACATCGAAACCCCAGGAGAGGTTTGCTCGGAATGGCAATGACGACTTGGCATTGAGCTGGGCTCACGCTAACGACCTTTGAATGCAGACAACATTAGCCACATATGGAAAATAAATAGTGCCTTATGCTTTCTATCTTTGCAGAGCGGGAATTGTTAGCCAAAACCCACCCTTCGTTGTTAATAATCTTCACTCATTGCCCCTTTTAGTGATGGCGGGGGTGATATGAGAGAGCTTTGCCAGGGCTGTGGGTTCCTTCAGGACATTTTATACACAGTACCGGTTGCCTGGAGGGCCGGGCATGTAATACATGCAAAGTGGTGAAAGGATGCCGGTTGCTGGGGCAGGGGAATCTAATCATCTGGTTCACAATCAATGCTTTAAAAACTCAAGGTCAAATCCCACAAGATGGTTTTGTTCTGAAACTGTGAAAAGCCGGCATGGCCCAGCTGTGGGAGAACAGAGCTTCGTTTGAAAGAAATCTATTCAGCTCCCTGTCGCTGAAGTATTTTATTTTATGTGACTTTTGTGTTGAAAAAAATTGGCATATTATTAGGGACGAATTCAATGGAATTAGAGCAGCTTTTCCATCCGGAAGCTCAGGTGGCAGGAGCCTGTGACGAAAGTCTTGTAGTTCATGCCTCGCAGTCCTGTTTCCTACGGGAAATTTACTATTCCCATACTAACCCTACCATGCCCTTTAGATTCTAAATGCCTCTATCTGTGGAACCCTGCTGACCTCGGGCCCCCAAATTATCCTGACAAGACTTCCTTCTCATCCTTCTACAACCAACTTTCTATTTGTTAAGTATCAAGACAATTTTTCTATAAAGGGGCTGGATAACATTTTCTGGGACTTAGGAGAGCTATACGGTCTCCATCAAAAAGGCAGCGCCAGACGATATAGGATGCCTGCGCGCAGCTGGACGCAGGCAAGTCTGAGCAAGAGAACGCACCTGCAGAGGGAAAGTGTCCCGCCCTTCAGGCCAGCAGAGTCTAGACCTCACACAGGCTATCGTTTGCTCAAAATGACATAGCTGGTGTCACACTGATAAATTCATAGTACATGCGGCATTAGCCACTCACGGAAAACAAGTCCCTCCTGATGTCTATTGTCTTTCCAAAACAATATTTTCAGCCCCGAACACCTGGAGGGGAAGGGAGAAAAAGGAAATCCGAAGGGAGAGAAAGGAGAAAGTCCTTTCTACAGCTACCTCACGTTGAAGGCGTTGGGAATATGCCAACAGCCAGAAATGGCATGTTCTCTCTCGAAGCCTTACTCAGGGGACCATGGATCCAGGGCGTTGACCCAGGGCCCGCCCATCCCCCTCTACGTTCTTGCCCCTTCTCCTAGGACCCTGTGTCTGAGCAGTTCAGGGATCAAGCTGTTGAATTTCCTAGTAAGAGCTACGGAAGTGGGTAAGAACAAGAGGAAGCAATATCAAGCGGAGTGAGGGGGGTCGGGCGGGGTAGCTCAGGAGTAGAGAACCTTCCCAGAATCCTCTAGGCCCACAGTTTGGTCCCCAGCCAAAACAAATAAACTGGAACTGGAGTTATGACTATACACCCTGAACTACTTTTCCTTTCATATTTTTCTTTTCTTTTTTCTAAACCATTTAATTTGTTGATTTTTTTTTGAGGGGGGGTAAAACATTGGCCTGGGAAATAGAAAGTCTAATTTAATTATAACTATGAGTGTTTTCCATACCATATGACTTTTACTGTATTGTGTTTGTTTTCCATACCATATGACTTTTACTGTATTGTGTTCCTGGTTTCTGTCATGCACTATTTAAATAGTCGCTGGACAGCTTTTGATCAGCTGGCTAAGCTTGCTGTTCTTACTATTACACATCTCTAAAGTTGTTTGTTATATGATGTTGTGATAATATATGTACAGTAAATCTGACAAAATTTACAGGAATATATAAACTAATCATATATATGTATATACATATATGTGTGTGTATATATATATATACTTATATATAATTAAAATCTTTGTATTCTTTAAAAAGTATTCCATACTTTAAAGATTTTCTTAAAATTTCTATTAACTCACTTGTAGTCAAATTGGGAGCAAAAGTCAATTTAATCTGCTGACCAAATATTCCATTTATTTATCATTTCATCCTTTGTCTGATACAACTTCACAACTGAGAACAGAGATTGATTGATTGATTGATTGGTTGGTTGGTTGATTGATGGATTGATTGATTTCGGGATGCTAAGGAGTCCATGCTTGAATCCTGGTTTAGCTTTTCTCATTGTTGTTGTGCTTGTTCTGTTAGGATGGGTCTCTATCTGTAGCCCAGGCTGGCCTTGAACTCATCAACTTAACTTACCTTTACTCTGCCACATCGTCAAATTAACCCAAATAATAACCCTTCGCTGAGCTTCCAGTTCCTTTCTTTGTAATGCAGGGAGGAGGGTGGTCTTCCAATCGCCTTTGAATGACCCCCATCCCAACACATGTCGGGCTGCATCCATCACCAAGGACCTCATCCCCCTTCCTTGCTCTGCAAAGCAACCCTTTCAACCAGGTCTCACCTAAGAAAGCGAAGGAGGAAAAACCCAGACAAACTTCAGGAATGACACAGTGTTCTTAGACAGACAGGCATCCCTCCTAACTCCACAGACACACATACCCATGGCCGGCACATACATCATATATGCCGTGTGAGTTGTGAACTTTTCAATAATCAATGAAAACGCAGCAGTGAGAACATTTATATTCCAAGCAGCCAGCAAATATTTGGTAAAGGGATTATTTCCTTTGCTTCGGGGCAAAAATCCAAAGGTCATGAGCAGAGGAGACCTCCACTGCCCTCCATCTCCCAAGCAATGTTAACAGGACAGCTAAGCTCTCTAGTGTCACATGGAACAATCGGAGAGAAATGCCAGCCTCGAAGGGAATAATCTTAGAATCGTCAACTTCCCTGGCAGGGCTGGTAACACAGTATCTCGCTAGATTTCACATAAGCACTTCCATAGAAAGACACGAAGACACAGGACTTGAACCAGGGCTCATCAGCACAGGGTGTTACCCACAGTGCATAATGTTGTTGTGTATTTATTTAATGTTCTGTCTTCTCTATAACAGGAGATTGGCACCTCGATACCCTCTCTTCATATAACATACTCATCCCAAGCAAAACCGTATGTGATCAGTGTAACTGTAGGTATCAATCTGCCTTTCCCACAGCATTTTCTCGGGTTCTCGGGTAGGAGACAACACTCTGATGGCCCAGATGCATATTCATTTGTACGGCATACTGTCTCAGCCTCAGACCCACTCATCTCGCTCACAGCTGCTACAGTAGTACTGAGATCATTTTCTGTGGGTTAGGGATGCTGGAAAGCCATTAGGGGTGTTGAATTTGAATGGACTAATTTGAATCAGTCTCAGTTATGTATCCACTATGAAAACCACAAATGCAGATTAAATGTACATGCGAGCAAATGTGCAAAACTGGAAACTTCTTTCTGACCTCCAGAACTGGGCAAGGTGAAAGACAAGGTAGTCTAAGCTTTTCAATTCCAAGGCACTGTGACAAAAGAGAGATAGGATGTGAAGGACATAGCTCAGTGACGCTGTACTCATCAAGCATGTGAAGAGTCTTAAGTTCGAGTCCTCCCACTGGAAAAAAAATAGTCCAATGACATGCCAGACGCGAACTAGGCAAATTAGTATTTCTGACCCAAGTCTTGAAATCCAGCTTCCCTGGGGTTGCTGGCTGGTCAAATTTCAGCTTTGAGAGTTTTGGTTATCTGAAGATATGACAGAAATTATGGGTTGGAATTTCTACCGTAGGCTAGGATTCTATTTCCGTGTTCTCCCTTCAGCTTCACTTTGTATACATGTGAGTCCACACACACACACACACACACACACACACACATCACAATGCAAACAAAACAATCCACTGACCAACTAGAGTTCGGTCTGGACTGGTCAATCCCCTGAACCTGTCACCAGCTGAAGAGAAATCATGTTTGGGGAGAACTACATCCAGGCCCAGGAGTGAAGGGAAGTTAGGCAGCCAAAGGAGGCAAGAAAAGACACAGTTTTTCATGGAAAGTGAAGGGGACAAGGACACCAACGTGGAGATTTTATCCACACCCATTCCCTCCCTGGCCTGGGGTTTCCTCTCTGAATATTAACAATACGTGAAGATTAAACTTACATTCCCACACCCCATGAAAAAAAATTGTCCCGAGTCATCTTGCATCACCTCTAGCTATAGCTTTGCACGATTACATAACCACAACGATTATTTCGCCTTGCCCATATCTGTACCAACATTCCTGAATTGAATTTTAACACTCTGGAGAGCCTAACACTATTTCAACATTCTTTTCTAAGTTACCAGCTCATAGTAGACATTCAATATCTACTAGCCGGTGGAGTGGTCAAGGAACACAAGCCAGGAAAAGAAGAGATGGAGGTTAACTCAGGACAGAAAAAAGAAATGTTCCTTCAGCAACAAAAGACATAGAGCTGTTATGGTGTGGGGTGAAGGAAGGAGCTAAGACAGGACGGACGGAAAGAGAGAGAGAAGATTAAAATAGATGATGAATAGGAAGGGGCAAGAAAGAGAAGGACAGAAGGAAGGAAAGAAAATGGAGGTAAAGATAGAAAAAGAAATAGAAGGAAGCGGGAGAGGAGAGGGCGTGGGGAAACAGAGCAAAGGAAGGTCTTACCCTTGGGCTTCTGTGTCTTCCATTTTTACTCTTGTTCTTTCTCGGTGTCCCAAGCAGCTCTTGGTGCCTTGCAGGGGACACTGCACTTAGCGTCAAGCTTGTCTTGTTGGGGCACCTACAGAAGGTTGTGTGTGAATGACGCCCACGACTGGATTGGAGCCTGGCTGGCTAGCACCGTCTCCTGCGAGTATGGAGTCACCGATCTTCAGGAGTCAGCCCTAAGAAGCCCTGCTTCATGATCCAGGGTACAGAGCACTGAAGAATGTGTGTGGCAAAAGCCAGGGCACTCCTGGCCCTCCACCAGGAGCTGTGGTGGGAGGTCCTCTCCCCTTATTAGTCTCAAGGAATCACATGACACCTCCAGTCCACTGGCTTTCTGAGCAGCCCATCAGGGAATCCAGGCTCAGAGGCTCCATGGGGCGGGCAGGGCAAGGGCCTTTGAGGATACTCAGATATTCGTTGGCATGGATCCATGACTCGCTCATCGCTGCCAAGTCCCCTAGACTGTCACATCCCTCCTTTACCTACCCACGACGACCCAGGGACTAGAGACAAGAATGCCCACATCAATAAAGACAGATGGGTGCCCCAAACTTACAAAGGTCCAGCTCATTGATCTAAAACCAAGAAGATCAGGTGCCCACCGTATCCTCAGCTCACTGTCCCCTTTTCTGTCAAGTGCCACAGCATAAGAAACACTGACATGCTTTTTTTTTAAAGACATTTTTCATGGAGAACACATTAACTAACGAGAACGGGGCTTTTAAAGGGAAAAGTAGATAGTGTCTACTTTAGGCAGGCGTGTGAACCCCTGAAACACTAGCTGTAGACTCGGGAGTGTGTGTGTCTGGTCTTGAGCACCTTTAACAAGAGGCTTCTGACCCAAACAGGATCTGAGAGTCCCCACTCTGTGCTCTGTATGAGTAAAGTCAGAACCTTCTCAACCAAGCAAAGATACAGAACATGGTTACTTTGACAAAAAGAAAACATTGTTGCTGTTGTTGTTGTTGTTGTTGTTGTTGTTGTTGTTGTTGTCTGGTTTGTATTTTAAAGCATTTTCTGGAATTAAGCCATTTTTGCTGAAATATCTCAATTTTAAAACCTACCCTCTTCATCTCAGAAATAAGCCTGCCTGCCTGTTTGTCGTCTGCCTGTCTGCCTGTCTGCCTGTCTGCCTGTCTGCCTGTCTGCTTGTCTATCTGTGCTCAGCAGCCCTACAGACAGGCTGTCTTCCAAGGAAAGCTGTTTAAACTTATGGGTCTTCATTAAGCTGGTCCCCCCGCACCTTTAAGGCCGTCTGAATTAAGTGAACCGTTCCCAGTGAACCAGCCTGGCAAAAGGTCCCAGTTACAAAAATACCAACAGGCGTAGAGGAGATTGTGGTTTTCATGAACCACCTCATCATCCTGATTCCCAAAATTGAAGAATAACCAGGAGTCTCTGAAATATTTAAGCCCCAGGAGCACCGCCGGACACATGAAGACTGATTCAATTGTTGCAGAATAAAATAAAGCTGAGAGAAACCAGGACGATGCACTTGAGCGAGCACCGACACCCAAAATAATGGGGAAATCTGCCTTATCGCTTTGTTTTTGAAAAGTAGTCTGCAGACTCCGTTAATCACTGCTCACACATGGCATGGCTGTCGCCTTTATGAATCGCGTCTTATCTTTAAAAGATTTTCCTCTATTACCTTTCGTTTTGTATGCTACACTGCGAAACAAGAGGTAAGGGGGGCTCAGGAGTTCATGATGCTAGGATCAGCACTGACAAGCAAGGTCAGCGGCGTGAGCTCACATATGAGCATCTTCATTTCCAAGCTACAAGAGCGATCCTGGCTCTTACAAAATAGCAGCAACCTTTCCCCCACTAAGGCTTTACCTTGATCACAAGAACAAACTTTATGGCCCTTCACGATAACAGATATATTCATATATCTGTGGAATGCCAGAAATGTACACAAATGTGATTCAATGTCAGATCTTGCTTAGGTCCTAAACAAGGGGTCTTGTTTAGGGTCCCTTGGAGAAGCTGCCCAGATTGTGATTCAAAGTAATATTACATCTGCCTGTGATATAATACTCCTGAAAAATAAGTGAAGTGAGGTGTCTATTATTAGGATATATCTATATCTATATCTATATCTATATCTATATCTATATCTATATCTATATCTATCTATATATCATATATATATATATATATATATATATCATATATATACAAGATGAGGTTCAAACCCAGATTCTTTGGGCTTCCCATATTGCCTTGTAAAGTAAAATGAAATAATGCAAGCAACAGCGGGAAACTTGAGGTTCAGAAAAGTGTGCCCTCACACTCTTCCTTGACACAATGATATCTCTAGACTGAGCGATCACAGAAGCACACCTTGTCTCTCTGCCGCTGGTCCCGTCACTGATAGTGTCTGGAAATTCTAATAAGATAAAAAATTCTCAGATACAAAAAGCCTAAATTAAAGCTGCCTCTCAGCTGGCAAGACTAGGCAGTCTATTCAAGCAACACACCTTATGCCTGGCTGTCTGTCTGCCTGTATGTCTGTCTGTACCTGCCAGTTTCTAGATTATGTGGGAAAGGACATTCAAACTTAAGATCATTAAGCACATTCCCACCACTACCATGGCACTCCAAAGTAATCCAATTACAAATTGGAACTTAAGAATCCAAGAGCCAAAATGCATCTCTCGCTCTCTCTCTGTTTCTTTTCCCAAATAGGATAAAGTAGGCACGGTCCAACACAAGTCAAGAGCCTGGGAGAAGGTTTCCCTGCCTCAGCCCAGGGCTCCTCACAGTCTGCCCGGTCTCAGTCATCCATCCCGCACAGGGAGCGAATCACTTACCACGCTACCACATGCAGGAGGTGGGCCGAGTAGCACTCAGAGTTCCGGAGGTTGGAATGCCTACTGGGAAAGCCCCGCAGCCTCGCAGTCTAATGCAGAGGCTGAGGCCAGGGCTCGGCTCCCCTCTCAGCCGAGCCAGTGTGTCTGCCTCCTAAAATGTCTAAATTAATAAATGATAACTGCATGGTCAAGTCTATGAAGCTGAGCAGATGGAAGCCCCCGGCTGTCTCCTCCGGAGAGGGGGCAGTGGGAACTCCAGCTCCTGAAGGGGACACAGCACACTCTCTGGATTAGGAGTCAGCTACCCTGAGTTCACTGTAGAACACCAGCCTGCCTCCCAGGATGACAAGCCTCATTTTCTTCTGGTGTATAGAGCGTATTACAGGCTGCCCTCGCAATCACCTCTGCCTCTCTCCTCTCCTAACAAGAAATGAATTTATAACAGTCATCCTCCCTGTAATTTTTCAAAACTAGGGAATGTTATCCCCACCTGAGATTTTGACACATGAGTTAAGGGATCTTAGGCACTCTGGGGACATGATAACAGGGCACTGTTAACCCAGAGAACTGCCGAATACTCGCAATAAACATGTTCTCCAACCCCATCTCTACAGATAAGCTCAGAGCCAACCTCAGGCAGGACTGCGACAATTCCCAAGTTCCGTGTGTCTCTCCAGGTGAGACTCTGTGTCGGCAGATGTTCATGCTTTTGCGTCCATCTGACAATTCAAACTGATGCTAAGTGAATTTGACTGATTGTAACTCAAGAGACCATAGCCGATGCTTGGGCAGATTAAGTCACGTACACACCAGGGGGTGTTCCTGTGTGTTTACCCCCTCCCTCACTATTATACAGAGTGACCATGCACAAAAAGAAAAAAAAATCCCACTGGAGAGTAAATAAGATTTTTGACTTTATAAATAGGAGGATAAAATATGCATCACAAATCATTAATCTTGAATCAGTACCTACTAAGTGCATGAAACACAAAATGCATAGCAACCAAGTTCAGGCACTTAGCTATCTGGTTCTTCATCTATATTCTAGGATACTATTCCCTTGGACATTTTGCAGTGTGTGTATTTCCTGACAGGGATTGGCCAGATCAAGATACACCCAAGTACAGGGCTTCGTAGACTTTTTCCATAGAAATTTCAAGTGCAGGCTTTGCAGGTGTACCAATGTGTATCGCATCACAGCTTTCCAGCTCTGTCGTTGTCAAGTGAAAGGAGCTATGTTCAAGAATAGCATAACTATGTTCTTATGAAACTTGATTTGCGAAAGAAAAAGGAGAGAAGAGAAGAGAAGAGAAGAGAAGAGAAGAGGAGAGGAGAGGAGAGGAGAGGAGAGGAGAGGAGAGGAGAGGAGAGGAGAGGAGAGGAGAGGAGAGGAGAAAAGAAAAGAAAGGAAACCTCTACAAAAAAATCAATTTGATCACAGTCTAAGGTTTGCTGGCTTATGTCTTAATAGATCACATTTGACAATAACTTGAGGGGTCTCCAGTTGCCTTAATCTCATCTTATTTCACATCAAACTTCTCTTGAATACAGAACAGAGCATTTAGAGATTATATCACAATCATCCATTGGGATTTGTTTAACATATGGATATCATGAAGGGATTGTCATGAAGGGACATGAAGGGATTGTCCCTGGGCCATCCAGGCTTAGAGGGAGAGATACTGTGTTCTAAGTAACTAAGTACTGAGCTTCCCTGGGCATTCTGATCCAGCTCAGGGACGATGGTGTTCTCATGTTATTACCCAGTCCCACACAACATCTCTCTCCCTGCCCCATCTCCATGGAAAATGACTCCCATTCATTTCTGTTGAAGACGCCATGTCCACCTCTGGGCTTCCCCAAACACAAGGGATATGGCAGGTGAGGGAGCACATCTAACCAGGCAGGAGCAGATAGAACAGGGGAAGGAGGGCTCGGGTGTCTCCTGCAGGAGAAGGGGGGCTCTCATGCAACCTAGCTGCAAATCTCAGAGAGCTCATCGTTCAGAACGCCAGTGTGCACTGCTCACCTGAGCCTATTAATTAGGGGGTTTGAGCATTCTGAGCAAGCTGTTCACATCTTAAAGCAGCTCGGGGCATTCAGTTAAAAGAATTTTAAGGAGATGACCCTCATGGGACAAATCCCAGACTCCTGCTTGATGTGACATGACAAGGAGGCGTGTGTGGCTTGCCAGAATGATTATTCCTGCTTGGATATCCCTGCAAGCATCCCCCCCCCCTCCGTACACACAGGTGCCACACCAAAGAGTTCATACAGCCTGAGGTCAACTAGTGCATTTTAGCTTCTACTAACAATGACAAATAGCCACACAGCATCACCCTTTGTGGGTCTGCTTAGTTGTGTGATGAATCGTGCCTGTGACATAAAACATCTGGATGAGCATTTTAAAAGCTGCCCCGGGAGCCAGCCAGATGTTTGGTGCCAAAAAGATCACAGTCAGATGACTGCCACCATCCCTTCTCCCTAACTCCTCATCCAAGGAGCTGTTCCAGCTAAAGAATCTCACGTTCATCCGTCTCTGTAAAGACAGAAGGAGAATTGAAGCCATTGATCATCAATTGAGACCCGCACTGAATGCTATCAGTTCTGACTGGGTTGGTTTTGCTCACTAGCCCTTAATGGCACCATAAAGCACTTAGAATCAGCCAGAGAATCAACTCCACTCAACAGCCACGGACCATTACCCGTCAAAGGAAAATATCTACTGGAATCCCTCAGTGCCATCAGATAAGGAATTAAAACAATGGGGATATGTAGCGTCTCAGGCATTAACCGACGATTAAACACAAACCAGTTGGCAGCCATGCAGAAAACGCTCCGGTCCTCATAAGGCTCACCATTCATCTATTTCTCTCAACGTACTGAAGCAGCAGAGATGATCCCTCAGACAGCCTCCCCGGGCTTCCCTCACAGTGGCATGTTCCCTGGGGGACATCAAGGCAGCGCATGTCACCAACTTTATGGGCTGATACTTTTCCAAGTACCCTCAACTAGGACCGAATTTCTTCAATGGATAACAAAGCCATACCTCAATTTTGGCCTGTGATTGACACTTTAACTCTTGCCTTTCCTTTATACAAACAACTACTTTAATAATCCAACGCGCAGTTCCAAAGCAGGTCAGCCTTCTGCTGATGAAATCATAATCAGTAGAGAATGCAGGCAAGCAAAGGTTTCAGACCGAGCCTTGTGCTTAAAAACAAAGTTGGGACAGGGCGGGGAATGAGACAGTTCTCATTTTTTTAATGGTTCCAAAGGTCACTAAAAATTAGGACTCAGAGTCTAGGAAAGGTGTTATGATTTAAAGCAAGTGTCTTTAATTGTAATACAGTAAATATTAATGTAGCAACACACATGAACAAACCTTCATTGAGGTCTTTGCTAACTTCAAGAGTGGAAAGGGACCCCCAAAACTCAAATGTTTGAGCAGCAGCCTTGTTTTAAGAGGAAGATTGTACATTTTGGGGGTAACACGGTGTTTGCCTTTGTCTCATGTAGCCAGAGTTTGATGTAACTATAGCCAAGTCATCCCAAGTTATTCAGCATCTCTGACCTTCCCCTTTTGTGCAGAGAAGTCCAATTGCCCCGTGATTATGTGTCTCTGCCCTGTCCTCCCTGATGAGGTACAGGAGCTGTGAGGGCAGGGCTATGTCTCCATCGTCCTTTCCATGTCCCCTAGAGCCTTGTCCAGCGCACTGCATGACACTCGACAAATAATCCTGGACCACCGGTCAGCATGGCCCAGTAGCCTGGAAGGGACCTGGCACACTGGAAATGCATAGGTGCTCAGAGAATGCTAGGTCCTTTGTTTTTTTTTTGTTTTGTTTATCACTCATGTTTTACTCAGTTGAAGCACAGGCAAGAAAGTGCATCACTGGTTTATGGTTTAGGTTAAGTCTTTAAAGCGTCAGCTCTCAAAGTAGGGCCTCTTAAGCCAGAAGCCATGAAACAGAAATACAAAGCATGTTGCTCCTGCGCCGAGTGTGCTAAATCAGAAAGCTGAGGTGGAGGGCCCATCGCGGGGTTTCAGGCTTCCCTCGGGAAGGTCCTCCTCAAGTGTGAGATCCACAGCTTGAAAATTATATTTTGTGCTAGTAACATTTTCTACTTCCTTCCTAAAAGATTTATTTATTTTTATGTTTAATGGTGTGGGGCGGGGCCTGTGGGCATGCATGCATACATGTGTGTGCATGTGTGTGTTACCCTGGAGCTGGAGTTACAGGTAGTTACGAGCTGTTCAATATGGGTGCTAACTACATTTAGGCACTTTGAAAGAACAGTACATGCTCTTAACTGCTGAGCCATCTCTCTGGGCCCTATTTTGGACTCTCGTGGCAGGAGAATGCCCACGGCGCTTACTATGGCTGGTGGCCTTGGATGCCTGCTGGATACAGATTAAGAGCTCTTTGACGTCTAATGCAGTCACTCTCTGGTGCTGGCCTGGTAGAGTGCAGGGGCTGCTTTTGCTTGCTCACTGCGTTCCTAAGGCCAGCGCTAAGCATGCCTTTGCCTAGGAAACTTGAACTTACAGAAGCCCCAGCTTGAGTGTTGAGTCATCCTTGTGCCTGAGGTTGGGAACCCAGGACAGAGAGAAGAGGGAAAGGAGAATAGGGTAACTGGCTGCCGAGAAGCTGTAGAAAGTGTCCATTTCACTGCTGATTTCAACAATAGCTTTATAAACACACCCCCCACTCCCCACTTCCCCAACTCCCCTGCAACACAGCAAACCACTACCATTAAGAAATCATGTCAGGGTACCTTTGTGAGAGATGTCCACAGCCAAGAATAGTTACAGTCTGAATAATTACAAGCTTCCCAGCTATCTTGGCACGATGGTTATCTTCCGTTTGCATCTACGGCACTTCAACGGGACAAACAGAGCCAGGATTTTAAACCTGGGGACATTTCACTCAGAATTTATATCAACCACCATCCAGCAATCCTGTCTGACTATACAGAGCATTGCCCTGCAGAATGTTCTCAGTGTGCTTTCCACTGCCATGATAAACCCCATGACCAAAAGCAACTGGGGGAGGAAAGGGTTTATTTGGCTTACAAATCTAAACTGTAGTCCATTGTTGAAAGAAACCAAGGCAGGAACTCAAGCAGTACAGGAACTCAAGCAGAACCATGGAGGGGCCCTGCTTACCGGCTTGATCCCCAGGGCATGCTCAGTTTACTTTCTTACACAACCCCAAATCACCTGCCCGGGCCTGGCTTACTACCCGCAGTGGGCTGGACCCTCCCTCTTCAAGGTACACAGACTTGACAATCTGACGATGGAGGCATTTTCTCAGTTAAGGCTCTCTCTTCCCACATGACCCTGTCTTGTGTCAAGATGACAAACTAACCAGTGCAGAGATAGAGTGGGACATTTATGGGGATCAAAATAGCCTTTAAAAACAAGACCAGTGTCCTTCAAGTCCAATATCTAATGTGTTTACAGACATAGGTAGGTAGGGTTACATACACTCCACACATCTATCATATCATATCGTATAGAACAACCAAGGCATGAGAGTTTTGTTGTTGGTAGTGGTAGTGGGTTTTGTTTATCTTCTCTTTAATTTTCTTTTCCTTTCTTTTCTTTCTTTTTCTTTCCTCTCTTTTATTCTCTTCTCTTCTCTTTTCTTGAGCCGGGGTTTCTCTAGCCATCCTAGAACTTGCTCTGTAGACCAGGCTGACCTTGGCCTCAAAGATCTTCCTGCCTCTGCCTCCCAAGTGCCAGGATTAAAGCTGTGTGCCCCCACCATCTGGCTATGCCATTACTGTCCAGCTGTGAGAGTATTTTATACAAACCCCACCAGTGCAGACTGGATCTCAAGTGATGACACGCAAGGCCTGCACACTTGCTAAAGGAATGTGTGCACACAGGTGATAGATGGGGACGGGAGGCCTTCCCTCCACCTCTGTGAACTAAGCTATTGGCAGACTGACCAAAAATGGAGCACAATGTAAGAAGTCGGTCGATCGTCATCCCATGAGCAGCATACATCAGGTATTGTAAGTAACTAGAAATCATCAAAGTATATAGAAGGATGTGTGTGAACTAGGTGCAAATAACACATCACACAAAAGGGGATGAGAATCCAAAGATGTTAGCATCCACAGATTATCAGCATCCATGTTGCATGCCCTTGGTTGGAGTGGGTATCATAACCACACATGCCCACATTACAATGAATGAAGAATGATTCAGAAAGACACTAATATTCACATCTCTCCTCCAAATACACATACACTCAGAGAGACAGAGACAGAGACAGACAGACAGACAGACAGACAGACAGACAGAGACAGAGACAGAGAGAGTGAAAGAGAGTGAAAGCCACACAGGGAGTGAGAGAAAAGGAACAGAAAACTGGGGTGCATCTCGGTGGTAGAGTGCTTTGCCTAGAAGATACATAGTCCTGGTTTGAAGCCCTAGAATCATGGAATGGGGAAAGAAGTACCCTAGAACCGTGGGAAGAAGGAAGTAATGTAGGAAGAGATTAAAGGAAAGAGAAAGCATCTCAATTTTTTAAAATTTGTGGTGTGTGTGTGTGTGTGTGTGTGTGTGTGTGTGCCTGCATGAGCTTATGTGGGGCCCATACATGCAGCTGTGCAAAGCCCAGAGAGCTCACTGAACTGGAATGAGTCAGTGAGCCACCTGACGTGCATGCTGGAACCAAGCCAGATCTTCTACACCAGCAGTTTAGCAATCTCAAACACTGAGCCATCTCCCCAACCCCTCGGTTTGGTTTCTTTTCTTCCCTAGCTACATTGGACATTAAAAAAAATTCATTTGTAAAGCAGGACTAACCATAGCTAATCCATACAGCATTTCTTTTATTAATTGTATATGTGTTTATGTTTGCCTATTTGAATAATTTTGTATTTTATTTAAGGTAAATTGAGTAGCGGGTAATAAAATTGCTTTTTTTAAAAAAAAAATTACTATTTTGGTGCCAGGGAGATGCCTTGGTTGATAAAAATGGCTTCCACATAAGCATGAAGATTTGAGTTTAGATCCTTTGAATCTTATATTTAAAATAAGTAAATAAACAAACAGCCAGACACAGTGGCAAGTATCTACAATCCCAGTCCTGGAAAAGCAGATACAAGAGGATCCCTGAGGCTTGCTGGACAGCCAGCCGGGCCAAAGAAGTCATTTCCAGGATTGGTGAGAGGTTGTTGAAAAAATAAGGTGAAGAATGATTGAGAAAGACACTAACATTCATATCTCTCCTCCAAATACACATACACTCAGAGAGACAGAGACAGAGACAGAGACAGACAGACAGACAGACAGACAGACAGACAGAGACAGAGAGAGTGAAAGCCACACAGGGAGTGAGAGACACAGAGAAAGACTGAGACACACACACACACAGAGAGAGAGAGAGAGAGAGACAGAGAGAGAGAGAGAGACAAAGAGACAGAGGAATATGGTAAAAGACAGAGAGAGAGGGACTGGAGCAGAGAGAGATAGGGAGACAGGGGTGGAGAGAAACAGAGACAAAGAAACATGGACACATATCCATGCATGGACAAACATACACACAAAAAAACACTATGTCCCCTTAAACCAACTCACGAAGAGCAGACGTCAAAAGTATGCAAGTCAGAGAAGGCCAACCCTTAGCACATACTGAGCATGGGCCCATGTCTCTATACTACCTTCAGTCTGTCGGCATTTTTACAAATGAATGAATAAAAATAAAGAGGTTATGCAAGTCAGCCAAATCCAGACACCCACAGAGTGGTTAAGTCAGGGTGGAAACTAAGTCTGTTAGTGTCATGGTCTAATCTTTTATTATCCTAAAATTCCACAATTGCTTATTTGTCCTTACTGAACCAGATCATAATACTGTGACTTCTTGCCACATTGTCTAAACAGAGGAAAGGAGAGAGAAGAACCTAGAATCTTCTATACATAGACAAGTCCTTCATGTTTTTGAAGGAACTGCTAAATGGTTGACATTTTTTTAGTTCATCTCTATGCAAGACAGAAGGATGGGCTGGAGGACAGAAGAACACAGGACCAGGGTTGAGAAACCCACCCTCTGGTGTAACCTGGGTACCAACTGGTTCATGTGTGTCTGTACCTTGCTAAAGCTGCTTCCTCTTCTAGAATATGAGAAGGGTGTGGTGGCCTGAGTGAGAATGGACTTCATAGGCTCATATATTTGTATGCTTAATCATTGAGAGCAGAACTCTTTGAAAGGATTAGAAGGATTAGGGGGCGTGGCTTTGTTGGAGTAAGAGTGGCCTTGGTGGAGTAGATGTGGCCTTGGTGGAGTAGATGTGGCCTTGGTGGAGGAAGTGTATCAGGTACAATTTCTCTCTCTCCTCTCTCTCTCTCTCTCTCTCTCTCTCTCTCTCTCTCTCTCTCTCTCAAAATGTAGCTCCAACTACTTCTCCAGCACCATACCTGCCTGCGTGCCTCCATGTGCTGGGCTGTGACGATAATGGACTAAGTCTCTGAAACTGTAACCAATCCGCCAACTAAATGCTTTCTTTTATAAGAGCTGCCTTGAACATGGAATCTCCTCACAGCAATACAACGGTGACTAAGACAAAGGGTGTTCCTAATTTCATGAGATTGTTAAGATCTCACATTCTCTGAATCCACAGAAAGTGTTTTCCTATCTCTTTAAAATTAGTCTAGGCCAGCCCCAGCCTGCTTGTAAAAGCCTGAAATCCCAGCTATTTAGGAGGCTGAAGCAGGAAGACCACAAATTCAAGGTCAGACTGTGAAACTAAGCGAGACCCTGTCTCAAATCAAAATGAAATATAAGAAGGACTGGGCTTGTAGCTTGGTGGTAAGTGCTTGCTGAGCATATGTGAGGTCCTGGGTTCAATCCCAGCATCATACAAAAAAAATAATAGAAAGAATTAAATCAGGCCAGGAGCTATGGTCCATATTAACAGCTAGCTGTTCCCAAGTCTACTATTTCCAGATTTTCTCTTTTTTCTCTGATATTTCTCATAATCAATATAAATCATAGAATTCTCATAATCAATATAAATCACAGAATTGAGGAGGTGCCATGGGAAAGAAGTCTGGCCCTGTTTTTTGTTGTAGTTGTTATTTGATGTTTTGGATGTTTTTCCTGAGTCTTTGCTTCTTCATTTAGGAAAATAGAAGGATGTTCTCCAGAGTTCTGCACTCTTCCTAGACAGTACTAACTCAGAGGTCAGAGGTGCTTGAACCCAGTTTTATAGGGATGCAATGTCAGATGCAAGTCAGTGGAATTTTTCACTTTTGTATCTAAACTTTTGCCTCTGAGTTACCTGTTGAGTGAACAACATGAAAGGAAAGAAGAGATAAAAGGTGTCCTGCACCCTGGTGCTGGCTAGGAAAGTCAAGCCTTGATTTGCCATTTTAATGGCAACAATTAGATATTGTTTCTGGAACCCACTGTTCTTATTTTAATGACGCCTGTATTGAATGTATAGACACCTTTCAATATTGAAAACATTTCAATTTATTTTACATTTATGGATGGTATACCTGCATGTGTGTTTGAGCACCACATGCATACCTGGAACCTGCAGGTGCTAAAATGGGGAATCTGATCCCCTGGAACTGGAGTTACACAACAGCTGTGTGGGTGCTGGGAGTCAAACTTGGGTCCTCTGGAAGATCATCCTGTATTCTTAACCACTGAGCCTTCTCTTCTGCAGCCCTACCTTTAAGTATTTTAAAACAGAAATTATATTTTGATTGATTGTTTCAGGCACGCCATTCGGCAATTAGAATACCTGGTGGGTGGTTGCTACATTTCTATTGAATTTCCTTCTAAATCATTCCCCACATAAATGCATTAAGTCAATTACTTAAGCATCTATTCTATTATGATACTGATGAAAGTAGTATGTACGAGGCAGCAATACAACTTGATTGGATTTATGAATATTAACACTGTTAAATATTCATGTGTGCGTGTGTGTCACACACATTTGGGGACAGAAGGATAGCTGAGCGTCATGGGGCACACTCGGTTACCCCTAGCTCTGGGAAGGCCAAGGTAGGAGTATGAAGAGCTCGAGGTCAAACCTGGGCTTCACTGTGAGACACTGTCTCAAAAACCAAACCAAAACAAAACCAAGACATTAATAGAGGATAGATGGATTATAGGTGATAGATAGACTGATTGATAGGATAAATAGATGATAGATGGATGGATGGATAGGTAGATAGATAGATAGATAGATAGATAGATAGATAGATAGATAGGTAGGTAGGTAGGTAGATAGATAGATAGATAGATAGATAGATAGATAGATAGATAGATAGATAGATAGAGATATTTAAAGGCCTGCTAGGTGAGACTTGAGCACTCTCTTCTGCCTCTGAATTACCCCCCTGGACCTGGTTCTTTGATCACAGGGAGATGAGAACACCAAACGCTGGCACGTTTTGTACAGAACCCCTTCCAGGGTTACAGAGACAAAGCAATGACTCTCTTACTCTCGCCTTGGCTCATAGGTCCATCCTTCTTGCTTCCCTTTGGTTTTGAATGTTCCTCCAGCCTAGTGACTTTCAAAACTGCTTTTGGAGCAGAGCCTGTGGCTCCCTATTACTGAGCAAGTGAGGGTATGAGACTGGGCTGGGGGGACAGAGGAGAGAGGAAAAAATCCCAGGCCTCACACCTGGGCACAGTTCTGAAGCCTCATCAACCACCCAACTTCCCTGAACCTAGAAGGCTCATAGGCCCCCAGAGGTAGGCTCTGCCGGTGCTCCGGCGCCCTCTAGCGACGGTCCACTCTAATGCTAACCCTCTGTAACCCAGCTCGGACTAGGCAACCCTGGGGACTTGAGGGAGGAGAGCCCCTGCTAAGCAGCTTCTCCCAACCCTCTTGTACAAGGATCAATAAAGTGGGCCAAAGGGGGATAGATCTTTGAGAAAGAAATGTCTTTAATCCATACACTTTAAGCCAGAGAAGGTTTCTAGGGTCCAATTGAAATGCTGTATTTCCCCCTAATATTTCAAAGGCAGGGGGTGGGTTTGGGGCGACTATCCCTAGTTTTCTTTTTTAAAAAAATGATGAAGCTAGACATATTGTGTTCTGAAGCAGGTATGTGAGAACAGCATTTAAGGAAGCTTGTTCATTTTAAATAGACCTTTAACTTAAAGCCGAGCTAAGATTCCCCCATGGATTCCTAGAACTGTGAACACTTAGAAAACCTCTCTGTTTATTTTATTGACTCTGTGTGACATTTAAAATAGAAGTCTAAGTCCTTGCACGGGCAGTTCTTTATAATGCATGCCCACTAACAGAGATGGCTGCAGACAATGACTTTGTACAAATTTAATCACATCTGCCGGGTAAATATTGCAGTGTCTCCTAGAGAAAATGTAATAAATTCCTAAGCCTGATTCTTTAAACACTACAATGGAAGTGGGAGTCTCCCCCACCCCACCCCCAATATTTCCAACTTCTGGTCCACAGAGATGATCAGTATACATGCCGCCAGGGCCTGGCGCCATCGCAGTAAATAGCCTGCAGGGAACTGGAGTCTCTTTACAAGAGGAGTAATCAAGACGGCTGTTGAAGAGTCTCCTGGTCTTGAACAAGTCAATTCCCTGAGTTTTTATTTCCACGTCTATCCAATGAAACCGTAGATTATCCTCAAGCTCATTCAGTTTGGAGAGTTTGAGATGCATGGTGCTAAGCTGTTCTTCCACATTTAGAAGTCAATCCACCACGGGGATTCTCTAGTGAGCTCTGCCACCCCTGGGCACAGTAGAAGTGCAGAACTGGGAAGAGACATACTATCACCTGCTGCCTCCTTCTCAAGATCTACCTCGAGGCCTTCAGTATGCACCGATTTAGCAACTAGCAGTCCTTTGGAGGTTTTAGCAGGCAGATAAAGGAGTTAATGGGATTCACCAACTCAAGGCAGTGTGTTATATGATATATTCTATATAAGGTATGTCACATGCTATATTATATTTGTTCATAGAACAAACAGAAGGCCCTTAGAAAGGAGAACACTAGCACAGGAAAGGCTGAGACACTACCATGTTTGGTCTTGAGCTTAACACCAGCCTCTACATACCCAAACAGGAGAATGGATCTGAAATATCAAGCTAATTATTTCCATGACATGCCTACAACAACAGCAACAACAGGATAAGATTCATGGATTCTAAAAGGAATAAAAACTAAAGACCAATTCTAACCACCTGTGTTTGGTCTAGAAAGAAGCAGCTCTTACTGAGTGCTGGGAGATGAATTTTAAATTACCAGAGGATGGTCCTAAACTGGGTGGCATTTTATCTTGAATGCATTTAGAATTTTCTGTCTTGCTATTTCATAACTCCAGTGTGTCACTACCGTTGCCAAGGAAATATGACTTGGGTTACAGCCATGGATCCAAAGGGGTTTGTTTGTTTTGTTTTAAAATATTAACAAGATGAAAATGGAAAGATCAAATAGAGGGGATGAATTTACTTTCCTTTTCTTCTTCAAGATCCGCAAAATACAAATCTGATCACATTTTTTTTAATTACATGATTTTTGCCCACTAGAAACCTCACAGCTCACCAGCCAGGTAGAGACCCTCAGAGAGGCTGCTCAGTCTCTATTCTGAATACGAACCATTCCAAAAATGTGCGACGCTTTTTCTGTGTAAGTAAAGGTGGTCCTAACCTTTCAGGCACCAAGGAAAGGCAAGTCATGGTACAGAGTTTATAAATACATTCAACTGAATCAAAAAGATGGATTCTACAGATGTAAAAAAAGATTCCAACACTGACCCAGTTTCATCCTGTGATTATTCCTTACAGTCAGGTAAGCTAAGGGTAAAGCTCATAATAATGGTCTCAAACAATTACATTTTTACTCTCTCTCTCTCTCTCTCTCTCTCTCACACACACACACACACACACACACACACACACCCCTCCGGAAACAGATACCATCTTTGTTTCCATTGACTACAACAGTACTTTCACATGCACATGAAAAAAAAAATCCTTTACAATAAGATACTTTGCATCCAAAATCTAGAGGCTCGGGGTCCCCTTAAGACAAAGCTGAACATTTAAACAAAATATAAACTGTCGCATAGCCCCACCTGGAGAGAAACAGGAAGTTGTTTCCTTTTCTTTTTTACAATTAAGAAGCAACTCACAAATCCCAAACCAGTTATTCTAGAGTAAAAATTTAGAAGTTTTGGTGAAGTTGCTATCTCAGGAACTAAAAAGCTGTCGGTGCCCAAGAATGTAAGAGTATTAGAAAAGTAAAATCCAGTCTGCCAAGGAAGGCACAGATTTTATAGCCATGGGAGTTCCTACATGGGACCATAGGAGCCAGGGTTTGGTTTCCTCACGAGTAGCCTTGTTCACATGGCCCAGGCTTCAACAGTCATTCCCGTTATGGGCCAACAGATGGTTTTATGTAATACTCAGGGGGAATCACCTACTTCTGACATGGTTTGAATTTGGACCCATGAAACTGTCAGAATCTTCCCATCAAAAAAAAAAAAGTGAAAATTTTGGCCTAACACACATGGGTGTCCTAACTGTATTTCCCAGCCTCCTCTCTATTTTTATCTATCTCTCTGTGTGTAAGTAGCTTTGACCAACTCGGCTCAGAGCCCTGATCTGCTAGATGAATTTTGTCAGCCCCTCTTTCACACCAGGCAGGCAAATCAAATGAATTTGACCCAGGGGCAGTTCAGGTAGAGAAATGGAAACATCAGAACTTATCTAATTACAGAGAAACTCCTCGTAAGTCCCAGCTTCTCTTCTGCTGAAAAATGTGGTCTTCCTAAACTTGAAAGACATCAAATAAAGTGGTCTTTTTTGCCTCTGGGTTTTCAGCAACTGTGACTAAGAAGTTTACCTGGTTACTATGAATGACAAAGCAGGCCACGGAAGCAAAACCACCGACCTACATTGTAAAGAAAGTTTGAAGGGGTGGGGCTTACATCAAATTGATATAAAGCAAACATCACAAATGCCTTCAAAAATAGAGATTATGAAGGGGCAAGCAGGGATTAGGAGTGGGGAGGACTCTGGAGCTAGGATAGTTTGGGGTCTTGTTTGAATAAAGACAGAGTTTAGTCTCAGTTAAGAACACTTAAGTCCGAGCTGGAAAGATGGCTCACCAGTCAAGAACATCTCAGTGCTCTGTGACAGCTCCAAATGCTGTTCAGGAAACAGAGAAACAAGTGATCCAAGAGAAACCAGAGCCGAGCTTGGAAAGCCCCTGCAAAGCAGCAGTAAGATGAAGAAACACTTGGTCTAGTCTGCAGAGTTGCAAAGACAAAGTGTGAAACTGCTGAAGGTTTTCTGTCCCAGAGGCATGGACCTTCTGGAAGCTGGTGGGTCCACAGCATGAAGGAGACAGGTGCCTCTCATCAACTTCCCCAGGGCTCTATCCCTGCCTCCACCCCATCCATACTCCTTGCTACCTTGCTTTCAGACCCTGCTTCCACCTCATTGAATCTCCACGGGTAATCTTCCTTAAATCCTGGGAGCCCCACCCCACCCCCAATAGAACAAATCTGGAATGCAGAATGGGGTTAGGAGCCTGGGAAGCCCACTTACGCTAAGAGGAAGACAGAGTTCATATTCCTAAGAGTATTCCTTGGAGTCTGCCCACTCCCACCCATTGCTTTTCTGCTCAACTCAGTGTGGACCACTTTCTGACTCCCCTGGATTCGGTTCTAGCAATCCTTGGTAGTATGTGACACCGAGTTTTGATCTCTCTAGTCAGAACCAACTTCCAGTCCTTCTAGTTCCTCTTTACCACCTTGCTATTTCGTTTAACAAAAAAAAAAGAAGAAGAAATGTTGGAGACTGAGCCAAATAAAGCCACCGGCAAACCCATGGGTTAGTTGTAAGCCTGAGAGTCACGGACGTAGTTAAATATTATTAGAACCTCTTGATAAAGACTGTACGCAAGCTGAATTCAAACAGCAGGAGGGCCAAGCCATTGGCTAACATCACTGATGCTCCACACCTTTCTTGCTGTCAAATGGAAAGCAGCAACTCCAGCCCGGACTCTGGTCCCATCCCCCTTCCCATTTCTAAACCAAGAATAATCCTCCCTCAAGCCCAGGGGACCTCCACAACCTAACCTCGCCCTCAGCTCTGGGGTCCCGCCTGGGGCCTCCCTACCACTCCACCTGGGCGAGTGGAGTTATGTGAAAAAAGCAGGTATATTGGCTGAAAGTTTCTTTGCCTTTAAGGACTGCTGCTCCTGCTGCTGTTCAGAACAACAGCAATGACAAACAAGCCAGGCTGGGCGAAAACCCAGAGCTTCTCAAAAGTTGGTCTGGCTACGCAGCAGCCCTGACGAGTTTGCAAGAACACAGGACTCAGAGTTGGCATCTACTCACCTGGGTGTGCCAGCCTCGGAGACTAGAAAGAGAATTCAGCCCGGGACAGGTCTGTCACGCCCCCAGGATGCAAAATCCGCCTTTGGAGTGGAAGTCCTGGGTGATGTAGTTGTAAAGAGGTCTTAGGAGGGTCGAGCTTCCCTCCCCCCTCTTTGGTCCTCTGGGGGTAGTTTAGCAACAGCCGAGGAGGATAAAGATGCTGGGAAGAGAGTTTGGTCGCTCTGGAAACCCCGACTCCATTCTTGGGGGTGGGGGCTGGGGGAGAGGGTGAACAGCGTGAAAGGAGCTGCTGGGCTCTGGAACTCACTGAGAAAAGAGGAAGGAACTGGGGAAGGAGGGAGGGAGCAGAGGAGTGAGGGAGGAAGGGAAGGAGGAAGGGAGGGAGGGAGGGGTGAGAGCCAGGAGATGGCAGCTTCTAGCTGAGATTTCCACCTTCTGACGAAACCCTTGCGCCCAGCAGCCCAGCAGCCCAGCAAGATACGAGTTCTAAAGCCTCCTCTCGAGCGCCCCCTGGGGGGTTCCGGGGACTCAGCGACGCCCCGCCCTGGTCTCAGCCCTGGCGCTCTCCATGGTCCTGCCGCCGCGCCCTCAGCCCTGATTCCCTGCTCAGCTTTGCAATTCCCACCAGCTCCTGAGAGGCACGTGATTAATTTCTCCTTTTTCTATGATAAAGCAGTGAAATCACAGGAGCAGAGGGAAGGGAATAGGAGCTGTACTTTTTTTTGCATACATTCAAGAAAACTTCTTGGTTGGCTCAACTCTCATTAAAAATGGGGGTGACATTGAGCACTTATTTTGGTTTGGTCATGTCAATAAATGTATGATTAAATGAATGAACAGCTATTATTTCTCTTCACCTCAGAATATTTTCCTGAATACAAACACCTCACAAATAAAGAAATTCTCAGGGAATGTATGTTTTAAAATAGAGTTGTTGGCTGTGGTTGTAGCTCTCCGTTGTTAGAGCACTGGTCTAAGATGCAGAGGGTTCTGCATTCAAGTCCCAACATTGTACAAAGCCAGGCATAGCACTGCATCCCTTAAACCCTAGACCCTCAGAGGTAGAGGCAGAAGGCTCAGAACGTTACCCTCAACTACAAAGGGAGCTTGAAACCAGCCTGGGTTAGAGACACTGTCTAAAAAAGCCCAAACCAAAATCACAGGTCTAACTTAGGGAATAACCATTGCCACATACTATAAAACACTTTGGACACACTACGAAGCATTTACACAAGAAGTCGTGGATTTGCTATTTTGCTTTGCAGTGCCACTAAATGACATCTCTTTCCCTTACGGGGCAGTTTGGAAATGATGACTTTTCTGTTACAAATTTATTCAAAGTCAGATCCAGGCAAAGGAATGTTGAGGAGGCACGCCAGGCTGTGTTTCCATTTGTCTCTGAGGAAGTTGATAAACTAGACAACCAAAACCTCCCCAGGGTGTCCCCATGATCAGAATCAAATTCGACTTTATAATCCATAAAGCAAAATGAATAGAAGGCTTTCTTTGTACCTGGGGTTTGTCTCACAGAGGTTAGAAGGGAGGAGCAAGTACACAGGGCAAGGGAGGAAGGTGTCTCCCTCTCTGCTTGTTGTAGCACTACCCAACAAGGCCTCTCACAAGGCGAGTGGCTTGGGTATAAGCACCACACTGCTGCACAGTTCCCAGTTTCAAAGGCCAGAGAAGAGAAGAAATGACAGAAGGCAGGGGGACCTCATAAATGATTCTGGAAATCAAATGAGAAGACCTTTGAGAAAAAGCAGTTTCCAGATAATCAACATCTCTCTTCTTTCAGTTGCCATATTAGCCAAAAACCTAGAAAAGTAACCCTGAGAGAATGTCGCTTTGTCGTGGAGCTCACACACGAACCCATGGTTTGCCCTGACTGAGAACACTTAGGTCATGTGATCGCGCGCATGCGAGGTTACAATAAAGGACAGGTCCTGGTGTCTAGAGCAGGAAGTGTGCTCACAGCACTACTGGAAACAGACTGGAGCTTCATCCGAGTCACATACACGGTACAGCCAGAAGGACTGACCTCCCAGGAATACCCGGGTTTCCCTACTAGGGAAAGAAGGACGGATTCTGGGAAAGTAAAGTCAACAATATGTTTGCTAATTCCTCCTAGATTTTATTCAGTAGCCTCTAATCCTAGAGATGAAGTATGTGTTGGGTTGAATTTGCAAAGACAAAATAGAGAAAATGAATGCCTTATTTATGTTTCTTGCATGTTGACTGTGAACTCCAACATTTAAATTCTATGGAGGTGATAGCTCTGCTTTGTTTTGTTTTGTTTTAACTTGTTCATGGTTGGGGGAGCCACAAAGATTAGGAGAGTATACAGCAAATACACACTTATTGAATTAAAAAAATATGTTTAAATATTTTCTAGAATATTTAAAGCAAACCTCTTCTTTTATAGGCAAAAGGAAGGCAGTTATGATCTGCTGAACATATACTATTTCCCATAATCTCTTAGTCGATTCTGCTTCTCCGCCCATTTAATTTGTATAAGAGCCCTTCCAAATAGTTTTATTATTTCTACCATAAACCAGGTTTAGGTGGTTGGGATAGTCAGACCCCAGCTCGCTTCTGGATGAGTATTACTTGAAGCAGGCTCTGGAGGTGCCTAGCAACTAAAAAGTGGACCGCGGAGAAGTTACAAAGTCAAAACCAATGGAGAAAACCCTAATGCAGTTACCCCTCCCCCATGCCAAAAGCACAGGCATGCAAACTAAACAGAACACCAAAACTTGTGACTGCCAGCAGGCTTCGGCTCCCTAATTAGAAACAAACAGTTTGCCTGCAAGCCAGTCCGCACAACACATGTGCAGCTTTATGCTCGGATTTTTTTTTTCTCTCTCTCTCTCTCTCCCTCTCTCAAGACATGACACTGAAGGTAAATTCAAAGAGGCTCTCTGCGAGGCACATAAGCAGAATTCACTCCGACCTCGCCTAGGAAATCAAACAGCTCAACTGTACAGACGATGGTGTATAACCAGCTAATAGACTGCTCTTCATCACTGCCCCCGCGGCAAGTTACCCACCAGCCGGAGTCCCCTCCACGATGGTGAAATCGAAACCTTCCTTTCCCCCCCATGCCACTCACCTCCTCCCAACTCTCCTTTTCATGGCCTCTGGGTTGCCGGGTTCTACAGCCATGGTTAAGGTTATCTAAAGCCAGGCTGCTGAACTCGGTGGCACTAATGTTCCCAAGCCGAAAGGAAGCTCCAGTACTGAGTGGCTCCACTCGCTGGGTCTGCTGGATAACATACGGGGAGGCATCCGCTCTGTGTCCTATGCCAGTATGAAAGGCATCTCACCCATCAGTATGACAAGTCAAAGGCTGGAAGGGAGCCAGGGAACAAGAGGGAAGGGATGTGAACTCTTCCCTGTGTGGATGATAGCATTTTTAAGGGTGGCAGATGATGGAGGCGAAAAGCAGGCGGAGAGTCAGTGCCCTACATCTGAAACCTTGGCTCCTTCCCCGAGTGAGTCAGGGTTAGTATTTTGTTTTGAAATGGAATTTCTGTTTTCTTTTTTTATTTCCATTTGAGCTGTAGGATGGTTACACATCCAACCAGTCAAGCGATGGCTGTAAATAACAGGATTTATTTCTGAGACCTTGGATCAAAGAAAAGCCTTGAATTTCACCTCCGGGTTATTTATAGTTCAAAGGTATGAGATGTGGGTTTTGTTTTTTTGTTTTTTTGTTTTTTCCTACTTCATGTAATTTTGAGAATTGGAGGATATGCTTTCGTTGGATAGTTCCATGCACTCCCGAGGTGAGTTGTGTTACTGGAAAGCAGAAAGGACTTTTCCAAAGAAGCCTTTCTAAGATGTGAAGAGTCAAGGGGGAATGCCTAACACTTGTTCCACGCTGAGGCAGAGATTACAAGGACCCCGCATGGGTTGTGATGTCTCTTAATACCCAGCAATGAGCTGTGCTATGGAGGGCCACCTGATACTTATTTCTACCAATAGGTGGCATCAAAATCTCTCTAGCCTTTCCTCCCAAGATTTTCCTGCCCATAAGCTGAGGGCATTTTCTTCCTGGGATTTTACAGTTCACTGTGACTGGCATTTGAAAGGCCATTAATTGACCCTGTGATTTCATAGCAGGTCACCCTATTATCTTTGAAGAGAGACTTCCAGTCACTTTCTAAAGCCCAGTTTCTACATTATAGGCAGAAGGTTCCGGGATGAACCCCAAGACTTAGGACCCTGATACTCAGAAAGAGGTATCCCCTGACACACTTCATCACACGCCTGCCATAGGCCCTCTAGACCTTATTCCTTTGGGCTGAAGGAACATTAGCATGCGGCTAGCACCCTGTTGTAGACTCTACTGTTTGCCCCACCTCTATTCATATCTGGGGTTTTTTATTTTCCTTATGAAGATAAGCATAATTTCATTAGAGGGAGCAATGTTCCCAGCCCCCAAGTCTACATTTTCCAACCGTGCTTTTGGATGGGTTAGTTTTATGAGTCAGATCTAACCCTGCGTTCTTCAGTATACCCATTTACATTTGCTGAGTAGAATTTAACATGTACGTCTTCACTCTCCCTAGCCTATATTGAGTGCCAGGAAGTCCTAAGTGGCTAGTAGCTAACGTCTTGAAGAGTCCACATGGAACATTGCCATCACTGTGGGAGGTTCTGCCGCTGAGGGCTGGTGTGAGACACTGCCCTGGAGCATTGGAGAAGAGAGGAAGGGAGCTGACTCCAGTAGAGCGTACATTTACGACTTTGGACCTTCTCTTGTTTCTACCCAGAGTGGAGCAGGTCAGAGTAGCATTTGCTAAGGCAGTCTGAGCAAAATGGTGAAGGGAACCTGAGCTTTCGATACCAGGAAGATGGCCATTATGTCCAGGTTTGTTTCTTTGCTTGTTATGAGGGAAAGAAAGCCTTCCATTGATTCAAGCCATTATTTTTCAGCTCTTTATTCCTTAGAACCAAATATTATTTCTAATTGATGTATCCTCCGGAACATTACACAGACAACTTTCTATTAATGGTTTCAGACAAACAAGGCGATTTGTCCTGGTTTCCTTTATTCAGTCAAAGTTGAAGGCAAAAGGAGATAGATTCTGGTTAGAGGAGATGAAGTAGTGTGTACACCATGAGAGAGCATTACGGAGCACTCGTTTCAAAATGTCAAAAGAGACAAAAGGGGTGCAGATGGGCTTTAGCAACAGTGAGAACGAATGTCTCCCAGTTTATTGCTTGGTTGAAGAGCAGCTAGGGATTTTCCTGGAAAGGAGGTTGATGAGTACAGATAGAAAAGTGAAAGAGCATTTATACTGGCAGTGAAGTCACTTGACAACATCATCACGGTGGCGTCTCCTGACAACCCAACAGGGTAGACACTCATATCATCATGCCTGACTACAAATGTAGGCTCAGGAAAATTAGCCAGGTAAAGTCTGCACAGCTAGGTAGCTCCGGGGTGAATTTCAAATCTGCATCTTATGGGTCCCTGCCACATTTCCTAATAGAATTCCACATGTTCATGCTGTTAGATTCCGGCTTGTGCTTGTTCATTTCAAGGCTCTTATTCCACTTGCTATGTCATATTTTTAGCATGCCTCAATCTTTTCTACCATAATAAGGTACAGTTATCTTCATCTGTGAACTTTATGTGAGTTGGGAGGATGCTCTCATGACCGGAGTCTGGAATAGAAACAGAGAACAACTTGAAGAACAGAAGAAGGAAAAAGTGGAGAGGAAAGAGTTTAAAATCCAAAATGAAATATTTTTCCTTTTTTTAATTCACAAAGAAGAAAAATTCATAATTTCTTTAATTCATAAAGAAAAAATTTAAAAATCAGATCGACTTGCACTCTAATTCATGAGTCTATCCTAACATGATAAGAATGCTGTATAAATGGAACACAGAATTCACAGAGAAAACTAGAAGTTAATGTCACTAAAGAACTTAGCCTCACAATCTCCCCAAGAGCAGATTGATGATGATGATGATGATGATGATGATGATGATGATGATGATGATGATGGTGGTGGTGGTGGTGGTGGTGGTGGTGGCGGCGGCGAAGACAGCGGGAACTAGAAGTGTACCTCAGTGGTACAGAACTTACTTCGAACATTAATTACTCTTTTCAATCACTGATTGTGATTAAATGACAAGAAGCATCTTAAAGGAGGAAAGATTTATTTAAACCCTTGTTTGAGGGGAAATGGTCTGTCATGTTGTAGAAGACATGACACCTGGCCACTTGGTGGTGGCAGGAGCTTGGAGTAGCTACTTATTCACAAGCCCATGAATCGGAAGAGAGATAGCAGGAAACAAGGCCTGGCTCTGACCCTCAGCCCCACCCATCATACCTCACCTCCTCTGCCTCCTACTGCACAGCCTCCCAAAGCAGCATGGCAGGGGAAGAGCAAGGGTTCAAACAGGTGCCTCTGTGAGGGACATATTAAATCCAAATCATAATATCTTGTATTTGTAAGGCTATGGGTTCAGTCCCTAATACTGGAAGAACTGAAAACCCCTCCCTCCTAACAAACAGCATCAGAAAACAAGTAATGTTCTCAGTGACCCAGATAATTGCAAAAAAAAATCTGTTGAATATCTGAAGTGTTTATTAAGAAATGATCAATAAGTGTATTTTAAAGCTACTGCATGCTCAGGCCTACGGATGTCCAACTCATCCAGCAACCTATATCAAAAGGATAATAAGAGTGTGTGAAAAGAGAATATATGTACCTCCTAACAAGAATTGGGGATTGAGTCCAAATTTAGATCTGGTCAGTAATTGGCTGAGTCCGAAGATGTCACTGTGGCCTTTCAGTACAAACCCGGGTCCCTATCCCACCCTTTCTCCTAAGTCTATATCCAACCCTGCTTCACTCAAGAAGAGAAGAAAATCCTTCTCCAGAAGGTGCAAGTTAGAAGGGTCATGCAAAATTCTGTTCCCCCTTTCTCTACCCCTTGAACTTCACCAATAACAGGAGACACAACCCACAAATCTATTGCCTCAGTCACACAAGATGGCAGAGACAAATATTCATAATTCTCATATGATGTTCCCTGAGAAGTGTCTCTAGATTTCTTCTGAACATGGCCTAATTCTGCAGCTCAAGCTGAACTGGCACTCAGTGTGTGGTCCAGGTTGTCCACAGACTTGTGGTGACCTTCCTGCCTCTGCCTCCTTCATGCTGGCATTATAGACAGGAGCTGTCAGGTCCAGCTCTAGGTTCATTTTGCTGCAATAAAAACAATAAAACACCACTGATGAGGTAATTTATAAATCTTATAAATTTATCCCTTCCAGATCCAGAGGCTGGGAAGCCCAGGACCCAGGCCTGGAAGGCCTGTCATCTGCTTCTAAGATGGCACCCCTTGCTGTACTCCTGGAAAGGGGGTACATGCCATGACCTCATCTGATGGGAGAGAGGAAAGGGTAAGGGGATTGACCTATATGGGAAGCCTCTTTCTTAAACATCCTTATTTTTCAAAAAAGGATTTGTGAGGCTCTCGAGGCATAATGATCTCTCAAAGGCCCAATATCATAATGCCATTGTAATTCTACAATGACTGACAAGGTAGTAGTTATCAATTAAGTCAGAGGGACAGAACAAAAACAAAGAGAAAAACACAGAGATCTTGGGAATGCCGAAGAAGAAAGAGTATAAACATAGACAAATCCTGTGAAGGAGATGAAAAGGGCGGTGAGCTAAGCATCTCTTAGAAATGAGTCCTTGAAGGATGGTCGCAAAGCTCTCCCTTGTAAGACAGCATCTAAACTGTGAATAAAAGAGTGAGACAGCGAATAAAAGCTAGGAGGATGTATCCTCAAGGCAGGAGGAATATCAAGGCCAGGGGTAGAAAGAATCCTTAATAGCCAGTCATAATAGCTCAGACAACAGAGGGTGAGGAAGTTACGCCAGTCTTGTTAAGGGGGGAGAGAGGAATGGAGGACACAAAGGATGTGGGGAGACTCATTGTTAGTGACGATTTGTTGGTTTCATTAATTAGATGGCTTGAGCATCTAGTCTGGACCAAACGTCACTTTAGATGCTGAGATTCACCGAACATCACCTTGATCTTTGGGACCTTGGAGCTCCATGGAAGGCATAGCCCAGAAATTGAAACCCAAAAGAAGCTCTGATTAGAACTGAATCCCAGGCATAGACTACAGAGACAGTAGCTCTCATTGACATCAGTAGAGAAGAAGGGTTATTTTTCCTAATGGAGACTAACATGCAGGAGGTTATTTGTGGAAAAGGGTGTCCATATATGCACACAAGGATTTAGATGAAGAAGAGGAATTTTCCTCAGCACGTTCCCTTCCTCAATATGACCCATCATTCCCATAACTTTTGTTCTCTTGATGACTCTTCAGGTTTGACCAGCATCTTTCCCTACACCAAACACAAATTCTTTCCCATGTGTTATCTGGATGTGTGTTATACTTTTTCTCAACAATACATCTAGGAGGTACCATTAGCCTCATTATGCAGATCATGCCTTTGAGGAGCAATGTGGTTTACCCAAGAGGAGAGGCATTTTCCTGATGTGAGCAGGTTGCCCTTTGAAATGATTAACCCTGTAGTATTGATTAGATTGAGAAACACCTAGATCAGTAAAGAGCACTTCTTGGTTGTCTTTGAGATATTATGAGGGCTCTGATGTAATGAATGAATTAATCCCTTGGTTATGATATTGATAATACAATAGCATTTTGGGGAAATAGTGCAAGTTGAGAAACAGTGCTTGCTTAGAATGAGTAACTCATTTGGGATGTGTCCTTGGAGCTGCATCTGGTCCTGAACCCTTCCTATGTTTACCTTTTTGGTCCTGGGGATATGAGATGCTTTACCCTGTCCCCTTCTCTGACACGAAGGGAATCAACTGCCCCCCTGAGACTGTGAGCCAATATACCTCTTTTATGATGTTTTTCTTGGGTGTTTAGTCATAAGGGTAAGAATTTATGGATGCACTCAGGAGTGGTGTGCTGCTTCCTGGGTCATGGAGTCACTGTCAGAATGGACACTGGTTCCCACAAAAGAACAGTAAACCAGAGTCAAGGAGCAGTCAAAGGCAGGCTCAGGATGGAAATGGCCTCATCAAGGGTTGATGAAAATGTCTTCCGAGTAGGGTTGAGATGATGTAATATGTGGAGTTTCTAAGACCACGTGCATGAGTAAATATTTAAGTATTAAAAAAAAAACCCTCTTCATATGCTGCTTTGCAATATGCCTTTTAGAGCAATAAAATCAATTGATCATAAGTGAATTAAAATTAATCATAATTTGCAATAGCTAGAAAATACCTCAATAAGCAGCTGGGACAAAATTAATGGTGACACTGGAAATGTAGCTAAGTGAGCCCAGTGCTTGTTGGCCTGAACGGAGCCCTAGGAGTGATTCTTAACCCCAGGGAGTGGTTTACTCCACAAACCAGCTGCAGTAGCACACACTTACAGCCCTCATATGCAGAGGCAGAGGAAGATGAGTCAAAAGAAAAAGATAGCAACAGATGCTAGTGCGATCATGGGAAAGTTAACCTCTGTTCATTGTTGGTGGGAGTGTAAGCCTCAGAATAAGTCTTGGGAATAAGTCTCAGAAAACCAGAAATAAAACTATCATATAGTTGTTGACATATATCCAAAGAAATCTATATCCTACTACGGAGACACTTCTTCACACATAGTCATTGTTACTTTATTCATGATAGCCAAGGGATGTGGTGCATTTACACAATTGAATATTCTTTGTCTGCAAAGAAAACTTGAAATAAGGGAATTCCCATGTAAATGGATTTAAAAAAAAAAGTATACCGAGTGAAGTAACCCAGACCCAGAAAGACAAATGCTGTACTTCAATCTTATTTGTGGGTTGTGACTTCAGTTCCTTAGCTTTGGTTGTTCAGCATGGAGTGCCTGTGGAGGTCAGGAAACTAGAAAGGGGATATAATGGAAGATGGTCCCTGAGGGAGGGAGCATAGGAGAGCGTGGGTAGAGGCAAGGTGAAGAGCAAGAACATGGGGTGGGAAGGTTTACACAGGAATGGAGATGGGGGAATTGGGGAGATAAAGCTGTAGGAGGGAAATTAACCAAAATAAAAGGTGGATTAAAAACCTCTATGGAAACCTGCTATCTTATAACCCAAATAAAATACAAAAGAGAGAATAAATGGAACTACCCTGCATAACTATATAAAGTTATTCTCAGACACAGAGGGTTACTAAACACAATTCCCTGTGAAATACCTGAATAGGGTCCCCAAAGACCCCTAAGACAATGCAGGCACATGTCTGCCCTCTTGGCTTCCGACCAGAACCTGTCGATAAGACTGTATATTCTTATCTATACTTTGGTTACAAGATATAGAATAGCAAAGTGGAATTGAACTGGAAACCGCGTCACTGCTGGCTGGCTGGCTGTCAAAGCACCAGACAGCGCTATGAAAGGGACTGAGGTGAGAGGGGACTCAATGGTCCTACCCAGCTGTGAATATTATGACCCCAAGAAACCAAACTTCTAGGCAAGCTGTGCCCACCTATACAATAGGGCCACAACCATTTGTTCTGCAGAAACCATAAACAACTGTCCTCTGATTGGATCTGCTTCCCTCTCTCTGGGAGAGAACCCATGTCGGGTATTATAACCTCGGTTAACAACCCATGCCTGAGGAGGTCGTAAGCCCAAGTGGGAAACGTGATCTTGTTGTATAGTGGTTTGAATGAGAACAACCCCACTTGGTAGAACTGTCTGGGAAGGATTATGAGGTGTGGCCTTGTTGGATGTGATGTGTCACTAGGGGCCTTGAGGTTTCAAAAGACTCCTGCCATTCTCAGTGTAGTCTCTGCTTCTTATTTACTGATCAAGATATGAGCTCTCAGTGATTCCTGCCACAGTGCCTTTGCTCTGCCATCATAAACTCTAATTGTCTGAAACCATAAGCCCCATTCATTAAATGCTGTATTTTTAAGTTGCTTTGGTCATGGTAGCCTGACACAAAAATAAAAAAGGAACTAACACATGCTGTTGAAATAAACTGAGGTAACATCAAGTTGTATTTGGCATTTGTAGACAAAAGCTGCTCCCGGCACTGATCAGAGAAGCCTCCCCACGCAGTGAGCAGTAGTCACTGCAGAGAGCCACGGCTGCCCCAGATGCTGAGAATACATGAAAACTGAGGGCTCCATCCTAAGCAAGACCCTCCGAGGCTCGGGGAACACGCAGAACAAAGGGTGGAAAGTGTATATGAGCCAGGAGATAAAGTGAAAGGCTGTGAAATATCATACTCTAGCCTGGATAAACCATTACAGTCATGAACTCATAACTATGATTACCTGCATTGGGCCAGCACAAAACTGGCATTGTAAACAGTCAGAGGAAGCAGAAGGGCTCATGGACCTCACCGCTTACTGCCCAGCTAGTGGTAAGTGACAGAGTCTGGGGGTGCAAACCATTGTCTTCCCCTGTGTATCCAGGCTCCAGAGGATAGCTCCCAACCCATGGCTGCATAGAAGGCTCCAGTTAAATTCTGCAGATCACGAAACCAAACTAGACAAGGGCATGATAAAGAGACTTGTAGGGAAGAGGGAGAAAGACAGAAGTAACAGGGAAATGGGAGACTGTGGGGATAAGAGTAGTCATTTAAATCATGCCTATGTGTGAAATTGCCAGTGAGTCCAATTTAATTAATTTTAAAAATTGAGAACAAAAAAAAAAAAACCAAAACAATGTAAGAATATGTGCTAAACTAAACCCCTGCTGTGAAGCCTTGGTTTCCAATTTCTCAGTACTTGACACAACACTGCCACTGGCAAGGACGAATGTCATAAGCAACCCAGCATGATGATGTCATAAGCCACCCAGCATGATGATGTCATAAGCCACCAGCATGATGATGTCATAAGCCACCAGCATGGTGATGTCATAAGCCACCAGCATGATGTCATAAGCCACCAGCGTGGTGACAAGAATGTCCAGAAGAATAACTTTGTAACATTCACTCCAAAGTCCATACGTAATCCAGTATAACCATGAGGAAAATATCAACAGAACCCAAATGTTTGGTAACATCCCCGCCAGCCCTCTTTAAAGCTGTCCACATCATTAAAAACAAGACTGAGAAGGCATCAGAGGGCCGAGGCTGTCAGACAGACGTGATCATTAAATGAAGCATGGCGCCCTGGATTGTACTGGGAACAAAGAGAAAGTGTCCAAGGGGAAAGTGTGAATCACGTGGAATCCGGATTTAGTTAAGTTGGTCACGTAACTATAACAACTCTTCCCTGATGGTGTCATCTGTCAGCACAGGGAAAATGGGTGACAATTAGGTGGGGCCACTCCCCCTATGCCTGTCCGTCCTTCAAACCTCAGCACAGACCTTAAGCTATCGCCAATTCAACTTTCATCCAGACGGGTTTTACATGTTCTTGTTGATTTTGAGTGTGAGTAGGTGGATGTGTGCCACAGCGCACATGTGGATCTCAGAGGACGTCTTCGAGAGACAGTTTCTCTTCTTCGTCACGTGGGTCCTAGGAACAGGACTCTGGCTGCAGGCTTGATCACAAGTGCCTGTAACCAATGAGCCGTCCTGCTGGCTCTCAGCTTTCACCTTTAAAAACCACAAGTTTTTCACTTGCTTTGGATCATAAAATTCAGGCAGTTGCATTGAGAGTTCTGACAAATGTTCGGGTTTTCAATACATTCTGTGAAATTACCATCATTGTAATCATAATTTAATGCGTCGTTTCTGACTACTTTTTAAAGTAAAAAATAAAATAATAAAATCTTACTTTAGCTGCTTGGCAGCCTTAAGTCAAATGTCGTTTTGGCAAATTACATAATAATATATTCTCCGGTTAATTCCTTGGCAGAACTCGGAGAGGACATGGTGAGACCAGTCAGATAAACACAATGCAGCCTACCTTCTCAGTCAGGCTGGGTCTCCACGGGCCAATGGATTAGGAGGTGAAGGGGGAAAAAAATAACCTCCCAGGGAAATACAAGAGCAGAAAGATAGAGGAAGCCATTTTTACATAGTCATTTTTCTGATTGCAGCTCAGCTTCCTGTGCGCGTTCCCAGCAGCGCCGCCTTTAAAGTGAATCACTGGTGATCAAAGGCAGACCAAAATAACGCATTGTTCCTCTGGAGATGAGAAGGTGAAGTCCTATCATTCCAGAGGGTATTCTTGGGGGAGGAAAGAAAGAAGAGCGAGAGAGACACCGCATTGCCAAGGTTTGCTAAAAGCGAGGCCTATAATTTCTCGCTCTTTTGAAATCTCTTTTGAAAACACTTGCCTGATGAAACAGGCGTAAGCAATGTGCAGACACGTGCTGAAAAGTTCATCTGTTCTGTTCCTGCCGCCACCGCCACCACCGCCGCCGCCGCCGCCGCCGCTTCCTATCACTGCGCACCTGGAAGATCTAACGTGTCTGGTCCTGCTCTTAGCTTTTTGTAGGGAGGGAGACAGTGACACTAGGTTTGTGCATCTGTGTGCCGGCTGCTGCCATAGGCAACTCCAGGTATATTCTTCTAAAATCTCCACAACAATGCAGAGCAAAGCGGGGAAGATTCTGAAGAAAGACCACTGCCAATGCCCCTTGCGAGGGGCCTCCACAGCTCCGCAGCTCTGGGAGGAAGTCTCCTCCTTCTCCGACCCATTTGATTCTCAAGGGCCTAGGGATCTGCTTTACTCAGCAGAGAGCTGCAGACGCGAGGCTCTCCCAGTTCTGAGCCCAGGCTTGAGAAATATCCGGGGCATTTCCACCCAGGCCCCATGATGAAGACACACACAGGCTTTCTTGTTTGAAACATGAGAGATGGAGCAGAGAGGTGGACCACTGCAGTGGAAGGCCGCATGTGTGAGAAAGCCAAGGGAAGACCAAGACCACAACCAGCCCTCAAGTGGCCATAAACAGACCAGTGAGCAAAAGTGCCGACCTTTGGTGGGGGTGATATTGCCAGCCTGAGGCACTGAGTGTCCTGGAAGATGAGATACCTCTGGAGGTGCCTACGATGTTGTTTCCAGAGAAGATTTAGGTCATGAGGGCTCTGACTCTATCCAAGGTTCAGTCCATTCATCTGATGGCATTACTGAGGGGTGCTGAAAGGTAGAAGGAGTCTCTAGAGACAAATCTTTGGAGTTCATCTTGCCCTATATCCTCTACCCCCCCCCCTTCTCTCTGTTTCCTGGTGGTCATGATGTGAATTTCTCTGCTCTGCTTTGCCATGATAGACTGATATCACTCACAATGGTTAATCTTGTTTGTCAACTTGATTGGCTATGGAAACAACTAAGCCATACATCTCCAGAAAGAGCAGCTAGGGTAGTTCCCAGAAGGAGTACCTGAGAGAAGGCACCACTCCCTCAAGTGGGTGGCAACTTCCAGATGCGGCCCAGATGTGAGGAGGTTGGCTGTAAAAGCTCTTGCATTTTGCCTGCCTGCCTTCCCCACTTGCTTGTAAGTGCATCTACTCTATGTCTGGCCCGACAGCTCTCCTCCACGGATTCCTCGATCCAGCGTCCTCAGCCCTCCGACACCAACTGAAAACCAGTGGGCTCTTCAGGCATCTTCTAAACCTTCGTTGCCAGACTGGAGCTGCCAAGGCCTTCAGCCTCAGACAGAGACTCATACTGGGTTCACTGCCTCTCAAGTGTTCACACAACTATTGTTGGCTGACCCAGCCCATACAGCATGGAAGCCAATCTAATAAATCCCCTTTGTAATGTATATTTTTTATTTTATCAATTCTGTTCCTCAAAAGAAGCCTGAGTCACAAACCTCTGAAACAAATAGATACCCCAAATAGATCTTTCCTCTTTTTAAGTTCATGTCACATTGATCATGATGCGAAGAGAACTAAAAGTGGTATTGCTCAGAATGAGGTAAAGAATGTGTATTCTTTTTTACTTTATAAGCAATTGAACTTAATATTACTTAACCCTAAGTGGCTTTCCTAGCCGTCTGATGGCTGACTTGTAATGAGTGTAATAGGGGAGTCTTCACACCCACCTATGTGACAGATGTCCATTTGACGGTGAGGGTGAGCTGGGTGAGAGAAAACTATCCTTGATTCATCTCAGTAACATCGCCAAAATCAACTGTGTGCATCTCGCTGTATCCAGCTCGTGATGTCAAGTGGCTTGCTGTTGACAATCTAACTTATTTAAAGCTAGGTCACTGTCACTCTGGGGATGACTCTTCAGCCCCATTCCTTCCTCCCTGTGAGGCTCCATCAGACAGTCCCCACTTGTTTCCTATTGTCCTAGTTAGGGTTTCTATTGCTTCGACAAACACCAGGACCAAAAAGCAAGCTGGGGAGGGAAGGGTTTATTCAGTTTATACTTCCACCATCACCAAAGGAAGTCAGGACAGGCACTCGAGCAGGGCAGGAAGCTGGAGGCAGAAGCTGATGCAGAGCCCATGGAAGGGTGCTGCTTACTGGCTTGCTCCACATGGCTTGCTCAACCTGATATCTTATAAACCCCAAGACCACCAGCCCAGGGGTAGGACCACCCACAGTGGTCTGGGCCAACCCCATCAATCACTAATTAAGAAAATGCTTTACAGCTGGGTTGAGGAGGCACAGTCTCAACTGAGGGTGTTCCCTCCCTTCAGGTAACTCCAGTTTGTGTCAAATTAACAGAAGACTGGCTTACACACCTGTCATGTCTCTCTCCAATCCCTTCCCTCCCCCCTTTGGCTCCTGTGTACATTTTCTTGATTTTGTTCATCTGTCAAAGCCTGTTTAATAACCATTTGGCTCATCCCAAACAGCCCGGTTCTCTGATTTCTGATAACTTCTTTTCTTGGTTTTAACTGATCACTCTCCTCTGTTTCATTACACCATTTTACAGAAGTTTGCCCGGTGTTCTGGCTCTTCTGACTCACTCCACCCCCTTTTCCATCGTGTCCCCTGAGCCATAGATGAAGGAGCAGAGCGCTGATGGGGATGCATCCACTGGGGCTGGGCTCCAGTGATCTGTTTGTTCATCTCTCCCTTGTGTCCGGTAGTAGTTTTCTATGATGGGCTCCATTTGATCTATAGAAAAGCTTCTTTGATGAGAAATGGTAGCTACACTTACCTGTAGGCATAAGGATAATATTTAGTGTACTAAGGAGTTATGCTGTCTAGTAAAGTGTCATTAACAGATTCTGTTCTAAGAGCTCACTGACCTTGGGAAGTTAGTGAGGTGTCTACCTCCAGGGACTCCTGTTAAGGGGCCTCACGCCCACTTAGCTCCTGGGTACCACTACCTCCTTTTGCACCTCCATATAAATCTTACCACACTGGTCCTTCCTGTGGTTCATAGGTGTGGCTGCTGGGGAGGACGCTGGGAAGCTCTCAATTGCTTCACTCCCTTGACAGCCTGCATAGCAATTTTCTGGTACCATGGAAGCTAGACCTCAGGGAAGGAGGTTTTCAGGTCTGATGCAGCTCGAATTATCCAAATCCTGTGTCTGAAGTATGTGGTTTCTTCAGCAAAAGGGGCTTACCTTCAACCTCTGATATGTAGCCAAGGAAAATAGCAATAGTCTATATTGTTTTGAGAGTCATGTGAACTACACTGACCAACCGTTTGAAAGGATGTTTCTTGTGCCTGGTGCTGGAGTTTTCTATTAGTCTCTGGTTCTTATAGGGAGCATAACCCCAAGCACCATAACTTCCGTTAATACACACACACACACACACACACACACACACACACACCACAAACACCATTTATATACACATACATGTATATCACATATATGCATACTTTCCTCTTCCCTCCATCTCCTTCTGTATTGACCTCTCTCCCTTTCTGCCACAGCTGCAGGATCCTTCTCACTTTTCCACAGATAATTTATGTCTGCTGTATCCTGCTATTCCTGTTTCAACCCTGTCCCATCCCCCCACACACACACACACCACCGATGGTTTCTGGGTACTTTGAGTTTCTTAGCATCACGTGAATACTCACAGGTCTGGAGGTCTGGAGCTGGGAACATGTGCATGAGAGGGAGCATGCGCATTTGTCTTTCCATCTCCTAGCTCTTGTGAGTAGAGAGCAGCAATGAATATCGCCAAGCAAGAACTTCTGGAATAAGAAGTTAGGGGCGGACGGCAAGGAATGGCATGGGTGGGACATATGATGTATCTGTTTGTTGGTGGTTCTGTTTGTTTGTTTATTTGTTTGTTTGTCTTGGATTTTCATACATATTTCCACAGTGGCCACACCCATTTGCATTTCTACCAACAGCACAACTTTGCTATCTTCCTTTTTCACTTATTTTGTTGATCTCAATCATTCTGACTGGGATAAGACGAAAACTCAAAGTTGTTTTAATCTGCATTTCCCCAACTGCCAAGAGTGATGAACATGTTTTGAGGTATTTCCTAGTCAATTTTTTCTTATAGTAAGAACTCTGTTCTGTCTAGTCCTGTGTTTAATTGGATCATTGGTTTCCTTGGCTTCTTTCAGTTCTTTGTATGTCCTGGATATTGGTCCTCTACCACATGCAAAACTGGCACAGATTTTGACACAAAAAGATCTGGCATAGATCTTTCCCATTCTGTGGTTTGCTTCCTCACTTAACTGTATGTTTAGATTTGCCTTTAATTCTTTGATAAAATTTGGGGTCATTCTCTTAAATTCTGTGTAGGTATCTTTATTCACCAATCAGGGATAACTTGGGGGGGTACATAGCATCACTTGATGTACATGAGAATCCCCTTGTCCCTGGGGATTACAACACATAGCAAGAGACCAAGCCTCAACAGTTGGTGAGAACTACATTTATAAAGCATTGCAGATCAAATTGGGAACATACCCAACAGACATTGGCTGCCTCTTGGTTTTTAAGACTAAATGTGATCAGGGGTCCTATGCAGGCTTTAAGAGAAGTATCCATTGTTGCTCTTTCTCCATGGTTTGCATTAAAAATAACTTTCTATGTTTTCCTCACTGTTATTCTGTATGTGCGCTTCTGGGCCCACTTTCCTGCTGTTATAAAGACAGTTAGCAGGGGTGAAGTGTGACCAGATGTGTTATTGAAGTAGAGCCTACCCTAATAACCGCATTTCAATTTAATTAACTCTTCAAGGTCCCTATCTCTAAATTCAGCCACATTATAAGATTCTAGACTATAAAATTTAACATACAAATTTCAGGAGAACCCTCTAAATTCATATCCTAAGAAAGACAACACATTTCTAAGGGTATAGTATAGCCCCATGATATAATCTATAATACTTGACATCTTTAACACTTTCACCAGTGTTTGTTCAAACTGAATTAATAACCTAGTTGAGGCATAGAATATAACTCAGTTTGTAAAGTGTTTACCTGACATGCATGAAACCCTAGGTTTGATATTAGCCTCATATAAAATGGTTGTAGTGATGTACATCTGTAATTCTAGTACTTGAGAGGTAGAGGCGGGAAGACTAGAAGTTCAAGGTCATTCTAGGCTACCCTAGAGTTTGAGGCCAGCCTGGGCTAGTGGCCCTGTCTCAAACAACAGCAAAAATCCAAATCCTAGTAATAGCAATTCTATGATTATAGTCATACACTTTTGGAAACAAGAAATTGGGTCACCAGGTGATCCATTGGTTAACCAGAAATGTAATTGGTCATGATTGTCTCCTGTTTTCTAAGATTTGATTAATGAATGGTTCTGTTTGCTGTAGTCTGTGAGTCTTTGTACAAAGCAGCTCTCCCTAAGATCCCCGGGCTACTACTGTGGGAAAAGCAAACGTAGCTTCACAGAACAAGAGCCTTTCTCCACAGCAGGTCCCCTTCATCATCTCCCAATATGAAGGGGTCAGAAATGTTTCCACAGGAACTTACCTTGCATCATCGCCTCCACAGCTGCTACCAACTGGTCATTGTGGCTCCTTATCTGTCCCTCCAATGACTTTCCAATGACCTTTAGAATGAGCTCTCAGCCAGCAGAGGTTGTCAAGGCCATGCCCCCACTTATAAACAAGTCTCAAGGTATTGCAAAGCTTTTGATTCTAGTTCATTCAGGCCCCTGCCTTTCTCAGTAAAGAAGTCTAGCTCTCAGCCTGATACCCCTTTTCCTTGTGGATGGCTGTGAGCAACCAGAAGGAAATATCCCCACTGCAATCACCTCAGCCAAGCATCTTGGCTTTAGATTGTCTACATTTCGTTAATATGAATGCATCCTTGCTGAGCCTTGTCACGTACTTCTCCCTGGAAGGATAACTAGCTTAGTCTCCAATTGCTCTTGATGATGTCCTGCATTTCACACACATCGAATGTTAAAGAGAAGCTGTACCCACTGTCTAGGGATTAGATCTGAAAGCAGATGCCTTACTTCCTGCCTACCACTTGATCTCCACTCCTTCATGTTAAAGGGTAAAAAGGTTTCTGAGAAATGTAAGCTGTGTCTCAAGCTCCCAGACTCCTTCCATCCCTAAGCAAACTGTTCTCTATCCTATTAGCTCAAAAAGGATGTCCAGGTCTGCCTATCAGAAAGAAAGGTGGGACAGGTGTTGTGGGCAGGTCAGGGGCAACCATTTCCCAGCACAAGAGAGGGCTCCTGCGGGTGGTAGGCCCTGTAAATGTGTCTTCTCATTTAATTCTCTCTGCGAGTCTGCATAATAAGGGATTTGTTTTCATGTCTAAACTTTAAAGAGGTTAAAGCCCTTGGCCAAAAATCACATGCGTTCATGTGATAAAGGCTAGATTTAATCTAAACCTAATTGAAATAAGGGGGAATCTCATGTTTCCTCATAACTTTTGATTTCAAGCCTTTTTAATTTTTGTTTTGTTCTTGCTATTTTATGTGGATATTCTTTAAAGAATATTTAAAAAAAAAAACCAAAAAAAAAAAAAAAAACAAAACAAAACCTTTTCTGGCAGAACTTTCAGTTAGTGTATTTCTCAACATCCGGCACTCCCACAGGGGACTGCATCACCATCGTTAGTGTTGGTCTGGGAGGTGGCTCAGTGGGTAGAGCACTTTGTCTATGGATGCCTACAGCAAAACAGTTTTTGCCAGACAGGACAGCCCAGTTGCACACATGGGCTAACACTGCACGCACAAGATCAAGGCAGCCAAAGTAACAGCATGGATGGGAGAGGGGTTGATAAAGTTCCACCCATATCCCATATCCTAGGAGATACTGGAAACTGATGGCTGTTGGGAGAGGAAGAGTAAGGTTTCTGCAAGGATGCGGGCCCTGGGAGGCTACCCCTGAGTAGATAGCCCATACCCAAGCTACAGGCAGGAGCTAAGTAGACTCAGTGGGAAGGAGGCAAGCTAGCTAGCAGGCACACAGAGCTGGGAGGGATGTGCTGAAGGAGACGGGGAAGAACTGGAAACGAAGGGATGGAAAGCGGGTTTGATCAGAATACATTTGGTGCATTATGAATATTAAATACAGTATTTTTAAGATGGCAGCTGCACCCATGAAAGACAAGGAGCTTCTGTGGCTTTAAAAGACTATGAGTCAGCAGACTTGAGCATTGCATCGTGCTTAAACAGCCCCAGGAGCGCACAGTCAGCAGTGAGGGAGGCGTGGTGGAGACACCCCTCCTGCCCCCCCCCAAAGGAACAGGGAGATGGCTAGCACTCAGCCTGGGCACAGCCAAGAGAAAGATGAGACAGGAATACAAAATGGAATGTCCATCACCCCCAATCACAAGGGAGACTTAAATAAAAAAAACAAACAACAAAAGCAAAATAAAATGAAAAGAAAACTAGCAGCCACATCCACACCCACAACAGTAACAAAGCCCTTTGCTTGAGGTAGAGGTGCTAGCCCAGATCTCCAGGTGAGAACTCACCTTTTCCTCAGAGGTATGAAAAGGAGCTGAAGTTTTCAGGTACTGTTTTGGGTTTTTTTTTCCTCTCCTGGCAGAAATAGACACCACTCTAAGAAAAAGACCAGTGAGTAGAAATGGTGAGATGAACCAGCAGGACAACTAACAACCAACCTCATGTTAGTATGATCCATGATGACTTGGAAGGCAGATACAAAGAAAGATCATAATTCCATCGCTACTCGGCTGTACAAGAAAATATGCAGCTCCAACCAGCCAAGGATCCTAAGTTATGATGCAGGGTATTGTTGCCCTGCCAATTAAGGTTGAAGTCTATCTACCATTGTCCAGATAGCCTTCTAGGCTCTCTGGATGCAAAATAGAATATTCCCTTTACTAGCAGGGCTTCCTCTTCTCTGAGCTTAACTCACACACACACCTCTACCTGAGGAATGTCACATAGCCTTGGTTAAGATTTACAGGCTCAACTTCCTTTCTCCTGATAAGAACCCATTCAGCTAGCACCTGAGATTCTTGGATGCCTCTCTATGCTAATGAGGCAAGTCAATATCTTACACCTTCAGCCAAAGACCTTTGCCCATCATGGATATTCTGACCCCCCCATCCCCAAAATTATATAATCCTTGAATGACCTCAAAAAAAGTGATCTGTCTCCCCACAGCTGGTCCTGGTGTGTTGTTGTAACTGTAGTACTCACAGTGCTTCTGAACCCACCCCCCATACCCAAATTCCACCCCCATCATCTATACTCTCTGTTCCATTTGTCCTCATTGACTGATATCTACCCACAATCCCCAGGGGCAGAGAGGGTCACAGGATATCTAAAAGAGCCTCCAAAAAGGAAAAATGCCAGGTCCTTTAGAGGTCACAGGTCAACTCATGCAGAACTCTCCAAAATCTCCCCCAGAACTCCACCCCATTTAAAAAAAATAATAAAAATCACAATTAAATCTAGCTCAGAGGCTGCTGTATAAGTGTAAGAACCAGGATTTGATCCCATAACCTACTTTAAAAACTTAATGCAGCTGCCTGTTTCTATAACCCAGCTCTGACAAGGGATGGGGCGTAGACACAGGAGAAGCCCTAAAGCTCACTGACCAGCTAGCCTACAGTCTCTGATGAGCTCCAAGTTCCATGAGAGACCATGTCTCAAAAATAAGGTGGAGAGGGTTGAAGGAAGACCCCTGACATGGACCTCCGGCATCCCCGTACACACATACACACACCCTCTCATACATATGTGAATACAAAACACACACACACACACACACACACATGTGCAGACAAGACACATGCACCCAGTAGCTCAGAGAAGGAAAACAAAGAAGTCACTGATAGAGTGGAAAGTCAAAGAGAATCTGTCTACACCATTAGTTAGGACAAATGGGAATTCTGATTATGTCTGTTCATACTACTCCTAAAGGAAATTGGAAGGAAATATGTGTTATTACAAGAATATACCTCAACCAAATGAGAGTGATAAAAGAGGAGAGCCAAAAGATCAAAGATATAAATAACCCCAAACTGCTTAAAAATATAACATAGAAGAGCCCCCTCCCGGTAATAAGAACATCGTGCTGTCTTATTTCTGTACGTTTACAGAGAACATCAACAAGACCACAAACAAGATGGTAAGGGGAGATGCTAAGATGGAAACTGAGATTACAAATACAAGGAAATCAGTCACAAGCCATAACATCCCACAGTGGAACATTTCAGCATAATAGGCACAGCTGAAAACAATTACAAATATATGAGCATGTAATCACAGTGGGCATAGACAGGAAAACACCAATGGCCTCAAACAAGGAAGAAAAGAGACAGTAACAGATGGGAAGAAAAGAAAAGAAAGAAAAGAAAAGAAAAGAAAAGAAAAGAAAAGAAAAGTCTAAGGCATATTTCCATACCAAAATAGAGAATTCAATAATGGGGCAGAAAATGGATTAAAGTATATAGAAGAGAGCCCTTTCTTGAAATAAAGTAAAAACAATCTATATTCTAAAAATACACAGAATGTTCCAGTAAGAGATAATAACAGTGAAATAAATTATTAGAATCATAGTGAAGTTACTGAATTCTGAGACTACAAAAACCTCCCCCAGATATTTAGTAAGAAAATAGCAGTCATTGTCTTCCTATTCTCCAGTGTAAATGTTAAAGAATTAAGTTTACCGACTTTACTTCTATGTTGTTGTGGGAAACACCATGACCAAAAGAGAACTTGGGAGGGCGATGGTTTGTTTCAGCTTACACATATCACACACAGTCCATCACCAAAGAAAATCAGGGCAGAAACTCCAGGCAGGAACCTGGAGGCGGGGACTGAAGCAGAGGCCACGAAGGAGTGCTGCCTGCCGACTTCTCCCCGTGCCTCACTCAGCCTGCTTTCTTACACAGTCCAGGACCAAGCGTCCCTGGGTACCATCAGCCATAGTAGGCTAATTATAAATCAAGAAAATGTCCTACAAGCTGTGTGGTGGTGGCGCACACCTTTAATCCCAGCACTTGGGAGGCAGAGGCAGGTGGATTTCTGAGTTGGAGGCCAGCCTGGTCTACAGAGTGAGTTCCAGGACAGCCAGGGCTAAACAGAGAAACCCTGTCTCAAGAAAAGAAGAAAAGAAAATGCCCTGCAGACTTGCCAATCGGATGAGGCAATTTCTCAGTCAGGTCTCTTTCTTCGAAGGTAATGCTGGTTTGTATCGAGTTGACAAATCTAAACCCCACAGAACTGGATCCACCAATATCTACAGACATCTGAGTTTAAGAAACTCTTACCCAATACTATCTTGGCCCACTGGGGTGCTGTGCAAGTATAATTAAACATTTATTTCTGCCATGAAATAATTAAAGAATTAGAACACACACACACACACACACACACACACACACACACACACCTTCCCAGTTTTTTTTTCTTAGTCTCTTAGAATAAGCCTATAAACACTTTTAAGAAATCAAGGTCATTGGCATCCATACCAACAAACTACAAATTCATGGATTGACATGATGAATCAGTCAAGATTTTAGCTTCTCAGTATGACCCATTCATATGTTTGAAACACCATGGCAACCTCCACTGATGTCAGTCATGTGATACCGACCACTCAGCCCCACCCCTTCCCTCCTGAAGCTGCCCTGCAGGGAGTCATCACCAAGAACTCAGCTATTTCCTGGGAGAGGAATGGTCTTTTAATTCTAGGCTGTCTCACACAAGCCTCACGTGGGTCCTGCCTGAGATCAAGCCTGGCTTTAGAGATCCAGAAATTAGCTCTCTCGATTTCCTAGGGAATTTGGTGAGCGAGTCTGTACTAAGAATTTTCATATCCTTTGAAATTATGTAGCTACTCCACTTATTATGTCTGTGTCTTACAAAAGATGCTGTATCGTTTTTTAAAGTCTTTTCCTAAGACAGCAGTTCCTCAATCCTGCCGCTTTTAATATAGCATCTCCTGTATCCCAGGCAGCCTCAAACTCACTAAGACGCAAGGATGACCTTGAAGTCCCGATTCTCAGGTGGCTGGGCACTTACCGCCACAGTGCTTTCTCCCAATTTGTTGAAACTCTCCTTTGAGCGTGTCTTTCAGCACTTGCACCTGATACTGTTGAATGTGGTGATAATTCAAGAAGAACTCCCCCAGAGTCAAAGAGTACTTCTCAGGTTGCAACAGTACCCAACAACCACACCCAACTTTCTGGAGGATGGGGTGTGTGTGCGATAACTGGATGGACCTCGAATTATTGAAGGAGGGTGTGAACTGTTGCACCTTGTCAGCACAAAATCGGAGAGGATGATTTTTTTTTCCTGAGACAGGGTTTCTCTGTGTAGCCCTGGCTGTCCTGGAACTCACTTTGTAGACCAGGCTGGCCTCAAACTCAGAAATCCGCCTGCCTCTGCCTCCCAAGTGCTGGGATTACAGGCGTGCGCCACCACTGCCCGGCTGGAGAGGATGATTTTTGAAGTCTTGTTACACACAATGTAATCACGAACCAGTTCCTAATTTGACATCCACCCCTGGGTATAACTCAAGGTAAGATATGGCTCCCTTATTAACTCCCCCACCCAATATACTCAACAGTTGACACATTTTCCAACTCAGTTGCTTTTGGAGACTGACCCTGCATCCTTCCTTTTTCCTAGAAAAGAGGATCTGATAGTTGATCTTGACCGGCAATGTATCTGGATTTAGAATCACCCAGGGGATGGCTCTCTGGACGTGTCTGTGTGAGAATTTCTAGAGAGGGTTAAGTGAGGAGGACAGATCAATCCATTGTGTGGAAAGCATCTTCCAGATGATGGTTGGGATATAGAGTCTGAAGAGAAAGCAGCACCCATGTGCCTGAGTTCACAGCAATTTAACAAGAGGTTTAGCATGGCCACTTTGCCCCAAGAAACAGAATCTCATTCATTTAGTCTTAACGAAGGGCTCCTGTATCCAGTCAGTTAGGACTGTATGAAAACAAAATGCCATACACCAAATGAATGATAAACAACCAGGCTTTACTTTTCATAGTTTTCAAGGTTGACAGGCCCATGATCAAGGCATTGGCAGATTCATTGTCTTACCAGGACTCAATGTCTGTCATCAAGGTCTCTTCTGGCTGTGTCTTCACAGTGGAGGGTGTGAAGGAGTGCCCTGGGGTTGCACACTTACACACTAGAGCTTTGCTGTAATGACCTGCCACCTACACATGCCATTACAACGTGGACATTTTGGGGATTCAAATGTGGGAATTTTGACGTACACAGGCATTGAGTCTGTGTGTATATATTGCTAAGTGTGGGTACACCGTACACAGGCATTGAGTCTGTGTGTATATATTGCTAAGTGTGGGTACACCTTCCTGATTAAGGTTGTGATTCTCTGTGAAGGCTAAACTTTTAGTGAAGGACATGGCTTGGGAAGTGGATCAGTAGAGTAAGCTGTGACAAGTGCCATGACCTAACATGAATAGGGCTGAGGTCGGACCCCCACTCCTTGCTCTGAGCAGGTGCCCACCTGAAGTACAGGCAGGGAGGGAGGGGGAAGATCTGTACAGAAGCCCTGGAAAGAGGCCTACAGCCCAACGCCAGGATAAAAGGTGCAGTATAACTGCTTCTTTATAAAAGGCTCCTCTTTTTATCCACACAATCAGTTTCCCCCTAAGCTGGCATATTGTTCACTTAGATTACTTCTAATGTGGCAGTGCAGGGAAGTTTCCAATGTTGAACTATTGAACCCAAAGGCCTCAGTGGTCAGTCTGGCCCTCAGCCTCCCTGTCTTTCCTCTTCTTCCTCCCAAGAAACAACTCAGAAACTGGAGTTTCTCTTCCCCAAAGCAGATCACAGACATTAGACTCCCAGAAGCAAATGCTTCATTGGGAGTGGGAACAGTGCCCTGTTCTTTAGAGAATCAGCGAGCAGGCTGTGCTAGGTCCACATTAGTCCATTAGCATTAGCCTGCACTCCCCTGCCTCATCCCAGTTCTGTATAGACGGCCATTTTGCAAGCCTAGGAATGATGCCAGATGCTCTTCTCCTGGATCTTAGGTCTTACTTTCTGAACTCTCCTATGTCACACTGAACTTGAGGTTTGAAGCTCTAGACTGGAGACTATAACCATTCATCTGAAAATTGAAAACTATGACATTTGTGCTAACAACAACAACAGCAGCAGCAACAACAACAACAATAACACCACCACCAACAACAACAATATCACCACCACCAACCACAACAACAATAACACCACTGTACTGGCTAGTTTTGTGTGTCAACTTGACACAAGCTGGAGTTATCATAGGAAAAGGAGCTTCAGTTGGGGAAGTGCCTCCATGAGATCCAGCTGTGGGGCATTTTCTCAATTAGTGATCAAGTGAGGGAGGGCCCCTTGTGGGTGGTACCATCTCTGGGCTGGTCAATAAGAGAGCAGGCTGAGCAAGCCAGGGGAAGCAAGCCAGTACAGAACATCCCTCCATGGCCTCTGCATCAGCTCCTGCTTCCTGACCTGCTTGAGTTCCAGTCCTGACTTCCTTTAGTGATGAACAGCTGTGTGGAAGTGTAAGCTGAATAAACCCTTTCCTCCCCAACTTGCTTCTTGGTCATGATGTTAGTGCAGGAATAGAAACCCTGACTAAGACAACAACCAACAATAATAACAACAACAACAATAACACCACCAACAACAACAACAACAACAATACTACCACCATCAACAACAACAAAGCATCCTTCCTTCTTATGCTCTCCTGCTGGCGATGATGCTTCTCTGTGGCATCAGCTTCCTGCCACATTAGGCCTCTTGTCCTCTGTAGCATCTCCTCATTCTGTCCATCTCCTCCTATCCCTTACCTCTCACCCACAGACCATCTTCCAGGAGGCTCTGTAACATTGGAAAGCCCTGCTATGGTTTTGGCTTAGTGTACAGAATAACACCACTGTCTCTTCTGCCATTTTCTCCTTCAAACGAAGCCCTGGGAGAAAGCAAACTCAATTCTGACCCTCCAAGGAGCCATTGACATAGACCTGTAATGTTCTCTTCTCTGTGATGTAAAAACAAAACCATCCTTAGCCCACAAAAGGCAATGCTCATTTCTCCTGCTGTTTAAAATGGCAAGTTTACTTCCATAGTGCAGAAAAAGAAACAGAAGAAAGATTTTTCACTAGTCATATGACACACATTTATTCTCTACATACTGAATTTGAGGATTACCCCCCAAAGAAAGCATTTGTAAATAATATTCTCTTGTTAAATAGGCCAGTTCTATATACAAGTGAAAAGATCTACATGCTTCTTAGATCACAAATATATTTTTAGATATAGGCTTTTCTGCCTTTTTATTGGTGTTATTATTGTTGTGTTCTCTTGAGATGAAAACCCCTGAGTTTCAATGTTATCAGTAAATAAAGAAATCGAGAGTCTGAGGAACTGGCACCCAGAGCTGTAATTTGTAACCGCGTGCTGTCCTGCATTGCTATGGGTGACTTGGGGGAAGTGTTCTTGGCTGTGATCATGACCTGAAGCTAGAGCCAAAAAAGGCTAAAATGAAGACATGCTTGCTCCTTGGTCAGAGAGAGCACTTCTAAGCTCGACCTTACCTTTATCCCTATACCATCCCTGTCTTCATTTTTATTCTCTATGTTCAGAACCAGCACTGGGAGAAATTTCTAGAAACACTTCACTGTCTTGGGGAATGGGCTCCCCAAATCCAATCAACAACTCAGGTCAGAATACAGTCAAGGTTGTAGCTGGCTGGGGAATTTCCTATAGTGTCAGGGAGTGGAGAGAATCACTCACTGGAGACAGTTCGGATCCTGACTTGTTCTCTGCCCTCAAAAAATAATTGCAGATGGAGTCAATATGAAGCTCAAGGTATGTCCTTCCCTTTTTCTCCTCTTCATTAGGAAAAGAAAACCTTTTACCTAATGTATATTCACCTACTGTTGGCCAAGCCCCAATCTATGTTACCTGCAATATACCATTTATTCTCTGCAATGAATTCATGAGACACATACCAGCAGCTGCTAATATAATCTAGAGTAGCCTAAAGACAGTTGGCAAACAACTGAAAGACTTCTGAACAATCTAGACCTAAAAAAAAAAAAAGGGGGCATGAAAGGAGACCCCACAGGGAGCCAGGAATAGTTATGGGGTTGAGGAAGGCACCATAGCAGCGCCCACTACAGCCCAGGCAGCTGTGAGGACTTATTTCTCCACTGTTCTATGAGAACCCTGGAGACTGTGCCGACCGGGGGCCACACTACAGATGAAGGCAGGACCACAGAGCATCGGGCCATCCACATTTATGTTGTGGGATTTGAATCCGAGCTTGTCCCGTTCCGTTTTACCAAGAGTCTGATAATTAAGATGAAGTGCAACTGTAACTACACGGCTAACTTTTCCAGGACCCCAGATGTGCCTGATGAAAAATGAAAAGAAGCCTGGAGAGATGGCTAAGAGGCTAAGAGCTTTGTCTCAATCAGGGTGTCTCTTGCCGCCAAGAAACACTACAATCAAAAGGCAAATTGTAGGGGAAAAAAAGGATTTATTTGCCTTACACTTCCAGATCATAGTCCATCAATGGAGGAAGTCAGGACAGGAACTCAAGCTGGGCTGGAACCTGGAGGCAGGAGCGGATGCAGAGGCCGTGGAGGAGTTCTGCTCACTGGCCTTCCTACGGGCCTGCTTCACACTGCTTGCTCACTGTTTTTTTATAGAGCCCAAGACTATCATCCCAGGAATGGCACCACCCACCATGATCTGATCACTACTTGAGAAAATGCCTCCAGCTGGATCTCATGGAGGCATTTTCTCAGCTGAGGATCATTTCCTCTCAGATGGCGCTAGCTCGTGTCAGGTTGACTCACAAAACCAGCTGGCACAAGTTTGTATTGCTCTTGCCCAGGACCAAGGTCTGGTTCCCAACACCCATGTTAGGCAGCAAACAACCTTCTGGAACTCCAGTTCCAGGGACTTTGCTGCCCTCTTCTGGCCTCTGTGGGCACTGCCCTCACATATACCTTGAACAATAAATCTGTTTAAATTGAAAGAGTTTTGGAGCCTGCCTACATATATATGCACATCTGGCTTGGCCCATAAAGGACTAAGCTAAGCAGTAAAATGATCAGATAGGACCTTTCCTCACAGTACCCGGGTAACAATTTTCTGGACAATTAAGAGCTTGGTGCATGGTCCTACAGGCTGGCTCTTGCCTCTATTAGGATGACAAACATCCCAAGGATTTATATAGGGTATTGCTGTCTTCTCAGCCAGCCCATAGGTGATAGAGAAAACCACACTGGTGGAAACAACACTAAAAAGGCTTGGTCCCTGGAGAGTCCATCACTGGAAGATGACAAAGTCCTTCTCCTTGGAATCCTAGCCCTACTTTCTAAGCCAAGGCTACTCTCTCTGTGGGGGTGTCCTGTTTCTGCCGCGAACTCCTGAGTCAGCCTGGAAGCTGCAGCTCTGAAGGCGCCGGCACTGCTTTCCCAGGTGCAGTTAAAATTAGCCGTGGGAAAAAGCAAACATTTTTTTTTTTTCATAGCACAACTTGGAGAAATCACAGTTCTGATGTTCAGGGAGAGAGGAGTCTGTATGCACGTGTAATCTCTGGGCACACTCAGGTGTCTGTGAGTGTGCACAGACATATGCGTGAGTGTGTGTGCGTGCATGCGTGCGTGTGTGTGTGTGTGTGTGTGTGTGTGTGTGATGTGTGTATGTGTATGTGTCTAGTAAGTGCACATGTGTGTGCATTGTGAGTGTATGTAAGTGCATGTGTGTGTGATGTGTGTAGGTTCATGTGTGTGCGTGCACATGTGTGGTATGTGTGTGTGTGTGTTTGTATGTGTGTGCATGCGGTGTGAGTGTGTGCTTTCATGCATGCTGATTTATACATCTGTGTGCCTTGGTCTCTTGCATTTTTGTCCTATCTTGAACAAATCTGAGAAATCATCTAGCAGATGGTCTGCCAAGAGCCCGCTAAAGCCCAAACCTTCCACAGGAAGTGTTCATGGAGCTTCTGATCAAGTATAAGAGACAAACAGGAAAGGCAACTCAGAAATCCAGGGAACCGTCAAAGCCACTTCTATTTGAACTATCAAGGACATTTATCCACACCACCGTATCGCTAGCCAATCACACTTTTTCTTCTCAAACGCTCGCCAGTGTATTGATTTCAGTTTTATACATAAGACAAATGAGACTCAAACAATAGTCCCCCAAAGCACACCATCTCTAAATGGATAGAAAGAAAGTCACCTCACAGCACCACTGTCCCACCTGGAGCGTTATTTCCTTTAACTGCCTCCCCACTGCTTACTCTTGCCCATTAGCGGGAAGCTGTGGAATCATGAAACAGCCCACGTAGGCCAATGTGCAAAAAAATTAAAAATCATGTGGTAACCTTCCCATGGAGAAACATTTTTTCCCTCTCACACCAATTTTTTAATAACAAGGACGCCTGCCATAGAACAAATCCATAGGTGCAGAACAGCCCTTGAGAGCAAACCCATTCATCAAAGCTCTGGCTGCAGCAGCGGGTGCGGAAGGAAGCACAGGGCTGTGGGTGGAGACTAAGACGTGCTAAAGAGTGCGGGAAAGTCTGCCCAGATGCTTACATGAGAGTGGTAAAGACAGGCGCACAGCGATGGAGAGAATGGCTGGCTGGACTTGGTAGACCTGCACATTTCCTCTCCACACAGAGGTTGCAATAGGCGTGAAGAAGGAAGAGTCTCTGAGGTAAGCTGGACAGACCAAACGGTTAAGGTAGCCATTCTGGAGACCCTACGGGCAGATCACACACTCGGCACCAGACAGAAACGGGGTCCACCAGCATCTCACCGGACAATGTGTTAGGCTGCCTTCAAGATTTCTAGATGACCCTCCTCATCTCAATGCTACCGACACCTAATAAGTCAGAATAAAAGTACGATGAAAATCCTGTGACCTCGGCCTGATGGATGCAGCAGTGTGGGCGGGGCTGGGGAGCAGAGAGAGGCAGGAATGGGCAAAGGGCAGAGGAGTCAGGGTGGTAGGACTGTAGAGATGTGAGATCTTCTGAATCACTGAGTCATGCCCAGCCTGCAAACACATCGGTGTCCATGAAAACTAGGCTTTCTGGGAGCAGCTAAGGATAAAGAACTCCCACTTGAGGGCTCTATTTTATAAAAATGTATTAGATAATGCAAAAAAAAAAAAAAGCTCAGCTGCTCAAATGTTATCAGCACATATAAAAGCATGATGAAAATTCTAGAATACTGCTGAGCATTCTTTGGATAAAAACTAGGTTTGACCAGTGCTAGAGCTCACTCTTTCTCTCCCTCTCTCCCTCTCTCCCTCTCTCTCTTCTTCTTCCCTCTCTCCCTCTCTCTCCCTCTGTTCCTCTCTCCCTCTCCCCCCTCTCTCTTCCTCTTCTCTCTCTTCCTCTCTTCCTCTCTTCCTCTCTCCCTCTTTCCCTCTCTCCCTCTCTCCCTCTCTCTCTTTTTCTCTCCCTCTCTCTCTCTCCCTCTTTCCCTCTCTTTCTCTCTCACTCTCTCCATCTTCCTCCCACTCCCTACCCCTCTCCCCTTCTCCCTCTCTCTATTTCCAGGAATATTGCCTAATTAAGAGACTGGATAATAGGCCATCTCCTCCCTTTCCCTGGCCTATAAGCACCCGAGAGAGAGTGGTCCTTTCTTTGACTTAGTTCTGGGAGATTGGGTATCTATCTCAAAGCATCTCTTTGCTTGAGCATCAATGCTGGACGAGTTTAGGGGTGGAGGTGGCAGATCAACTACGATTCATATTTAAATTGTCCTTATACTCAGAACTGCAATTTTGTTTGAGCCACATTTTTACCCTACAGAACATATCCACTTCTTATTCCAGAAACATACCAAACAATCCTGAAAGTCCCTTAATTAGACAGTGGTTTCCAGGTTCTGTTAACATACACTTCAGTGTGAGTCATGGTCTTGGGATTTGGGGGCCTCCTAGCCTATGCTCCATCCACCATTCAGCATGCAGGGCCTCTGTGGAGCCGACTATTTAACCAAACTAGGGAGAGACAACACTGACACACCCTTAAACTCAAAGCTTTCCTTTTGTTTTTCCAAGTTCTGTTTGCACAAAGCTTTTCTGCCATGATCTGGGTAAACACGGTGCTTTGGTGGAATACTACTGCGCCACAGGGAACTGCTTTGGAAAAGATAAACGGTCTAAACCGTCATGGTGGCTCATGTCCGTAAGCCCAGTATTTGGGAGGCTGAGGCAGGAGGATTGCTATGCATTCCCAGTGAGCCTTGACCCCTTGGGCCAACGTGGAGTTGCTCACTTTCAGAGGATGCATGCAAAACAGGAAGACAACAAGGAAATGGATTAAGAGCAGAAACTGCGTTGTTGGTGTCTTCAGAGTCTGGAGTCTGGACTACCCAGGTAATCCAGCACAATAACTTCATTCCACTGCAGGGCCTTTTCTGATCCCTCAATCACCAGCTTGTCCAGGAGGTTATCCTTGGCCCCAACACTCTATTACCCATTGTTGTCGATTGGGTGGTAACTAGCATCCTGGTTCCTGTATTCATGTTTAGTGACCTACTATCATGGTCAGGTCACCCCAGCCACCTCTTTCCACCCTGTGCTGGACTCACCTGTTAAGGCACTGCCATTATTTCCTGATAAAATCCACCTTCTATCCCCCCCCCAGTGTTGTTATACTGCATAGTATTTGGCACCTTATTATCTATCTCGCTACAATCTTTTATGCTCAACTCTCCCTTTTCCCGGCTTCCAAAATCAGCTCCGTTCTATAAGCTGTTAGCTCAACCCAAGAAGCAGATACTCTCAGCTGTGGCGCTGTCCAGTCAACCCTCCACCTGTCCTCAGTGTAGACAGGCCTGTCTGCAGGCACAGTCTGAAAGAAGATGTCTTGCCATCAAGGAAGCATCTGCCCAACTTCAGCAAGCTGAGAATCTCAGTCCACAGGACCAATTTCATAATATTCCCTTCTGCTTCTTCAAAGGCTTGCGAGATTCAGAAACAAAAGATATGTGTAATATATTTTTTGAAATATCTCACAACACTGATGGCTACAGGCCCTATACGTCTGGAGGGATTAGAAAGCAGAAGCCAGTTCTGTTCTTAAGTCAGTTTTATGCAGGGTGAAATGGAGAGTAGGTCAGGAAGTCGCAATAACCTTGTTTTTCCTGAGTGCCAATCAGCAGCTTCAAGTCCCATCACATCTTCACGGATATTCTGACTTCTTTATCAGCCAGAAGGATAAGAAAGAAATCAGCAGGCCATCAAGAGAAGTGTTCCGAGCGTGCCGGGGTGAAGAAAGGCACAAATCATTCAGAGCATCCCTTGGCAGCAAGATGGAGTTGAATCGGACAACACAGAGGGTATCGATGGCTTTCTAGACACCTGCCTTTCCTCTTTATCTTTCTTGGGAAAGTATTCAAAGGAGGATAATAAACATGCACCTTTAATAAGGGGCTCTTCCCAGGCTCCTGTAATTCCTGACTCAATAACAATTCAACAGTGGAAGAGTCACTAAATAATGCACAACATTGGAAATATTACCCTTTGCCAATCACCAAGATACCATGCCGAGGAAGTGTGTTTTGGTACATTAGCTCGGATAAAAAGAGGAAATTTTGTTGTATGTATCAAAAGCTTCAAAAAGTTAAAACTTACTAATCTCAGTAGTTCCTCTGACATTCACAGAATTATGATCTACCAAGAGTGAAAATCAATGGAAGTCACCAAATAAGCTAAACAGTTATGTGCAGTAAACAGCATTATAGTTATACTATAAAAATATTTACCAACACGAAAAGTTTTCAAGATACAATGTTAAGGTCAGCATGGGGACATATGCTTATAATCTCAACACTTGGTAAGCAGAGACAGGAAGATCAAGGGTTCAAGGCTAGTCTCAGCTGTATAGAGAGTTTGGGGCCAGCCTGGGCTACATGATGCTCTACTCAAGAAATTGTGTGTGTGTGTGTGTGTGTGTGTGTGTGTGTGTGTGTATTATTTATGGGAAATCTATGTGTAAATAATAAAATACAGGTAAGTACCATTGATATATATTTTATATGTGTAAAATCTTATTTTATTCACAAGAATGTGCTTAGAAATGAGGTTATAATAAGTATACAATTATTATTTAGACACATTTAAATGTTCTGAATTTGAGGCAGTGAGATAGGTTGGGGGTAAAGGTGCTTACTGCCAAGCCTAATGACCTGAGTTCAGTTCCCTCTTCTCCCCACCAGGACTCATGTGGTTGAAGGAGAGAATGGGTTCCTGCATGCTGTCTCCTGACTTCCATACACATGCCATCACATATGTGCTCCTAGACACAAAGAAGAAATAAATACAAGCTTCATCATTCCTGAATGTTGGTATAGCCACGGGCCAAGACAAGGCTTTGACCCCCTGCTCCAACTAACTTGTCTTCTCAACAGGGAACTCCTGACACATGGACCTGAGTCCCATGCTCATGCTGCCTCTACAAGACAGCTGGCCACTGGGAAAAGAGAGTAAATCTAATTGTCCTGGTCATTTCCCAGCCACCAGCACAGCTTGAAAATTAAGCCTTCCTGTTTAACCCCTTGGCCTCACATCTGGTCACAGCACACAATGCACCCCTTGGAAATGGAATGGCCAAAGAATTTCACAGAAGCAGAAGAGATGTGTTAGGTCATGTTTCAGGCACACGACAGGTACTTAATATATGTGTTCACACACAAGAAAATGAAAGACTGGCCCTAGAATCAATCATGGGTGATGTTGTCATAGGATGTGAGTTATTGAATGCCCCAGGATGAACCCTGCACCTGCCGAATTTCTCTCCTACCATTTTGTGTCCCCCAATGATGATACTTAGTCACTAACAAAATAAACAGGAAACTGGGTTCAAACTTGTGCCCCCTCACATGCATGTCCCTTGCAGAGATGCCCTCACACTGTGAGCTTCTCTCTTCAGAGGCTGTCGCCCACCAGTGTAGACAAGGAACTCCGGAAGGTCCCTGAATGTCCCCTCACAACAGGCAGATTTGGAGATGAAAACTGAAAAGGAGAGATAATCAGGTATTAATAACTCATTGGTTCGTCTTAGTTACCATGTGTGGCCTGCATAGGGCCAGGGATGCCTCTGTCAGTCATTGTCACAGATTAAGTGTCCAGATGTGCAAATAGAAGTCCCTAGGCAAATCTCAGCTTTATCAATTATAGCCAAGTAGCTCCGGTGGCATCCTGTTCAGTCACGGCAAGTTCCTATTCTTGTATAGGTGACAACCTTACAGCACAGGATGGGTGAACTTTTTCCACAATCAGTTAGTGGCAGAGCTGAGATGTAACCAATGCAAGATCTTCACTTTTTAGATTGGACCAAGAGTGTGGCTTTCCCCTTTGGAATGTAAACAAAGAATATAGAAGATAAAAAAAATTTTTTTTTAATTTAAAAAAAGACTATTTGATTTGGAGCTGGAAAGTGACTCAGCTATTAAGAGTCCTGGCTGTTCTTGCAGAGGACCCAGGTTCAGTTCCCCGGCCCCTCATGAGAGCTGACACCTGTAATTTCAGTTCTAGAGGATCTAACGCCCTCTTCTGGTTGCCTCAGACACTACATGCACATGATGCATATACATGCGTGCCAGCAAAATACCCACATATAAGATTTTTTTAAAAAATTTAAAAATGTGAAGATTTTGAAAGAGATTGTCTTATTCTAATAATCTAAATATTGTGGCTGGGAAAAACCAGCCACTGTGGTCTAGGTTTTTACATATGTGCAGAGGAAGACATATTCATCATTCCAGTGGTCCCTGAACTGCTGGTGCTGCTGCCACTGCTGCCACTACTGCCACCACAACTGCTGCTGCTCCTGCAGCTGCCACCCAAGGTGGCCAGAGATAGTAGATTGACTTTATAGAACAAAGGCTTCGAGAAAACAAGACTTGACCCTTGTCACTGAAAAGAAAAAGAAGGGGGACATATCTGGCGACCTTAGAGAGTAGAGTTCATATCTGGCCAACAGAACAACCTAACCAACAACAACAACCTAGTCAAGTGACTTAAGGGGAAATCTCAGCCACTCCATTATCATCACCTGCTTAACAGTCAGTCTAGCACTTGATCAGAATGCACTGGTATCATTTTACACCAGCAGGGTACTTGAAAATAAAGTTGCAAAGTAAGGAATAGAGCTTGTGGTGGGAGAAAGGATGTCTCTTCATTGAGGCTTGGGGATGTCCTAGCTTTATAGTCATGGAAACTTCTGGATGTAATATCCTCTAAAGTTGCTGCACAAAAGGGTTTCTCAGTCTCAGTACTTTCAACCTTTTGGTTCAGTCAAGTCTTTGTGGAAGGACCATCTTTATAATATAGAATATTTAACATAATCTCTACCCTCAACTCAGTACCTTGGTTGAAATAAGAAAAGGCATCCACAGACATTGCCAAATGGCTTCTGAGCATGGAAATTTCCACTCATTACAAAATGCTGTAGCCCAATTGGTAGAGCGTGGATCCCTTCGGAGAGAGAAGTCGGTAGAAAGTACGAACTCCTGCTTTTCATAACAAACTCTGTAATGCTATTCAACCTTAGACTACATAAGCCTTGGATAAAAAGGAATGCTTAAATGCCAACTTAAAAGGATATAATTAAGCAGGGAAGAAAATCTAATAGTGTCTGAAGTAAAATAAATAGAAAAAAGGGAGGTGTGTTCATGCACGAGTCTTTCACATAGCTTTCATGAATTATCAATTACAGTCTGGAAAAGAGTTCATCTAGGATGCTACAGGAGTGAAAGGAGACAGGACGAATCATTTCCATCCATCCAAGCAATGGTTCAAGGCTCCAGCTGTAAGGCTTAAGCACCAAAGTACAGCTGAACTGAAGCCTTCCCCAAGGAAACTCTCTCTCTCCAGGGAATAGATGGTCCACCCACACTCTATGATTGCAGATCACCCTGAATTTCTAGTTTACAAAATTTGCAAAGAGGACCATCAGCAAGCAATTTGCTGATTACTTCAGCCCTGAGAATCCCCAGCACCCCAAACCTCCAACACCTTTCTCTCCCAAGAAGGGGTCTGAAGTTCCCAGCAGTCGTTCAAAGTTCCCCAGGGCAAAGGCAAGGATGGGGCTGCACGGTGAACCTAGGTTATTGTATCAGATCTGTCTGGGTCAAATCCCAGTTCCATTATTAATATGTGTGAGATCACTATGCAATTAATATCTCTTAACCATACGTTTGACTTCTAAAAATAGGGGAATTGAAACGTCTACATGACTCAATGGGTCTTAAGACCAAAGAGCTCATTTTTTTTTTTTAATAAAAATCCTTGGCATATAGACGGTTCTCTGGCAAATTTAGCTAATGTTATAATTATTGTCATCAGTACAGTTACAATTAATAATGGTTATTATTATTACTGATGCTGTTGCCAGAGGAATTATTTTTTTCTCCACAACACAGAGGCTTGGTAAAGCTGCCTCTTTCATCTTTACATGGATTCTGACCTTGCTGGGGCCACTGGTATTGCAGAAATCCGTCCCAACTCAGCTTTCCGGACTGCAGCTCTCCCAGTTACATCTCCCAGGCAGGTTAGATGAAGCCTTCTGTGGACACACCCTTTGATCCATCTGAAACGTTCACAAATGCCTCCATGCCTCTGGTTTAATTATACTGTCCCCCTGTGTGCGGAGTCAGCACATCCTTCTGTCCTCCTACTTCCTAGCTTTTATTATCCGAGTTTTCTTTCCATCCTTCTCTGTTTTCTGAACTTCTAAAACTGTGATGTGCCAGGGTTGGGACCTTGGTCACTACGTTAATTACTTGTCTCATTGCTGCAACAAAATACCCAACAAGACACCTTTAAGTGGGTTCAGTCCTAAACACTTACTCAGGGAATAGTACCACTTACATTCAGGAAGGGTCTCCCACCTCAATTAAACCAACCCAGATAATCCCTCATAGACAGACCTAGAGATTTGTTTCCATGGCAATTTGAATCCCACCAAGTTGACAATCAAGATTAACAATCACTGTGACCTCTTCCTCTCTCCTTTATACGCTGTCTTGACAATTTTATCCAGCCTTGTGGATTTAAGCACTACACATACAACACTTTACAATTCACACCTCCAGCCAAGAGCTTCCTATTAATTCCAGGACTCAGCGTCTGGTTCCTGCTTACCTTGTTGAGACTATCTCAGCGATGTTTCCCAGCCAATGTGTTTAAAACTTAACTGGTTTTGTCTCTCAAACCTGCTCCACCCATCCAGAAGCAAGATTGAATACTCCCAGCTAACAGCATCTCCATCTTTCTTGCCATGGAGGTCAAATTTTCTGCAATTATTCATGGCATCTCTCTTTTTATCACCACACAGCTCAATCCACATGCAAAATACAACCACTTTTCTTTCTGTGCAAAGAACCCCACCTGGACTCCCTGATTCTCTGATTGCCCTCTGACAATCTACATTCATTGAGCAGATACACACCAGTCAAGTTGTGATACTCCACTGCCAGGACGTCCTGCAGTAGTTTCCTCTCCCACCTGGGATAAAGGTCAGTGCCGTCACAGCCCATGCAAATGGGATTGTAAGCTGGCTGCTCCCCAGTTTCATCCCCCACTCTGCACCCATCCTTCTCTCTCACCAGGCTCTGTGGGCTCTGTGCTATTCCCACCAGACACACTCCTACCTTGAGGCCTTTGCACCAGCTGGTCCCTCTACCTAGAATACACTGCTCCCAGATCCTCACACAGCCGACTCTTGACTCCAGCCCTCACTCAAATATCATCTCTAGAACAAATCCAGGCCCCTGAGCACTCTATGAAAACTGTATCCTTTCTCTCTCCTACCTTTAGAAGTTCCACTCTGATCTCTCCCCATCACACCTCTTCAATTATATTACATAACTCTGTGTGTGTGTGTGTGTGTGTGTGTGTGTCCTCAAAAGCATGTAGGACTCGTAAAGCTATTTATTCATTGACATTTGCCACCTTCCTAGCAAAATCCAAAGGAGCTATTTAATATGTATTTGCAAAAAGGGTGGAGAACACCAAGGGACGGAAGGGAAGGGGAGGGCAGGGGAGAGTGAGCAGCACAGCATCGAAGACCAGCATCTTAGACAAAGCAGTTTCTCTACCTGGACCTTAGTTTCCGTCTGGAAATAGAATGCAAAAGTTGATAACTTGAACCCAAAGGGGCTCGCAGAGGCTGAACCAGAAACCAGAGCACATACAAGGGGGCAGACTTAAACCCTCCACACACTTAGCAATTCTACAGCTTGCTCTTTGTGTATGACTCCTAACGGTGGGCACAGGTTGGGGGCAGGGCTGTCTCTGTCTCTGTTGCCTGCCTTTGGATTCCTTTCCCCTAACTGGGCTGTCTCATCTAGCCTCCATAGGAGATGCATCTGGTCTTTCTGCAACTAGATTTGCCAAGGCTGCTTGATATCCATGGGAGGAGGGGTAGATGGGGAGGGGAGAGGGGAAAAGGAGGAACTGGGAGGAGGGAAGGTAGGGAAAGCTGCAATCCGGATGTAAAGTAAGTAAATAGCTTAATAAATATGTAAATATGCAAAAGTTGAAACAGATGATCGTAACATCCTTGCCCCTTCCATATTCAAGGATTCTGAGAATTATGTGAAGCTGAAGGAGTTCAGAAAAGATAGAAAGAACATTTTGACCTTATTATTATGGTGCAAAATCTCTCCAAACAAGTAGGAAGGCTGCTAGACTGTGGATGAGCCCATGCCGAGGAGGCTTTCCTGGCTGAGCCACCTCAGCCCTCCTCCAGATGACATCGACCTTGGGGATGGATGCTGGTGCATCCCCCATCCCACTCCACCTCCAATGCACAGGGCTACACAACCAGGGACTTCTTCATGCGGACCCAACACATACGTCTCTGCCAAATGTAGAGATTATTATTCAAGGTACCTTGGTTACACTGTGAGGGTCATACTTCTGCCTTGACCTTACTTCCTTGGTATCCTTTGTTTATAGCACCATGGAAAAGCCCCTGCCAACCTATAAACCGGGCCCATGACAGATGTCAGCAAAGGGTTCTGTGAAGGTCTCTGCTCTTAGTTACAGGGTCCTTGGGATAAACACGAATGTGTCTTCTTTTCCCACACCAAAAAATACACTGTACTAAAAAAGGGAAAAGTGCTTGGCTGAAGGAAGCATAGGGTCCTAGTTTTGCGGGACCCTTGTTCACGTTGCAGGGGAGATGGAGAACTTGCTGTGAGGGAGAGGTCCGCAAGATGCTACATCATAATGTGAAGAGCAGATGTGTGGGGGACTGAGATGCCCCAGAGTCCCTGAGGGAGGAAACTGCTCCAGCAAGCCTGCAGCTGGTCTAGTCTTGTTTGCTTTCTTAAATCTGATCCTCTATCTCTTAAATACACACATGTCACAGAAGACGCATGTAGCTTAATAAGACACATGAATATATCAATAATTAGAATAGGAGCTAAGATCTAGCTCACTTGGTAGAGTACCTGCTCAGTGTACACAAAGCCCCAGATTTGGTCCACAGTACACATGAACTAGATATGATGTTGAATGCTTGTAACCTTAGTATCCTGGAGACTGGGGTAGGTGGCACATACCTTCAAAGGCATCTACACAGCAAGACTGAGGGCAACCTGGGCTCCATGAGACTGTGTACCAAAATGGAAAGTGTCTGTGTGTGTGTGTGTGTGTGTGTGTGTGTGTGTGTGTGTGTTCTATACCCCCAAAACAAAGAAACTCCTTTTCCTGAGAGTATTCCCAAAAACTTCCCACAGATTAAGCTTGCTCTGGACAATAACTATATATAGCAAACACCTCTAGCAAAGTCCAGTCACTGTCACAGACTCCTTTGAGGGCAATTCCTGTTGCCTGAAATGCTTCTCTACCGAGACAGCTCTTCCTCATCTGTCATGACTTAAATAAAACTTCCTCTATTAAAAACTTTCCTACCATCCTCCACATACACCCACATATACACCCACATTTTCTTCTCTGTAACATGTTAATATTTTATACATAATTCAGTCAGTCCACAACTATCTTGAAGAAACAGGTTTATTTTAAAAGCATTTAATCATAACTTTTTATGCCATTAATGACACATACTAAATATCTTAATGCACCTGATTACCATAGTAATGAGAAATAAAATATATTTCCAGAGCAATTGCTAATACCCATACACATTGTCATTTTGCTTTAGAGTTCAATATTGGCAAATCTTATTTGCTTATATGTAAGGAATATATACATATATATTCATAAATATACACCTTGGTTTTATATATTATATATATAGTATATATTTCAATTATCTACAGATATAAATAGAGATAACAGAGATAGAGACAGAAATAGAGATACATATGGCTGAAAAACAAAATTTTCAGACAGCATACCGCCAGGTCGCAAGGCTCCATTGTTTTTCTTCCTCCACTTTACATGTACCTGCTCAATCTCCAAGAGAATCTGCCTGTCCCTATACCTTATGGTTATTATGGTTATCTAGATATGGAAGATAACATGGCAACCACACCAGTGTTAGATTTTATTTTATTTTATTTTATTTTATTTTATTTTATTTTATTTTATTTTATTATTTTAATTTTAATTTTTTTTAAGTGAGCTTACTTTGTGTCGCTGCTGTTCTGGTCGTGGGAGACGGGGAAAGTGCAGAACATTCAGTCCAGCTGGCTGCAGAATGATGAGACAGCTCGCTCCCAAAGCAGATCGAAGCGCATCTTCCTCCAGCCAGCAGAGGTACTGTGAGGCTGGGTCAACCTTGTGGGTCCAATCTGCATAAGTGGGATCTCTTTGGTCCACTCTCCACAAAAAGCAAAACATTCTCACCTCATGAAAGATTCTCCTAAAGAACAGGGTTCAGTGGGTGCACCCTGCAAGAGGACTGGAGGTCACATGCTCAGAACCCCATGAAAATGCCAGGCAGGCATGGTGGCCCACCTAACTCCAGTGGCAAGGGATCCCAGGAGCTAGCTGGCTAGCTGGACTAATGTATAGATGGCCTCTAGGTTCAATTTAGAGACCCTGCCTCAATATACAGAGTAGAGAGTGGTAGAAGACGATGCCCACAGTCAACCTCTAACCTGCTTATGCATGCACACATATGTGCATAAGCACCTGAACATATGCATGCACATACAAACATCATCTGCCATATACACATTCAATAAGAAAACTGAGAGACTGCATCATGGAAACAGACAAAATCAAACCAAGAAATGTACCCTCCACCCTTTCTCTAAAGGGTCACATATTAAATATGTCTATTTCTGTGGGGCATGCATGTCTATAGGGCCTCGTCAACCCTATTGTCATAACGCAAACGCAGATGATACAGTGCAGTAAGGAAAAGGCTTGACTATGTGCATAAGACTTAATTTCTATAGGTAGCCATCAGAAGTTTGCAGCCCCCTGCTCTAAGTCAATATTTCTCAAACTATTGTGTGCACACAAGCCTGGCTAGACTCCTGATTTGGGGCTACTCAGACAGAAATATTTTTAAATTTAAAATGTTTATGATTTAATGTTTCCTTAAAACAAACATATGACTTTCCAAACTTGATTCCAAACTTGATAAGTCATATGTTTATACTGCTTAGCATAAGGCTAAGCTTATTTTTAGTGGGAAAAAATGCTTCATGTAAAGAGAGAGAAAATACAAACAAGATAAAGATATTGCTAAATAAAAAATGAATAGGCGGTATTTAAATTGCCCAAGCCTTCTGACAACGAGTGAGCTGCAGTGACATCCACCCACTGGCACCATTTGCCCTCAAATCATCTGTCACTGTTGTCATTATACTGAGCCAATGGAAAGACCACATCAGATTTCCAGACACAGCTTTCTGTCTGGAAAGGGCCAGTCCCCACAGATGGGTTCGCAAGAGAAAGCTATGTTTAACTTTTCCAACTATCAAGTGAACCACATATATGTCTTTATTTGAAATAAATTGTCCATGTTGTTAAAGGTAGAGAAATCTAGCCAACATGCTTTTCTCTAACTTGAAAAACTACTAAGCTATAAAACATTTGCTCAAAAGAGACCAGAGATGATTATAAGAATTGCTTTTGAAGGACTTGGGGGGGAACAGTTTCTTATGCATAATTTTGCCACAGATAATGCCACTTACAAGTGTCATGGCTCATAGCATGTCACATGTCAGCCACAGGAGCAAGAAATGGCCAAAGGATGTAAGAGTTTCTCTCTGACCTCTTCTGGATATTCAAGCCTTTTGACTTCTTCTCGGGCTCCTGATTGGTTGTGCATAAAGACTTTGGTCCTAGGAAAGCTGAGCCTCCTTCCCAGGAGAGGGAGGTTGGGAGCCTTCTGCACTCCCTCAGTGGGGTCAAGGGCTATGCAGAGCAGAAGTTTCTACACTCAGGAAAAAGACACAGGGATTCAAACACCAACATGGTCATCATACTCCAAGTTTGTAGAAGTGTGCTAAATATTCAAGATGAACTTGTAAAAGTAGTTAAGAGCACTTGTGGATCCTTTTTCTTACAGAGGACCTGGGTTTAGTTTTCAACACCTGCATGGTGGCTCACAACAGTCCTTACCTCCAGTTCCAGGGGATCAGGTACCCTCTTCTGGCCTCTTTCGGAGCTGACTAAGCATCCGGAGGCAAAACACTCATGCACATAAAATAAAGTGTAATACATATTTAGACAATATCTTTGACATTGTATTAGTTACTTTTCTATTACTGCAATAAAACACCATGACTTATAGAAGAAATAATTTATTTGGGATTATGGTTCCAGAGGGATAAAGGTCCATAATGGTAGAGCAGAGGCAGCAGATGGCAGGAACCGTGTGCTGGGAGTAGATGCCGAGGGCTCACATCTTCAAACCAAAAGCACAAAACAGAGAGAGAACATAAGGAATGTTAGAAAGATCAAAGCCCACATCCAATGGCACACTTCCTCCAGCAAGGTCACAACTCCTAATCCTTCCCAAACAGATCTAACATGGGAACTAAATATCCAGCATCAGAGCCCATAGGAGACATTTTCATTCATGCCACCACACACATTTTCTGTCTAGGGTTGCTGGGAGGTTTGGTTGTTATCCAGGCAACCAAGAACTGATTCCAGGGTGGACTCTGCACCATCTTGAAGTGGTAGTCAGAGCACAGAGCTGTAGTACCAGCTCAGCAACCACGTTTCTAATAAACAGGATTTTTTTTTTCTCCATGTGTTTTGTATTTGGTCTTTCCCAGGATCCATCTTGCTTTGGTTTTGTTTGTTGTTTGTTTGGAGGGTCGGTGGTGGTGGTGGTTCTTTAGCATTTCATATTTCATCTGGTAACCTATGGCAACACAGCACACTTGGAGCAAATGTTAGAAAGTGTTATCTTTATTAAAAACATTAGCCCTTTCTGTCCATTCATAGGAAGAGGGAACAGAGATGCGATAGAAATTTCAAAGCAAATAAACAATCAATGAATTCACATTTTTTTTTCTCAGAAAAGAAGATATGACTTTATTAGAAAGAAACAGAAGCTCTGTGCTGAACAAGATTTGGAAAGACCAAATACAAAACATATTGAGAAAGAAACCCTGCTTATCAGAAATGTGGTCATTGTACTGGTGCTACAACTCTATACTCTGACTACAATTTCAAGACATTCCAGAGTCAACCCTGGACTCCATTCTTGGTTGTCCTTTATGGCTTCTCTAAGATGGAGGACAATCGCATTTCTATTGCAGGGAGCCATTTTCAGATTCCCAGCTATTCACCATCTTAGACTTTCATAGAAACAAAAGGCCTGAAGTCACAGTCATGAGAGCTTTTTGCTGTGGGATAGCATAGTTTTCTTTTTGCCATGAAGATCGAATAAAAAGAAGTTACCGTTCTTCATCCTAAGGGAGGACTGAGACAATCTGTGCTCTGCCATTACTTGGCTTGGTTTTGGAAGGTTTCTGTCTATGGTCCTTCTGAAGATAATTTAACTGACTGTGCATCTGGGAAGGCAAATGAAAGGCACCTGAGACTCACTTGGACTTGATCACAAATAACATGTTTTTTAATCCTCCCCAAATTAGAACTATTTAGAACTAAAATACTCAGATGGGACGTTTGCGACTGTTTCCAGGCATGGTACTAAAAAAAAAAAAAAAAAAAAAAAAGAAGATGTAAAGGGGTAAAACAGATCCCTGCTGTCTGCAATAGGGCTAATAAATATTCTGCAAAGTACACTCATTAAAATATAACTAGATCCTGGGTGAAGCAGACAATCTTTTTTCCAAGCACTGCGGAGCTCATAACAAAGCAAGGCACAGCACTGAATGGTTCAGGTTAGGTGAAGGCAGAGTGGGAAGCAGTAAGCTGAAACCAGAACGATGAACAAGGAAAAGCCGGAGTCAGCATTTAGTTGAGGGGAAAATGTGGAATCCATCACCAAGAAGAGTTAAATGAAACCTAAAGCAGTACACCAGAGTCAGATTCTCAAAGGAAGTCAAAGCAGCCCTCGGGTGGCAGCAACTCCTTCTCATGGCACCCAGAACCTAAGATCAGCTGATCATCATATCACAGCATAAAGTTACCAAGGCACAAAGATAGAAATCATCATGAGTTAGACTATTAAACCACAAGTGTTATCCTATACACAACAATGTGAACTAATCAGGTAAACAAGTGCAGAACTGAGCAAATAAAAACAAGCATACCGAAAAGACTTTAAATTGAGCTAATCAAGCTAAAGCTGTAGAAATGAAATGATAGAATGGATGAAAAAGAAAAACTCACAATATTAAAGAGAAAAGGTGTCACCACAAAACCTGGAAGCTCTAGAACAAAAAAGAAGCAAATACACCCAAGAGGAATAGACAGCAGGAAATAACCAAACTCAGGGCTGAAATCAACCAAGTAGAAACAAGAAGAACTATGCAAAGAACCAACAAACCAGGAGCCAGTTCTTTGAGAAAATCAATAAGATAGATAAACCCTTAGACTAACCAGAGGGCACAGCAACAGTATCCAAATTAACAAAATCAGAAATGAAAAGGGAGATATAACAACAGAAACTGAGGAAACTCAAAAAATCATCAGATCCTACTACAAAAGTCTAGATTCAACAAAACTGGAAAATCTCGATAAAATGGACAATTTTCTAGACAGATAGCAAATACCAAAGTTAAAACAGGAAAAGATAAACCATCTAAATAGTCCCTTAACCCCTAAAGAAATAGAAATAGAAGCAGTCTTTAAAAGTCTCCCAACCACAAAAAATCCAGGACCAGATGAGTTTAGTGCAGAATTCCTAATACCAATACTCCTCAAACTATTCCACAAGATAGGAACAAAAGGAACACTACCCAATTCATTCTATGAAGCCACAGTTATGCTGAGTATTCTCCCTTGGAGATGGACCGGTTTCTGTCTAATAAGGAACTTGTCACAATTTCCTTTCATAGAGGACTTCATAAAAGTTTTTTTCCTACTTTTATCATGTTTAATGTTCCAAAAATATTTTAAAAAACTGGTTGTGTGCATATTACTTTTAGCTTCAGAAGATATCGTGTATATTTAAGAGGCATTCAACTATTATAAATTATTTTGATGCCTTAAAAATATAAAAAAGAAAATATAATAGAAAATATTTCTGACACTGGGTTAGGCAAACATCTTGACTGCAATATCTAAAACAATTGATTAATTGGACTTCATCAGAATGTGTAACTTCTGCTGTTCACGTCTGTGACCCAGTGAAAGGCACAGAGCACATAATGGAAAGACAAGCCACAGGGCAAGAGAAGGAGTCACAACTTATATCTCTCACATGGGATTCTTAGCCAGGGAACGCAATGAACACACACAATTCATTAACAAAAAGATAAGAAAGTCACAAAAATGAATACAAGATTTGAAACAACACTACACCAAAGAAAACAGGCAGGTGTTAAACAATTATTCATGCAAATCATTGCCCAGAATATTTACACAGTAGAAAACTGAAAATTAAAGCCACACTGGGGACTGGGGCTGCAGTTCCACACAAGAGCACTTCTCTAGCATGTTCTCAGGGCTCCATTTCCAGTACACACACACCCTCAAACAAACTCGACGAGATGCTACTTCACTCACAATATGAGAGAAAAATTAAAAACACTCCCAACGCCAAGTACAGGTGACTCAATGTACATACAGCGCTGACAGGAATTCAACATGGAGCAGCCATTGTAGAAAACAGCTCATCCGTCATTTAAAAAGTTAAATATGCACATAACTGCCATCCAACAATCTGGCTCCAAGTATTTCTTATAAAAAATGAAACCTTATGTCCATTCTAAAACCCACACGTCTAGTTTTACAACTTTATTACTAATTACTATATGATTCAAATCCCTCAGAGGGTACATGGATAACTAAAGTAGGGTGTGATGGAAATAAAAGGAAATTACTGGTTATTGCGCTGTATTCGTTGAAAGTTCATCCTGTCTCTGCGGAATTTACTTGTATACATTTCTTAAAACATTGTTTGGCCACAGAATGTCTTCCTGAAGTCTTTATGAGCTTGTGTTGCTATCTCTAGTCTTTCTAACTTTCTAGCTAGTGAGTTTTCAAATTAGTGGAAGAAAGGTGTTGTGGTGGTTTGAACATGCTTGGTCCATGAGAAGTGGCATTATTAGGAGGTGTGGCCTTGTTGGAATAGGTATGGTCTTGTTGGAGGAAGTGTGTCACTGTGTAAGCAGGCTTTGAGGGCTCCCAGTGTAGAAGAGTCTCTCCTGGTTGCCTTCAGATCAAGATGTAGAACTCTGCTCCTCCAGCGCCATGTCTGCCTGCATGCTGCCATGCTTCCCACCATGATGATAATGGACTGAACCTCTGAAACTGTAAGCCAGTCCCATAAAATGTTGTCCTTTATAAGACTACCTTGTTCATGATGTCTCTTCATAGCAATAAAACCCTAAGGCAGATATTAAATTCCCCAGTTGTAAAAATGCTAAATGCATTACATCAAAATTAAGAATGTTTTTGTCCTGTGAAAGATATTGTGAAGACAATAAAAACATGAACTATACACTAGGGGGTAATGCTTGGACATGAACCACACACTAGGAGATAGAGAACTATATATTTGGTAAGGATTCTGTTTCCAGAACATACAAAGAACTTTCAAACCTTCAAAGTAAAATAATAAAAAACAAAAGACAAATTGGGCTTGAGTTCCACTCCACAAGAAGAACTTTATATCTGATCTGGTCAAAAATCTCATAGCTAGGAAGATCATAGGCTCTAGTAGGAAAGCAACAATAGTTATTTTACAAAATAGAAATAATATGTCTATCCAAGTGTCATCTAAATAATTGTGTTTATGCCCCTAGATTACTGCTCCTGTAGGCTTTGGTTAGGGATGCTGGGTTTTGTAATGGGCAAAAGTAACTACAGAGACTCATGCCTTCAAAATGCTGAGAATGAATGACTACTGAGTGTTCATTTCTAAATAAAACATCTGAAGCACACCCTCCAAGGCTCCGGGAACATCATGGAAGCGATAACCTGAGAGCTGGAGGAAGCTAGGGGAGTGGTGTGGAACCCTGTCATCCAGGCATGGCATGCTCATTGCACGGTTGATTCATGGCAGCTGTAATTAACTGCAGATCTGAGAGAGGCTGGGTGGGCTAGCCATGAGAGAGCTCACCCTGCCTAGGATTTATATGAAGTTTGTCACTGCTGAGAAAGGGACATTTTCTTCAGTGTTATAGCCACTGGAGAGTTATCCAGATATTTGTAATCACTCCTTACCCATGTGCTATAAGTAACCATGATGAAATGCACTCTCTGTCGCTGTCTCTCTCTTTCTCTCTCTCTCTCACACACACTCACACAAAACAACAACAACAACAACAACAATAATAATAATAATAATAATAATAATAATAAATTAAATTAGAAAAGCCAGAAAGGGTCTAGTCGAGAAGAGGAAGGAAAATGAGGGGTGGGGAAGAGGTTAATGGTGGAATGAATATTATCAATACATGATGTACATGTCTGAAGATACCATAATGAAGCCCATTATGTATAATTAACATATGCTAATTTTAAAAAGTTTTTAAAAGCTAGAAAATAGGCAGAAGACATGAATAGAAATTATGCTGAAGATCAAACTGTGGTGTCAAGCACATGAATGTAGATTTAGTTCTATTAGTTAATAATAAAAAATGAAAATTAAGACCACAGTAAGAACATATTTTCATATATATACTTACATAGTTTTTGTTATTTTAAGATTTAAACCTATCATTTTTAAATATTTTTCTCTTTTCTATTCTGTTTCCCCCTCCCTTCCTTCCTGTGAATTTCGGGAAGGCATTTTCCAGACCCAAAAGGACATTCATGACAGGAGCCTAGTCTAGCAAGACTGTCCTCTGAGACAGCAGCTGACTAGGACAAATGCAGATACTCCACAGCCAAGCATTAGACAGAGGTTGGGGACAACTATGGAAGAGTTAAGGGAAGGATTGAAGAAACTGAAGGGGATGGCGACCCCATAAGACCACCAACAGTGTCAACTAACCTGGGCCCCTGAGAGCTCCCAGAGACTCAGTCACCAGCCAAAGAGCATACACGGGCTGATCGGAGGTCTCCCCGACTCACCCAGCAAACCCAGCACATATGTAGCAGAAGGCTGCCCTGTCTGACCTCATTGGGAGAAGATTAGCCTAATCCTGTAGAGACTTGACACATGGGGGGTGGAGGCTGCGTGGAGGAGGAACCCTCTCAGAGGTGAAGGGGAAAGGCCATAAGGCGAAGAACTCTATCAGGGGGAACAGGAGAAGAGACAACATTCAGGATAAAGATAAAATAATTAACAAAAATACTTTAATACAGTAAAAATATTTATAATACATTTTAAATTAAAATATCATTGCATCATTTTCCCAAGTCACAAATAGAAAAATTAAAAACTGTTCAGTCTGTTTTTGTTATTTGTGTGTGTATGATGGCTTCAAGGGCCGCCCCTCTGTATCGGACAACCAGTTAGGGGACCCATCCCTGGGAGAAGCTAATTTTCCCCTCTGCAATCATTAGTTCTTTGTCCGGGGATGTGAATCTGTGAGATTTTCCCCCTTTCGGTGTTAGCATATCTATTGATACTGCCATTGTTAAATCTTGATAACAACCATTTCTACAAGAGACTGTTTCACAGTGAGCTTCCTGTATTCTCGCTCTTAAATCTTTCTGCCTTCTCTTCTGTTTTTTTCATTCCTCACCTGCGTAAACATATTCTTTTGAAGGATAGACACACTTGGGTGCATGCATACCTGCGTGTGTGCGTGCGTGCGTGCGTGCGTGCGTGTGTGCGTGCATCTGTCTATGAACTTAGGTTAGTGATTGTTCTGAGAATTAAGTATGTAGTCATAATTTACCAATCTGTCAATATGAACACTTTATTATCTCTGGTGGAACGTAAGAGCCTTGGCATCACTGAAGTCCCTTTATGTACCGCACCACATAATTGTCTTAGATGTTACATTCATAAGAGCTAGCGATGGAATACACGCTTAGCGTGGGGGAGGGCCCGAATTCAATCTCTAGCACACAAGATAATAACACTTACCTTTGTAAGTGTTGCAAACCACACCAAAAACATCATAGTTCTAACTTTCAGTCATCAAACATGATACAATGAGCGGCCCATCATGCCTGGCCTCCACATCACTGTTGCTTCATTGCTGATACCCAAAGGCCCATTCTGCTGTCACTGTTCTGTTGATAGAATTTTCTTGGGCGATATTCTCATACCGGTTCTGCTAAAGACAGGTTTCATAGTTTCCTTTAGTTTATCTTAATGCGTGGGAACATTTAAAAGGGATAAATGATTCTGGTCTCTTTTATTCTATTGAAATAATGCAGTGCCACATTTGACCAGACTCCCTGATCTCTGAAGAGCTGTCCATCATTGGGCTGACCACGGGTCCCTTTCAGCACATTGGGATCTGCAAACGCAGTTCTAGCTTGATTTTCCCCAGTGGGAATTTCATCACCTTTTTTCTTGCTAAGTCTGTATTATTTGCCAAGTTTCAGAAGATTTAAGAGGTTATTTCTTCAATTTTATTTTACCACCATTCATTCCAAAATGTTGGTGAAAATGATGGAGGATACTTAGATCTCGCCTCTAAGGTGCTCAAGGCTGTGCTGATCGTTTCTGGTCATCTCTTTTTACAAAGCCCACATAGTCCCTCTTCTTTGCTGCACCTCGGTTACTGAGCCCATCCAGTTTTTAAATTATTTTCAACGTGTCACTTTTCAGTTCTAGCATTTCAGTTTGATTCTTCTTTACATCTTTCATTTCTTTTCTTTTCTTTCTTTTTTTTTTTTTTTTTGAAAAAACTATTTGTTTACTATTTGTTTCTAGATCCAGGTAGACAGGCTGGCTACTGAGCTGCAGGGATCCTTCTGTCTGTCCTCACCATGCTGGGATTAGAAGCATTCTCTAGGCTTGTACATCAGTGCTGGTGATCTCACTGAGTCTTCATGTTTGTGCAGAGACGCTGCTGAGCCCCACCCCCTGCATACTAAACTCATCAAATGTGAATATCCATCTAACCAAAAGACTCCTTACTGTCCAACTTCATACAGTTAGGTTCCATGTTCTTGGATTCAATGAACTGCGCATAAAATAATATCTTTAACAAAAAAAACCAATGCATCTACTGAACATGGGCATACATTTCTTCCTTCATCGCTTCCTAAACAGTGTAGTGGAACTATTTGCATGGCACCTGCATTGTGTCAAGTATTACAAACAATCTAAAGATTTCTTAACATTCCCCGAAGGACAGCAACGGCCACATGTGAGACTGCTCACCTGCTATGCCTCAAGACTGCCATCAAGTCTGTGTCTGTGGTTTCCTTCTTTTTTAATTCTCTTTATTTACATATTTTATTTACATTTCAAATGCTATGCCCTTTCCTTGTTTCCCCCTCCGAAAGCCTCCTATCCCATCCCCCCCCCTTCTCACTAACTCACCCACTCCTGCTTCCCTGACCTAGCATTCCCCTACCCTGGGGCACTGAGCAGAATGGTAGACTGAGGGCTGAGGGGGCCGAGGATTTTCTGATATTGATGAGTGACCTTTGAAAGCAATCTGTCCCATTTTCCCTATCAGTTTGTTGATGAACACTGAGGTCAAGTCTAAGTATTGTCTGTTGTGAAAATTCCTAAAGTGAGCATGGAATATAATTTTTTTTTCCTACAGATTTTTATTTCACTGTAACAGGTACCTGATTTGGTTGTCTAGTAAGTGTATTTTTGAAGGGAACCTTATAGCATTTTCCACCATAGTTGCCACATTTACCTTTTTGTTACCACTGAGGGGGTTGGCCATTCTTCAGGCTAACACTTGAGTATTGCCATAGTGTCCATAACGGCTGTTCTGACTCAGAAAAGACTTGTCATTTTGGTATAAGTTACATTTCTTCAATCATTAGTGATATCAGACTTTCATGTCTATTGAGAGGTCCTTTTCTTTTCCTTTAAATTTTATCTATTTACTTTTATGTGTATATTTATGTGTATAGGTGTTTTGCCTGCATGTAATTAGTATACAAAACACATGTCCAAGGAGTCAGAAGAGGGCATCAAAAGCCCTGGGACTGCAGTTATAGTCAGTGTTTTCTGAGCCATCTTATCAGGGCAGACCTTTATTATGTTCTCTTACAAAGTATATCTGTTCAAGTCTTTAATGGTTTCAATATTTGATGTTATTTAGTTGCACAAATTGCTTACTAATTTTGGTTCTAAAGCTTCCATTGTCCATACAATGTGTAAACGTTATCTTACTCTGCAATCTATTGCTTTCCTCACGTATATTATGCTATAAAAGAAGCATTATATTGTGCCAGACTACTGCCTGTTTGATTTAGGGTGTTTGTTCATGCTGTTGGTCTTATGCCCACAAAGCATTGCTAAAGACAATGCCAGCGAGATTCCTGTGTTTTTACGTGGGTTGTATTTGTTTTAACTCATCATTTAGGAGTTTGCCCCTTGCCTCTCTTTGATTAAATATATTCTGTGTATTGCACTCTTCAATTATAAATAGGATGGCCTTTTAAAATTCATTTTCAGATAGTTTCCTGTTGATGTATCAAATCAATATGGATTTTTTCCACTCAAATTTTGTCCTTTATAACTTTACTTAAACTTTTTTTTAGAAATTCTAACAGAATTTTGCTGCAGTCTTTAGCATTTTTCATGTATATTATAATGTCTCTGCAAGTACACATAATTTTATTTGCTTATAGTCTGTTTTAAGTATGATTTGCTTGAGTTCATTGCTATGGCTAGGACTTCTGATACCGTGATAAGCAGAAATGTAAAGTGGGCATCCTTGTCCTTCCTAGTATTAGATTAAAAGTTATCAGTTACCTAGTTAAAAATAAAAAATAAAAGTCTGGTTAGCCTCTGGGGAAAAATGTGCAGAAAGATGTGCATGGGTAACATGTAAAACTGCAGTATTTTATATGTGAGACTTCTACACGTGTGCATTTTGGTGTCTAAGGGGGTTCCCAAAGTCAGTTTCTCATGAATGTCAAGAGATAACTATATATACTGTCAGAGGAAAAAAGTTTCATAAGACATAAAAAAAAGAACAAAGGCAGAATATTGCAGAATACAATTACGTACATTGTACAGTTGGATTTAAAATATGCTCTAGTATGCATAGCTGTAGATGAGCCTTTTTTTTTTTTAATTAATCTCTTCCAATCCAGGGCTCAAAGGGCATTGCTGAAGAATGAGCAAAAAGAATATAAGGATTGGTAAGGATTGGAGAAGAAGGAGGAAGAGGAGGAAGAGGAGGAGGAGGAGGAGGAGGAGGAAGAGGAGGAGGAGGAGGAGGAGGAGGAGGAGGAGGAGGAGGAGGAGGAGGAGGAGGAGGAGGAGAGCTATGAAATGCTGACTTCAGGGCAAGCCACAGCTGTGGCACACATCAGCTCACAGCAACTTTGGCTACCCACGCAAGACCTGCACAAGACAAAGCCATTCAAAATTCCAACATGGGTCCTGCCTTCAGCCTGGGGTTCCACAGGGGTGAGGAGAGGGCTTTGCACAGTCTACCTCCAGCAGCTTGGGTTCAATCCTGTCTCGCGGCAGGAAAGCATGCGGTCATGAACATGCGAGAATGAACTGAGTCGCCTCATGGGAGCTGGTGCTCTGATCATTTCTAACCCCTCCAGAGCCTGCAGGCTTTGGGCAGATGAGTAGAACAGGTACTGAGATTAGAGGGAGAACAGGTGCCGATAGTCTATGAACTGGATTGATGGGCGCTGGGCCCTGCTCTGCCAAGTCCTGCTGCCCGATAATACTGCCTGCTATTCTTAGGAGCTGAGCTGAGGTCAGTGTCCCCTTCCCTCCCCCTCCTCCCTCCCTCCCCCTCTCCTTGGTGGAGGAGACAATGACAATGAATGGTTGTCAAGGAGAGACAGTTATTCTCCTTTGGGGGCCATGGCCACTAGTAGGCTGCGTAGGCCTCAGTAGTTAACCATAAATCATGTACATATAAGTAGCACTCCTTGGATTAATGAAGCCAACAACAGCAAAGCAAAACTGGAAAACATTGATTTGACAGATAAATGGATAGAACATTAGTAGGGGGAGCTGGAGAGAGGTAATGATGGATGGATATGATCAAAATACTTTGTACAAATGTGTGACATTTCTAAAAAATAACTTAAAAACAGTATTAAATACTGTATGTTCTATACCTTTATGTTTATATGCTTATACAAAAATTAGAGAAACTCTAGAGAAAAAAACTGACAAGCCCTTAAGAGTAACTACATTTGTGAAAGTATATCTTACCCAATAATTTTTTTACAGTTATTCTTTTCAGTTTTTGTAATGCTACATTAACTTAAAAAAAAAAGCAAAGGAAAAGAAAAACAATTTCAACATCCATCACAAAACAAACAATGTCAGCATCCATCACAAAACATTCTCTGGAGTCCCAGGAGTTCAGAATGTGAAGATGTAACCTGAGTTTATTCCACTCACAGGGTTTTCCTTATTCCTGAAGATGTGTCAACATCCCTTCATAGCCTGGAGAGCCGCCCCAGGAGGCCTAACTACTGAAGCAGAGATGGAAATCCACAGTCTCTGGATCTGGATTTGCATCTCAGCCTCCAGTGCCACAGTAGTGATGCCTTGTCTGCCCTTTTCTCAGAAAACCCAAAGTGTATCCAACTAGAGGCTGAAAACTGAAAGCCTGTGACAGCAGCAGCATGCAGATTTTAGTCCACAACCACGGGGAAACTTCCATGTTATTTAACTTGTTGGTAACATTATAATATCATGTTCACAGAGAATCCTTCATTTCCTACTTACCTTAAAAAAATATCTACTCATCTCACCACTCCATCTACCATACTACCTAGGACCTGTATGGCATCCTGGGATATCAAACCTAGGGAGGGACACAGTTCACCACAACCACCACCAAACACCAGGATACTCTAGGGCCACATGATATCCTGTGTCCCTGATCCCAGATTGGAACCTCTAGTCTGACCACTATCACATCCACCTCTATATGTCAGAACTACAAAGCATCCTGTGTCCTGCTCCCACAGAGAACTGCTGTTCCCACCGAGATCACAACCTCTGCCACACAAGGACCACCTATGGAAGCCAGCAAGCCTCCTGCAAACTTCCAAAGATTGGGAGCAGGTATCTTATAAACCTGCTGAAGATTCTTTTCCTGGACTGAGAAGTTGCTCTTATCCCTGACAACTTATGATACCCCATTGGCATCTCAAGACAGAGTTCCCCCAAGACTGAACCTGAAGCAATATTCAGCTTGTCTATAACCTGACAAGTTGGGGTAACAGCAAACAAAGAGCTGGGGAAACAGCAACTCAACGAAGGTGGGACCAGATATTCATACTAAGAAATACCCCCAACAATCTAAGTCCAGATGCCTTCATCCCATATTAAAAGGAGAAAATATATAAACAACCAAGACAATATTAATCACCTCATCGTAATGTTCTCCTAAGAAAAGCAACTTATCTGAAGCACAAAAAAATGACTTCAAAATAGCAATTATAAATATGCTCAAGGAACTCCAAGATGATATGAATAAATGCCAGAATGAAGAACATAAAAGCACAAACAATAATTGAAATAATAAAAAGCAATTCAGGATATGAAACTGTAATTTAATAAAGAGAATATGGAAGAAAAGGTAAACAGAAAAAAAAAAAACCCTCAAAATGAAAAACTCAGGAAGTCAAGCAAAAAGCTCAGAGGAAAACCTGATGGACATATCGGATCAAGTGAAAGCAAGAATTTCATGTTGTATCTGATGACAAGGTAGAAAAATTGAATCATTCAGTCAAAAAAAGTTAAGTAGGAGAAAACAGAGCAGGACATGCAAGAACTCCGGGGTGCCAAGAGAAGATCAAATCTACTAATAAAGGCGTACAGTTGGAGAAACCCGAGTCACAGTCACAGAAAATATTTTTAACAAAACCATAGGGAAAAAAATCTCCCATATCTAAAGACAGAGATGCCTATCAAAATACAAGGGGCATAGAAAATATGAAAGATGGATCACAAAAGTAACTGCCAGCTCACATAATATTCAAAATACAGAATATAAAATAAAGAAAGACTATTGCAATCTTCAAGAGAGAGTGACCAAATCACATATAAAGACTCAGAATAATATCTGATTTTTTCAGTGAAAACTCTGAAAGCCAAAAGTACTGGACTGATGCTAGCAAAGACTATTATACCCAATAAAACTACAAATCATTATTGAAGAAGAAAGAAAAACATTTCATCATAAAAACAGATATATGGACTTTCTGGAAACTAAGTTAGCTCTACAGAGGATACTAGAAGGAATACTTCAGCCTAAAGAGAAGTTTAAATGCACCCAAGAGAGGACAAGGAATAAGTAAACAATTCCAGAACAGTTACTCAAAAGAGGTCTAAGAAGACAGCCACACAACAAAATAATAAGAATTAATAAATATTGTTCAATAATAACCCTTTATATTAATGGTCTCAGTTTCTCAGTAGAAGACACAAACTAGGAGACTGGATCAGAAAACAGGACCCATATTTTGAATACTCCCCAAAACACTTCACCATCAACAACTGTACCTTCAGGGAAAGGGATAGAAAATGTATTCCAGGTGAATACAACTAGGAAGCAAGCAGCTGTAGCTACTCTGACATCTGGCAACATAGACTTAAATCCAAAGTCAGTCAGAAGAGATAGGAAAGAACATTTCATACTCATTAAAGGAAAAAAATCCATCAAAAGAGTATTACAATTCTAAATTTACATCTACCAAATGTAGGCACACTCCATTTCATAAAATAAACATCAGTAGATCTAAAACCACAGAATGATCCCAACACAGGGATAGTGAATGACAATAATATTCCATCCTCACCAACAGACAGATCATTTGGGAAAAAAATAACTTTAGAAACCCTGGAGTTGCTGGGTGGTGGTGGCACATGTCTTTAATCCCAGCACTTGGGAGGCAGAGGCAGGCAGATTTCTGAGTTCGAGGCCAGCCTGGTCTACAGCATGAGTTCCAGGACAGCCAGGGCTACACAGAGAAACCCTGTCTTACGAAAGAAAGAAAGAAAGAAAGAAAGAAAGAAAGAAAGAAAGAAAAGGAAGGAAGGAAGGAAGGAAGGAAGGAGGAGGGAGGGAGGGAGGGAAGGAAGGAAGGAAGAAAGAAAGAAAAGAAACACTAGAGTTAAATATCATAAATCAAATGGACTGAACAGGCATCTACAGAACACTCTATTCAAGACTAGAGAATATACTCTTTTCTTAGCAGCCCATGGAACTTTCTCCAAAATCAACAGCAAATCAGGTCACAAAGCAATCCTCAACAAATAAGGAAAATAGAAAACACATCCTGTGTTCTGTCCAATCACAAAGGAGTAAAGCTGGCTATCAACAATAGAAATGACAAAAAGAAGAGAAACTCATAGAAACTAAGTAAAATACTACTGAATGAAATATCAGGTCAAGGTGAAAATTTTTAAATTACTAGAATTAAGTGAAAATAAAAGCACAGCATATGCCAACTCGTAGTGGTGAATATCTTTAATTCCAGCACAAGGGAGACAGAGGCAGACAGATCTCTGAGAGTTTGGGGCCAGTCTGAACAAAAAGGAAACATTAAAACAGATACTGGGGAAATTCAGATAAGTATAAGGATATATACTGCAAAAATCTATATTCTGGTAAGCTAGAAATAAAAGAAACAGATAAAAGAATATACCTATAAAAATTAAATCAATATTAAAGAAATACTTTAATTAAACTCACAATAACCAGTGAATTACAAGCAGTAATTAAGTCTTCAAACAAAAATATGAACAAAGAAGAGAAAAAGAAAACAACCCAGAGCCAAATGGATAAAGTACAGAATCCTACTAGACTTTCAAAGAAAATCTAATGCACCTCAAAATATTCTGTATAATGGAAAAGGAAGGAATATTTAGGAATGGTTCTGCCTTTGTCTTTGTTCCTGTTGCTATGGTGAAATATCATGACCAGAAGAAACTTGAGGGTATGTCGTTTGTTTCAGTTTACAACTCTTATTTCACAGTCTATCACTGAAGGAAATCAGGACAGGCACTCAAGGCAGGAACCTGGAGGCAGGAACTGGAGCAGAGGCCATAACATGGTGCTGCTTACTGGCTTGCTCTGTCTTCTTTCTTGTAACACCTTGGACCAAAAGTTTAGGGGTGATACCGCCCAGAGAGCTGACCTTTTCATGTTAATCAAAAAAGATGCACTATAAACTTACTCGGAGGCCAATCTGGCTGGGGCATTTCCTCAACTGAGACTGCCTCTTTCAAAATGATTATAATTTGTGTCAAGTTAATATAAAACCAGCCATCACAAGTTCAGAATTATAAATCCAATATTACCTTGATAACTAATAAGACAAATATCCAAACCCAACAACAACAAAAGAGAATTATACATCAAATGAACATAGACACAAACATTTTCAATAAAGTAACTGCAAACTGGATTCAAGAGAGCACACCAAAATGTTTATCCAAGATGATCAAGTCAGTTCCAACCCTGACCTACAAAAATGCTTCCACATCTGAAACTCAATAAATCCACTATGTAAATAGACTCAGGGACAGAAGCTATATGACTTCTGCATCCGTTGAAAATGGGGGCTTTGACAGAATCCAAGACCCCTTCATGATAAAAGAACCTAGGGATAAAGGGGATATATCTCAACATAATAAAGTCAAGCAGCCAACAGGCAGCTAAAAGAAAAGACTCAAAATATTTTCACTAAAATCAGGAACAGGACAAGGTTCTTCCCTCTCCCCACTCCTGTTTAATTCATTACTTGAAGTCTTAGCTATAGAAAGGAGACAAGTGAAGGTGAAAGAAAATAAAGATAGGAAAAGAGGAAGGTGAAGTGTCCCTATTTGTAGGTGATGTGACTCTATACTCAAAAGACCCTATTGGCTTGACCAAAAAACTCCTACGGCTGATTCAACACAAGTGGGATAAAAACATATTAACACACAATGTCAATAGAGTTCCAAGATAACAAACACACAAAGAAAAAAATCAAGGAAACAATGCCCTAAGCAATTGCCCCCCCCCTCCAAAAAAAATCTTGGAATAAATCCAACTATGAAAGGGAAAGTCTCACAAAATAAAAATGTCAAGACACTGAGGAAAAATACTGAAGACACCAGAAGATGGAGGAAAGATATTTCATGTGCATGGATCATTCTGATTAATATTATAAAAATGGCCATCCTACTTAAAGCAATATATAGATTCAGTGCAATCCCCACCAAAATTCCAACACAACTCTTGACAGAAATTGAAAACAAAATCTTAAATTTTTACCATGACCCACACAGCTTTTCCACTGGGGTGGGCAAGGGAATGAAGAATGGATATAGACAAATTCTAAAGAAATTACAGACATGTAAGGAAACCCAGAACCTCAGTGCATTTATCCAGTACCGGGCAAGGGGGAGGATTTAGCTTGTCTGTATAGGAAGTGTCTGCTGGTGAGCAGTCTAAAGTTATAAACATCCAGGGGGCACAAGCTACAGTTTCAGAATGGTTTGAAGAGTAAAGGCAGTAGATTATCACAAGGAAACTGTGTTCTAGAGACAACAGAACAATTGTCACAGCAATTGTGACAACATATACAAGACCTGTGCAACCAACAAAATCACAGCATTATAGGGAAGGAGGTGCGTTCAAAGCCCCACCCCTAGCTGAGGAGCCATTGGCAATGGGTACTGCCAAGAAAGAGAGAGACAGAGAGACAGACAGACACAGAGAGAGACAGAGAGAGACAGAGAGACAGAGAGAGACAGAGAGACAGAGAGACAGACACACAGAGAGAGACAGAGAAACAGGGGGAGCTTTCTTTTAGGGCGTGACCACCCAGCTCCAGGGCAGGCTCTATACCAATAAGTCTTTGGCAACACAAATTGTTTTCAATGGGCTTTTGTAAAAAAGAGAGAGAGAGAAGACCCAATGTTGGAAGAGCAGGGATGTAGGGAGACGGAGGAAGAAGAATATGACTAAGTCCACTACATGAAAATTTCAAAGAATTAATAAAAATGACTAAACAAAAGTCCTTGCAACAAGGAGTCCACATAACATAAGAGGATAAGATTCTCTGTTTTTGTTTAGTAACATTTCCTTTCTTTGAGTGCTCAGTATTTTTTAAAGCAAATTTGAGTTAAATGAGTGTGACCTTAGGCAGTCTAATGAAGCAAATCATAGCAACAGCCCTGATGTGAACAACTTGAGAATTTGTGAGCTGGAACACAGGAGTCTTAGCCTTGTTCTCCCTAACAGAATACCTATAAGCATTCCCACATCAATTTCCAAAGGCTTCTGTGTTCATGTCCCCAGAGGCCATTGTCTATCTTTTCCCTGCTATGATTTACATAATTAAGCTAACAGAATGCATGTCATTTATCCAATAGTAAGAATACAAAATATTCCCATCACCCACTCCAATATACCTACGTAATCCCATGTGCTTAAAAACAACGGGAAAGAATACCAACTGTCTATGGCCTCAAGAAGCTTGCGCCTTGTCCCATGGTATAGGTACATAACAAATCATCTTGTTTCTGGGAAATATATGTTATACTTGAGAGTTTTAAGTAGGAAGGGATCCTGTGATACACTTTCTTGGCTATTCAGAAATGTTTTAATTCACCCAACTAAAATGGCATTCTTTCAAATAGTTGTTAGTAGTTTATTCCCTGTCCCAAAACTTTCTGCTTCAGAGATTATGACCTTCTTTCTACATGACAAATCCACTACTTGGTTATTTAACTAGGAACTTTCAAAGTAGTTCCTAATTGGAAGTAGCAAATAACAAAGAAATAGGAAATGGATTTTAGCAAAATGCAGGCATTATTGCTAGAAGAAATTAACCCTGAGAAATAAATTTTGTTTCAAGAGACCAGTGCTTAAACTGATTAAGTTGACCAAAGAAAGAGTCAATGATTGGGACACCATTTAAACTCATGTCTCTATACAAAAATCTCATCTCACACCATGGTCAAGACTCTAGGAGCTCGGGCTTAGACCACCAGCAGCAGCAGCAGCATCCTTTGAATTTGTTGGAAATGTGAGAAAAGTCCCACCAGACCATGGAAAACAGATGTTCTGGGTGATTCTAAAGCTGACTTGTTTTTTGAGAACCACCACAACCTGCCAAAACAACTTACAAACAAGGAGACTCAGTGTTTAAAAAAGTGTGAAAGTGATCTCCAAAGACAGGTTTGGTCTTTAGAAGAGATGTGATAGCAGAACGAGGTCTTCAAGAACAATCTGAGATCAGCATGGTGACCAGACCACACAATATTATATTGCTACCTAAACTTTGCTAAGAGGACATTTTGTTTAATGTATGTGGGTACTTTTGCCTGAGTATATGTCTACCTGGAACCACAGAGGCCAGAAGAAGGCATTAGATCCCCTGGAACTGGAACCACAGATGGCTGTAAACATAAATTACTACGTGGGTTCTGGGAATGAGACCGGAGGCCTCTAGAGGAGCAGCCCCTGCTCCCAACCCCAAAGCCACCTCTCCAGCCCCACTCAGAGCTCTTAAGTTTCCTCTGTCTCACACAGAGAAGGCAACTGTGTGAGATCATAAGTGCAGGGACTCTTAATTGCAACCGTTTCAGTGTCTATTATGTATCACAACATTGCTTTTCAATTGAACATTCTACTATTCCCAGTTTTACTTCAATAAAGCAGAGGAAGGAGGGAGGGAGGGAGAGAATGAGGGAGAGAAGGAGGGAGGGAAGGAGACAGAGATAGAGACAGAGACAGAAACAGAGACAGAGACCGATAGCTGACACTGGGTGACTTCTAGCTTGGACACTGCGAACAGCCTGGGGAACAGATTCCTAGTTACAAAGACACTCTGGGAATGAGAGGTAGAGTGTGATAAAGTAGGCTTAGCTAATGCCCCGAATGAGGTAGAATAATTCAGCTGGCTTACTTCTGAGCATCTTAAATCTATAGAGAGACTGGTACCCTACCTACTCAGAAAGGTAAGTATACATGCTCCAAACCACACAAGTGGAACATCTGATTAGAAACAGAAATCTATCTTGTGCCTCTACTAAAGCCTCTACGACCTCTCTACCTTCGTTTCTTCTAGTTACACCCTTCAAAGTAACTATTAGCGACAGCCTTCTTTCCACTCTTCTAGATAACCCTTTGGGTTTTCACTTTGAAATTCTCAAAAAATAAATAAAATAAAACAAAAAAGATGAGATTTTTAAATTCAGTCTTCCCACCTCCTGACTCTGGGCCAAGGGAGCTGGCCACCTGTTCTTAATCCATTCTTATCAACTGGAGAAGAACTTAGTAAGTGATGCCAATAGTAACCACGTCTAGAAATAGGACACGGTCCTTCCTGTTAAGGAAGCCACAGTAGGCAGGGAAATGGTGGGGACAGCTGGCAGGCAGGGATGGAGTCAAGAATAAAGATACAGCAAGCGCCTGCTGTCATCGGGGACTTTTTGCCTTCCCAGGTTTCCACCTCATTAGAGCTCAGCTTTGGTGGAAGAGACAAAATAGACAAATTAAAAGCAGGCAGAGGGGATTAGGAATGATGTTCCAGTGACAGAGGTCAGTGATAGAAAAGAGGTTCAAGATAGCACATAAAGTCAGCAACCCTAGGCAGCTGATTCTCAGGCAGAGACGTGTGGGGAGCAGGCGTCGTTGGGCTACAAAGGTTTTTACAGAAACCCCTTTCAGAAGCCAGAGGTCACAGTTAATGGGAACCAAAAAATCTACAGGGATTCAGGAAGACGGGAGAGACCTAATTACGCATCTGCAAAGCAAAATCAAGGGGACACGTTTGCCTTCTGATTGGGGGTCCGGAAGAAGTACGGTGGGAGCCGAAGGACAAGCTGAGCATCGGAGCCGCCGGCCGGCGATCCAGTTAATCTTGGTTTCAGACCCTCAGTGCTAGAATGGACGCCATGATCTGCTCACCGCTATGTACATAATAGAATTACACTGTGGTCTGGTGAGTGAGGAACAGCAAACCGGTACAAAAGAAGGCGGGTGCTGTTCTCCCATAAGAGATGAGTGAAGGCGGGTGCTGTTCTCCCATAAGAGATGAGTGAAGGCGGGTGCTGTTCTCCCATAAGTAATGAGTGACCTGGGGTCCTCATGGGCGGGTATAGGTTCCACCTAAACTGGGAGGAAGGTACATTGAATCCCTATCTGTATCTGGCAACTGGATGCAAGGTCAAAAAGAAGGTTGAGAATGACCTCGAATAAGGCAAAGGGAAGGTGAGATGGACGTTATAAGCAGAGACTCCAGAGAAAAGACGAGCAGAGCACAAGACAGGCAACCAACGACCAGCAATGCCAGCTAGCATTGTGCTCTGTAGGTCACAGCATGCATAAGCAGGTTTCCAGTGCAATAGGCTAATCTCAGCATTAGAGTAGACCAGTAACCCATTCCTGCTAGCTCAAAAGCAGGCTGCTTGTACACAGGATGGAATCCTGTGCCCGCTAATGTACCCTGACATCCCTGCTCCCACCACGTGATTGTGGGGATCAGATTTCAAAACTTAGGAACTTGAGGTAAGAGGATCACAACTTCAAGGTTACCCTGGGTCGCACAGACCCTGTCTCAAACTAGAAAAGGATAGTGATGTGTGCAGAAATGGCTGTGAAATTCAAGGGGTTCTTCAAAGGCAAGGCAACACCATTATGGCATTGCGATTGTTCTAAGTCTACTTCATTGTATTAGTTTGATGAAATGGGTGGTGTGTTTGAAAAGTGGAAAAGTCACAGAAATGATGTACTGGGGACAGAGGTTTTAAAAAATTAATTAATTAATTAAAAAACCCAAGAAGTTCAAGCTAATGGCACAGTGAAAGTTTCCCTGATCTGGCCAGAATTTATATACAGATTATCTAAGACACCAAAGCTAGACTAGTCATTTTCTTTATTTTTTCCCACAGTTATGGCGGGAAGGTTGGCTTCCATTTAGAAAATGAATCACCCATCCCTGGTAGTCTCTAGCACTCCTGCAAAACAGACAAGTGTTCCACATCCATGTACTCTATTGGTATTTTTTTTTAAAACCAGTGAGAGAGAACTAAAATGCCTTCTGGCTTCCATACAGCACCGTTGCCTGAAACTACCCACTGGGTTACATAGCCAAGGACTGAACCTACAGTTGACTATGCATATCTGCCCGTGCACACAGTAGGGCAGTTCTAGGACGTGTCTAAGTACATAGTGCCCCCAACACTTAGCAGCAGAGGTGCTGATAGGTGACAGGTCTACACTTCTCTTTTAGAAACATCTACTGGATTATTTTTCCAATATGGAGATAACCTTGGCAATCTGAGCAAAGGCACAGGAGCAATTGTGAAGGCCGTGTGGCAGCATCATGGATTCCCGACACTGACTCTATATGTTATCCACCAAGTGCTATTCCTTCTCTCCTGTGCCCCCCTTGTACTGCCCATCACCCCTGCCCCACCCTTCCTTTCCAACCAGATTTGTTCAGGTTGGCAACAAAGTCTACTAGAACTGCATGACCTCCCAGCCCCCCTCCCCTGTAGTAGACCATGGCATGCCAGAGGTGCAGATGGAACCAATGGCATCTAGGCAAGAGACTCAACACCAGCGCCTCTGCCTGGGTGAAAGGGCTGTCTTTCTGACATGGCATCCCACCGCCACACCCCCATTCTTCCTTCCTGTGATATTCTCCCAGTGCCCAGAGGTCGTGTAACCATCTCTGCATCGGGACACTGACAGGATGGCAAACGGGGAGATGCCCAGTTAGGACAGAGAATGAGAAGGAAGGGAGCGCCTGGCTTCTCAGGGCCTCCCAGGCTGACTGTGCTAACCCCGCCCTGCCGGCCGGTGTGTGCTTCTTAGAGAGACAAACTTCATATTTGAACGTCTCCCAACAGGTCCTTCTCCCTTCCCTCTGTTTTCAGCTGAACATAATCCTAATTGGTCCCAGCCACCGCAGTTCTCCTGACTCATTTACAGGGAAGACAACAGTGAAGCCAGGTTGTGGGCAAAGGAGAATAAGAGGGGAATTCTGGAGAGACGGTCCAGAGGGGACGCTACTTGCCTTACGCATCAGCATTCTGATGTGAGTAGGCACCGTAAAGGTATAAACCGGAGACATGAGTCTTGCAGGGCACCTCAACCTGCTAGCCTATCGACATTTGCTGAGTTCTTCTCTGTGACCAGCACTTCCCCTCCTCACTTCCTTAACACCATTCTCCAGTGGTATAAAAGGAGTCCTCCTCTAGGACTCCTAAAGTGCTTTGGCAAGGTCTACAGAGAGAAATGTCCTACCCTGATCTCCCGAGAACCGCCTCGAAGTCCGACTCACTCAGCAATCCAGGTGGTAACAGAATACACGTTTGTTTGACTTTTTTTTTTTTTAACTTATATTGATTGTCATCCAATATGGCCAAGAAGCTGAGAGCTGAGTAAGAAAAAAAGAGCTGAGTCTCTCGCCCTAATAAAATGAAGCCTCTTTAGGTAGTGAACAAAGAAGGAGCTACTTGGTCAAATTGATGACAAGGAACCGCTGAGTGCTTGGAAGGACTGTGGGGTCCCAAGGAAGGGAGCCGCGGGGCTCTGTCTGCAGGATATGACTGCCCCAACGATGAGCGCACGGCGGCTGTGAGTGCCTGCATGGAGCCTGGAAAGAAACAGGGGAATAGGGACCGGAGTAAAACAAAGACCAGTTGGGAAGAAAATGAGGATCAGAGGGAGTTGAGAAAGGTGAGAGCTGGTCATGGGGGAGAGGGGTTGTTGAAAACAATCAGGGTGCATTTAGTACAGATACGGTACTACCAAAAAGTTAAAAGAATAAAGAAAAAAATACACATCCACGCCCAGCCAATGTGGACCACAGTCATGTTCTGATAGATGACAGTTTTTAAACTTGTAAGGAATGTATGTGAATGACAACAAATGTTGTAAATGATAAAACTGGTTTTTTCTGTCTCTCCCCTCACATTGCTGGTTTCCTAATATCTATAGTGAGCGCTGGGGTTTGTGGAATTGTTATTTAGCGTCAGCCTTTTTGCCCATGTGCTCGCCCTAGGGCACCGAGAAAGCAGTGAGATACCCAAGTCTTCTCCTGGCAAAGTGCAGGTGGTGGTGGATTTGGCTTTGCCCTCCCAGGGCCCGACTGTATTCACTAACCTCCTCCAGGGCTTAAACTCTTCTGTTTTCTACCCTTACAACAGAATCCTACCAGCTTGTCTCCTCGGTATTGCCAAGGTTACTGAAACGCCAGAGCCATCCATCACATATGCTGCCGAGCTTTAAAAAGCGTGACTTCTGATCACTGGACTCTAAAAATGCCACTCTGTGGTGTGCGCGGGACCCAGCGTCCACACACTTCATGTCTTCACAGAACAGCTCCGGGAGTCAGACGCTCGCCATCACCCTCAATAGGTGCAGAGCGGAGGTACCGCATGTGTGAGCCGTTACCTAGCAATAGCAACGGTTAAATGCCACAAGCGGGATGCTGACCCAGGGGACCTGCCTTCAGAACTGGGGCACGTCGAGGCTACACTCCCCCCGCCTCCTGTAAGCACTGTGGGCCCTTCCAGACCTCAGATACCAACCACCCTGGGTATTCTTTCTCCTATGTAGTGCTGGAAACCAGACCTGCTCTGTTCTGTGTCCTGAAAGAGGGCTAAACATTGTGGTCTCCGTCTACTTAATTTCCTTCCTCTTTTTGGCTTCCAGTTGGATTTGGCCAATGGAAATGACTAGAAAGGGATAAGGAAATGATAAGAGGGATTTATTTTCTGCTCCTATTCTTCCCCCAGCCTCTCCTCATTTCCTTACCATTCTGGCCACAGCCACATCCTGAGCAGCCTCGGCTCCTCCTGGGAGGCTGCTTCCATCACTTCTCTTTGCTGGGGACTCCAGTAAGACTACCTCTCCCCTTGAGTCTGTCAGCCTAGTGTTAGCCCTGCCTTCTGTGGTCAGCCCCAGGTATTTTCCAATCTCTGCCGGTTGCCTGAACTCTGTCCCACACCTTGTTCGTTATACAAACTCTGAACATATAAAACTTGGAAGCACATCAGCTATTTTCTTTCAGGATCCTGACTGTAAAAACTTCACACAACAAAGATTCTTTCTTTGGCCCAGAGGAAAGGGCCCACCATTGTGACAGTAAGCTCTGTATTGAAAGGACACACCATTCTTCTTTAGTTCTTCTTCAAAACACAGAGGCGGGGACTGGAGCAATGGCTCAGTGGGTAAGGTGCTCGCTGTAAAAGCAGGGGGACCTGGGTTCAGATCCCCAGGGCCCAGGTAAAAAGCATATACATTTAACCACAGTACTGGGCAGGGTTAGATGCGGGAGGCAGAGACAGGTGGATCCCTGAAACTCATTGGCCAACCAGTCTAGCCAATCAGTAAGCACCAGGTTTAAGGAGTGTCTTGCTATAAAAAAATCAAGGTGGAGAGTAGAGTAACACAGGAAGATACTCAGTGTAAACCTAGCCTGTACTCAGGCATGCAGAAGTCTGTGAACACATATATACACTCATATACACATGTAATATACATGCAAACAACACACACACACACACACACACACACACACACACACACATACGAGTGGTGGACTGCAGACCTTTGAAAATAATGAAGACCAACAGAACCAACTAACCTGGACCCTTGGGGGCTCCCAGAGACTGAAGCACCAACCTGTGGGCCTGTTCTGATGCAGACCCGTGTACCAGTGCCTGTGGAGGAAGCCGGGCCAGGCAGAGGAGTCCTTGGTCTGGTCTGGTGGCTGGAGACGCTGAGAGACCTGTTCTATTGCTCCAACATGGCAGGTTTAGATAAGAAGAGACAGCTCATGATTTAAAGCTTTATTATAGAAAAGTAGGGGAAAAGAAAAAAGATAGAAAAGTAAAAAGAAAAAGAAGAGATAGAGAGGTCAGAGCTGGCGGTGGCCCCGTGGAAAGAGAATGGGAAGAGAGGGGCAGCAAGGGGCAAGAGACAAGGGAGAGAGTTAGAGAAGAAAAGAGGACAAGAGAGTGTGGGCAGGAGAGCCAGGAGGGACCACACAGCCCCTTTTATAGTGGACCAAGCTACCTGGCTGTTGCCAGGTAACTGTGGGGGTGGAGTCAAGCCAGAACACTAGGGGCCCGGGGCGTGGCCCTATGTGACTGATGGCCACAGGGTTATGTGCAACACCAACCTAAGAGTGAGCACAGGCTGGACCTAGGACCCGGCACACATGTAGCATGTGCAGCTTGGTCTTCATGCAGGTCCCCAACAGCTGGAACAGGAGCTGTCCCAGAATCTGTTGCCTGCCTGGGAATCTAAGTAGGAGAGGATGCACCTAGACTTGCAGTGACTTGGTGTGACAGGGTAGGGTGACAACCCCGGAGAAAAGGAGAGGGAGATGGGGGTTGTCCTGGGAGGAGGGATACTGAGCTTGAGATGTAAAGTGGATAAATAAATAAATTCATAGAAAAAGAAAATACCCTAAAAAGAAAAGAAAATAATAACAGAGCCGATGTGTCAGAGAGACGTGATGATTATAAACGTGTCTGCATTTAATAACAACAATTTTAAGTACGTGGTTCAGAAACTGACAACCAAAAGGGAGACACAAAAATTGCCTCTAAAATTACAGCTGGCGAGTTTAACATACCTCTTCCAAACATGACAGGATGAGTAGATTAAAACACTCAGCGATTCAGAAGACCCGAAGTGCAACTCCCTTCCCTCCCTCCCCCTCCCCCGTCCCACCATTATCCACAACACACCGCTGTAGAGAACACATCCACAATGTCCTGTGGAGATTGAATGACACTTAAATGCTAGCGCACTGGTGCACACCCGTCAAAGCACTGAGCAGTAAGAAAGCCATGAAGGTCTATGCGAGGACAGAGACGCTGCATAGCAGGGGGGCATCTGACACGGGAGAAGCCTCGGAAAAGACAAGTTGTGCTCCACAGAGTCCTAAACGTCACCCACAGTGCTAGAAGTCAGCACAGTGCCTCCCTTTGGGAGGTAACAGCTAGACAGTGTCATGGAGTGGATTTTTGAGAGACTGGCTCTGACGACTCACTTAGATACAAGTTATGCTTCATTTGTTTGGTACATAAAAGTTCTGTAAGCTGCACCCTCACAATTTTAACACTTTGGAGATGCATATGGTTCTTCAGGATTAAGCGTCTTAAAAGCACAAAATCCACACTTGCTAGCTTATCTTTGCAGTGACTCATGCCCACTGTGCTGAGCCAGGTGGGAATGTGAGGGAAATGTTAGCCCAGTACAGCAAATCAGAAGGTCACCTGGATGGCAACAAGCAGGAAAAGGTTTAACAAAATAGAGCTTTGATGATTTGGGCTCTCCTTGCTAATTCCTGGCTAGTGCCCTTACCCTTGGTTCTTAGCCACCCTCCCATGAATTCAGGCCCTAGACTGGGAGACGTTGAAAACGCAAGCCGCTCATGCCTGCATCAGTAGAGCACATATCGCCTCCCCGTGCCCTTGAGCTTGAACATGTGACTTTCTTTGGCCAATTATACATACAAAAGAATAGGGTGTTCTAGTAGCTTCTGTACTATACATTTTTTAAAAAGGTTTACTTGTTTTTATCTTATATATAGACTGTTTTGCCTGCATATATGTATGTGTATGTTATATTGCATAGTAACAAACTAGAACAGAAAAGAGGATCATATCCCTTGGAACTAGACTTAGAGATGGTTAGCCACCATGTGGCATCTGAGAACACATCCCCATCCTCTTGAAGAGCAACCCCAATGTTCTTAACCACTGAGCCATCTATCTAGCACTCTGTCCCTGAATCTTGAACCTCCAAATGAAATACATAGACTAGACTTAAGACACCTGGACTTGAAGCAGAAATATTCTATGATCCACATACAAATACAGTGAAGAAAAAAATTTGTAATTGTTTGTTATGCTGCAATCACTAGCAATATGCTTGCCAAAGTCAAAAATCCAGAAACGTGTTATAAAATATGTATTACACAAGCAACTTGTATAATTCTGTCCAATTTCTTGAAGCTGATAGACCAAAAGGTTTTCCAAAACTTTTTCCAGATCTTAAATAACTATAATGACAAATACTATAGAAATAATAATTGCAGTAATAGCATTACATGTTAACTCAGCTGAACTGGGGATGATGGAACAGCTGTTGAACATCGTTTCTGGGTGGTGCCTCTCTTGGAAGAGTTTAGAAATAAACTCATCAGGCTGCATTAAGGCCTGAATTTATCTTCCCTTCCTTGGGCTGAAGCATTCATCTTCCCCTGCCCTCAGCGTTTGAAACTCCCTCTTGTCAGGCCTTCAGACTCTAGCCAGAACTCAACTGTCCAACTTGCTCTCAGGACTCAGACTTCGATTGAACACTGAAGATTCTGTTGAAGCATATGGTTGAATAGGCCTCACATCCTTACACCCTTGAGCCATAATCTAGCCATGGATGTCCTGGACTGGGAAAATAGATCCAGCAAAATGATTCAGAAGAGTCTTTCAGGATGGGAAAACAGAAAACTCTTTCATGTCACACCTAAAGAGAGAATTAACCCTTCCCTCTTCCTGGGCTGACTTTACTCATCTCCTTCAAAGCTACTGTTGTCTTGAGGTATAAGAAACCCAGGCCATGTCTGTATCCCAGTGTCCTTAAGTCGGTCATTGAACCTCTTACCGGCCCTTAACTCCAGCTGCAGTGCGAACGAGCCCTGCCTTGGCGAACCCCGGAAGTTCTTTGGCTCTAACCTCCTTAGGAGTACTCAGAGGCGCGAGCCGCAGCGGACAAATAGCACATCAATAGTCTGTGGCGGAAGTGCTGTCTGCTGACATTCAGCAGCTCTTGCAAAGGCTTCATTTGCATAGCGGCGCTGTCACAGTGCTAGGCCTCGCAGAGAGTCTAGCATCTGTCAAAATAGGGATGTGGTTGAGAGTACCTGACGGGAATCTTGAGAAGGATGCCCAATTTGGAATCAGACACTCACTTCCCACCTCCAGAGCGTCCCGCTTCCTCTTGTGATCTGCAAGGAAAGAAAATGAGCTTAAGGATCTGGAATGTGGTTGGCTGAGCGCTTAGGGGTATCTAGACAATACTTCACGTTACCCTTGTAACAGCCTTCAAGGTCAGTGTTCACAAGTAAGGATGGGGAGGAGGGTTGCTCACGAAGACTGACTTAGTCAAAGTCTTGCGGCTGGTAAGCCTCAGCATGCCAAGTCTGAACCTGGGTCAGTTCCGTCCTGTTCTTAGAACCAAAAAGATGAATGTATCTGCACAAGAGCTCTAAGAAAACATTTGAAAAGGTGCCAATGCCAGGCATTCTTTCCAAAGTCCACTGTTGGTTTGTCTGAACGGTAAAAACAGGAAACAAACCTGTCCCTAGAATCCAACCGCAGACTTACATTTTCTCTCAGGCATAAACATTTTCTCTCAGACTTACATTTCTCCACAGGCGAGGAAGTTGACTTAGAATAGAAAGATGGACTTCAGGCAAAACCAGAGATTCCTCTCCCCGGAAGGCCTCAACTCTCACGGAAATCACCCAATAGCAGCATTGTGGCTACCAGGAACTCATTTGGCTTGAGTGCCAGGGAGAAATAAGCCTTCTTGGAGATGGTTTTCAAGTGCTACAGCTCTCTTTATTCACGAGTAATAAGGGCCATATAAACCTTGGGGAGTGGGTAGGGCATTTTCAGGGTGAGTGAGTGGTACTGAGGTGCTGAGAATGCTTCATTTGCATGAAAAGGAATTCCAGGTGTTTGCTGGATGTGTCCTTATAGGGAAAGCATAAGTTAAACCTGTAATTTGGCCACCAGGCTCTGTGACTACCTCAGTGGTGGTGGGGGTCAGGGTCACAAGGATTTGTGCTGAGGCAGGTAGGCCCAGAACAAGGAAGAAGCAATCCTTACTCCTGCCTGTCTCAAGATGAGATTTTCAGGATTTGAACACATCTTAACCTCACTCTTGTTCCAGACCTGTTCCACCACAACCACAACCACCTGCCACCCCTCAACCCCCAACATACTTGCCCCACACAAAGGCCAACTTGCTTAACCAGTAAATTTATTGGGGCTACTTACAAGAGTGTGGGTTAAGGGTTACTTATAGGAGTCAGCATGAGTTCAAGGCAGGTGCATCACTGAAAAGCCCACCCCAGCATTGGAGTATAGAAGACCACTTATAAAAGCTATAATCTTGGCACTTCCGCAGAATTCTCAGAAAGCTTGGCAGGTTAAGAGTCCCATTCAGGTCCGACAGTAATCCTTATTGTTTATACAAGCTCAGGGAGCAAGGAGCCTTGTGAGTCTTGTACATTTCAGGGACTTCCTGATATTTGGCGGTTGTTTACTTCTTAAGACACAGAGTCTCCTTCCAGGAAGGAACTATTTCAACTATAAGGATATTGTTACTCAACAGTGCCTGTAAGCGGGTGAAGGTTGTCACTTCTGCTTCCTAATTGATCATGTTTGCCAATCTGGTAAAAGCAACAGAAATAAGATTCACAGCATATTTCTTTTCAGTCTTTTGCTCAGTACCCTGCAAACGAAAGTGTTAAGATGGACTTCAACTTCTTCTCCTAAAGAGTGTCTCAGTGTGGAGTTGTAAAATAGTGTCCTTGGATTGCATTTGTAATCATTAAACAGTAAGAGTACTATAATATTTTGAACAAGGGAATGATTACTGGGAGAAAGATGTCACATTACAAGGTAAGATGACAGAATGTACTGCAAAGTGTAACTGTAGATGAGTCTCCTTCATAAGCATTACAAAATACATAAACAAGTTTCAAGAGCAACATAACCAGCATTTGCACATCTAACTTTAATAGCATTAGGTAGGTTAGTACATAGGTATAGATATAAATGAGATAAAGAGATGATAGATAGATAGATAGATAGATGATAGATAGATAGATAGATAGATAGATAGATAGATATAGCATTGGTTTAGAAAGCCTGTCCTGTATGGAAAAATACTACTTTATTACTTAGACACACAGCCAGCTCTAAGGATCCTTAAATATAGAAAAATTGCTGTAAATTTTAGAAAGGGTTTTGTTTAAATTCCTTCTACAGAATTAGATCAATAACCATCAGGAAGATTCCCAAGAGTTCTCAGAGTTCTGTCATAAAAGATCTCTTAAGTGTTTTTAATGATTAGAGTAAAGCATCCCTACCAGAACATGGCTGTACAAACCAACTGATACACTAGTATCATTTAGACCAAAATCATATTAACTTAGTGAGTTTGATAGATGGTAGAAAGCCACGGTCAGCAGGTAGAAATGTAAGTAGATGTAAGAGCTCACTAAAATGTGAAAATCAGGCAATTGTGAGGTGTCTATGTAGACTTTGTAACAAGATGCAGTCTCATGAAAAATGCAAAGAATTGTTTTATTAAAGACAAAAATTGGGCCAAAAACATGAGTAGGCAATCCACAAAAAAGAAAGCCTTGAAGCTAGCAGGGCTAATTCGTGTTAGATATGCTAATCAGCTTCTTCAAGTGTATCTCGTGGGTGAGCTTCAGAGTCCTGTGATGCCGGGGACTGGCAAGGCTCTACAGGCATGAAAACTGCATGCAGTGGATCTGGAACTGTGAGCCTGCCCGGGTGTTTTGTGTACACTGTGAAAACAAAGGCATATGTCCTTCCCTTTCATTCCTTAAAGGAGTCCTTGTCTGGGGGCAAAAGGACTATTTATCAGAATTCTGCTTTGGGAAACAAGAAATGAATCAGATGTAGCCTAATTTATTCATCATTAGGAAAAGTGGAAAGATAAATCTCATCCTCAAACTGTGGAGTTTGCCTGGAAGCAGAGGCAATGAGCTAAACGTGCACAGAACATGCTTAAATCTCCAAAACTTAATGCTGAGTGACTGAAACAAAAATCAGGATGAAGGCTGTAGTGTATCACCATAGGTATTAACCTAAACACACAGAGATGCTTGCATGTGCAGGTACACACACACACACACACACACACACACCCCACATGTGAGTACATGTACATGGACACAGACACATATTTACTGTATTTTCCAGGGATGTGTATATACTCAGGGATAAGAGATAGATAAGAGAGGACTGCTCTTCCCCAGAGCATCATGTTGAGAGTCAGGTATTGTTAGAATGTTATTAAATGCTGTGGAATCACTGTCAATGGTAATGACATCTTTATTCTAAGCACCCCTTTTAATGCTTATTTTCCCTTTAAATAAGCCGAGATGTTGTAGCGGGTGGTTTGACTCCCTACTGGACACCTAGCTGCAAGGCCCTTCTCCTGTACCCTGTCTGCCCGAATAAAGGATTATCAGCCAATCAGCCCACACTGGGCAGCCCTCATGCCAGCACCAGCGGCTTTAAGCAGGCCAGAGGTACCTTGAGAGAGCTAGATGATAACCATTGCTGCTGTGGGTTGAAGATCCTCCTGCCCTGCCTGTCTGAGAACTGTGATGCTGCCAGCTGCTGTTTGCAGCTACGGGCTGGTGTCTGTGTGACATTAACCAGACATTAAATATACCTTGCAAGATGTTGATGAGAGACCCAAACAGGAACAATACACTTTGCAGGTTAAGGGTTCTGTTTGCTGTAAGGACAGTGAAGAATAAGTTTCTGTTTGTCCTGTTTTAAGTCTTTGCAAGTTAAGGTTTCTATTTGTAATTAACTGTGATACAAACCACACACCCATAGTAACAAGGGGAGACCAAGGTCGGGGGCAGGGGATGGGTGGCTCTTGAATCTTGAATCTTCTCAGTGATGAGATCAGGGGCGTGGGGAAGAAAGGGACTGGGTGGGAGAGGGGGAATGGGAATAGGAGGGATGACTTGGGGAGATGGAGGAAGAGAGCACCGAGAGAGACAACTTGATTGGACGGGTCATCTCTGGGACAAGCTAGAAATCTAGGACAATGGAAACTCCCAGGGATCTATGAGCATGGCCCTAGCTAAGACTCCTAGCAGTGGGCATATGGAACCTGAACTGTCCATCTCCTGTAACCAAGCAACACTTCCAATGGAAGGGATTGGGACCCCCAACCCAGCCACAAAACCTTAGACCCACAATTTTTCCTGTCTACAAGATGTACAGGGGTAAAGATGGAGCAGAAGTTAAGGGAATGGCCAACCAATGGCCCAGCTTAGGGACCCATCCTGATACTGTTAATCACATCCTGCTATACTTGCAAACAAGTGCTTAGTGTAACTGCTATCAGAGAGGCTTCACCCAGCAACTGATTACAGAGACCAGGGCACAATATTAAGTGGAGCTTGGGAAATCCTGTGGAAGAGGGGGAGGAAAGATAGAAGGAACCAGAGAGGCCAAGGACACTACAGAATCAACTAGCCTGGGCCCAGACAGGCTCACAGAAACTGAACTGTCAACCAGAGAGAATTAATGGGATGGACCTAGGCCCTCTGCATACATGTAACAGACATGCAGCCTGGTCTCCATGTGAGTCCCCTGACAGCAGGATCAGGCACTGTCTCTGACTCCATTGCCTGCCTTTGGATTCCTTTCCCCCAAGTGGGCTGCCTGGTCTAACTTCTAGGAGAGAAGATATGCCTAATTTTACTGCAACTTGATATGCCAAGGATGGTTGATAGCCATGGGAAGGATCCTCTTTTCTGAGGAGAAGAGGAGGAGGGGTGTATGAAGGGGAGATGTGAGGGGAAAGGAACTAGGAGGAGAAGCAGGAGGGGACACTGCCCCTAAGATGTAAGGTAAGTCAATAATTTAAAAAGAAGAGGAGGAGAGGTTCCTGTTTGTCCTGTGCAGGCTAAGGTTTCTGTTTGTAATTAAAGAATAAGTTCCTGTTTCTCCTGCATTAAGTCCTTGCAAATTAAGGTTTCTATTTGCAATTAAGAATAAGCTCTTGTTTCTTATATCTGGTGCGAACTGCCCATGACCCCATTCCCATCCTTAACCTGGCTCTTTCCCCCTTGCTGAATTTTCCTAGCAATGTGTAACAGCCAACTCTCGTCCCTGTGAGCATCTTATCTGTCCTATAAAAGGGACTTCAAGAAGCCAGTAGGGGCTGCTCTCTCAAATCCTGACGTAGACTGAGACAGCCTGCTGGCCAGTCCTGGGTGCACCCCAAAAGAGTTTGCCTTAACTAGACAATCATGGGCTTAGCCTTTTCTCCTTATGGTTCTCAGATTTAACAGCACAGTTCTCTGGTGAGGATTATCATAGCTGCCAAGGGCCAAGCCCACTGGACGTTCAAACCCAGAGCAATAAGTCTTAATCTGGAATGCCAAGAGCAGTAAGTTTCTGGCTTCTAAAGCCTAAAGCAGTTGGTTCTCAGCTCTATAGTTTCTGGTTCATTCAATCCAACCACTAAACTTAGGGCAGGGAAGGATTCCAGGCAGTCAACACAGGGAAGTGCTACCCACAGTTTCTACCAGGTTGAGCATTAGGACCCTAGACACTGGTTGGTAACAGATTTCTAATATGTTAGAGAAGGTACCTGGGAATTGTAGAGTCATGGATAAAAAAATAACCAAAAATGAGAACGGATCATGAAAAAAAAAAATAAAAGTAAAAGAAGAGAAGGAGCTGTGGTCGTTGTGGTGGTGTGCATGACCTGCGGAGGTCACGGACAACCCAGGGATCTGGAGTCCAAGTGACTAGAGCTGGGCTTGCCTAGGGCTTAAGTGGTTGATGCTAAAAAGGTGTGACAGTCACTTTCAATCAAGATTTCCCCATGGCCAAATGGATGAACCTCAAGGGTCACAGGAAGTATTGCTAGCTGAAGGGTCAGCCATATTTTCCTACCGTGACTCTACTGAAGAGCTCCAAGCTACACCAGGTGTACATGGAACCCTGGGACTATCTCCAGCTCTCAGAAGAAAAGGTGACAAATGACTGTTCTATCATGGATGCACTCAACATGCACCACAGCTTAATAGAATAAAATACTTTGTTAAGGATGCGCAGGAGAAAGGAAAGCCTGGCCCGTGGTGTGAGGAAAAGGCCACTTGTCGCAGGCACCGGCAGCAGCTGGTTGCTCTGTCTCTGCTGCCAACGGAGCCTGTTGAACGGTGAGCAGCTCTGCTCTGGTTTCCAGGCTAGCCCTAGACTGAGTTGAGAAATTCCAGGAACAACCAACCAGAAAAAAAAGACACAAATCCTCAGAAATATAATTAAAGATAATCATCTTCCTAAATCACCATGCAGACTGCAAGCTTCCTGCTTTGCTCTTAATAACAATCAAATAAACAGGCAGATACATAAGTCAGCAGTGCTCACGTCCTCTTCCAGCAAACGATTAAAAAATAAATAAAACCTCCACAGGCGAGCAATGTTTTCTACAACAGGAGGTAAAATAACAAAGTGAGAAGCTTAGTTGATGTGTACAAATGCTCGTTTAAAGATAAATCAGCTGGGGATTTTGGCACATCTCAGTGGGTAAAGGTGACAACCGCCAAACCTGGTGACCTGAGTTTGATCCCCAGTATTTATGGGGTACAAGGGAAAAACTGATTCCCAAAAATTGCCCTCTGACCTACACACATGCTCTCTCTCTCTGTCTCTCTCTCTGTCTCTCTCTGTCATTGTCTCTCTGTCTCTCTGTCTCTCTGTCTCTCTGTCTCTCTGTCTCTCTCTCTCTCTCTCTCTCTCTCTCTCTCTCTCTCTCTCACACACACACACCCACACACACAGTGAGGGAGGCAAATAAATGTATCAAAATGTAGAAACAAAATCAGCCAGAAGGCGACCTACAATTTAAATAATTACTAGCAGCCACATTCTTATCTAAAGTAAGACTGCAGATATTCATTTAGTTATTGTACATTGCTGTATGGCAGCCAAAAGAAAAATCTAATCGCTATGTACAGAATATTCACAAATATCACCCAAGAAAGTAATAATTCCTCAGGCAAACACACACACACACACACACACACACACACTCACTCACTCATCACATATGCATATGCTAAAAATGAGACCTGCAGTTATGCTAAATTGGATTAAATTAAAAACCCAGTGTCATTGCTTAAAGCATTGTCAAATGAAAAATATTTTAAGAAATATTAAGGTTTCGGGGACTAAGGAGGTAAGAAATATAAATAACTTCTAAATAGAGTGTGATAGTGCATGAAGCCTATAACCCAGCACTTGGAGGGCAGAGAGACAAGAGAATTACAGATTTGAATTCATCTCGGACTCCAAAAGAAGGTCTAAAAATCTAGGAAGTGGTTCCCAACCTGTGGATCACAATCCCTTTGAGGGTCTCCTTCTCCAGGGGTCACGCTCATGTGTGTTTATCCATCACTCTCTACCTTGCTTTATTGTCACTACCTGGAACTAATCAGTTTGGTGACACGTGCTGGCAACAGGCCCCAGGGAGTCTCCAGTCTCTACTTCCCCAGTTCTCGGGTCACCAGGCATGTGACACTGAGGATCTTCATAAATAGAAAGCTTCTTTATCAGCTGGGCCCCGGCAGCCCCTTGGAATATTCTGTGTAACTGGTGACCTTAAACAACACTCCATGCCCCAAATCTACAACCATTGCCTCTTCTTTGTTCTATTTAACTGCACACACATAAAAACAGATAATCGTATACCCTTTTCTGGTGGCTTTTCATCCTTTAAATGGCAACGGGCTCTCACGCTTTGCAGTCAGTCTTCGTAGCAAACTCTTACTGTGCTCTAATCAGTGGTCATTCCACCTTCTCGGTTCTCGGGGTGAAACAGACCTGAAGTGACATCTCCACTTCTGCTACTGACGGGGTAAAAACCGTATGTCTGTAACTTACACTCTAGTGGAAAAGACCCAGAGATAAGTGTGTGTGCGTGTGTGCGTGTGTGTGTGTGTGTGTGTGTGTGTGTGTGTGTGTGTGTGTGTGTTGTGGGGAATTACAATACAGTTGGTAGAGTTGTATAGCATCAATAACTGCAAGATTTTATGGGAGAATATGTTATCCTTGGGAAAGGTAAGAGGATCATAGGACATTGCCTGGAGCATATGATCTTTACTTCATAACTAGAAAGGTATGCCAGTTGTAGGCAAAGAAAGGAGTATGTCCAGAGCACAGTCTCAGTTTCCTATGTCAAATGTTTCATACCAGAATGAATGAAGTGACGCTTCAGAAGAGCTTGCCGATGATGTGAAGTTTTTAACTTACAGACTGTAATGGTCTAAAATATGAACTGTCACCCAGAGACCGTTTTAACTCGGTCTCCAGATGGTAGCTCTGTCTTGGAAGGTTCTGGAACTGGTAGGAAATGGATAGAGCTTTGTTACAGGAAGTGGGTCCAGGCACCAGCTCTGAGATTGATTAGCCCAACTCCACTTCCTGTTCATCCTCTTCACCCTGACTGCACACAGGTGCGATGTGACCATGCTGGCCTATACTCTCAAACTGTGAGCCAGGCAAACCCTCCCCTCGAAGCAGTTTCTTGTCTGGTACTTTGTCACAGCATTGAAAAACAAAACAGTAGTGCAGGCAAGTATTAACAAGCACCAGGAGACCCCCTGCCTAGGTAGACCCCCAGGCCTATCAGTCTTACTTAACCTGCCAGCGTAGATAGAGCATGTCTGCATTTCTGGAACTGCCCTTCCGGAAATCTGACCCATCTTTGGTTTCCCCTAGGAAGCTATAGGGTGCTGTTGTTCCTAAATCAACATCCATTTCTCTTCATTCCAGGTTTTTGGGTTTCCTGTTGCTTGATAAACACTATGACCAAGAACATCTTGGGAAGGAAAGGGTCTATTTCATCTCTCAGGAAACCAAGGCAGGAACTCAAGACAAGAACCAGAAATGGATATAGAGACTATATTCGAATGCTGCTTACTGGCTTTCTCAGGCCACCTTTTTTTTGTTGTTGTTGCTCAATTCAATTTAATAATATTCTAGGAGATATTTTTATTTTATTAGCTCTAACAATGTAAAATACATTCTATTGTTCTATTATTTACTTCATTCTTTATTTCCTCTTTTTATTAATTTATTCTCTCATTTATGTGGCCGACTACCTTTCTTATACAACGCAGGACATTTGCCCAAGCATAGCACTGCTCACTGTGGCTTAGGGCCTCCTAAATCAATTAGCAATTATAAAAATGTCTCACAAGCATGCCCAAGGCCAGGATGATCTGGAAAATTCTTCAGCTGAGGATCCCTTTACCCATGTAACCCTAGGTTTATGTCAAGTTGACAATTCAAGGTAACTATGACAACTCCTCTGAAGTCTAATAAAGGAGGAAATGCAATCTTGTGTGTGTGTGTGTGTGTGTGTGTGTGTGTGTGTGAGAGAGAGAGAGAGAGAGAGAGAGAGAGAGAGAGAGACAGAGAGACAGAGAGAGAGAGAGAGAGAGAGAGACCTATGTGTAGTGTATATGTGTGAAAAAGACTTGTGGTGTGTGTGTGTGTGTGTGTGTGTGTGTGTGTGTGTGAGAGAGAGAGAGAGAGAGAGAGAGAGAGACCTATGTGTAGTATATATGTGTGAAAAAGAGACGTGTGTGTGTGTGTGTGTGTGTGTGTGTGTGTCTGTGTGTGTGTGTCTGTGTGTGTGTGTGTAGATGGTTGCAGACTCCAGAGGAGGATATTGGAGCAAGTGGTGGTGAACTCTATCATGTGACTGCTGGGGACTGAACTCATGTCCCCTGCAGAAGCAGTAAGTTCTCTTAACTGCTGAGCCATCTGTCCAGCTCCCAGATTGTCATATTTTCGCTCTCCACTTTCTGACAAGTCCTAACTGCATAAAAGTAGACTTGGATAGAAACGTTCAAAAACCAAATTGGGGTGATGGCTGTACACATTTATACATCAATAAAATCATTGCAAAAGATGTATTTTAATGTAAAAACCAGAAATGTTTTAGAAAAATATTAAAAATATAATTTTTACTTGAATAAATTATACCTTAATAAAAATACTCCTGAATAAATTATACCCAAGTGCACTAGGCTCTGTAATGCTCCGTGCATCTCTGTGCATTAGTCAGGGTTCACTAGAGTCATAGAACTTGTAGGTAGTCTCTATATAGTAAGGGAACTTGTTCATGACTTACAGTCTTTAGTCCAACTCCCCAACAACGGTCAGCAGCAGCAACTGTGAATGGAAGTCCAAGGATCTAGCAGTTGCTCAGTCCCACAAGGCAAGCTGGCGAAGAAGAAAGCACAAATATTCCTTCTTCCAATGTCCTTATTAGGTCTCCAGCAGAATGTGTGGCCCAGATTAAAGGTGTGTGCCACCATACCTGGATCTGGGACTTGCTTTGTCCCAGATGACCTTGAACTCAGAGATCTCCCTGACTTAGTCTTCTGGGATTCATAGCCACTATGCCTCAAGATCTACATGCCAAGATCCAGGTCAGAAACTTGTATCTCCCAGCCTTCAGATTAGGATCACAAGTGAGCCTTCCAATTCTGGATTGTAGTTCATTCCAGATATAGTCAAGTTGACAAGCAGGAACAGCCACTACAATATGTATACAATATCCACAGAGGTATCAACTTTGCCTCTCTATCCTAGTCCCCACCCCAACCCGCTCTGTGATCTCAGCACACAGCATAGCCTCTCTGAAATTCCATTTCTTCATATTATAAAATGTGCTTTCATATTATTTACACACCCACCTCATAAGGTAGGCAAAACAGAGGGTGCCAGGTCACTGACAAACAAGATTCTGGTGTTTAATAAAAGTTCTATAAATATTAGGTTTTTCCTTTCTTCTCTTCCTTATGAGTAACATTTGGTGACAATTTTCTCACGGTGACAACACCTCTTCTCCCGGGGTTTCTATTCCTTTCTTAAGAAGATATTCTCATTCCATAGCAACCATTTATCTGGTTCAGGCCTGTCCATCTCTCTGGACGATCCTCTTCCTGGTCTATGGCTCCAGGCTTCCTGGGAAGCACCAGATCCATTTTGGCTAGGTCATTCTCAAAGTGATATTATTGTGTTTTCCTCTTCATTTAAGATGCAAAAACCTGTCTCAAAGCAACAGCGGGCTTGTAAAAGTGCCTCCAAGGTCCATTACTAGGTCACTTGGGAGTTGCCACCCAGGAATCAAAGATCTGTCTTACAGTTTATGTTCCGATGGCACCTGGGTTTCAGCACTTGCCACTGACTGTGTGGTTAGTGTCTTGCCAGGGGAACATGGGGAATTAAGATGTCTGGAATAAGAAGCAGCTGAGAATGGGAAGCTTGGGCCCTGACATCAATTGTAGCTTAGACTTGACAAGGTCCTGTGGATTTCTCTTTACGCATGACTCATCGTGGACATATGCTAACAAGTTCCAGTGTTTGTCCCTGCTCAACAGTCTCAGGTCAGGACAGGGGCTGGAATCTTGGCTGTCGTCTTCATCTGCATGGCAGCTCGCTGGTACCTGTCCGTGGAAATTATACAGGCAAGGGGGCTTCTTTCTGAGTGGATCTTAGGTGCTTCCTCTCTTACTCTTTAGATCTACAATCACTTCGACTCCTTGGTCTGCTGACATCCACCCAGGACCACCTAAAACCCAATCTACTTTCCATAAAAACGCATGTTTTTCATCAGTTTTTTGTTTGTCTTCTCTTCTTATAACCGATTGGTCAACCCACTGGATTCCCAAGAAAGATCTTGAAATACAAGCACCTTATGGAATAATGTTTACAATGTTTGGTCTGTCAGCCCTACTTAGAGAACTCAGTGAGATGAAAGAGGAACATATATAGGCATATGACAGAGTATTAAATATTTAAAAAGCCATGCTTCCGATTCTTATGTGAACAGCAAACACAAAGAACAAAGTGAAAATTTCACAATGAGTTTGATCAAAACAACACACACACACACACACATACATCACACATGAAATTATGTGGAGAGAGAATTCTGGAGCAGAGGCTCAAAAATATTGACAGCATTTTTCCTTCGGGTGGCAGAACCATGAACGACTCTATAAAGAATGCCTGTGCTTATTCTTGCTCCTCTTTCAGTGAGCACCTGTTCCTTTTCTAGTGGAAACAAAAGACTTTTCAAAATGAACCAATGAAACTTCCACACATCTCGGGGAAATGGTGCTTTCTGTCTCTTCAGATGCTGTGTGTACCTCCAACCCCCACATGCCAGGCACTTCAGCCTCCGCCCTGCTAGGGGAGCAAGTTCTCATAGAAGGGAAACTGGGGACATTGAGGAACAAGTTTGAGGGAATGGAAGGAGCAGTCCTGATGGTCTGGGAGTGAGACAGGAGACAGACTCCCACGGGCCAACTCATATTTCTCTTCCCTTCTCAGAAGCCTGGAAACTCGGTACACAGTGATAAGGAGCCTGCACATAGACACGGCTGGGCACTGTAGCTCAGTGCAGCACGCAGAGAAGAGCTTCGGGTGAGAGGTACCAGCCTCCGCAGCGAAGAGCAGACCTTGGTGGCTGGCCCTCAGTAGCTGAGTTGAACACACAGGTAGACTTCGGTTTCTCTGGTTTAAAAGTTTACAGAACAGCGATAACAGACAGGATCGTTCTTCCCGGGCCATAGAGAAAGAGAAACACAGAACCTTTCAGGAAGAGTGTGAAGCCAGATGTGAGGGCACATGCCAGGAATCCCAGACTGAGGCAGGAGAGTTGCAAGTTTGAGGCCATCCTGGGCCGCAGTGAGTATTTTTATTTTTCTGTGTACTGAATTGTCTTTGGAAACCTTTTATTCACTGAACAAAGTTTTGACTTTTATTTGTCACATGGCACTGTGGGGTCTATAGTCAACTAATTAGCATCGCTTCAATCTAGCCAGAGAGGTTAGCATCAAGCAGACATATAAATACACTGTATTTATAAGTCTCAACTCAGGCGAAAGCAGAGCCCCTTAGCCTCGGGATTATGGTCTTTGGAGCCCGGTGATGTTGTCTATGTGCTGTGAGATTTGGGGTAGTATCCCTGGCCTCTGCCCACTAGATGCCAGTACCACACTTCCTCTTACGTTGTGACCAGAAATGTCTCCAAATCCTGCCAAGTGTTCAGGAGAAGGTGAAAGCAAAGATGATCCTCCTCCTCCGTATTCCATGTTAAGAACCATTGCTCCCATCCCTAGAAGCCTTGCAGGTGTGGCTTCCTGCCGTGTCACATGTGTGTCAGTAGGTGGCAGAGAGAAGAGAGGCTGTGCCTACCATCAGTGTTCTGACCTGTGAACCTCTGAATACTTAGCAACCTAACATCCCCCTTCCCTCAATAAAATGATCCTGAGATGACCACCAGTCCAAAGGCTGGCTCCCAGGACCGGGAATAAGAGACTATAATAATCCCAACAGGGACTGAGGGCCCCTCCCTCTACCCTCAACAGAAGTGAGACCGAGATGACCACCAGACTGGTGCCATGAGACCTGGGGAGGGAGCTAACCTGAGATGACCACCAGTCAGGTGCCATGCTTGGGGGGCAGGGGGTGGGTGAGGCACAGTGTAGACCACTGTCTGGTGCCATAATGCACAAGTCAGGCATAGCACTCTTGAGACCACTCCTGAGATGAACCAAGACACTCAGAGACCCCAGGCACCTCCAGCAGGAACCAGTAAGTGGTGAAGAAATGGAAGAGAAAGAGAAACAGAAGGATGTGGGCAAACAAAGAAAGACAGAACTGGACACCCGAGGGTCATGAGGAGCCTGATGTGAGTAGCCAGTGATGCCATCTGGGACCATGGTCCTGGCCTGTGCTGCCACTGGGGTCCCATCTGGATCCATGGCTCTGCAACAATCAGCAGAGGTCTGTTGCCACCAAACACCAGGCAGATGTCCCTGATCTTGGCTGCCACCCAGGAACATATCGTCTAGGAGGCTGTGCAGAACTTGCTCTGCCCCTCATCTGGGCATCATGGGAGAGCTGGCCCTTGGGTCATGAGAGCAGGAGAGCTGACCCTACTTAGATCCAACTGCAGTACTCAGAGAGTACAGCCATACTGGGGGAGTTGTGGGTGAACCAGGCCTCCAAGGATCTGAGCACGGGAGAGCTGGCCCTACCCCTCCCTCATCTCCTGTGCAGTGGTGTAGAAGAGGAAAAGATACCCTTCTCCTCCCTCACTAACTGTGGCAGGTGGGAGACATGGCCCTGGGGTCGTGAGAACAGGAGGGCTGTCCCTGCCCCTCACCAGCTCCAGAGCTTGGGAAAGCAGGCCGTGCACATTACCTAGGCAGGACATTAGAGCCAGCACGTGGGCGTGAGGGTGTGAGCCAGCCGACCCCGAGGGCATGAGTGTGAGAGAGCTGGCCCCACCATTTGTCTGCCATGCAGCGACATAGGTATGAGAGAGATGACCCCCACTTGCCCCTTGCCACCTGTGGCAGGCAGGAGAGTTGGCCCCAAGGTCATCAGAGCAGGAGAGCGTGCCCTGCCCTTTACCTGCTGCTGCACCTGGGAGAGCAGGCCCTGCACCTTGCCTGGGCAGCAGGGTAGAGCTGGCCCTGGTAGCCAGCAGAGGTTGCTGGTGAACAGGCCCCAAGGTCATGAGAGTAAAAGTTCTGGCGAGCTGAGCAGCTCAGATACCTCCCAGGCCCAGGTCTAGGACTCTGAGTTTGCCCACCCCAACATCTACCCCATAGAGGAACTGCTGGAGTGTTCTGGGGACCAGTCCTACAGATCCAATACTACAGGATCACCATGCACAGGACAACAACAGAATATCCAAGTGGAGTCCCAGTGAAGTTCCTGTGTTGATAGAATAGCAGAAGTCAAAGGCCTTGCCCCAGGCCAACGAGCCATTGCAATGAGCATTTACAAGCCAGATAGTATGGGCAAAAGGGTATCCTGGGGGACACACTATGACACTCCACAGCTTCCACAATGAGAATGTTTTCCTCTGTTGTGGGGGAGATTACAAGGGTGGAGAGTGGGTATGAGGGGAAGGGGGGGTAAGTGGGATTAAGGTGCATGATGCAAAGTTCATAAAGAACCAATAAAAAAATTTAAAAGAAAAAAATGAAGCATGGCTGTGGGCTGGGGACAGTTCAGTTAGTGGAGCGCTTGCCTCTCAAGCATGAGAATCCCCAGATCACCAGAACCCATGGGAAAAGGTAGGATAGGATGGCTCAAAACTGCAAGACGGTTATGACAGACAGACAGACAGACAGACAGACAGGCAGGCAGGCAGACAGACAGACAGCCTATGTGGAGCAGCTCCAATCTAACAAAAGACTTGTCTCAAACCTAAAGTAGAAAGCTCCTGAGGACTGACCACTAAGGGACCACATTTAAACTCTGAGTCCAGAGAAGCTTGAGGACAAATCCTAATGCTGAGACTCAGAAGGTGATCGGGACATAAATTGGTGACTAGAGAGTATGTTCCGACAGGTCCGGAGCCCACTGACTGGCCCTGCATTGGAATTCTAGAGGAACCAGAAGTCCTGTGTGCAGTGTGGCTAGAGGACAGGAGATCAAAGGACAGAGGAAGGCGGTCAGTGTGGGGGCATTGTTGCCATTTTCAATGTTCTGTTTCCATTGGCTCACTTAGTTTCTGTTTTACCTTCTCTACAAGAAACCGCAGAATGAGAAATAAAAGAAACAGTGTTGCAGTAATCATAGGCTGTGCATCGAGTCAGAACGCATGTCATGCCGTATTCCTGAGCCGATCTGCATGTGAGCCCCAGCTGAGGCCAGCAGGCTGAGTTCTGGCCAACTAAACGTGAGCAGAAGTGATAGTCCCAACCCCAAGTCCAGCCTCTGATAAGCACAGGTGGCCACCTGACTCTTAGGCTTCCTCTAGTGAGATGCCAGTGTTGGGACACAAGGGAGCAAACACGGTTGATGGCGCTGACGGGGTTCTTCCATATCACATGAGCATCACAAAGCAAACTCCCACTGATCCATCTCTCTCCCGGCAAGGAAGAGCCATCCCAGACTCTTTCATAAAACAGAGATGATGCTCTGTTACAGCCTGAAACCTGGAAGTCTGTCTGAGAATCCAGCCAGGATTCTTTTAACATAGCTAAGTAGCATCTCATGAAATAGCCCTCTCCCAGTGTGGGGTGCATGTGTCCCTTGGATAGGCACTTAATACGGAAAAGAAATATAACCAGGCTGGGAACACTCAGGAAACAGCTAACTCTTGAACAACTCAGACCCATGAAAGAAATACTTTTATTTAGTCTTAGGTTTTGATGTGAAGAAATCTTAGGAATGAACAGAACCGTTCCTCTCCTTTTGAAATCTCATGCAGACAATTGCCTTCTCATGGCAATACCATCGTAGGGGGGGAGAATATTCCCCCAAACAATACCAGGAAAGCTAATAAACTCTAAAACCTTCTGGAAAAACAACAACTACTATTATCAAATTTAAAAGTAATTGACTGAAATTAACTGAATAGAATTTTAAGGATGCGTAAAATCGCCCATATTTCTACTCTAGACGTTTTGTGTCAGACATTATCCTTTTCACTACTATCGACTCTCACGAATCCAAAAGTCAATAGCCACAGATGATTCCCACTTTCAGCAATCAAACACTTAGCAATCAGGCAGGTGAGACTAAGGCTTGGCTGTGGGTCCATTGGGACACATGACTCCAAGTCAGTCTGTGACGGTGGTCCTCATCCTTCCTAACGCTGCCAACCTTTTGACATACTTCTTCAGGTTATGGTAACCGTAAGTTACTTCTTTGCTATTTCAGAACTATCACTTTCTACAGTAGATATGAATTGTAATGTAAATATCTCATATGCAGGATCTGATATGCAGCCTCCAAAGGGGTGGTGATGCACGGGTTGAGAAACACGGGTCTAATGTACAAAGTAGAATGCAGACACGTTATCTCAGAGGAGCATACGATGGAACTAAATGGTTTGGGAGCTGAGTAATAGGCAGCCTGAATTGGCCCTGGGACAGGCCTGTAAATCCATCTCTTTTTAGGGACGATGAAACAAGAGGGTTGAAACTAAAGAACCTGTTTGAGTGACAGAGTGAGTTCAAGAACAGATGAGGCAATTTATGGAGACCTGATCTCAAACTGAAAACTCAAGAGAGGGCCAGGGCAACAGCTCCTGGGGGGAGGCTTGGCCATGATAAGTTAGCCCTAGAGCCAATGCTTAGTGCTAGAAGAAGACCGGAAATGAGGAGAGGGACAGGAAGGATTGGGGGAATATGGCTTTCTGTTGACTTCCATTATAAATGGGTCTGAGTGAGGGTGTGTGTGTGTGTGTGTGTGTGTGTGTGTGTGTGTGTCTGTATGGGTATTTGTTGAGGTCGTACATTGCTATTAAATGTTTCATTCTATTTCTCTCCACATTAATTTTTGGAGACATGGTCTCTCACTGAACCTGCAGCTCGCAAATCTGTCTAGCCAGTCAGTAAGCTCCAGGAGACGCCTATCTTTACCTCCCTAGAACTGGTGTTACAGGCAGGATCCGTGGCACCCAGCTTTCTACACGGCTGCTGGGGAATCCAAACTCAGGTCCTCATGGTTGCATAGCAACCACTTTACCTGCTAAGCCATCTCCCCCAGAACAAATACATGAGTTTTATCTATTTATACATAAGTATATGCAGCTATATGTATATATTCAGAAAAAAGTATGTGAGCTAGAATGAACTGATTCTATTCTATGTCATTTCTGCTTTATTCTTAAAAGTAACAAAGAACCAATTAAAATGAGCAACATATGTACATGAAAATTTCAAATCAGATAGACAAATAGACAATGTGCCCATGAAAAAAGACCCTTAAAGAAATGGAAATGTGCAACACGAGGGAGAGTCACTAACACGTGTGAGAATAGGTAAGAAGGTAAAACATTGACAATGGTAAGTGTTGAAGAAAGTGCACATTGAAGATGGAATGATGTCAATACATTTATACAAAATTGTATATAAGAGAAATGAATACCTAATGACAAAATTCAAAGAATATGGTGTCTGGGAACTGGTAAGTGTAATTGGCTAACCACAAAAATTGGCATTCTAAGAAACTTCCTGGGGTGACTGAAATATATTCCATGGGTTACAGTGACAATTCCATGTATATCTGGACTTGTCAAAGCTCTTGAAACCATAGAAAGAAAATGAGTGAATTATTTTTGGCTCCACCAATAAGAAGTGGCTTAGCACTGAAAACAATTAAATGTTATCATTAGAATTATTTTTGCCTCGGGATTAAAGTTTTATCTAGAACCCAAAGTATTAATGAAATAACCCAGTAAGCTGTCATGTTATCGTTACCAAGCTAAATTCACTGTGACAACTAGACAGGAGACCTGACGCCCATCATTCCTATTTTCTCAGGCTTTTGGGGTCCATCTTCATCCTTAATCATTTTAAGATTAGTGAAGTGGAAATCTGTTTAGTGTTTTTCAGGTCCTGGACACAAAGGAAGGCATCTCTTCTGCAGCTGAGGAAATGAAACAGCTCCCAGAGTCTAAGGCCAGGGGCAAGGGATAAGCCTTGCCCTCTTGTGTGTGCGCCTACCCCTGGAATTACACTTAGAAGACAGAATCCTCCACTCGTGACTTTGGGCTTCAAGTTCTTTGTGATTGAGACATATTTGGTACATTGTAGTTGCGCTAAGAAAAATAATAAAACATTTAGTTCCTTTGCTGTCAGTCCAACCCGCAGATCTATACTTCACGGGTTCTAGAAGAGCAAATGGAAGTCACCCAAAAGGCAGCTTTAAAAAAAGATGTCCTTTGCCCAAGCATTTCCATTTTTTCTTCCTCCCAAGAGTTGAATGTGCTTTCCTCAACAGATTTGCCTAGTTAATCAAAAAGTGGAAACCACCCAGGAAGGGAATCTGTGACCTCTTTGTCAAGGGAAGCCGGAGGATTATTCAATGCCAAGGAAGGCTATTTTTACTTCCATCTGACAGGCTGCGAGGTTTGTTTTAAAGGTCAGCATATGAAAAGGCACCGCCACTTAGCAAGCATGGCTTCTATCTGCTCCCCAACAGCCTCAGCCTGACCCCGCCCCTTAGGTAGCCTGTTAGTTAAACTTAACAGACTGGGGATAGGGGACTCGTTCTATTTCAAGGTTGGTCACAAAATGTGCTTTGAAATATTTCGGATGCACTCAACTCTCTGTTGACACCCACAGTCACAGCCCGGGGCCAGAATGTAGGTGGACCATCCCTAACTGATGTTCTTGCCAAAAAATGCCAGCCAGTAGCATCCTAGGAACAGTGGGAGGAAGTTAGAGGGTGCAATTGTTTCCTTTAGACTTACAGGGTGACCTCAAAGGCCAGGTCTCAAGAGGGAAAAAAGATGACATAAGTGCAGTTAACAGCATACAATTACCCTAAGCTGTACACACTTGACCATGACCATCTGTCTGGTTATTGTACTATTAATATGAAGAGACTGCATGACCAAGGAAGCTTATTAAAGAAATCACTTAATTGTGGGCTTGCTTACAGTTTCAGAGAGTGAGCCCATGACCATCATATCAGGGAGCATAGCTGCAGGCAGGCAGGCAGGCATGGTGCTGGAGCAGTAGCTGAGAGTTTACATCTTGACGCACAAGCAGGCTACAAAGAGAGTCTGAGCCTGGTGTGGGCTTTTGAAACCTCAAAACTCTATTCCCTTTCACCAACAAGGCCACACCTCCTAATCCTTTCTAAACAGTTCTGCCAACTGGGAACCAAATATTCAAGCATATGAGTCTGTGAGGGTCATTATCATTTAAACCACCACCTACAACCACTAAAGACAGAGCCTTCAAATAATGAAGTGAGGCTGGAGAGATGGCTTAGCAGTTAAAAGCACTGACTGCTCTTCCAGAGGTCCTGAGTTCAATTCCCAACAACCTCATGGTGGCTCACAACCATCTGTAATGAGCATTTGATACTATATCTGAAGACAGTGACAGAATACCCACATATATGAAATAAATAAGTAAATCTTTTTTAAAAAATAAGCTGGCCCTCTTTTAAAAAATAATGAAGTGACTCCAAATAAGTGTGTGTGTGTGTGTGTGTGTGTGTGTGTGTGTGTGTTTTACTGGTTTTGTTTCTCTGTAAAACCTGACTAAAATGAGTTCTCAAACAATTCAAATTAGGATACCCTGGTAAGTGTTGACTTGGCACTAGTGTGACCTCCTGGGTGTGACAATGGACAGTCACAAGACCCTACACTTGACCTTGGTAGTGTAAGCCACTATCTTAAAAACTTCTGATTTTTTTCCCTGTGTTTTATGATGGAGGACATGTGTGGGCAGAGGTCCAGGTGTGGCACACATGCTCACCAACCCTGCATCTCTGTTGACAGCTGTGAAGATTTCAAGTCAGCTAGGGGAAGAAAGCAGATAGTAGTTATCTCTAGCAGACAGGAGGAAGAAGAATAGAGAAAATAAATGAAAAAGACCACAAGGGTCACAAATTACAGGGGAGCATTTAAAAGAAAACTGGCAAGAAATATTTAAAATATACACTCAGTATTTTGACTGTATGCACGTCAAAACCTTTCAAATTACATGCAAATGCTTGTTTTATATTCCTATGAGGCTGCCTTAAGTGCTGTCTGAAGGGTCCTTGACTATTTTGTCTACTTCTGGATGTTTTTAATAAATCCAGAATAAAACAGTTAAAAGGAAATAACTGTATGAGGCCCCTGGAACTGAAAGTGTCTGGGATGAGACATGGTAGGGGCTCTCCTCCCCTGCTGAGAAGAGCCAAACTAATCTCCATTTGCATCCTAGGCTGTGATGCTAGATTTGTAGCAGCATGCTGGGCTTGCCCAAATTGAACCTGACCCCTTGAGTCTCTTCTAGTGCCCTCCACTCTCCATGCTTCCTGAACCAGGACAGCTACAAAGCTGATTGTCACTGCTACCAGTAAGGTTTCCACACAGATTCTAACGTCATGAGAACCAATAGGTGCAGAGAAAAGTGAAGCAAAATGTGTATTCGGTTTCTTAATCAGCTCCCAGCATCCTCTTGGGTGGCTGTGGCTGATTGAGCTCCTCAGTGGCAATCAGAACTGATTTTTCATCCCACCTCCCCACCCCCCCACCCCCGCTCCCATCCTGTTAATGGATATCCCACCTTGAGCAAGTCACCTCCTTCTTAGTATTCAGCTGCCTTCTTTGGAACATCAGGGGGTGTTGTCTCCCCAAGGTCTCTTCCAGGATGATATTTCCGACCTTTGTGTTTGTCTTTTCTACATCCTCAAGGAATAATAAATGGTAGAATAAGACTCAGCAAGAATCCTACAATATCGGCACCATGCTGTGCCTGGGGAGGGTTAGGAAGACAGCTCAGATGAATGGGTTTCATCTGGTCTATCACGTCAAGTTCATTTTATGTAAGATTGACTTGTATGTAATCGTGGTCTTTATGTAATCTTGTTCAGCTATGGTTTGTACACTTGGCACTTCTCAAGCACACAGGTCTATTTCCAGAAGTGGCAGCAGTTTCTTAGAACCCAAATGGAGGAAGCACAACTAGACACTACAAGGACCTAAAACTCAAAACCATCACACCGTCAATACTGTTTTTGACCCTGGCTTCTTAATCACTCTGTACTTCCTCTCATCCATTCACCCATATGATTGACCTCTCCCTCTCCCTTCCCCTCTCCCCCCCCACCCCCGCCCCCGACACACACTACTCCCTTCAAACTCCTGTGCTTCAGTGGCATCGCATAAGTCGTGGCTCAACGTGCTATCCCAGTCCAACATCAAAACCACCCACCCGTCACTTGTAATTTCAGATTCCTAGTAGAGCACTTCAGTATGCCAATCTTAGTAATCTATAAGCTCTGCTCTCTATTGGTGACAGGGACAAGTGCTCCAAAGCATTGTTCTCTGGTGTAGGGCAAAGGATGTGTCTTCTTTGCTTTTCTGTAACTCTGACAAAAAGCAACTTCAGACAGAAAGGCCTTGTGTGGCTTACAGTTGCAGAGGGATAAAGTTCCATGATGGTAGGGAAGATGTGGTGGCAAATGGGTGGGGCCAGCCTATCACATGACACCAGTAGTTTAGAAGTAGAAAGAAAACCAGAAGTGGGGCCAGGCTAGGAAACCTGAAAGCCCATCCACTAAGACAAACTTCATCCACACAGTCCTTGTGTCCTAAAGGTCCTTCCCAAGCAGTGTCACCAGCTTTATAGGAAAGAAGGTGGCAGAGCAGGCTCCAGACACTCTCCCACACCCTGAGACAGCTTGACTCCTAGGAAGTCTGTCATAACCAGGCTCACAGCTTCACAGGAGAGACACACTTAAATCAGAGATAGCAAGGTCAGTTAACACCAGATATAACCAGATGCTGAGAGGCAAGCACAAGAACATAAGCAACAGAAACCAATGCCACTTGACACCATCAGAACCCAGTTACTCTACCACAGCAAGCCCTGGATACCCTAGCACTCCTGAAAAGATTCTGACCTAAAATCCCATTTCATGAAGATGATACAGGACCTTAAGGAGAATATAAATAACTCCCTTAAAAAAATACAAGAGAACACAAGTAAACAGGTAGAAGCCCTTAAAGAGAAAACATAAATCCCTTAAAGAAATACAGGAAAACACAATCAAGCAGGTGAATGAATTGAACAAAAGCATCCACAAACTACAAATTGAAATAGGAACAACAAAGAAATCACAAATGGAGGCAACTCTGGACATGGAAAACCTAGAAAAGAGATTAGGAGTTACAGATGTAAGCATCACCACTAGACTACAAGAGTTAGAAGAGAAAGCCGGGCGGTGGGGGTGCATGCCTGTAATCCCAGCACTTGGGAGGCAGAGGCAGGTGGATTTCTGAGTTCGAGGCCAGCCTGGTCTACAGAGTGAATTCCAGGACAGCCGGAGCTATACAGAAAAACCCTGTCTCAAAAAACCAAAAGAGGGAAAGAAAGAAAGAGAGAGAGAGAGAGAGAGAGAGAGAGAGAGAGAGAGAGAGAAAGAATGAAAGAAAGAAAAAAGAAAAGAAAAGAATCTTAAATGTCAAGAGTTAGAAGAGAAAATCTCAGGTGTAGAAGATACCATAGAAGACATTAACAAAACTGTCAAAATATATAAAGTACAAAAAGCTCCTATCCCAAAACATCCAGGAAAGTCACAATGAAAACACCAAACAAAAGGCTCCTATCCCAAAACATCCAGGAAAGTCACAATGAAAACACCAAACAAAAGAATAATAGGAATAAAAGGGAGTGAAGATTCCCAATTCAAAGGGCTAGAAAACACCTTCAACAAAATCATAGAAGAAAACTTCCCTAGCCTAAAGAAAGAGATGGCCATAAATGCATAAGGAGGCTACAGAACACCAAATAGATTGGAACAGAAAAGAAATTACTCCTGTTACATAATAATCAAAACAGTAAGTACACAGAACAAAGAAAGAATATTAAAAGTGGTAAGAGAAAAGGTCAAGTAACATATAAAGGCAGACCTATCAGAATTACACCAGACTTCCCAACAGACATTCTAAAACCAGAAGACCCTGGGCAGATGTCATATGGACACTAAAAGAACAAAAATGTCAGTTCATGCTACTATAAACCTCAAAATTCTCAATCACCATCGATGTAGAAACAAAGATATACCATAAAAAAAAAACAAATCTGAACAATATCTTTCAACTAATCCAGCCCTATAGAGGATAATAGAAGGAACACTCCAACACAAGAATGGAAACTACACAAGGAAAACCAAGAAATCAATCATCTCACAACAAACCAAAAACAAGAGAATCACACAAACATAATACCATTTCTAAAAACAGAAATAACAGAAACCAACAATCATTCATTGGACTTTATTATCTTTCAACATGAATGAACCTAATTTACCAATAAAAAGACATAGGCTAAAAGACTGGATGCATAAACAGGACCCAGCATTTTACTGCATACAGGAAACATACCTCAGTGACAAAGACAGACACTACCTCAGAGTAAAAGGCTAGAAAAAATTTCCAAGTAAATGGTCCCATGAAACAAGATGGAGTAGCCATTTTAATATTTAATGTCTCAGTCAGAATTTCTATTCCTGCACAAGCATCATGACCAAGAAGCAAGTTGGGGAGGAAATATCTCCATATTGCTGTTCATCACTACAGGAAGTCAAGACTGGAACTCAAGCAGGTCAGGAAACAGGAGCTGATGCAGAGGCCATGGAGGGATGTTTCTTACTGGCTTGCTTCCCCTGACTTGCTCAGCCTGCTCTCTTACAGAGCCCAAGAATACCAGCCCAGAGATGGTACCACCCATAAGGGGCCCTCTCCCCTTGATCACTAATTGAGAAAATGCCCCACAGCTGAATCTCATGGAGGTATTTACCCAACTGAAGCTCCTTTCTCTGTGATAACTTCAGCCTGTGTCAAGTTGACACACAAAACCAGCCAGTACAGGATTCATCCCACCCACAGAGACCAAGCCTTTTTTTTTTCTGATGCTTATAGACAGGAGCCTGGTATAGCTATTCTCTGAGAGGTTCTACCAGAACCTAAGACAGATGCAGATACTCACAACCACCCACTGGACTGAGATTTATACCCCAATGGAAGAGTTAGAAGGACTGAAGGAGCTTAAGGGGATTGCAACCCCATAGGAAGAACAACAACTAACCAGACCCTTTAGAGATCCCAGGAACTAAACCATCAACCAAAAATCATACATGAGTGGGTCGATACTCCCTCTACATATGCTAGAGGGGTGAGGCAGGAGTGAGTGGGTGGGTGGAAGAGCACTCTCTTAGAGACAAAGGGGAAGGGGAAGATGGAAGGAGTTTGTGGAGGGGAGATGGGAAAAGAGACAATATTTGAATATAAAAAAATAAATAAATAATTTTTTTTAAAAAGAAGGCATGAAGTGATTGCATTGAAAAAGATCACCTTCATGTTGTTCAGGAAGGCAACTAAATGCACAAGGAGAGTAGAGTTTCCTTCCCTAATCACTTGAAGACAGGGTCATAATGCCTCTGATTTCTACAACTTTATAGAGGAAAGAGGTCCAGCGGGTTGTGTCAAGAGTAGAACTAAAGTTCTGTCTATTCCATGTACAGGACAAATGTATTCAGAGCCTTCTCTTTGTACCCAGAATGAGCCAAAGCAGCCAGACTCTCCTGCCAGGAAAGATACAGGTTATGATGACCCCAACCATAAATAATAAAAAAGAAACAAGTGCCTCAGATAGGTTATTGTCCAAAGCTTATTATAACACTCTCATCTCCTTCTCTTGCACCATGCTCCTGACATTCCTCCAGTGACTGTTAGAGTCTATGTCTCTTCTGCTTGGACCCTGGTAGACCTCAGTAGCTTCCACAACCAACAGGGCAGAGATGCTCTGAAGCTAGGTCATACAAACACTTTCACATCCACCGTGTTGTCTTAGGGTACTTACTTTTGGACCCTAGCCACTGTACCTCAAGAAATCTGGCCCGGACCACACAGAGAGAACACGTGCAGAAGCACAAGATAAGAACCCAGATGTGGTCCCATCAATGGCTAGGATCAAGTGTCAGACACGAGAGTGGAGATATCTCCTGATGATGTCCACCCAAGCCATTGGAAAACCCTGAATGTCAGGACCTAGGAACCCGAGCTTTACAGAGTCAGATGTGACAAGTTCCTGACCAGTTCTTCACACTCAGAGTCTGTTTTGTATGATCATGGTGGTTATTTTGGGCCACAGAGATTGGGGCTGTTTTGTTTCACTGGTAAATCATCTTTCCTGAGAACATTTATCCTAGTTTTCGTTATAAAAAGAAAGCCTTCCATTGTATTACTACAGATCGCGTGATTTTTTTTTTCTAGTGGCAGTAGCACAACATGCATTAAATCCGAAGTTCTATATCTTTGTCTTATCCTCTGTCGTGACTAATTAGGGCCCGGTGTCCGTTATTTGTGATAAAGCATGATTTTCTTTGGAAGCCAAAGAAGGCTAAACATGGCCTCAACTCTAACACACTTGGCCTTGGAGTCCTCTGCATACCTGCTATTGCTAACTTCCCTTCAGATTTGGCAAAGCTGAGAGTTCCCAAATGTTTCCTTCCCAAACCAAAAACAAAAGCTCCATCAGTTTTGGGGACTCTGGAGGATTTCAACATCTGATTTTATTGGGATGAAAATGCAAGACTCGACTCTCTCGCCAACCAAAGAACATGCACAAGCTTGACCTAGGACTCCCTGCACATATGTAGCAGATGTGCAGCTTGATCCTCATATGGGTCCCGAAGAACTGGAGCAGGGGTTATCCTAAAATCTGTTGCCTGTATGTGGGAGATGTTCTTCTAGCTGAACTACCTTAGCTGGCCTCTGTGGGAGAGGAAGGAACTTGCCTCAGAGAGAGTGTCAGACAAGGACATCCAGTGTCATCTTCTGGCTTCTGTACTGCCCCAACTCCATCCCCTACCCTCCAATCACTGATTTACAATAATGAGTAAACAAAGCAAAGCTGCCACAGTTAAACTTTGAGACTTGGGAACATTTCCTAGTACACTGTGACTTCATCTCTTCAGCCATAAGATGGTAAAATCACCCTGCATCATCAAGCAAAGCCATTGAGTCTCAGAGACAAATTTTGAGCATTTTATTTTCCTGAGGTTTTTTATTGTCATATGTTAATTATGCATAATAACAGGTTTTATTGTGATGTTTCATACATTTGATATATAATGTATATAATTTGATTATAGTTACCCTCTGATCTTCTCTTATCTTCCATTCCTACTGATAGTCTTTCTCCTCCCAAGTAGCCCCTTCTACTTGTGGGGCAGTGGACTGTGCCAGGAGACTTGGTAAGGCTGCATGGGTTCAAAGACCCTGACATCCAGGCACCCATCTGAGAATAGTAGGAGTTTCCTACTCCCTACCAGATTCCTGTCCTAGAACATGTGACTACACTCCCACTAAGGGAAGTGACCAATGACCATGTAGCACAAACTGAGTTCTCTATGCTAAGCACCTAATAGCTGGCCACACTGCATCCACAGTCAGGAAAAGGAGAATGATAAATGCATGCTGTTGCTTTTCTCTCTTTCTCCATGTCCTCATCCCAGGATCCCAGCCAGGGCAGAGTGTCACCTACAGTGGGGTAGATCCTTTGACCTAAACTAAGGAAATCAAGAGAATCCCCCATAGGCATCCATGATTCTGGATTCTCTCTAGCATTAAATACCTCATACCCATTTCCATCCAATGAAGAATTCTTCCAGTGGGCAATTCCACCACCAAAAGAAAGAAAGAAAGAAAGAAAGAAAGAAAGAAAGAAAGAAAGAAAGAAAGAAAGAAAGAAAGAAAGAAAGGAGGGAGGGAGGGAGGGAGGGAGGGGAGAGGGAGGGAGGGAGGGATGGAGGAGGGAGGGAGGGAGGAAGGAAGGAAGGAAGGAAGGAAGGAAGAAAGAAAGAAAGAAAGAAAGAAATCAAAAGTTCCCGTTTGGCTGCCAGAGAGCATGTTTGCTCAGCACCACGTGGTCTCTACCTGAACAACCCTCCTCTCCCTCCTCTATCCCACCACACTCATTACTCTTTAGTATACCTCTAGATTCCAGTTCAGTCTTCAACATCTTACAAAGCCCTAAATGGGATGTTTAATCATCTATCACCGGAAAAATTTAAGTAATACAACAAAGATGATGAATAATTTAGAAGAAAGGGTCCAGCCATGGAGGGATGGAGCCAGCAAACACGCACCTTTGCTACATTTTGTCCAACATTCTCTAGTTCTTTTCTTCCCAGCATTCCAAAGTTAATAGCCTAACAGTGCAGCTAAATCTTGACTGCAACTCAGGAAAGGCTTTCTGGTCTACCAGCTATACTTGTGGTAGGCAAGGTCTTGTTTCCAACCCCTTCCCTCTCCTACAACTACCACCCCTTGCTATTTTCACCTCCTACCCCATCTTGGCAGAAGACTAATTAATGAACTGTCATTCTGAATGATGTAGACCTTGAGCACTTCTGAGCCATTTATTCTGAAAGCTTCTCCTATGTAACCTTGAGCTCCCAATTGCATGATAGATAGTTGTGGGTGAGATTTGACCTGATTTTTTTCCATTTCATCTTCCACTGATACATTTAGAAAGATTTATAATGGGAAAGAATTATGTTTACCTGTTCAGCTAGGTAGTCACTAGCAGAAATTTTGGCCTTCGGGTTGATACAATCCCCAATATGACTTCCTTTGCATCTAGCCTGACTACCATGAGCACATTCACTTGGTTTTCAAGACTCAAACACTTTAAGTCCCTCTTGTTTGTGAAGATACTGTTTCTTCAACTTCATCAAAAGTTAAAGATATAATTTTGATAATATACGATAATTGTGTAGTCCTCAAAAATGGCTCCTATGACAGTTAGCTTTGTAAATAGATTGGGTTAAGAAATGCTTAGGAGGTTAGCAAGTTTCGCATCTGGGTGTGCATGTGGTGACATTTCCTGTGGTGACTGAATCATGAGGGCCCTGATATAATCAAAGGATTAATAATATGATAGAATTCTCTTCGTGCTAACATTAATGGAAAGAAACAAAAGGAGGTGGGACCCAGTTGAACATAGTAGGCAGTAGAGTGGAGGTTCGTGGAGCCTGTATCCACCCTGGGCTCCATCATGAGATGAAAATTTTTTCTACTAAATGATTATGCTTCCATAATATCCTATGAAAGTATGTAGAGTAGAAAGCAGAAGCTAAAATTATTTCTGTTGGATATTTGGTTGCAGTGATTTAAAATAGTAGCTAATATATCCACCAACAATGTGCATATCTTTTTATGCTCCTCCAGGACCTGGATGGTCTCAGAAGTGTTTTGATCTAGGCATTATGGGAAAAGGCAGTGTTCTGGGAGTTCAGGGGTTAGACCCAAAGCTTATAGGCAGCTCTGCTTCTTTTCCAGGTACCCGATAGATCTTCTATGAAAGATCCAAGCCATATGGCATCATGATAGCCAACATTGCCGCCAAAGAGAAGCATTATCTTCATCTCTTTGGCCCAGTGAGTCCCAACTGTGTAGCCCTTGATTGTGTACCAAGGACTTGGAAAACATCCAACAGAGTCCAGTAAGCTGTAGACTCATGAGAGAGTAGAATGCCATGGTTCCAATGCATCGTTTTGAGGTATCTTCTTATACAGTGATAAATAACAGCAAATTTGAAAATTTCCCACTTTAAAAACTAGAGTGAATGTAAGGGAAATGGATACTCACAATCCACAGGTGAGAGAAAATTCATGCAGTTACTACAGTAGGTAATTTAAAAGCATTTATTCACATTATAAATGTGAATGTCCTATAACTGAACAATAATACATACAAGTCCCTCTTCTAAGATATCAACCATATGTGTACCAAGGAACAGATACAAATAGACTTATCTCAATTGAAGAGATAAGAGTAGACTATCCATTACCAAAGGAATGTTCGTGTGCCTAACATAGAATATTTTTATCTACTAAAATAGTAAGGTATATCCTAATTTCATTCTGATGCTGTGAGAAAACACTTAGACCAAACAACTTGGGAAGTAATGGCTTATTTGGCTTGCCTTTGCAAGTTACAATCATTGAGGAAAGTCAGGGCAGAAATCTAGAGGCAGGAACTATGAAATAATTCAGGTTACTGCCTAGTTCCCTGTTTCATTTTCTTACCTAGCCTGGGATCACCCACCTGAGAAATGGAGCATCCCATAGTGAGATGGGTCTTTTCATATCAAGATAATATGACTGGGGTAATCCCTCAACTAAAACTCTCTTCTCAGATGATTTTAAACTGTTTCAATTTGAGAGTCAATGCTAACTAAGAGAGTATATACTTAGGAACCAACATAAAACAACACATCTCTGATATATTGCTGAGTGAAAATAATAAAAAGTGATACTACAGCATGTAGAATAAGAGCTTTAATACAAACATACACATGACCGTGCATATGTGAATATATCTGTGCATTATATAATTGCCTGTATAACTGAACATTGTTAAAGATCTGAAGGAGTGAACTGCATTTATGCTCATGATAGAATTGGTTATATTGTAATAAGCACCTCTAAGATTTCAACAGTTTAGCATAATGAGAGTGAGTCAATTTCCTCCCCTTAGAAAATGTGATATGGGTCAAGTGGCTTTCTTATGTTGTTCCCCTCCATAGCAGCTTGGATATCTTGCTTCCATTACAGAGTTACACAAAGTGGCTCACATGGTCATTAGGCTGATTTCACCTGGGAGAAGAACGGAGGAGGGGGCACATTAGCTTTTAACTACCATAGCTTAGACATGGCAACACATCTTTACTGTGTGGCTAGATCCACAGTAGGTGGGTCCCAACCTACTGCAGTCTTGTTTTGAGACATTTACATAATTTCAATTATTTCCCATCATCATAGATAATACTACACCGTGTGTGCATGTGATAAGCTGAAAATCTCTTAATCCCTTATCTCACTTTAAGCTCACAACAATCGAGTACAAAAGAAAGGCAGGCTGTGAGTCTCACCGTTGAACAATAGAAGAAACGGCAGCCTGGAGACTCTTGACCAGAATTTCGTGCCTGTAAAGCAGCTGTGATTCGAATGAACACCATGGTGCGCAGGTTTGGTTCTCTTAGGACAAAACTGCCAGTCGCCTTCCTTCTTTGCATCATGTCTTTTGAGCTAGCCTCGGTGTGAGAGGATGAAAGGAATTTAGCCAGAGAATAGATAAGGACTTTTAGGACATGAAAGAAAGAACTATTTCAAGAATCTGGGTTAGAATGATTTTTGAAAAATGTGTGCATCCATGTTTGCTTCCTTTGTGGTGTTCTAAATGGGATAGGCCATCATATCCCCTGCAATCCCACTGTCTGCCCCAGGACCAACCCACAAGCAGTAGACAATCATTTAATGGATGGAGGTGTATATGGACGACTGGATAAAGACAAAGATATGCTTTCTAAAGCTGCACTAATAAATATCTTTTTACCTTGAATAAATCTAGAGCCTTTCTAGTCCAACTTACTTCCTGAAGCAGCCAATATCAGAACTGTCAAAAACGTAGAATCCACAAACAATCTCAGACCTCACTTTAAAATGTCCGAAACTAAAAGTCTTTATTGTTTTAATAAGAGCTCAAGATGAGTCGTATGCATTTTAAATGCTGAGTCAATACCGATGCACTGTCCTGAGTTACCTCTTCTTACTGTAGAGACAGAGAAGCCCTGGAGATCACCAAAAGTCCCCAAGATGCCCCGACTTGTGTGGGAACCAATCTTGAAGCAGAGTCATACCCCCAACCTCGCAGATCTGATGTGCGTTTGTCTGAGAGCTGAGAGCCTCTTTTCAACTTCAAAGAAACACATAACAAAGATGAGCCTGTTTAAATTTGAAGCATTTAGTGTCAATATGTGTGGGAAGGGTTTCAGGACAAAATAGATACAATGTTAAACATGTATGCATTTTCAGAAAACAAGATCAGAAGCAGCACACTGGGCCACATCACATGTAAATCTTCTTTTTCTTGTTCTAGTATCCCCTCCCTTCTTCCAAGGCTGTTCCAGGGTCATGGTTTACCATCATTGCATAAACGCATTCAAGGTACCACATGCCACAAACAAAAACAAAAACAAAAACTGGAATGTATACTACATCCTAAAACACTAAAATTGATACCCACTCTAACATTTCCACAGAGGTAATTCCTGTAACTTCTAAATAAATGTAGGATGTAGTTATATTTGTATCATAGACATGGGACATTAAGGCAAAAAGAAAAAAGTTATTAACTTGTCTAGGTCACTTTGAAGATTCAGAATCTTAGCATCTAAAGTCCAAGATGGCCTGACATGAACCCTGTCCAGACTGGCTCTGATAACTAATAGCCAACATGGGCAGCAATATCCATTGTTCCAGCAGAGGATGATGCAAAGGGAGCCGAGGTCAGCTGGCTCTAGAATGATAGTGTCTGGGCCCATTTGAAAACCGTGGCAGGAATTGTCAGAGGACTGCACAGTTCTAGACCTCCTGGCCACACTCCAGCCACACTCGGAGCCCCGGGGCCCTGGAAGCTTATTCTGACCTCCTCCGAGATTGCAGATAGCTCTTCTACAGCCATGGAGAGATGGATGTTCCGAACAGCATCAACTCCACGACTGCAGACACAAAGTACCACTATATAAGTGGCATTGCCAGCACAGCACAACATTGCTGGCAAACTAGGAGCGCCACCAGCGTCCCAAGAGTCTAGCTGGCAGGCTTTCCAAATACTGGATTCATTACTGTCCTGTCCCTGATACACGGGACCAAGAGATGCTCCTGAACAAGAACGAATAGAAACCAAGCAGCTTTGTTTCCCCAAGCGGAAGTGACCTGGGATTTGACAAGCTAAAAGGCATAGCTTTGTAAGATTTTTTTTTCAAAGTCAAGGAACCAAAGATGCAAAAGCGCCAAGCCATGGCTGGTAAGATGCCATAAAAGAATTAGCACCCGGGTCCGATCCGTTCCTTTTTGGTTGGTGAGATTAGTTTTGATCTGTTTAAAACCAGTTGGTTGCTTCCTCCTCCTTTTAAACATCAATATTATTTTACTCCATGGTCTCTTTCCAGTCTCGTGGCTATGAAAATTCTTACAAAGACACAGGCTTCAAAGTTCCTATTTCCAATTCTGATGTCATTTCTAAGTTGCATAAGCGTATGTTGGGCAGCTTACTCCACTTTTCGAATGTGTGTGTGTGTGTGTGTGTGTGTGTGTGTGTGTGTGTGTGGTGTTGGATCCCCCGGAGCTGGAGTTCTGGGCGTCTGTGAGTCACCCGGAGTACTGGAAACTGGACAGCAGTCCTCTAGAAGAGCACCCCATGCACTAACCAGCGAGTTGTCTCTCCAGTTTTTCCTTGACATCTTTACTTGGATTTTAACAGACACTTCAACCTTCCTTTGTCCAATCTGAGCTCCATCTAAATCTTCTACCAACGGTTTGCCAACCTAATATCTAGATGAGCACTTTGGTATAGGTAATATTCAGTAAATATTTATTGAGTGCATTAAAAAAAAATGACAGCATAGGATCTACCCTGAACAATACATGGAGGGAAAGTCTAAATAAAAGGGAAAGAGTGAGGGACACAAATACCATAAGGGTGTCTCATAAACAGCTAGCAATAGATGATTATTAGCAGAGTCTTATTGTCTCTTTAAAACAACAAAACATTAGTGTTCCAGTCACTCTGGAAATATTAAAGACCTGAGAACATGCTTTGTAGTAAAATCAGATGGATCAGCTAGGCCCTGTGGCATCAGAATATTCTTCAGAGCCAAATGAAAGACCGATTTCTATGCTTGGACCAGATACAGCCTGAATATAGAAAGAGTATTATGTTGCATCTCAGGAGAATCAAATGACGTACAGTAACAGCAGCATTTAAGACTCATTAAGAGAAAGCTCCTGTCTCCTGACCTGCTAATCTCTGAGTGGAGACATGCCACTGTGTCCCCCTTAAGAGTCAATCTAGTCAGATCACCTGGCCAAGAGAAAAGTGCCTCTCAGAAAGCTGGGTCCACCTTTGTTGCATGATAAAGAGGTAGCAATAATTATCCCTTTGATTAGATATTATGCTTTTCTTTCCTAGAACTCTTCCCCGAGCACAGCCCTTGTCTTAGGATTTTATTGCTGTGAAGAGACACCAGGACCATAGCAACGCTCATAAAGGAAAACATTTAGTTAGCATTGGCTTACGGTTTCCGAGGTTTAGTCCATTACTGTCATGGTGGGAAACATGGCGGCATGCAGGCAGACTCAGTGCTGCAGAAACCACTGAGCATTCTCCATCTGGATCCATAGGCAGCAAGAAGAGACAGTGAGCACCTGAGCTTCTGAGACCCCCTAAACCCACCTCTATTTGGCACTTCCTCCAACAAGACCACGCCTACTTCCACAAGACTGCACCTCCTCGTGCTGCTCCCTAAGGGCCTATGGGAGCCATTTTTAATCAAACCACCACTGTCCCTATGAGCCACAGGATGTGCTGGGTCTGCCTGCTGTCTGAGTATGCCACTTCCCTTTTCTTTTGGATGCCAGCCAGAGTCTAAGTGCACTTCCTCTGGTCATTCTGGCTTCCATAACTTCCTCTCTGAAGCTTCCCCACCCCCAACCCCCACCCTTTAACTGACAGTCTGACAGTCGCCTCCATGCCAACTTAGTCCAAATGGCATGGCTTCCACGCCCCCTCCTCTCCTTCTCCTTCTCCTTCCTCCTCCTGTCTGCTGCTGCAATTCACAGCTAAGAGCTTCTAATGAAATCTTTCTTGGACTTCCTTTTGAACCTATTCTTAAATTTTTCTATTAATGAGACTAAACCCCCACCAAAAAGGGACTCCAGTCTCCCCTTTAACAGGTGCAGCTCTGACAAGACTCCCAAAAATTTTTGGTAACACAATTCTTCCAGAAGACTTTGGGGATTTGACCAGTGTTGATGCTCTCTTCTGATTCTTCTACCCCCTCAATTACATTCTGAGTATCCCCCACCCATTTATCCTCTATAAATAATTTTTTTAAAAAACTGTGTTTAGAACATGATACTATATTATGAACCTTTACCTTGAAAAGATGGGATACATAACTACTGAAAAAACTTGTAGCTACAACAGGAGATTTGGGTTTAAGTGAAAGAACTTCTGGTTTAAATGTAACAAAGCCCAAAGTTCTGGATAGGGAGAAGGATAAAGAAACTCCAAGGGTGACTGTCCATCCTTGCCCACCTAAGAGTAATAACATTCATAAGAATCCCCTCTATAATCCACAGAAACAGCTGGCTGAGTTGACTACTGCCAGGGTCACTGATCCCGCCCCATCTGCTCACTGAGAGAAGAAATCAAGATGTTTCTCCAGGAACACAGCTGCATACTTGCTACCTATTGAGATTGAATGAGGCTCTGAACTTCAGGCACCTCAAGGGTTAAGAAGGTATCAATGGCCACCTCACTACAATTAATGGGGGAAAAATTTGTTTTAAGGCATAGGGGACTTTTGAGTTAAAAGTAAATGATTTCAATAAAATCTCTTGGGAGCCCATTGTATACAGTAGCTGGGAAAGATAACACATCAGTCTCTAACTGGGAGTTTGTGTCCTCTTTGGGCTATGGAAGATTTGAGAGTTACACAAAGAGAGAGGGACAGAGACAGAGAGACAGAGACAGAGAGAGACAGAGAGACAGAGAGAGACAGAGTCAGAGAGACAGACAGGCAACTTTCCCTCCTGCTTTTCAAATTATGATTTTGGGGGTGGGGCAGGCACAGCAAGGGGTACAAATGTTTCTGCTACAAAGCTCTAGTCTTCTGGAAGTCTCTGGGTTCAAATCAAATCCCATTTTAGTAATTCAGTAAAAGCTCGGAGTTGTCTTTTTTGACAAGTTGATGGTGAGCACCATCTCCTGGGCATTCCCCGAACTCTGCTTTAGGAATGTTCCCTAAAGTTTGGAAGAGTCAGGATCCCTGTTACACAATGGTCCTTTGGCATATCTAAGCAATATCTGGGGCATCTGGCAGCTCTCATACTCATCCGGAAGTTCTTTCTTAGTTCTTCATATAGAGTTAGAGGTTTGAGAAATTAAATGCAGAATGAAGGCCCCCTAGAACAACTTTATTAAATGGCTATAATACAGGGGTAGACATCTCAGACTAAGGAGTTTCTGTGCATTCTCTCCTATTCTTCTTGTTGTGTTCCACTGGCTGGGAAAAAAAAAGTCCAATCACTAAGGGACAATTCTCAAAAAGCTGTAATCCCAGAATCCTCATTTCTTGTTCTGTAAACTAGACTGATATTTTCTCCTAAAATATTGTCCCTGGATTCATTTCTTTTCTAGGGGCAAAACATGTGCATGCATATGTGAGAGAGAAAGAGAAAGGAAGAGAAACAGACAGACCAGCAGAGACAGAGAGAAACTAAAGCACCTGGTCTTTTAAACTCTTAATACCATTAAAATCTGGTTGTAATCTCTGACTGAAAAATGCCACATTTCTATGAGGTAAACCAAATTTCTGTCTCTTGACTTTCCTTCCCTCAGAGTTAAGCATATCCTGCCTGTGAGGTGTGGAGGATTTCACACAGTCTCTGCTGTTTTCCTCATGAATCCTTTATGATGCTACTAGCCTCTGGGGTGCTCTCTAAAGTCAAGAGAAAATCTGACTCACACTGAAAAGTTTTCAAATGAAACAATAGGGACAGAAGTATCCTATGGAGGGAGGAGGGAGAAGTGAGGAGAAAGAAGAGAGAAGGGAGAAGAGAGGAGGGAGAAGGGAGGAGGGAGAAGGAAGGAGGAAGGAGGGAATTTTTGCTAAGAGTAGGCCACCAACATAGTTCCTGTTTGAACACCTTGCCCTTTTCCTAGAGGGACAACTTTGAACAGATCTAAATCCTAGAATCTCTCTTTTTCTGAAAAAAAAAAAAAAGGATAATATTACCTCATCAAATGATATTTAAGTTGAGGGATAGGGCAACCCACCTATCTCAAAAAATTTAACCCAGAATTGTTCCTATCTAAAGGAAATGCAGAGACAACAACTGGAGCAGAGACTGAAGGTGAGACTGCCCCACCTGGGGATCCATCCCATCTGCAGACACCAAACCCAGACACTATTGTTGATGCCAAGAAGTGCTTGTTGACAAGAGCCTGGTATATCGGTCCTCTGAGAGTCTCTGCCAGCATATGACCAATACAGATGCAAATACTCACTACCAACCATCAGACTGAGCCTGGGGACCCCAATGGAAGAGTTAGGGGAAGGACTGAAGGAGCTGAAGGGGATTGTAACCCCATAGGAAGAACAACAATACAACTAATGGGACCACCCAGAGCTTCCAGAAACTAAACCACCAACCAAAGATTACACATGGAGGGACCCATGGTTCCAGCTGCATATGTAGCAGAGGATGGCCTTATCTGCCATCAATGGGAGAGAAGGCCCTTGGTCCTGTGGAAGCTTGATACCCCAGTGTAAGTGGATGCTAGAGCAGTGAGACAGGTATGGGGGGTAGGGGAGGAGCACCCTCATAGAGGCAAAGGGGAGGGAGGATGAGAGGTGGAGAATTGCAGAGGAGAAACCAGGAAGAGGGACATTTAAAATGTAAATAAATTAAATAACCAATAAAAAATTCTATTTAAAATAATGTCTGGCTTGAGTTGTCGGGTGTATATTGACCATAAAATCGCTTTTTGGTTTCATTGTTCTCTTTAAAAGGCTGTGTAAATGGGAGGTATAAGAGGTCTTCCCAGGACATCTCAGCAGAATCCTGAGGTTGTCTTTGCTGTTTCATTGCAGAAAAATCTGCAGTGGAGCTACAGAGTCAGCTCTTAAAGTATCCATGTACTCACTCCAAACATCGTCTCCACCCAAGAACCCAACCACTGCAATATAGGAGTCTAGAAATAAACGGGAAGGTTTAAGGTCATGGTTTTCCATGCCCCTAAGGTACACAAGCACATTCATCAAAGGAGTTGCCCAAAATGTACTGAGAAATTTTTACCTAAGCAGAGACATCAACAGCAAACAAATGCCATCTTAACAAATTTAATCAACCCCCCCCATACCTGCCCAAAGGTAAGGATAGAAACTTGTTTCTGTCATTGGGTCCCTTTCTTCCATTCATAGGTCACAGCTTCAAAGAACATTCGTTTAAAGCAGTAAACCCCAAAATGTCTTCCTAGGAAACATTTGCCAATAGTCTCAGTTTCTACTATCACCTCACTGAAACTTCAGAGTCAGCAAGAAATTCTATTATTTATTCATTTGCTGACTTATAAACTACTTGCTGACTGCCTCACTTGAGCCAGGCAATGCTCTAGGCATAGGAAGTAAAACAGTGAGTGAGACAGTTAAAGCTCTCCTGCACTCGTGGCACTCACCATTCTAATGAGAAGATAATAAATGTGCCATGAAAAATTATAACAGGACACGGCTCCCTAAGGTCTGTACTCATGGATCCTGTGTGATAATGTTGTTCAAAATCTGAGTTACAAAGCAGAGCCATGAAAACTTTTGGGAGAAACCATTACATAAAGAGAGAGGCCAAAAGCTATCTAAGGCAGGAACTAGGTAGGCTTGCTTATAAAGATGAAGCAAGGGTACTGTGATGCAGATTGTACAACGGTGGGAAAGTAGATCTGGGCAGGAGCTGAGAATCGTCCTTTCTAACAAACTCCCATGAGATGTGGATGGTACTGTCCATGGAGCCCGATTTGAACGGCAAGGATGTAGCACCTTGTGTGCCATACAAAAGTGAGTTTCCCCCAAGGTACATTAGAAAACCATGTTTAGCTGATGCTCTTCTGACCTATGGAGTCCTTCGCTATTTAAAGGTCACAAAGCTCTTTGGCATTTCCATATATCTCACAAAACTAAGTGCTCAGTGGATACAATGTGAATATCTGGATTAAAGGATAAGAATGAATATCTAGGCCCTGCTTTGTGGGATCCCAGAGTTTAAACAAACAAACAAACAAACAAAAAGTAATGAAACAAGAAATGGAGAGTAAGTAGGAAGGATCATACAATATACAGGCTTTGAATCATGTATTTGTGGCTTCCAATCTTACACTGACTTCTAAAAGACTTTCAGGAAATGGCCAGGTTCTCCAAGAACTCTATTTCGTTAAAAATAGTATTAATAACTACTTTATTAGGAGAGATATGAAAATCACATATGCTAATAAAGAATGTTATATGTTTTCATAAATACTCAATAAATGTTCATTTTCTTTTCCTTTCCTACTTCAGATTCATTTCCAATTCAACAACATGGCATTCAAACCTGAAAGTTTTCCAAATATCAGCCAGTTATATAAATAATGAAATAAAATGTATATCCATAAATTGGAATGCTACTAAACAATATAAAGGAGGAAATTGTTGACAAAATCAAAAGCAAGTAAAATCTGTATCAGTTACTTTTCTCACGGCTGGGATAGAACATCTGACAAAGGCAGCTTAAAGGAGGAGGGTTCTGCTTTAGCTCACAGTTTTAGGGTGTACAGTCCATCATGGTAGGGAAGACAATGCAGTAGGAGCTTGAGGCAACTGGACATATTGGATCTTCAGTTGGGAAACAGAAAATGTTGATACTCTGCTCACTTATTCATTTTTAATCAGTGGGATACTCCTGAACCTTGGAAGATTGCAGATCATATTTAGGGTTAGTTCTTCATACTTCAACTAACGTAATCTAGAAAGGCCCTCACAGACACTTCCAGAGGTGGATCTCTAAGTGATTCTAGATCCTATAAAGTTGACATTAAACACTAACCACAACAAGTCCACCCTTCTCAGGTTGATCACACAATCATATCAATTTTAATCCGAAGCCTTTCACCTCTCTCTCCATAGACTCATGCCTTTTCACAATACAAAATGCAACCAGACCAGTTTTGCAAGTCAACACCATCTTTCCCAGTCCCAATGGTATTCAAAAGTATCAGCGTGGCTGGGGAGATGGCTCCATGGGTAAAGTGCTCAGTACACAGCCCTGAAAACTAAGTTGGACCTCCAGAACTCACAGAAGAGCCAGATGCATCAGCATGATGTCCACTAGCCTGACTCCATAGCAGTGAACAAAAATACACGGTCTAAGACAAGGTGAGGATCAATACCTCAGGTTCTATACTCACACATACGAAAATATACATCATACACAAAAGAGAAGTGATTTCTATATTAAAACATCTAAGGACAGAGTATCTTCTGAGACTCATGAAATCTCTTAATAATGAGCCCTTATAACATCAAAATAGAAATGGTAGACTTCTGACATACAAAATTACAGAGTAAGTATTACCATTCTAGAAGATTGTACATGTATACATACATCAGGTACCATTTTTCTACTTTGTGACTCTGAAGATTGGACCCAGGTCCAACACATATCAAATTGTTCAGGTTGGATAGGGAAATTGTAGTGCATGGTAATTTTATTTAGGTAAAAGGCTGTTAGAAATAGAAATGTGGAGTCAATTTGAATGCAAGTGGTCTGGAAGGTCCAGTACCCTGATCGACGTGTGATTTTGGGCAAGTGACTACTCCTCTCTAAGAATCTGTCTCCTGTACAGTGGTCAGAGTAAATGTCTGCTTTTATTTTAAGAGACCTTAGGTGCCACTGGCAGGAAGTGCATATTAATTCCAAACCAAATTCCCTCTCCAAGCAAAGTATAGGGCTTGCACACCTGTGCATATTCAGGTAGGAAAGTGGCCCCTTATATCAGGTGATTGTGGAGGTTAAACATTTGCACACATTTTTGGGGAAGTACCTAGTTCACGGGAAGTATGCAATAAATATCTGCTATCATACTAAAAAAAAATCTGTGAGAGCTGTATAGCTCATCAATTTCCAAAAGAGAAGTGCAAATCCTGCACCCACGTAAAGTAGCTGAATGTTCCCTGTATTAGTCAGGGTTCTCTAGAGTCACTATAGAATCTCTATATAGTAAGGGAGTTTGTTGATGACTTACAGTCTTTAGCCCAATTCTCTAACAATGATCAGCAGCAGCTGTGGATGGAAGTCCAAGGATCTAGTGGACTAGATTTAGTCCCACAAGGCAAGCAGGCAAAGAAGAGAGAGAGTCAATCTTCCTTCTTCCAATGTCCTTATGTAGGTCTCCAGCAGAGGGTGTAGCCCAGATTAAAGGCCTGTACCACCATACCTTTAATCCCAGATGACCTTGAACTCAGAGATCTCCCTATCTTAATCTTCTGGGATTCATAGCCACTATGCCTCAAAATCTCCATGCCAAGATCCAGGTCAGAAACTTGTATCTCTCAGCCTCCAGATTAGGATCACAGGTGAGCCTTCCAATTCTGGGTTATAGTTCATTCCAGATATAGTCAAGTTGACAACCAGGAATAGCCATTACATTCCCCTGTCATTTGCCTGTTGATGCTCCAAAGACTCAGACCCTCAAGACTATCTACCCAGGCTCAAGTTCTTGTTTCTAGACAGTCCTTAGTTAAGCCTTTGCTCATCTTTGAGCTGCACACAGTCTGACAGAGGACAAGCATGGGAAGGGATAAAAGAGACCAACATGATCACTGGAAGCTGATAGAAGCATTGCTGCCTGAATCAGACAACCCACTGGACAAAAGACTTGTGGAAAGAGTTCCCCTACCCTGGAATAATGTGGAATGGTGAATGGGAAGGACATGATTGCCATGTCACACACAAAATGGGCTACTCTAAATAGCCCGGTTATCTTCTCTACACTTTAATAGAAGTCTCAGATTATCTGTGGTCATCATAAAATAATCCACTGGATAAAAAAGTCATTTCAAAACTGTTGTGTATGTGCTGGTGACTCTTAATGGTCAACCTAATGGGTTTGAAGTCACCTAGAAGATAAAACTCTAAGCATGTCTCTGAGTGAGTCTTCAGAAAGGCTCAACTGAAGAGGGTAGACCCAACCTAAACGTGGGCAGCACCTTTCCACAGGTGAAGGTCCTGGACTGGGTAAAAATGAGAAATGCTCTGAGTGTGAGCATCTATTTCCCTCTGCTTCTTGACTGGGGATGCAATGTGGCCTCAAGCTTCTGACCACTTGAAGTCCTGCCATGATGGACTGTGGTGGTTTGAATGAGAATGGCCCCCATAGGCACATAAATTTGAGAGTTTAGTCACTGGGGAGTAGAACAGTTTGGGAAGGATTAGGAGGTGTGGTCTTGTTGGAGGAGGTGTGTCAATAGGGGTGGGCTTTAAGGTTTCAAAATCTCAGACCACCTGGCCTTCTCTCTCTCTCTCTCTCTCTCTCTCTCTCTCTCTCTCTCTCTCTCTCTCTCTCTCTCTCTCTCCTGCCTGTGGATCATGATGTAAAGCTCTCATGTACTGTTTCAGTAGTACCATGCCTGTCTGCTTCCCACCAAGATGATTATGAACTAATCCTCTAAAACCATAATCAAGTCCCCCAATTAAATGCTTCCTTTTCTAAGTTGTCTTTGTCATGGTGTCTCTCACAGCAATAAAATAGCAACTGAGACGTGAACTGTTCCCTCCAGCCAACTGGAGATTACAAGTTCTTCTGTTAAATAAAAGTGATGGCGTAGATAGTCCTACATGACCACTGTGGTATTTTCCAATCCTGATTTGGTTAGCTTCGGTCTCAGGAATGACTCCCCTGCTAGAAAAGATGGCAGGAGCCCAACAGCTGAGACAGTTGGAGCAGGAGATCCAAATCCATTGGGAAGTGGATTGAAATTCCTACACATTAACCTTGGCCCTCACATTTCCTCATCCTCTTCCTTCCAATCCCATTATTCCAGAGTGCCAGAAATATTATCTCATCCCTGGTCAATCTTTAATATTTTTAAAAGCAGCTGACATCACAGGGAGAACCTGAGAACAAGACTTAATGGAATCAAACGTGTGCACTCCTTTTCCCTCTCATAGTAATGTTATAATGTTTTATTTCTATTTTTAAAACAAACTTTGATACCAAAATAAATGGTAAAAAGTGCTTGTGATGGCTGTTCTCGATTGTCAGCTTGAGTCTATCTGGAATTAAAGCCTAAGGGACTGGGACAGCTGTGCAGAATTTTCTTTCTTGATAAGATCATTTATCAAGAAAGAAAGTGGGAAGGTCCTCCTTTCATCTGGTCTTTGAGGTGGGAAGATCCGCAGTTATTCTGGGCCACACCTCCTGTTGGTAGTCTGTATAAAGGAGAAGTTGAAAATGTTTATGGAAGATTTTTAAAGATTTACACATGTTCTGTCTCCACTGCCCACCCCACGCCTCCCTCAGCCAGGTAGAATTCTCACCAGATGTTATTTTCATACTTTCCTGTTGCTGGTGTGTTGTTATTACGCCCAAATCCGATAAACAACTAAGACTACAGAAGCTGGAGGGTCACAATGGCTGTGTGGGGTGTGCGCTAAAACAGGGGGCTGTGTGTCGCAGCTAAACAGATACATCTTGGAGAAAAGGTTCTCCTGCAAAAACTTAGAAATAAGTAGAAAGTATTTCTTTAAAAGACAGATTCTGAAACAGGCACGGTGTTACAGCCTATCACCCCAGTGACAGTGGAGGCAGACGAATCAGAAGTTCAAGGATATCCTTGGCTACATAGCAAGTTCGAGACCAGCCTAGATAACCTGGGAGCCTACTGAAAAAAAAAAGAGAGAGGGAGGAGGAGAAGGGGAGAAGAGGAGGAGAAAGAGGAGAGGAGGAGGAGGAGGAAAAGAAGGAGGGAGAGGACGAGGAGGAAGAGGAGGAAGAGGAGGAAAAGATGAAAGCTGCTTCTGACTGGTTTCCCTTTTTTTTTTAATCCAGAGAAGACAAGGTACTTTCAGCTATGCCAACAAGAGAAAAAGTACCTTTCCCTCAGACCCACACAGGAGGAGAATCTCTTTTTAGCCTAGTTGACCTTCTACCTGAGTTGAGAGGGCTTCTGCTATTGGTTTCTTTATCCTGATTTTTTTTTTAATATTTGAAAGGTTAAATAAACAGAGCAAAGACTTCAGAACGGACAGGGATCCACAGCGTGGTTTAGGAAGCTCACGGCAGTCACGGATCACCTGGTTATTAAGAGGTTAAATCCTGTGTGCCAGAGGTAGACGTTTAATGGACCAAATTATATGTGTGTTTTTCTGATCCACAGGTCTACGGAGCAGGCCAAGGAGCAGGTGCTGCTTACTGAAAACACGGCCTTCTTCGGTATCATCTCCGCTCGTTCCCAGCCAAGGGCACCGTAATTACTGCTCCTAGCCTGAACCCTCAAGCCCTCTGTGCCACACAGACACACACACCCGCTGCTGCAAATTGTATTGGCAATTAATTTGTCAGGAAAATGCTAGGGCAAGTGAACACTGGTAATTTTATACCATAGATATTCAAATTAAGCCTCCAGCCTGAGTATTTTTGGTGTCAACTTGTAGAATTGTTGCAGAGGAAGAGAAACACAACCTTCTCCTGCTGGCTCCTGAGGAGGACCAGAAAGAATGCCACAACGCGGTTGTACCAACCCTGGCTCCATCTGCAGGCTTGTCTTGAGAACATGAGGAACAGAAACACTAATTATGGGTGACACCCTCCATGTTCCTCCCCTGTTGAAGGGGCTGCAGGGGTTGCTTTTTCTGTACCATCCTTGAGCGCTCAGAATCTTTTTAATAAAAACAACCGTGTCAGTTACCGGTGACCTACGGACCCCACTCTGTTATCACAAGGCGTTTCCCAAGAATCTCGGGACAGGTATACGAGGATGATGGAAAGACCCTGGGCCAAGAGTGAGGCATGAAAGATTCACAGGACCTGAGTGCCAGACAGCATCAGCGGGCAGTCCCCGAAACCACCTCAGTGTGCCCCGGGGACCCAGAAGCTTCATTAAGGAGAAAGGCATCACCCTGGTTTCACTTTGTCACTGTGATAAAAAACACCCTGGGAAAAGGCAACTTAAGGGAGAACGGGTTTATTTTTAGATCTCAATTCCAAGTGACAGTCCATCACTGCAGACAGGGCTGGGCAGGAGCTTTCACCATGATCACAGTCAAGAGCAGAGAGAAAATGAATGCATGCACGGATTCGCCTCCGCTAGTTGGCCAGCAAGCCTCGGGCATCCTCCTGTCTCTGCCTCCCCAGCACGGAGTTTCCAGGCACACACCACCACGCCAGGCTTTGATACGTGGGTCCCAGGGATCGAATGTAGGTCTTCATGCTTGAGGACAGTTGACTGAGCCATATTCGCTGTTTACTCTTAAATTTATGATACAAGCTGAGTGCACAGAATCGGTCACATAAGCTTGTTGCCATTGTTACACGAGGAAGGGAGGTCACAGACACCCAAGTTTAAGCTCCGCAGAAAACGGGACCATTTTTTCCAAAGCAGTGAATAGAACCATGAGCGGCTTAGTTTAGAAGAGAGCATTAAGAGTTTTTGAGACAGGGTCTCACTATTTAACCCTGGCTGACCTGGAACTGACTATGTCAACCAAGCTGTCCTTGAGCTTGCAGCAATCCTCCTGCCTCTGCCCAACTGGCTACTGGAATTACGGAAACACTCCACAACACTCCTCCTCTTAAGGAACCCAATTTTAAAAAATAAAAAATAAAAATTAAAAAAAATCATATTCCTAGTCACTAACTTGGTTCTATTCAACCAAACTCTCTGCATATGGGACTTAAGAAATTGCATTTATTTGGTTAAGTTCTGTAGGAGATTATAAGACTCTTCTAGACTAAGAACAGCCATTGGAACAGATATTATGAAATAAATGTTGTTTACACAGTACTGTATCTAAATAAGACTCAAGAAGTGTGCAGGGTACAAAGACTTGGACAGGTGGATCTGGTCCTCAGAGAACACAGCCCAGCGCATGAAAATGGCTTGAGTAGCTTTGAGAGCTGTTTTCTTCTTACTCCCCCTCTGTTTAGCACAAGCATCCTCATCCCTGCTTCTTTGGCTCCGTGTAACACATTCAGACGTTACTTCTTTGACATATGCTGGAAATCAAGGACGGGACACTGCCCCTGCCATGGTACCCATGACCAGGCTGTGTGCTTCTGGGATCTGTGACAGAAGCAAAGCCCTAACATAAGAGATCCAGAGCTCAGAACTCTCAGGCTCTAAGTAGACCTTAAGGTCAGTGGCAGTGCAGTATATTTGGCATGCCGTCCTGAGCACTGTGCTAAGAGAGATCTCCCAGCCACGTCCAGCTGAAAAGGAAGAAGAAGGGAATGACCTGGAGGCAGGGAGAGAAAGCAGCAGGTATTTGCTCTCCTTGCCCAGGGACATTCTGAGCACCCAACAGCAGAGAATTCTGGAAACATCTCCTCTTCTATATTCCATATTTAATGTAAGAGAAGTTGGATGCAGAAAGGATAAATCCCCCAAAGATGCCTAAGTACTTGCTTTTTTAAAAAACACTTTTTTATTCATTTCCCTGTCTTCAGACACCAGAAGAGGCATCAGATTCCATTACAGATGGTTGTGAGCCACCATGTGGTTGCTGAGAATTGAACTCAGAACCTCTGGAAGAGCAGCCAGTGCTCTTAACCACTAAGCCATCTCTCCAGCCCCACATAAGCACTTGCTAATGCAGACCAAGAGCAGGAACATGTTTTATCCCCTCCCCATCCAGCTCTCTTTCACACCATAGAGACATCTCACAATGCCACAATTCCCTCTAACTCCAGCCATATCTGTTACACGGCTTCAAGAAAAATCCTCTCAGTGCCAAGTCAGAGGACAGATGTCCTGCACAGCAGGTTGAGACACCCACCCTCCCCACAACATAAAAACCATAAAGAAATAATCTGGAGTAGTCCAATTCTTAAATAACCAACTAGTTAATGGCCAGCTCCATTGGTCTAGACAGACACCTTTCCAGGAAATATGTGGGCAAGGAGGGTGTTTCTGAGACAGCATCTGTTCTGTGAAACAAAACAGACACACACTTAGAATACCAAATGCATGCTGTGTTTTCTGCCTCGGAAGTCCCTCGGGCTGAGGGATGGAGACCACCACTTGAGAGAGCGGTTACAGATTCTCCTCCTACAGAGCCAACAGTGAAAGGGATGGCTTCCTCCCTCCCCGCGAACTCTCACCCAGAGATGTCTCCAGATGTCACACTTAGACGCAATGTCAGCCGTGTAGGCAAAGAAGGCCTGGAAGGAAAACCACCATTTAGGCATCTTTGCTATCTTGCGACCATTAAGTCAGTCCTTTTTATGTGACTCTTCTTTCTTTTTATTAATCCTAAATAGCTTTCTTAAAAGAAAAGAAGTGAGGAGATAGAAAGAGGGGAGGAGAGAAGGAGAGACAGAAAGAAGAAATCTCATACAGAACATCTTTTCTATTTCTAGGGCCATGTGCCATTGGATCCATACAGACGCTGGTGTCCCATGTAAGAAGCCTAATCCAGAGCTACAGAGACGGCTTGGAGGTTGAGTTCTTGTTGCTCTTGCAGAGGACCTGTGGTCCGGTCACAGCACCTACACTAGCATTTCTCAACCTGTGGGCCGTGACCCCTGTAGCAGTCACCTGAAAGCATCAGAAAACACAGATATTTGCGTTACTATTCATAACAGTAGTAAAACTACAGTTATGACGTAGCAATGAAAATAATGCTACAGTCGGGAAGTCATCACAACACGAGGAACTGTATAAAAGGGTCTCAGCCCTAGGAAGGGGGGGGGAACCGCTGGCCCACATGGTAGTTGACAATATTCTAAATACAGTTCTAAGGAGCCTGTTGTCTTCTTCTGACCTGGGTGGGCACCGTTCACGCGCGCGGTACACATTTAGACATTCACAGACGTAAAAAATGCATGAATCTTTTAAAATTAAAATAAAAGGAGCCTAATCTGACTCACTCTAGAATGAAGGCATTACTTACAGGTGACTCACAGACAGAGCAGACCCGAGGCTAAGGACACAGACAGACTGCTGGGGGCAGTGCCTGCATCTGTGTCTTGGGTGCTTAGCAACAGAAAATGAGATTCGATAAAGAGGCACATCTCCTTCTTCAAGCATGAGGCTTTTCCTGTCTATCATCTCTAAGGCTGGCCAGGTCCAGTTAACAGTAAGGGGTGACACAAGGGAAGCAGGGAACCAAGGCTAGACCCTTCTGCTAGATTAGCTGGCAGACTCCATCCGGCCCTAGCTTGTGGAACTTGTGGAAACGAGGGGGAAAATTGCCTGCTCAAAATATTTTGCTGCCATCTACTGGAATGTTGTCAAAATAACTCAAGTACTTAGGGTGGCTGCCGGTAAATGCTGCCCCCTGGAGGTGTGCCCTGTTACTGCACATTCCAGACTTCTAACTGGAGTACACCCTGGGAGGAAATCAATTCTGGCAGTTGAAGAGGAAAATCCCAAGATTAAGCAAGCCAAGGTGCGGGCCAGAGCTCATGCTACACCGTCCATGTACTGTATATAAATGAGAGGAAGCATAAGAATACAAAGTCCAATGGTGACTCAGCTCCAGAAGCCAATGAGACACGGTCTGGGGAGAGGCTGGTCGGTCACACAACCAGCAGTTAATGGAGGTAAAAGGCTCCTGGCACAGGTCTCGGGACCAACTACCAACCAGACTGAGAAAGCAGGGCAGTCTCATTTACTGAGTCAGACGCAGGTCTTCAGAAAGTGACTCGGAGTCTCAGCGAGTGAGGAAGGAGGGACTCCAGGTAGACCCACACAGCCTCAGCTGTCCACGTAGCAAAGCTACAAAGCCTAGTGTTGTGGCAGGATTCAACAGTCGTCTATTAGACAGAGACTGGGGTGCTACCCTGAGTTGGGTGTAAGTTACCCTAAGTGACCAGGAAAACGGATCAAATCATGGTTGTAGGGCTACCTTCATGATTTAAATCAAGGATTCATGGACTAATAAAAACCTCCAACACACCTTTTAGATGCTATGAAAATTCATTTAAAAAGAGCAAGAAATATTAGTGAGTACCCTCTCAATATATAGACCTATGTAAGCAGTAGAGAGGCCATCAGTGAACCAGACAAAGTCCCTGCCTGCAAAAGTCTATTCACAAGCAAATAATTTGTCACAACCATGGTAGCACAGTAAACTATATTTGTTGGGGGGTGAGTATTTTTTAGACAAGGTCTTATGTAGTCCAGGCCTCAAACTCACAGTGTATATAGCAGAGAAAGACCTTGAATTCCTGAACCTCCTCCCAAGTGTAAGGCTTGCAAGTGCATTCCACCACACCTCATCCATAGCACCACGAACTGTCAAAGAAGACAAGAAGCACTGACCTCAGTCTTGGGGAAGGTAGAAATGGGATCCAGGAGAAGCAATAATGGAGGTATAGCCTGAAATGCCTGAAGTTCCCCATCTCAGAAGACTTAGGACAGAAGAATACACCAAGCTATCCACACATGGCTACTGAGTCCATAAAATGTGACCATAACATTAGAGGCACCAAATTAAGAAACTTACGGTGTTGTGGCTTGAACCTGGGGCCTGGTTCACACTAGGCAAGTGCTCTACGCCTCAGCTACACCCCCAACCCTAATTTTGCCTTTCATTTTAAAACATAGGCTCACTAAGTTGTCAGCATTTGGCCTTGAACTCACTTTGAATCCCCAAGTAGGACTAGAACATGTGATCCTCCCGTCTCAGCTTCCCAAGTGCTAAGGTCACACTCATTCTTTCTGTGACCTAACTGAGAAACTATAAATAATTATGTTTAGTCTTAATTCATTTAAATCTTGCAGCTAAAGCAACTCAACTGTTCCTTTAACTATAACCTTTTTTTTTTTGAAGTTATATTTCACTTTAACCAGTTTATTGCCCACAATCACACCACTGTTTGTACCTTTGCTTTCATAAAACTTTTTATCATGTGTGTGGCTTTCAAACTATTTCTATATTCTAGACCAAAGAGATAGCCATGGGGCTAGAGAAGTGGAGAGGCATACCCATTAGAGTACTGGGAGAGACGTTGGCTCACCTGCTACTTACTGGCTCCTTCCTTCCTGAAAGCTTGAAAGTGGAGTGCTCTTGGGAGTTCTAAGTGGCAGAGAGAACAACTCAGGTTTAATACAAATGAAAGAAAGCAAGATGACTTCATTAGGGAATGAGTGATATGTACTTAGGCAAAGTAGAAGCAAGACCTCTTAGAGGCCTAGCATATAATCAGGTTCAGTGTAGAGTTCAGCTGCTCACCTGCATTACATCCATCAGTGTGCATTAGACGGAAAGTAACAAGGACGCTGGTTTAAACCTAAGAGCCATTCGTTGTTGGCTTAGCAAGTCTGTGGAGAGGAGGATGTGGCTGGTTCAGCAGCCCAAATATATCTTCTAGGATCAAGCAATGGCTACTCTTTTTGTGTTCATTTCCTGAGGCTTGTCACCTTGAAGATTTCAAAGACAATACGAGCTGGAAGGGCGAGTTAGAATGTTCCTTTAGATCATTGGCAATGTCTTTTTTGAAAACTGGATCTCATAAAGGTATTTTCTCAACTGAGGCTCCTTTCCCTCTGATGATTCTAACTTGTAACGACTTGACATACAAAATCATTCAGTACACGGGGCCACACAGAATGTATTACCTATGTTTCGCATTGTTACAGCTAAAATACCTCAAAGAACCTACGTGGAGGAGGAGGGGCTTACTTAGCTCCATCCCGTGAGGCAGGGAAGGCATGGCTGGAGCCCCTGGGTCCTTGACAGTGGGAGCTGCTATGAGAGCTTTTCCTTGTGTCTCAGGGAATCAGGAAGCAAAGATATAAAGAAGGTGTACTGGCTGGTTTTGTGTGTCAACTTGACACAGGCTGGTGTTACCACAGAGAAAGGAGCTTCAGTTGGGGAAGTGCCTCCATGAGATCCAGCTGTGGAACATTTTCTCAGTTGGTGATCAAGTGGGGGAGGGCCCATTGTGGGTGGTGCCATCCCTGGGCTGGTAGTCTTGGATTCTATAAGAGAGCAAGCTGAGCAAGCCAGGGGAAGAAAGCCAGTAAGTAACATCCCTCCACGACCTCTGCATCAGCTCCTACTTTCTGACCTGCTTGAGTTCCAGTCCTGACTTCCTTTGGTGATGAACAGCAGTGTGGAAGTGTAAGCTGAATAAACCCTTTCCTCCCCAACTTGCATCTTGGTCATGATGTTTGTACAGGAATAGAAACCCTGACTAAGACAGAAGAGGTCTGCCATCCTTAAAACTCCCAAAGCCCCACACCCAAAAAATTCCATAACCCCCAAGCTGGAGACTAAGTATTCAAACATACAAGCTTACGAAGGGTGTTTAACATTCAAGTCGCAACATAGAGAAAGTCATGATTGGCTTGAATTCTTAAAATGATTAAATTAAGGCTGGAGAGACGGCTCACTAGTTGAGCACCTCCTGCTCTCCAGAGGACCCAGGATTCCCAGCACCCATATGGCAGCTCATAACAGTCTGTAATTCCAGGTGCCGCAGAGCTGATGCCCTCTTGTGGTCTCCTTGGGTAGCATGCATGCTCATGGTACACAGATAAGCATGTGGGTAACATTCATCCACATGTAATAAAGTAGACTCCTGGACAAGCACACAAAAAGGCAATTTGAGGAGAAGAACAGTGTTTGGGGAGCTAGGAAGAGAGTTGCAGAAAGTGGGTCAAAGAGAGCATTTAAATGTCTTCAAAAATGCTGAGAAGACAGGCAAGGAGGTTTTTATATAGCACAGAGCTTCTCCACCCACCTCACCTCTCTGATTTCTTAATAAGACATTTCCATTTCTATGAGGCCCAATTTTCTTCTTCTTCTATAAAAAGCAGGAAATGAGCATTTCCAAGGGATCTTTAGGGATAAAATATGATAATCACTAAAGTAGCTGGCGAGCACTCTAGCAGTGTGAGGACATCTGTGGTTGTGTTTATCCTCATACACACACAGCTGGGTATAAAAGCATCACAATGTGCATCAACTCCACCATCTTAAAAACAAAAAAACAACAACAAAAAGTGATGCTACTGTTTCCCAGTGAATCACTGGAGACAAAAGATCCAGCAGACCAGCTTCAGTTGTAAACATACACAGGGACAGCTGAAATCATGCTAAGTACTGGTATAATGACTCTACAAGCAAGGAGCTTCTGAAATCTGGGAGCACTAAGACCTTAGCAAACAGGGTATCAGTGTACCTTGGTGATTTAAACGAACCTAGAATGCAACTTTTCTATCTAACTTATTAACTACTGGGCATGCCTAGTCCTTCCCCATGGAGCAAGAGGGCAGCCTTGTTTTTGGAGGCAATAGCCAGATACAGTCGTAGTAGCTTCACAACCATGACCAGCATCCTCCCTCTGCCTGCCTGCCTTGATGGCTGTGATGGCTCTTCTTGACTGTCAACTCAAATGTATCTGTAATTGACTAAAACTCCAAAATGGGTATACCTGTGAGGGATTTTTTGCTTAATTTTAAATGGAAAGATCCACTTCTAATATGAGCCTACCTCTAACATGGGTCATGCCTTCTTCTGAAATCTTATATAAAGACATGGAAAAAAAAAGGATTTGCTCTTTGCCTGCTTGCTTTAGCCTCACTTGCAAGACCATTCCTTCACTGGCACCAAAGTCTACTTCTTTTGGATTCCTGCATATACTGAAGAGCTGAGATTCCTGGACTTTCCGTTCATAGGCAACCATTGTTGGATTAGCTGGACCACAGCCTCTAAAAATGTGTGTGTGTGTGTGTGTGTGTGTGTGTGTGTTGGAAAAGGTGTGTGGTTTCCCTAAAACCCTGCATTAGTTACTTCTGTTGCTGTGATAAAATACCCATGACGAGTGACATAGAAGGGATTTATTTTGGTTTTAGAGTCCAGAGGGCTAAGATGTTCATGATGGGGGGGGGGGTGAGTCATGGTTCTTTATTTGGTCTGGAGCTGAGGTGATAGTTCAGCCTTACATGAGAACTGGGATGTGAAAAGCTGAGGAAAGACCATGGATGGAGCCGGTCAGTGGTGCTTTAGGAAACCTGAGGTTGTGCAAGTGTGGGAGCTGGACCATGGGGGAAGATTCCAGAAGGAAGAAGAATGAACCTGAAGTGATTCTTTACCAACAAGGAGCAGATACTGGATTTTTCGATTTGTGGTCAAAGCTAAGCAGTGAGGTTGTTGAGGGTTATGATCCAGTCTGCAGGCAGACACTCTCCTGAGATGCTGGCTCCAAGTCACTATTTTCTTGTAGAGTAGAAAATATCAATTGCTGGCAGAAAACAAGGTCACTGTGGATAACTAACTCTAAAGGTTATGCCTGTCCGTGAGTTACAAGGCCTCACCCATTAGCTACCTGTTTCTTCCACTCCCTTCCATTGCTCTCAGCCAGCAATGTTTACTGAGTGCCTATTGTGTAACAACACAGTGCTAGGTACTGGGAAATTAAGGAGCAAGGTCACTTTGTATGCATGGATTCTCTCATCCCTGTGGGCAACCAGGACTTGAGGGCCAATATTTAGCATAACACTAAATAGCAAAAAAGCAAACCTCAAAAATTCTTGTCCATAGGAAGTTCATAGTCTAGACTGGTACTGAGCAGCAACTGTATCATCCTAGTAGCCATAGCAAAAAAAAAAAAAAAAACAACACACATGACAGTTACTAAGATTATTTAGCCAAGCACAAGGAAAATATCATCTCAACATGCTGTCCACACATTTCTAATGAGAAATTTTGTATTTTCCATATTAAGGTTTTAAAAAATGCAGTGAGTATTTTACATTGACAAAACGTTTCCATTTAGACTAATTTAAAATATTCCATAGGTGCCTGTCTTTAATATTCCCACATTAGACAGCACAGGGTTAGTGGAGAAAGTCATTATTTTAGAGATTAATAACTACCCAGACTGACAGTGCAGAAAAGCCCTGTGCTATGTGGCTAACAGTGGTACAGCAGTGGTTGTTTAGCAACTGGGAAGGAGGAGAGTGCAAGCTTGGCAATGATCTTTCATTTCCATGGTGGTGCGATCAAATACTAGGCTACCATGAAGCTTTCCTTGGCATCATTAAAGTGTTTTTTGGGTGCTGAGGAAACAAACTTCCCTTTGCTAGAAGGGGATCACAGAAGTCAGCTATGGCCTTTCTAAATAGAACTCAGTCAGTCAGGAAACCAACAAATGAGGCCTCAAGAAGTTAAAAAGCTTAGAATACAGTTACTCAAGTGAAGAGACATATTTTTGAAGGGGAGACAATCTTTATTAACTGTGTATCTGATACAGGATTAATATCTGGAATATATAAATAGCTCAAAAGACCCAACCACTAGAAATCAAATAGCCCAGTCAATAAGAGGACTAATGAAATGAACGGGCAATTCCCAAAAGATAAAATACAATGACTAACAAACATACAAAAAAAGAAGGCTCACCCTCATGAACCATCAGAGACATGCAAACCAAAACTACATTGAGATCCATCATCCCTGTTGGAGTGGCAGCCATTAAGAAAGCAAGTAACAAGACATGGTGGTTGGTGAATATCCTGCACACTGCTATTGGCTATTCAGACTAGTCCACTCCCCATGAAGTCCATATAGAAGTTTCTCAGAAACATTACGATAGAATGGAGCCACTGAAAGGACTACAAGTCAGCACAGCAGAGAGACCAGTGTGCACCAGTGTCTACATCAGCCCTCTTCAGAGTGATTAAGTTCTAGAACCAAGTCACCTGTCCAACAACAGAGGAGCAGGGAAAGAAAATATGATGGACATTCAGTGGTTTGGTTTCATCCATAAAGAAGAACAGGGTTATGTCATTCCCATGAAAATAGATATATCTACAGGCTACCATGTCAGGAGAATTTATTCTATCTCAGAAAAACAAGTATCTTCTCTTTTCTCTCATTTTTGGTTCCTAGTATTTATATATTCCTATGAAATGCATATACAAACGGAAAATAGAAACAAGGCTGTCTAGGAGAAAAAGAGGAACAAATTGGAGGTGTGGAAGGAAAGAAGTGGAAAGAATATGGTGAGTATACAATACATACCTGTATAAAAAATTCTTAAATCTAATCAATTTTTTAAACACTTAGAACAATGTAGATCCCAAGGAAGAAATAAAATAAACATTATTAAAAATAAATTAATAAGTCAAATCCATTGGGCAGTATGTGATCTGTTCTAATAGGCAGATGATCTAAAACCTAGAAGAATAACTACCTAAAGAAATCCTCCCACCCACCCATCTGTGAAACAGGAACTATAGCCGTTGTTGTAAATCCACAAAGTGATACAATATATGGCACAGTCTCAAATGTATGGGGTTCCCAAAAAAACACAAAAGTTTATGACTGAGTTTTCAGACTTCAGTAAGATTTTTAAAACATTTTTAATTTGACAAAAGTTGTACACATTTATTGGTCATAAGTGTTCTTGTTTTGATGAATGCTACATTGCATCAAAGATGATTAAATCAAGCAAATAACACACACATTACATTCATTTTTGTGATGGTGTTGTTTGGAAATCACCATTTTAGCCATGTGTAAGGATTCAGCACATGGTTGACTACACACACTTCATTGTACAATAGAGCTTTTAGACTGATTTCCTCTTCCTGCGTCAATTTTGTGCCCTTTGAACATTCCTGATACCTTCTGCTCAATGAGTTTTCAGTAGTAATTCCTTCTGCTCCACACAGTCAGGACAGAACTTACTATAGGATGATGGGTGGCCATTGAAAGACCCTACTGGAAAGACCCTACTGGAAAGATGAGTAGTGTTACACTGAAACTGCCCAGCCTCCTCCACAACACAGGCCAGCTGTCCAGGAAAGTGGTTTCCTGGAGCTATGCGGTTGAGTCACCTTTATCTGAGTCTCTGTGGTTCTAAGCACTAATAAGAGGGGAGAAAGCGTGATTTACTCACGGACCAGTAATTATCACGACGTAATTGAGTCTCCCAAAGAGACATTGTCAGCCAATGCCCATCAATCACAATCTCCAAAGCCCCAGTTGTGATTAATGGGCATTTCCATCAAAGCTGCTCCCACAGTGGACCTTAACCAGATGGTGGCAGGTGATTAGCAGATCCACATGATAGAGGGCCAAGTATTAATAAGTACCATTATTTATCAAGTGTTTTCTTGAGCTGGCTCCAGCCACACAAGCTGATACATTCTGAGCTGTTCATAGAGATTAAAATGATGTTCAAGGTTTGAGCCAGGTGGGAGCCCTCCAGCCAGCATCCTCCCTTCAGGACACAGAATGGTCTCATGAGAACTCACGCCCCTGAGTTCAGGTTAGAAGACCCAAGGCAAGATCATCGTTACTGATCTTTGAATGCAAACATACAGGATGCTTGGAACCACCCAAATGTCTGGTAATGTGTCCAGAAAGTCTCGTGATACAAGAATCTCCCAAGAGGAGGTACTGACAGAAGGATTGGGATTCTACAGGATAGCTTGTGACATTCAGGGAAGAGTTACATTACTAGGTTATTTTGAATATAAATTTAACTTGGTGCCCTGTATTATGTGCGCATGTATATGTGCAAGTACACATGTTGATGTGTAGGGACACATGTTGATGTGTCTATGCATATATGTGCCCATGGTTATGGAGCCCCAAAGGTCAATGTCAGGTGCCTTCCTAGGTCACTTACTTTTTGTGTCAGAGTCACTCACTCAAACTGAGCTTACTGGCTGATTAGGCTGCAAGGTCACAAACCCTAGGGATTCTCCTGACTCTTCCCTCCCCAATACTGTGATTATAGGCACACCACTGCTGTGCCTGGCTCTTGATGTGAGTGATGGGAAGCCAGACTCTGGCCATGAGGCTATGGTTTGTTCTTTACCCGCTGAGCCAGCGCTCTAGGCTCAGTGTCCTGTATTCATCTGAGAACCTTTAAGAAGGAGCTTCCCCAGATCAGGGGTAGCAGTTGGCTACCTTATTCTCTGTATTGATAGCCCTCTGTGCTCCCCTGTTCAACAAAAAGGGATTTCTTACTAGATAGATAGATAGATAGATAGATAGATAGATAGATAGATAGATATAGGTATAGATATAAATAGATATTAGTCCAATTTTTATGTTTTGAGGTAGACTTGAGGTACTAGCTACTCTTTTCTCTTTGGCTTTACAGAAATAGTAAAACCCTCCCTAGTTTTATTAGCTAGAAGGGTCTTTGTCTTGTGTTTGAGTTAGTTCAAAGTCCCCAGGCCGTCTAAAGGTTTGTCTCGCTTCTGTACTAGTCATCACGGGCTCTTCTCCTCTCAACAGTTCACACACAGCAATTGCTTTTCAGTATCAATCACAAAGAAGGTGCTTGCAACATCTATGACATAAATAAGCCAGGTTTAACGGGACATGAGCGTTTGCCTAAGTTACATACATAAATAAATGGCAGAGACAGGATTCGAATGCAGTTGTGACTCCAGGACCCCTGGTGGGATGTGTCTGCTGCAAAACCTCTCCACAGAGCTTTGCCGTTGAACACTGAGGAATCTTCCAGAAACAGGCCTGTCACCATATTCGTAGGCTAGCCAGTCTTCAAAGATAGCAAAAGGATCTGCTTGACATTTTAAATTCATTACCACTTGGCCTTCAGGAACAGAGCAGCAGGAGTTTGAGAACAGACCCAAGCTGGTGATCACCACGGGACTTGGGCTATAGAGGCAAGCCTGGAGAGAAAAGGGCAGGAGATGTGTTCGAGGCCAGAAGCCGGGGCTCAGGAGCCTGAAGATGCTGGTGAGGGCAGTGTGTCACTCTCCTCGGATGGTCAGCTGACCCCTGGAGGCTCGAGCAGGGAAAGAGAGCCACAGTAGATGAGCATATGACGCTTTGGTCTTCAAAACCAACCCAGCTGTCAAAAGAGTACCAGGAGTACTGTGTTCTCCAGTGACGGGTGATCATTGTTTAGCCAGCAGTCTCGGGACAGTGATGGCCCCGGCAGTCAGGAAGTGTATGAACAGGATCCTCAGAGGATTACTCCAGCAAATCATGACATCAGAGCAGCAAGACTGAAGGCAGAGTCTGTGGAGGAACCAAAGCCGTGGGATATGTGCTGCACAGACTTCCAGGACCCTTCAGGGAAACTAATTGCCCACAAGACAGCTGGGGACAGAGGCCAAAACAAACTCATTATTTCTGTAAAATATCCCTAGCCCCTGGCTGGCTTTCTCTGAAGTAACGAGGATTCATTAAAAACCATGGCAAATCCATTCTTTTTACACAGTTTTCAAGTTCAAAGATAGTCTTCTCTCAATCCTAACAAGATAATGAAAAAGAAAATATAGGAAATAATTGGTATAAAATATCTTAATACATGCATCTAAGAATGTCTTTCAACATTTAAATCTGTGCTTAAATAGATAAGTATGTTTTTTTATTCTGTCATTTAAAAGTATTAATTCCACTGCAGATCTACTTCTAGGTTTTTGCCAAAGGGAATACATACTTTAACCCCCTTAGCATTCTGTGGTTCCTTGTAGGGGTCAGTTAATTTAATATATTTTGTATGGATCTACTATTCTTTCTCATATTACTCTGAAAAATTCGAACATGGCTATTAACAGGAATTTTCCCCAGGGCATTGGTCCTGTGCCTTACAGGTTACCAAGAGCCTACATGACCATTTTTTTTAGCTCACATACACTCTGTGGACAGTCTGAGTCAGTAATACAGGTTATCTGCTTATTAGATCTCTATTGAGACGATCACAATGTAAGTGATAGCTTGCTGTAATGGTTGCCATTTGTGAAAGAAATCTTACAGCTCAGACACTGTGGTAAGCACCTTCCTTTGAACTATTTAATCCCAGAAGGCATTGGATATAGGCCGTACAGGCAGACACACCCATCAAGACCCTGTCTATTGAGGTAAAGAACCCCTTCCAAATGGATTCTTTTCTTGGAAAAGAAAAAAAAAGCTATCCATGTTCAATGCATAGCCCTGTGTCACCTCGTTCCCAGGGCTGGTGCTACCAGATTGCTGGAAGCTGACTAGAGCCAGAGGACCCATGCTCTAAAGGCTTCTCTCCACGTGGCTGTTAATGGATTAAAAGCACCAGGGGCATGATGGAGAGGAATCTTGGCCCTGTGTTTCTTGGGTGGCCAAAATTCCAAGAGAGAGAGAGAGAGAGAGATGGAGGTGGAGACAGAGACAGAGGGGAGGATGAAGAGAGAGAGGCTGGAAGAAGGATGGAGAGGAGGAGGGGGAGGGGAGAGGGAAGGGGAGGGGAGAGGGAGGGAGAGAGGGACAGGGAAAGGGACAAGGGGGGAGAGAGAGAGAGAGAGAGAGAGAGAGAGAGAGAGAGAGAGAGAGAGAGAGAGAGAGAGAGAGACTTGGAGGGACCCTCCAGAATGCACCAGAGACCTTGGAAGTAAGAGACTCTCAGGACTCAAAGGGACAGTAGGGAGGGAACTGATAGAGCCCACCCCCAGCAGGAAGACAGAGCATCAAGTGAGGGATGGGGTTGCCATCCCACAGTCAAAACTCTGACCCATAATTGTTCCTGTCCGGAAGAACTGCAGGGATGGAAATGGAGAGGAGCCTGAGGGAAAGAAGGTCCAGTGAGAGGCCCAAAGTGGGATCCAGCTCAAGGGGAGGCACCACGGCCCAACACTATTACTGAGGCTATGGAGCACTCACAAAGGGACCTATCATGACTGTACTCTGGAAGACCCAACATGGAGCTGAAAGAGTCAGATGCAGATATTTGCACCCAACCAATGGACAGAACTCTGTGGTTGAATTAGGAAAACGCTGGAAGAAGCTGAGGAGGAGGGCGACCCTGTAGGAGAACCAACAGTCTCAATTAACCTGGACCCCTGATATCTCTCAGACACTGGACCACCAAACAGACAGCATACACCAGCTGATTTGAGGCCCCAACACATATACAGCAGAGGACTGCCGGGTCTGGATTCAGTCAGAGAAGATGCACCTAACCCTCAAGGGACTGGAGGCCACAGGGAGTTTAGAGGTCTGGTTGGATTGGGGGGACTGATCGGGGACATCCTGATGGAACAGTAGGGTGAGGAGGAGGTATGGGATGAGGAACAGTCGGAGGGTGGACCAGGAGAAGGAGGAGAATAAAATCTGGAGTGTAAAATTAATTAATTAATTAAGTTTTTTTTAAAATCTCCCAAGCCATGAGGCAGGGATAGATCTAAGATCTTGGGCTTCAGTGCTCTTCAAAGGAGTCACTGAGACAAGGCATTCTGAAGCCAAATTGCTGTTGTGGGTCATGAATTGCAAGCCAGGATGTGAGGTATGCAGTATCCACAAGGCACTGGATTTGGGAGTCTGGGATTATATTCACAACATTTTCTTTATCAATGCTGAAGACTAAATGCAAAACCTCAGACAAGCAAGAGACCTGCCACTGAAATGCTTTTTGGTTTCTGTGCTTTATGATGCCTTGATATGTTGTGGACCTAGAGACCACAGACAGCTTACCTGAAAGCATACACTTGACTTGCAAGCCAGCCATTCCTTCTCTCCTCACCTCCTACTGTCCAAGACTCTGGTCCTCTCCTAAGCATCCCAGGGATGGACATCAAAGAAGTCGTGGCAGGCCCTTGCCCCACAGCCTACTGTTTAGACACTGAAGTTAGAATGTCTTCACATGGGGTGATATCTCTTGGCTTTATATGTAGAATAAGAGTTTCTGGGTCACATATTAAGTCTCTGTTCAACTGTCAACCTGTTTCCTGAAGTGATACAGGAAATGTGCTAGTTTCCACTTTCCACATCTTGAAGACCCATTTTTTTTTTAATTGTATCTGTCCTAGTAGGTGTGAGGTTGCATCTCATTGTGGTTTGGATTTACATTTGATTTCTATTCAGATTGATTACATTAGCTATTACTAATGGCATCTAGGATCTTGCCGGGTCTTCTTTTCCATCCAATGCATTCTTCAGATAAATAGTTATTCTATTCAGAAACTTTATCCACTTGTTTATCTGGAGGCAGAATCTCATGCATCCCAGGCTGGTCTCAAACTTGCATGTAGCTGAGGATAACCCTGAACTCCCGACCCCAGGGGCTAGAATTACAGTGCACACCCCCACATCCAGTTCACTGCAGTGCTTGGAAGGGACTCAGTCCCTCACATCTGCTAGGCAAGCCCTCTGCCGACTGAGCCACATCCCCAAGTCCCTTTCGTTATCTGTGTCTTTGATCAGGATGTCTTCTCATTGCTAAGCTGGAAACATTGCTTGTATTTCTTGATTACAATTCTCCTCAAAGTTTTAATTTTAAATTTTTTTATTCTGTTAATTGTGATTTGGGTGTCTTATCTATGAAGCCACTTTTTAATCCAACATCACAGCAACTTACTCTTACACTTTCTATTATTCTGGGTCCCATAAATGTCCATATAACTTTAGAATTAGTTTATCAATCTCCAAATTCAAGATATTGTGCTTATGATAGCATTTTATATTTTTCTACTTTAATTCCATTACATTCAATGAATATAACTTGTACAAAATTAGCTTAAAACCTAAAATCAATAGGTGATAAGATGAATTTTAGCTTTTATTTTATTATTTCTAAAGTGTCTGTTGGTGTGTGTGTGTGTGTGTGTGTGTGTGTGTGTGCATGTGTGTGAACGTGGGGCAAGAAGAGGGAATTGGACACCCTGACCCTGTGCTACAAGCTGTGTTATGGGTGATTATGAGCCAACAGTCATAGGTGCTGGGAACTAAACTCAAATCCTCCAGAAAAACAATATGTGCTCTTAGCTCCTAAGCCATCTCTCCAGCCTAAATTCTTAGCTTTTATATAAAACCCAGAATGATTCAATATAACTTTGTGCTCTGGGAAGGTAGAGTGCTACATCTCTTTATGCACTGGGTCTCCTAGTACCCAGCATGGTGCCTTCAATACAACTCCTAAGATATTAATCGAATGAATAAGGTGAATGAATGAATGAGTGAATAAATGAATGAATGATGAATGCATATAAATGGATATATAATAGAATAAATATAAATGTATGAATGAACCTGTTTATCCATGTGGATACATGAAGAGAGAGAGGAAAAGAACATTTGGCGTTATGTTGAAGGAAGATCTGCTCAAAGATCTGGTTTAACTGAAACCACTAAAAGAAAACACAGGCAGAACCTGACAAGGTGCAGGTGTGGGTAAGGGCTTTCCGAATAGAGCTCCTTCGCCAAGGAATTGACACCAACCATTCATAAGGAACCTCATAAATCTAAGAAGCTTCCGCACAGCAAAGGGAAGAATCGTGTGAAGAGGAAGCCCATGGGATGTGAAAGAATCTTGCCAGCTACACCTCTGACAGAGGACTAACACCCAGGTCACAATGGGTAAGGTGGTTATGTGTCCCAGCAGGATGTACCTTGTCCAAGTCCTTTCTCACCTGTCTCTGCCTTGACTCTTGGGCACCACTTAGTGAGCCGCCTTGCTCCAGCACAACCCTTCCACCATGATGGTCTGCCTCACAGCAGACTTAGAAATGATGGCGTCAGCTAACTATAGGCTGAAACCTCAACACCCATGCACCAAAATAAATGTTGCCACCTTGTCATTTATTTCTGATATTTGGCACAGTGGCAAAACCTAATGCCAGGCACAAACACGGTTTCAACAGTTCTAAAAAAAAAGTCACATAAATACTAGACATTACTGGCTGCCTTGTGGGTTCACACCTAAGTCTTGGTCAGTGAGCGTGTAAGATCTGCTCTACCAACTGAAGGAAAACAAAAAGAAGGTTTTGCTCCAATCAACCCTGCTTCCATGAGAAGAAACGTTAAACCTGACCTGGAGTTCTAACCTTTTATTATGTTTGTGGGAAAAAAAGCTGTAAGATTCGAATCATACCCTTCCCCTTACAGAGTATGTCATGCCCTCAATGGCCAGTAGTAAAATCTAGTTCAAAGGAAGGAACACTTAGTTTGGTTTTTTGTCTGTTGTTTGTTTGTTTGTTATTGTTTTCTTTCTTTCAGGATTTGAAGGATGAAGCACTTAATCACACGTTTCTGTAATTAGTTTGTAATTCTCACAAAAGGCACATGGGGAACGTTATATGGTGGCTCCGTGCCATGAGAAGAGACCACGGCATATTTCATATTGAAGGACTGGCCCAGGGAAGGGGGTCGTGGAGTACGCTTTGGGATCACCTTCAGCTCTGGGCATTTACAGGAAATCCTAAAGATGGCTCCCATCAGCACAGCAGAGGAGGAAGGCAAAAGTCTTTACAGATTAGAGTTTGCCAAGGCATTTATTTGCCCAGGAAGCTGGCTGCTTAATTACCTTAGTTTTGTGGGACTATTGGTCATGCCCCAAGAAGGAGGTGGATTATGGCTGGGATGACACTTTTGTGTTGGACAGTCCCAGAAGCGATGGGGCTTGATTGCCTCTTTTGAATTCTTCCTTCTGCCAGGGTTCTACATTCCTCACAAAAATGGTTCCCACGGGTAGCAGGCAATTACCGAAAGCTTTTCAAATACGAGGGGCCATGGGGTATATTCAAGGCAATCAGGACCAAGAAGCAGGCTCTCCAGGCCCAAGACCAAACAGTGGGGCAGTAATCACTGTGCTTCCTCCAGTCCGCTCAGTGGGTGCCTGAGCAGCCGTGGCCCTGTGGGAAAAAGAGCTGATTTTCTGTATGAACTATAAAGTGACTTAGATTCCAATTTTTGCCTCTGCCTGCTCATAGAAGAAAAAGAGTAAATGAACAGATTGTTTGCAGAAAGTAGCCTCAATTATTCACACACACACACACACACACACACACACACACACACTCACACCACGGATCCATACCTATTTGCAGTACGATTCTGCAGTTCTTCCCATTAACATCTATTTCCCAACCTCCCATGTCTGACCTGGTTTTAGGCTTTGTTGACCAGGGGAATGTTATTACAGTAGCATGAGACTGGTGCCTAGCTACTGTACTTGAAGAGACCTTGAGTTTTTTCTTGGAATGACCAGCTACCATGCAAATGAGAAGCCCAGGCTAGCCTGCAGATTAACAAAGCCATACTGTTACAGATGTGGATCTGAGTGCAGAGAGGGTGTCTGCAGAGAGTCCTTATGTCTGGACCAACCAACTGAACCAGGGACTTGTGGTTGAGAGAAACAAAGGCTGTTAGTCAGAGAACAGAAAGATGCTCTTGAGGATGAAAGCAAAGTAGAGAGCCAGGCCAGTCCTGAGACCTGCAAGCGGCTGGCCAGTGTCTTCTCTGAGAGGTCTCAGAGATTCACACCTGATCAACAGAAGTAACTCATGCAGGGTTTTTAGGGAAACCACACACTGTTTCCAACACACACACACACACACACACACACACCACACACACACACACACACCTTCCTTAGAAGGTTTAGGTGACAGGTTTGAGGTCATCAAAGAAAGAATGACTGTACATGGCCTTGACACTGGTTCCTATATCAAAAAAGCCACATTGCTGCATTGTTTATGATCAGATACTTCTGTATTTGGACCACTGCAGGATGGTCCTGCTTTCCTCCACACATGGCTGGAGGGGTTTCCAGACCTGTACCAACTGACTACTTTAACATGATAATCTTGATCTTCACACACACACACACACACACACACACACACACTTCTGTGACAAAACGGTCTGGTCCCCACCACATCTCAGTCAACACCCGGAATTCATTCAGACTTAAAACTTCCTAACTGACTCCCAACTGGATACGAGTATGTGCCTGACCGTAGGTCCACACCTCCAACCCACAGGATAAGGAATTAAATGGATGGTGGTAAATCTAAACCACAAAATTCCCACCTGGTTCCCTAGGCAGCGAATCTCTGTGGAGAGTATTTAATAGTCTATTCTAGTGGTGGAGGTGAAGCCAGAGGATGCTGGAGGAACAACGCATCTGACTTCTGAGCGGCATGGTCCATCCTAGGCAGAGATTCTGCACCGGCCACCCACGCAGCCCAACCTTCTGCATCAGGCCTTGCTCTTCCCACCTGGAAGGCTGTGGGTATCAGACCCCCGTGCATAGAGAAGCCCTTCCCCCACCTTTGGAAGGAGCTCCACCCTAAGCCATAAGGGCTTGTGCTACATCTCTCTGTTCAGGTCTCACTCACCAGCTCAGTCCCCACCTCCTGCCTGCTCAGACCGTCCTGCTGGTCTGAGAGAGCTCAGACGGGGTCTCTGCCTCCTCTTCCTGGTCCTGTTCACTTCCCTGCTTTCTGACCCCTGTTTACATGCTTGGACAGGGACTGTTCGCCCAGGGCCACTAATGGCCTCCCGGGTCCTATGTTGAATGGCCTCATATCCATTTTCTTCTTAGTCAACATTACTTTAGTACTTGACATTTCTCTGTGGTTTAAGAGGGCTTACTTATGAACATTTCTGAGGAATCTTGCTTTAGATCTCCTTTTATTCAAATAAGTCTCAAGGCTTGGACGTGAGCATCACAAAGAACTTGTACCATCAGAATCCTTTCTAAAGAAAATGGGACATCCTTTTCCAAAAAGATGACTGCTATATGCCAAATGTGAATTGTTTGATCTTTTGTATTTTGTTTTGCTGTTTGGGTTTTCAAGGACACCACAGGAACATGGCCCACAGAATCCACTAAACAAGGCTCACAGACACTGAACTGAAAATCATGGAGCCTGTATGGGTCTGACCTAGGACCTCTGAGTATGTGTTATGGTTGTATAGCTTAGGATTCTTATGAGACTTCTAACAGAGAGAATAATGGTTGTTTCTGGCTCCTTTGTCTGCTTTTGAGATCCTTTTCCTCCCGCTAGGTTGCCTGGTCCAGCCTGGATATGAGGATTTGTATCTAGTCTTATTGAAGCTCATTATGACACATTTAGTTTGATATCTCTAGGAGGCTTGCTCTTTTCTGAAGGGAAACGTGAAGAGTGGATCTAGGAAAAGGGGGAGGTTGGGTGGGAGGGACTGGGAGGAGTCAAGGGAGGGAAAATGGCTGTCGGGATGTATATATGGAGGAGAGAGAGAGAGAGAGAGAGAGAGAGAGAGAGAGAGAGAGAGAGAGTTGAGGACTAAGACCCAGTTCTGGATCTCCCTGCTGCCTTCCTATGTAATATATTTTGAGTGACATTCTAGCATGTGAGAGACAAAAAAAAAAAATCTGTCAGATTATGACCACCCACAAGTATAATTTCTCTGTCTATTCACTGGTCCCTACAGGCCTGCAACATAACAGGTTCTTGATAAATGTTCAAATGTGTGTTGAGTAAATTGTCGAAAGGCCTGCAAGCTCGAAGACACAAAACCACCAGCTTGGTTAGCATCGTTACCACTTCCCTGAGTTGCCAAACCCACCAGAGCTTAAATCACTCACGGTGGGATTTTTTTTCCCCCAGTGCCCAGAGTTGTTTTTGATGAGCATATGAGCAACTTTTCCCCTGACTAGAGTTGTCAGCAATGGGACAAAAGATAAAGGTGGTACCTGGTGTCGTCAACTTGGAAGCATCCAGTTATGTAGGAGATGGGCTCCGGGCATGTCTGAGAGGATTATTTGATTCCATGAACTGGGGCGAGAAGAATGCCCACTGTGGGTAGGACCATTCTCCAGGCTGGGAATCCTGGACTGTATAAGGGGGAGAAAGCGAGCTTAGCACAGGCACGCATGCGGTCATCCCTCTGTCTCTTGACTATGACAATGTGACCACAGCTGCTTCAGCTACCTGCTGCCCTAATTCCACCATCTTCATGGGCTGTACCTTGAACTGAGAGGTAAAATACGTCCTTTCTCCATTATGCCGCTTTTACCAGAGCGTTTTATTACAGAAACCAGAAGAGAAACCAAATTGAAGAGCTTAGTCATTGCAAGGTGGGTGGGTCTCAGAGTCACACAAGTACGTGGCTGTGGCTGTGAAGCCTGCACTCCTGGGTCCCGTTCTCATGAACTCTAAGTCTTTTTGAAAAGCCAAGTTCTTCAAGTGGTTCTGATGCCTCTGGTCTCTGGCTATGATTTGGGATGCGTGCCTACATCTCAACCCAAACCTCCCTTCCTCCGCTCCAACCATCCTCTGAGAGGCTTAACATTTTTACCTACCTCATCCCAGACCTGAGATTTCAAATGCATTTAATTACAGTGCTACTCAGAGTTTCGGGTCTCCCGAGGTCACCGAGTGCTAGTCATTCAGAAGCCTTGGAGCTGGCTTAGTGAGCCAGACTCAGTGTTAGGATTCTGTCTAAGCTCCACCCCACAGTTACCTGGCAACAGCCAGGTAGGCCTTACATTTCTTATTCTCTCACTCTCAGCTTCTCTCTTGCCCCTTCTTGGGCTCTCCTCCCCTCCCCCTCTCTCTCCACATGGTCATGGCTGGCTTCTGCTTCTCTACTCTCTCCCTCTCTCTCTGCCTTTCTCTGCCTCTACTACCCCCTTAATTCCCCTCCCCATGCCCTGAATAAATTCTATTCTATGCTATAGAATAGAATATATATTGTTTGTCTGGTGCCTTCAGGGGAAGGGATGCCTCGGCATGGACCTGGTAAGGCACCCCCTTCCCTTCACCGCCCGTAGAACATATTCTCACACCTCTTTCTCTTTTTATGATCACAACACTCAGTCCACTATAAAGCTGTGAGTCAGAACATCTTTTCCAGTCTTGAAAGTGATTAACAAAGCAGAACAAAGCCTTTGAAACATTGTTTCCCCTGTAACAAAGGGACGAGCATGCATCTATTTAAGTTGGTGCTGTTGTTATAGAAACTACCTATTTTAAGTGAGCAGTGAAGCAGCAGCACACACTCCGGGAAATGAGCAGGCAGGGGGCTTAATGGCTCTAGATGTACGCGTTGCCTGGCTCCCTGTTCCTCTCTCTTCTTGGAGACATTGAGTGATGGGTCCTCGGCGCTCTCCCCCCCCCCATTCCCTCTAGCATAAGCCTTAGGATTCCCAGGATCCCAAATCTTATATTTCACATACCCTGTTTAATCATAAGAGAAATGGAACTGGCCTGCCTCTTTTCCTGTATTACATGAGTAATAATATGAAAACTGTTGGCTCTTCTCGTGATAACACCCCATCACAAAAATAATCTTGGCCGGGTGATGGTGGCACACGCCTTATTTAATCCCAGCACTTGAGAGGCAGAGGCAGGCGGATTTCTGAGTTCAAGGCCAGCCTGGTCTACAGAGTGAGTTCCAGGACAGCAGGGCTACAAAGAGAAACCCTGTCTCGAAAAAACAAAAAACAAATAATAATAATAATAATAATAATAATAATAATAATCATCTTAGCTCTCCGTGGATCCCATCACCCCATCACTGGAGGGAGAAAGAAATTCCTGTCCCAGACTGGAAGTCCTCTCAGCAGGTGATGCAAGAGATTACTGTAACCTAAGCAAAGAAGGCAATGTTTCCAATGAAAGCCTGAACAGGAAGACTCCCCTCCCCCTCCCCCTCCCCCTCCCTTCACCCTCTCCCCTCTCCTCCTCTCCCCTCCCCTCCTTTCCCCTCCCCTCCTCTCCCCTCCCCCCTCCCCTCCCCCTCCCTCCCCTTCCCTCCCCCTCCCTCCCCCTCCCTTCCCCTCCACTCTCCCCTCCTTTACTCTCCTCCCCTCCCTTCCTCTCCCCTCTCCTCCCCATTCCTCTCCTCCCTCCCCTCTCTTCTCCTCTCCTCTCCTCTCCTCGCTGCTCATTTCCTTCCTCTCACAGGACACCATGTATCTCACAGACACCGTGAAAACTCCTTTGGAGGAAGACACTCTGCATTGTGTTGGTTCTATACCAGGTGTCTGTCGCCAAGATAAAAGGTTGTAATAGAATAAATATTTCAGGTATTTTAGGCACAACTGTTCACTCTGTCCTTATAACTAAGAAGTGAGTCGGGCATAGTGACATCCACCTGTTATCCCAGAATGTAAGAGGACAAAGCAAACCCCAAGGTCTATGCAAACTGGAGCTACATAGACAGTCCCGTCCTGGAACTCGCTGTGTAAAACCACCACCACACCTGACTTAATAAGCCTTGCCTTTGTTGTAGTTGACAAGACTGTTGGGATTTTATTTTAGACAAGAAAACTAAAAACCAACGTCAGAATTGGAGTGTCTAAAAAATAATATGTTAAAATGAGATTGAAGCATCCTTGAATGGGTTTCATCTCCTAATAACGGAGAATCTCAATTTAAAGGCAAGAACGGAAGGACATCCAGAGGCAAGGAGCACTTCCCCGCACGAGCTATGCGGAAGGTGCTAAGCCCGCGTCCTATCCAGGCTGACTCATTCTGTGTGATAGCATGCTGCGTCAGGGAAGAATTGTTCCCCTGGTTCCTTCCAGCATGAACAGCAATCAACTAGATGAGAATAGGTTGGCCTTGTTTGAGTGCAAGCAACAGAAAGCACAACCCAAGAGCCAGGCACAGTGGTTTACACTTGTAATCCCAACATGTGGAACACGCAGGCAGGAAGGTCATCGACTACACAGAGGATTGGAGGGTGGCCTGAGCTAAATGAGACCCTGCCTAAAGATGCTTCCCTGGTTTAATCAGAGAAAACTCACCGCAGCGGCCAGAATGCATACACCGACTTGAACATTGGAGCTTGAGAACAAAAGGGATCAATTTAATCCCAAGCATTGGTAAAAGCAGACAGACACATCCAAATAAAAGCAGGCAAATAAAACTGGCCTTGTAAATGTATTTCATGTGTGTTATAGATATAAGTATATAAGTAGAGAGATAGACAGATAGATGGATAGATAGAAAATAGATGGATAGATAGATAGATAGATAGATAGATAGAGAAATATATAGATATAAGATGTAAATTGCTGCCAGGCGGTGGTGGCGCACGCCTGTAATCCCAGCACTTGGGAGGCAGAGACAGGCGGATTTCTGAGTTCGAGGCCAGCCTGGTCTACAGAGTGAGTTCCAGGACAGCCAGGGCTACACAGAGAAACCCTGTCTCGAAAAACCAAAAAAAAAAAAAAAAAAAGATGTAAATTGCTGTTAAAAATTCATCCCCTTTTAAGAGGTTTATATGTTACCCTCAAGAAACCATAATCAAGAAGCAATTATGATAATCTACCTTGTGTTTGTGTTTGGGTCGCTCATAACATATTCAATGGACTCCATCTCATTCTTGTACCTCCCAAGAAAGAAAACAAACCTCAGATTCTGCTTTAAAAAGATGGTGTTGTTTGTTTTTTTTTTTTTTTTTTTTCCAATTTGAAGCTATGGCTTGTGATATTTTTCCCTTGGAGACCTCAAGAGTACCATCAGATAATCTCTCTCCCACTTTAGGTGCCAAAATGAGAAGATTCAAAGGTACACACAGCCAGGCCCTGGTGGTGCATGCCTTTAATCCCAGCACTTGGGAGGCAGAGGCAGGCAGATTTCTGAGTTCGAGACCAGTCTGGTCTACAAAGTGAGTTCTAGGACAGCCAGGGAGGGCTACACAGAGAAACCCTGTCTCAAAAAAAAAAAAAAAAAAAGTAATTCAAAGGTACACACAATCTGGGGAGAAAAAAAAATCCAGACAGAAAATTGTCTAATTACTCTGTTTTATAGTTGAGGAGAGCCATCAGGATAGAATTGAAGTCCTGGTTTTTTTTTACTTCAGCAGCCAGGCTTGAATTCCTCACACCTCCCTGGTCTCTGGAGAAAGAGAAGCTTCACTCACTGTTCTGCTAAGGGACAGAGGTGCTAAGGATGTCTTTCTTTGCAAGCCTGAGGATTCAGCCTGTGCTGGCTGGCCCCAGTCGAGTTTCTGCTGTCATTCTGGCTATTCATTTAGGAGAGTTTCTGAGTCAGGCTATGGGCAGTCTAGCAAAACTGACAGCAGAAATGGATTGTGACCGGCGGGCCAAATGTCATGTGCCACCCTTCCAGATTACTCCAATGCATCACCCACGGTTACTCCACAAGAAGGGCCACTGTCACAAAACTCAGGCAAGTCACACAATAGAAAAGAACCTGGGCCGTGTTTGGAGGTAAGGCCAGTAAATGTTCAAATGCACAGAACCCAGAAGCTCTTGTGCAGGTGGCATGGGTTTCATTAAGGAAGAATTATATCCGTGATTGTCGCTGCTGTCCTAGCAGAATGCTAGGTGGGTGGACTGACTCTCCAACACACCTCGCAGCAATGGCTTAGGTCTCAGCCTCAGTGAACTTATGAATATGGGCAGGTATATGTGCATGTATGTGTGCACATTCATGTGTGTGCTGGTACCTGGGTGAGGGACGGTGTGTAGAGGTCAGAGGTCAACCCCAGCTGTTGTTTCTCAGCTGCTATCCATCTTGGTTTTTGAAACGAGGTGCCCGGAACTCAACAAGTAGGCTAGGGCTCCTGGCCAGTGAGCCTTGGGCACCTTCCTATCTCCCTGCCCCTGCTCCAGCATTGATATTAGAAGTGTACCTTGCAGCCGGGCGGTGGTGGCGCACGCCTGTAATCCCAGCACTCTGGGAGGCAGAGGCAGGCGGATTTCTGAGTTCGAGGCCAGCCTGGTCTACAGAGTGAGTTCCAGGACAGCCAGGACCACACAGAGAAACCCTGTCTCGAAAAACCAAAAAAAAAAAAGAAGTGTACCTTGCAGCCGGGCGTGGTGGCACACACCTGTAATCCCAGCACTCGGGAGGCAGAGGCAGGCAGATTTCTGAGTTCGAGGCCAGCCTGGTCTACAGAGTGAGTTCTAGGACAGCCAGGGCTACACAGAGAAACCCTGTCTCGGAAAAAAACCAAAATCCAAAAACCATAAACCAGAAGAAGAAGAAGAAGAAGAAGAAGAAGAAGAAGAAGAAGAAGAAGAAGAAGAAGAAGAAGAAGAAGAAGAAGAAGAAGAAGAAGAAATGTACCTTGCTATTCCCAGATGTTTTGGTTTGGTTTATTTTGGTTTGGTTTTTACTTTATATGGGATCTGGGGACCACACTCAGATCACCATGTCTGCATAGCAAGCACTTTACTATCTGAGCTGTCTCTCCAGCCCTGACCTTGAAAATTTAATGGACTGGATTTTTTGCAAGTAAACAAGTTATAACATTTAATTTGCTGCAATTCATTTTACTTACTCATTTTCCTCAACATACTATCTTTTATAGAAATTGAAAAAAAAACATAGGACACTGAAAAATAGAGGCAAATTTATTATGGGTCCAATTTACCAACAGTAGCATCGATTTCTTTTTGTCCTACCTTTAAAGAAAGACAAAGATGAAGAGATGTGACATAAATGAGGAATATGAAAATTTAGCACTTTGTGTCATGGTGAGTGGCTTTGTAGAGGGGATATCTCAGAAACATACGATATTTTTAAAGTGCACTTTCAGTGGCTTAAAGCATCCCTGTATGTCAATAGAAAAGGCGATGGGCTGGCAAGCTGGCTCAGTGGGTAAAGGCACTTGCTCCTCAAGCCTGGTGATCTCAGTCAGATTCCTGAATCTCACAGTGGAAGGAGAGAATCGATTTCCAACAGTTGTGCTGTGTGTACTACGACCTCCACATGAATGTTGTGCCACATGTGTGCCCACATTTACATATATCATACACTTAGACAAACACATACCCACACATGCATATATACACATATACACATATATACATACACATATACACATGTATATATACGTACACATATATACATACACACATGTATGCATACACATATATATACATACATACAATACACATACACACATATATACATACACATATACACATATATACATACATATATACATATATACATACACGCGCACACACACACACACTTAATGAAACAAAGAAACCATTAGCCGGGGAACAGTAAACTATAGCCCAAGAGACCAAACCCACACCTGACTCAATAACTCAAGTTGGTGTGAATACAGTCTCACTCTTTATTTAAGTTTGTCCCTGGCTGCCTTCACACTATAGTGACAATGATAAGTGGTTGCCATATAGACTATCATCTGGTCTTAGACAAATAACAAAGGTTTTCCCAACTTCTGTCCCAAAGGCCAGAAGAACCCAGTGGCCTCTATAGTACTGTGCCCTTGTCTTAGTGTCTGGGTTTCATCTCCCAATTGGCAAGGAAAGTGTTAGGATAACCTCTTGTATGAAGCACCGCCTGTCTTAGTGTTTTGTAAACATCTTCTCCATCGCCTTCTGATTGGTTTAATAAAGAGCTGAACAGCCTATAGCAAGGCAGGAGAGGGTAGGAGGGACCTCAGGTAGAGTTAGGAAATCTGGGAGTCAGAGGCAGGGATTTGCCAGTCAGAAAAGGGGAAAAAGCAAGTGCCAGGACTCAGGAGGCAATGAGCCACATAGCAGTACGTAGATTAGTAGGAAGGGGCCAATTTAAGTAAAAGAGCTAGTTGAGAACACGCCTAAACTAAGGCCACACTTTTATAATTAATAAAAGGTCTCCAAGTCATTACTTAGGTGACTAGGCAATCCAGCGATCAGAAAATCCAGGAATACATGTACTGAGGTGGGAAGCAGGTGCAGTCTCACCACCCTAGGCTCTCACCGGAAGAAACTTCTCCCTCATAAGAGCTGACAGACCCAGAAAGGATGCTCAGACTGACGGGTGTCAGGTACTGTGACTGCCGGACGACAGGGTAAGTATCACCTCATACTCTCCCCCTTTTGTTTGTTTGCAAAGACTTTGAGTTTTAAGGTGTGTGTGTGTGTGTGTGTGTGTGTGTGTGTGTGTGTGTGTGTGTATGAGTGCAGGTGCCTACAGAAGCCAGAAGAGGACATCAGTTATCCTGAAGCTGGAGTTATAGGAGGTTATAAGCCTCCCAACATGGGTGCTGCGAGAGCAGTACACACCCTTAGCTGGGGCTACCGCAAGAGCAGTACACAGTCTTAACTCGTGAGCTGTCCCTCCAGTGCCTCATCTGCCCATTCTTACAGTCCCCACAGCACATGTTTCCGCCACCTCAGACAGACTTTGACTCTCTCCTCTTCAATACTGCCCTTTATAGCCATTCCCCAAAGAAGAAATAATTGCTGAAGACAGATGAATAGTTACATGCACCGTCTCATACCCAATTTATCTTCCTAACATTCGGATCCAGTAACCATCTGGTCTGTAGCCCATCCTATGAGCAACCCTTCCCTATTTTCACTGCACAGTGCAGGGAAGGGAAAGGGGAGGTTTAATTACTATCTCTGTAGAGAGACCCATGGCCAGGAATGAGTTATATATCTGCCTGCCTTGATAGTACATGGTGCTCTGAAAAAATTAGGGCACCGAGAGAAACGCTGTTCACTCTGATCAGCTTCAAGAATTGCCACGTGCTAAGCAGACTAAGGACTCTGGGAATGATGCACTGGAGAAATCTGTTTGACTTTAACCTGGTGTGGGATGCAGCTATTGGCCCAGTGGTGCTGCCTAACAACGGAGCTCTCAACTGGCTTACAGAGATCACTTGCTCTCATAGTCAGAGACCTGAAAGTTGACTGTGTTGTAGGGTATCTACCAGAGAAGACTACTCAGACATGGGTTTAAGCCAATAGAAAGTCTTTATTAGATAGCCACTGACTACACTGTGTGTTCAGGATCCCAGTATAACCTTGAGCCTTCCTTGAGGTGATCTCTGAAGCACAAAAACTATGGTCTGGCCGGGCAGTGGTGGTGGCACATGCCTTTAATCCCAGCACTTGGGAGGCAGAGGCAGGTGGATTTCTGAGTTCGAGGCCAGCCTGGTCTACAGAGTGAGTTTTAGGACAGCTAGGGATATACAGAGAAACTCTGTCTTGAAAAGCCAAAAAAAAAAAAAAAACCAAAAAACAAAAATCTATGGTCTGGGTTGACGTACTTCAGTTAGCAAGAACAGTTAGCCAGAAGTTTAAAAGCAAGGTTAGTACATTTAGAGATTTTCCCAGAACTGTATAGACTTTGATGGATTAGGCCTTTGTTTTAGTTTTGGCAGGTGATGCTGCCTATGTGCTGAGTTTTACAGCTTCAATTGGCACTTCCATCATGGAGTCAGTTGTGCTAAGGTCTCAGAACCTACTAAGGTCTTGGGCCCTGTTACAACTATACTTTAACTGATCTGAGATGGGCTTCTGAGTATCTTGACTTAAGAGGAAGGTTACCTGGGTTTAACTTTAAGCTGTCATTGAGCTCCTGCCAGCTTCCAGAGTCAAGATTAAAGGGGTACAGATACCCACTCAAGGGAAGACCTTGAACATGTGCATGCTTCAAGCTCCAGCAAACTTCCTAACACCTCATAGACAAGGTCAGATCATAGACAATCCAAATCCAGAACTGGGCAAACGCTCACCTACACCAAGGTCAGGGCATGGCCATGGCAATGTAACTTACTGCCTCTGACGATCCTTTGGCCTTCTGACCTGATTCTGCCTTGGCCCTGCCAATCCTCCCGCTACAATCCACAGAAGCACCCAACTCCTTTGAACACAAGCAAGACCAATCATCTCTTCCATGGAACATGCATCAAGCTCTTCCAAGCTAGACACATTGCCACAAAAGGAAGCTTGTTTTCTGAGTCTTCACACAAGCAGGGGAAAAAGTGGAGAGAGCCTCCCAGACTCCAATCTGTCTAAGTATGCATGTGCCTCGTTTATACGATATCACACAGACTTAGAAAACATTTGCAAGACTACACCAAGAAAGGCTGTGGCAAGTCTCGACAGACTACGTGTTCTTCTCATTTGCAAGACCATGCTGTTGCCTCTCACAGCTCTCACTGGGAGACCACTGCCAGCCTAGTTAGCAGATTAGCACTGATAGTTATCTCATGGTGGTAGGTCAGAATTTCAGTGATCTGAAAGTCCAGGCTAAGCTGTGAGTGAGAGGTGACAGTTTCTTTCTCATCCAGTGGAACTCACTATGACAGAGATCTAAGTAGTAACGTGAGAGAAAAGTGAGTCTGTAGCATCCTCTGAATGGGCTGCTCAGCTTGGCAGAAAACCATCACTGGCTACAGCTAGGGCAGATCAGCAGATCCACAAAAAGAACACTAGTCAATCTGTGTCAGGGAGGATCCACCAGGCAGAGCTTGGAGACACCACAGAGAGCCTTGATGATCATGTACAAGGGACTGACTCTAGATTAGAACATTCTGAAATACGTGCAGAGGATGTACGTCCTGTGGTGTGCTAGAGACTAACACATGAGACGGTGTTGGACAAGCAAGAGGGACTTCTTGGTAAGATTTTGAAAACCCTTCATGACAATATCTAAGTTGTTTATGCAAGAGGGCTATGTGGGTCATGGCATTTTCAAAACTAACTTTTCAGTGAAATGGTTCTACTTTATAGCAGCTTTAAACACACCTTGAGAAGTATGGGATATCACAACACAAATCAGTGAACTATTGCTGCAGAATATTTAATCACACTGTGAACCTCAAGTCTATGTCATTTACTGGGAGGAAAAAACTTTCTAGTTGTAGGGCGGCTCAGCCCTAGACACACCTTTAATCTGAGAGCTTTCTGTTTATTGTAAACAGGATTAAATAAAGCCAACCATGAAGCCGGGCGTTGGTGGCGCATGCTTTTAATCCCAGCACTTGGGAGACAGAGGCAGGCAGATTTCTGAGTTTGAGGCAGCCTGGTCTACAGAGTGAATTCCAGGACAGGACAGCCAGGGCTACACAGAGAAACCCTGTCTCGAAAAAAACAAATTAAATAAATAAATAAATAAATAAATAAATAAATAAAGCCAACCATGGGTCAAGAGACAGAGCAAGCAACCAGTTGACAAGGAGTGAACACAGGGGAAAAAACAGAGTTAGAGGAAGTCGGGAGGACGAATAGAGAGATGCACAGGAAGTAGAAGGGATGGACATCCGGTTTGAAGGGAATTTGAGAAAGAGAGCTGGATTTTCCTTTTGGGATGTCCACTAAGGAGGAAGGTCAGCTGGGTGATTTCTCTACCTCTCTGAGCTTTCATCCCAGCATCTGGTTCCCAAGGCTTTAATGGTAAAAATCAAATGTTTGAGATTTTTATTAAAAACAACAAACTATGCTGCTGGGGACAGCAAACAATGACAGGGACTGCCTGCAGTAGGCTGGGATGGAGACACCTCAGAAGCCCATGGCAGCTCCTTGTAGAAAAGGATAGTGTGAGGGACCCTGAGAGGCAGGAGACACATCCCTCCAGGGGACCCGCCATCTGAAATAAGGGACTGCCTGCAGTAGGCCTGGATGGAGACATCTTCAGTAGCCCCTGGCAGCTCTTTGTAACAACAGTTGTTCCCATTTCTCCTAACCTTAGCCCTGGACAACGGCTGTATAGATTCATTTGTGTGAGACTGTTTTTCAGTTGGCCTTGGTGTGCATAATTATTCTATTATATCTGACTTTCTTACTTCTTTCTCCTTCTGCTCTGACAAATTTTGTGAAACTAGATGTTCCCAGATGTAATGATTCTTAAACAATTAAAAATTGAGGCCCAACACAGCACAGCACAGTCCTAATGGCCCAGGTACATGCTGTGTGTTCTCATCTTAGAAACAACGCAATAACCGCACAATGGCAGTTCCAGATTAATGCTTGACTTGCAAAGAAAGTTTAATGAAAGTATTAGAAAATGAATTAGAGGCCGGGCAGTGGTGGCGCACGCCTGTCATCCCAGCACTTGGGAGGCAGAGGCAGATGGATTTCTGAGTTCGAGGCCAGCCTGGTCTACAGAGTGAGTTCCAGGACAGGGATATACAGAGAAACCCTGTCTCGGAAAAAACCAAATCCAAAAAAAAAGAAAAAGAAAAGAAAAGAAAATTAATTAGAGCCAACATCGGGACCCCAAAGAAAGAAAAAATTATTAAAGTTATGAAATAAGTTTTGCACAACATTTAAGAGTGGTTCCTGGATAAGCAAGTATAGAATATGTAAAATCTTATATTAGTAAAATTAAGTCAAAACACTGGGACTCTTAGGACAGTCATTGTGTGCAATGTGTAGAAGCGGAAAGCTAGGGGAACCACCGAGTTAAGGGTTAACTTGATTCTTTCTGGCCACTGCCTGGCAGCTTTGCCCGTGTCATTTATCACTAGAGCTTCACAAGAAAATGCAAGTAGCTGGCCTCGGAGCTCTGAGCTCTGAAGTACAATGAGTTAAAGTTTAAATAATGATAAGTTTGCAATTATTATTATTTGGGCTATAGGCCTAGGAATAGGGAAGCTTGAAACTTTGGGGAACAATCATAATTCATGATTGTTTGTGAGACGTGGTTATTCTTTTGAATTTGATTTGGCAACAATTATGCAATGTCTTTTTTTTTCTGCTTTTGGAGTGTCAATAAAAGACTGGGGCAAGAAGAAGGCAAGAGAGCATGTAGAGAGCATGTAGAGAGCATGTGGAGAGCATGTAAAGAGCAGGTAGAGAGCATGTAGAGAGCAAGTAGTAAATATGTGAAGAGCAGGTGAAAGAGCCAATGCGGAGAGCATAAGAGCTTGTGAAGAGTGAGTGAAGAGAGAATGTGAGGTGTGTGTGAAGTGTGTATGTGTGTGTGTGTGTGTGTGTGTGTGTGTGTGTGTGAAAGAGGAACACACAGGTGTGTATGACCGTGAGAGTGCAAGAAAAGAAAAGTGCCCAGGGGAAAAGCAGAGTGTGCAGGAGAACGCAGAGTATGTGCAGCCTCAAGCTGCGAGCGGATGAGAGAGAGAGAGAGAGAGCAGAGAGTGAGAGAGAAACTTTAAGCCTGGAAAAATTGCCTGTCAGCTTGTACCCAAAAAGCAGTCTGTGTACATTTGTTATGCGCCTTCCAGATATCCCTGCTTCCAGTTGAGAACCCCAATCCTGTGTCGAGGCTGGACCCCGACACGATGCTTCCTACTCAGAAACTGCTCAGTGCCACGGTAAAGGTAAACAAAAAAATTTCAAATATGACAAGTTACACAGTCATGAACTCTAGGGTTTTCCTCATCTCTTCTCTCGTTGTTTCCTCTTTTTATTTCCCAAAAGTAAAACAAGTTGTTTTAGCATGATTAAGCATCTTTCCATTATTTCCTCGCATCGGACTTGCCGTGATCTGATCGATCTGAAACATTTATTTCCCTTGAGCAAATGACTGGTGTCTCTACCAAGACTATAGAAACAGCTAATACTCAACTTCGCGGCTCCAAAATGGGATTTTGTAGCAACTTAATGGCTTATAGAAGCAAGCTTTTTCAGGAGAAAGGGGATTTCCTAAATCTCTTTAACTCCTCAACTTAGTAAAGCTAAGTCAGCTAACCGTACATGTCCCCCCACCTCTGTGCTTCCCACATCTTTACGTGCACAGAAGTCATCTGGGATCGACGAGAACCCTGTAGAGCCTGAGACTGCATCTCTTATGAATCCCTAGATGATGCCTCTGCGTATCCAAGGACCACACATTCAGTGAGATACCACGGCGGATTACCTTTGGGTATTTGGTAACTCGCCATAAGGCTCTCTTCACTCGGGGAGAAGAAATGTCAGTGCTGAGGAAGTGAAAAATCCAAGTCTCTCCCATTTCATCGGTGGACTAGCGGGACGATCAGAGAGCCAGAGGGCAGTAAGATGTACCTCAGGTTCTCTTCTTTAGATTTCAGACCAGACATGATCAGTATGTTAAGATGGAGGGAATGTTCTAAAGAGAAGAGACTGTGTCCAGGTGCGACTGTCAGTGCTGAAATGCATGCATCTTGGTTTACCCCTGTTCCAGGGTGAGCCCCAAGCCCCAAATCAAACTGGATGATGAGACGGGCTTCTGCAAACTCTTCAAAGCTGCCTCCTGCTCCCACAGAGGGCCTCAACAGCTTCCCAAGTCTCCTGAAAGTCAGTCAGGGGAGTTTCATGGAGGCGGCTACAGAGTGGTGCTCCCACTAGACCCCTGAGACACCAACAGCACCCGGGAGCCTGGGAACTGAGTTTACGGGGAAGCCTAGTGAGACCAGACTAGTGGGCACAAATGCAGACACTCCCCAGATGGAACTGGTGGACCTTGGACTTCCCTAACTACACAGCATCCCGGCATAGCCCCTCTGCCACAGACACCACGATGGTTCTAGAGAACCATTCATGGCCCAAGAATCCCACTCCCAACACGGCAGGCAAGGCCACGCAGCTACACCCTCTAAGGTCACCACCACTTTGAAGACGTGCAGTGGCTGAAGACCAGAATCAAGGATGTGTTCTATTCAGAATAAAAGATTCATAGTCCTTTAGAGATGACTAAACTTGCTGGCCTGTGTCAGTCAAGCCGGGTTCAACTGTGACCAGCTGCAGATTGTAGCCACTCATATTTGAGGACAAGAAGCACTGGAAAGGAATTAATGTCTTCACATCTAAGTTTCCCCTTGTTTTGTGGAGCTTCAAATAATTAGGTGTAATTTCTCTTTTCTCTTCCTCCAATATTTTTCTGAATATGTGTCCCGACACACTGACAGATGTATAAGGGAAATAAATACCTTCTTAAAAGAATGCATATCCCATTAGGAGACTCTAGGTAATTAAATAATGCTCTCTCTGAGCTCTCTGCAAACTCACACTGTCAGGAAGAAATGTAGAGGTGTTATCTGAGAGCCTCCCTGGTACAATGCTGGTACTGCCCAGTGGTAACGTCCTTGCTCTTGGGTCCCAAATGGGAAGCGATTTGACCTGCCAAAAGGATCCACAGATAGGATGTATAGCATCCCTTCTGATCCAACAGCAGAGAGAGAAATGGTGTGGTCATAAAACACCTACAGAGAGCTGGAGGGAGGGAGAGATGAAAATTCCGACATTACAGCCATGCCTCTCAGTAAAAGCACCTCAGAGAGTGGAGAGGATTTCTCAGGATTTATGTGATGCCTCTGACGTCTTCCATATTCCCATAATCCATCCCACGGTGATGCATGTGCACATGTGTGTATGTGTACGTGTGTGCATGTGTGCTTTCTGACTCCGCCTTCAACCTCATTCCCATTCCCATGAGAAGCATCACTGCAGAGATCTATGACTAGTGGAGAAGCATTTTGCTCTCAAGTTGCTTAGATAATAAAAGGAAGGGAGAGGAGGAGGAAGATGAGGGAAACAGAGAAGGGAGAGGAGGAAAAGAGAAGAAAAGGAAGAGGAAGGAGGGGAGGAAGAGGAGAAAGAAATATGAAATGGTCTAGTCAGCAAAGTCCATGCAAACAAGAGGGCCTTCATTCAATCCCCAGAACTCACATTAAAAATAAATAAATAAATAAATAAATAAATAAATAAATAAGGCGGCTGGCTTTGTAACAAAAGTGCTGAGATGGCAGAGACAGGCAGGTCCTTGGGGCTCATTGGCCAGCCAGGCCTGAAAAAATCCCTGAGCATCAGGCTCTGTCGTCCAAAAAACGAGGTGGACAGTTCCTGAGGAATGATACCCAAGGCCATCCTCTGGCCTCCACATGCATGTACACATGTCATGTGTACCTGTATGTACAAGTGGATGCACACGCACACGCATGCACATACGCATATGCACAACACAAGAAAAGGTTAAAATAGAAGCATCTTACATTGGGCAGACACGCTCTGTTGTGTCTCTAACCCAAATAGGAGCTAATGTTTTGCAGATGTCCTGGGGAAATAGGAAGCCCTTTTACAAAGCTTACTTGAAAAAGGCATGATATTTTAGACAATTATGTAAGTAAGCACAAGAGAGGAGGGACGGGAGGGGCAGAAGGCCTACAGGTGACTGTGCATAAAAAGCAGAAACGCAAGGGAGACAGGATAGACAAAGTCTACACACTGAGTCATAACTGCCCCCTGGGCTGCTCATGAGAGCTGATTGCAAACCCGTGAGTGGTTAGAAGATGCTCTTCTTCTGTGCTCTGCTGTCTAACTGCCCGGCTAACTGGACCTTGTTCTCAGTGACGAGTTCCCAGCTAACCCTTTGCCATTGTCATAAAGCTCTAGGCACATTTGTATTTATCCAGATAGAAACTAAGCCAACCATACCATGTTCACAGAGTCAAGATTATAGGGAACTGGCCATAGGAAGAAAATTGGGCACCTGTGCCCTGCTAACTGTCTCACTGTGAGCCACTGTTGTCCTGTGTCCATGTTTATCTCTTCAAAGTTAATGACGCACTCCATTCTCAAAGAAAGTGGACTGCGTTCTTCTTTAGAACATATGGGAAAACATCCAAGAAAAACAAAGCTCACTGAGAGCCAAAAAGTGGGTTTTATCCCCCCCCAACACATTCCGACAGGTACAGTAGCCTCCTGCCAAGCCTTCAGCACACACACACACACACACACACACACGCACACGCACACGCACACGCACACGCACACGCACACAGTACCCACTCACTTCACGTCTTCCTGGCCTTTCTGAATCATCCTTACCCATTAAGACTCAGATCAAATTCCACTTCCTTAAAGAAGCCTCCCTTGGCCACTAAAACCTTCATTGATCTCCCCTTTCGCAGAAACTTCTAGAGCAAGTATCGATTGTACTGTAATTGCAGTATTTAATCACATACTGTCTTGTATTCCTTAAGTTCGTTTTTAAATGCAAAGGCATTTTCCAAAAAGAGCTGGAAGATCTCACTACCGTGGGGTTTCTCAATAAGGGATTGGGTTCTAGGCTTTCCCATAATCATAATATAACTCGCTTCTAAATTATATGGTTCATTGATGGAAGCCCACTGTTTCCTGCTCTTACCACAGCAAAGGACCACTGGGACACTAGCTGGGAAGAGGCTGGGACTCCCGGAGCTGCTGGATAAGCCCTGACCCAGCTCCTGATTTGCCAGCTAGCATCCCGGTCCGCCACTGTAGCTCCACTCCCCGCCCACTAGCAGGGCACTGTCTTTTCTCCTGAGAGACGGCCGCCAGCCTTCTGCCTCAGCCCTCCTGGTTTAGAGATGCTTATGTAGAAGTGTTCTTTGCAAACAGCTCTTTGCTGCAAAGTTGACTTCTGCTAGGTTGATAACCTTGGCGCACAATGCCTCTCGGAGCCATTTGATAGCTCTCTGCTGCCTCCTTCTGGCAATTTCATGACACTGCGCTAAATCTTTCAAGGAACTCCGCCTTGCAGCTTCAAATTCTGCATCCTGTAGATGGGGAGTGTGGGGGGGGGTGCTAATGGCAAAAACCAACCAAACTAACAAACAAACAAAAACATGTAATATCACACGAAAGATTAATGTTTTCAGATTACCTACATTTTCTTAACACTTGCCTATTTCATCTTTGGCTACTCCAATCAGCTTCGTCTGCATCATTAGATACTGAGACAGCTCTGCTTAAAAGTTAGCCGTCTACAAGAGTCGCCAGATTTCTCTAACAGACACTTCTACAGATGCAAGATGCATGTATGTTGCATGTATGTGTGAATCTATGTGCTCTCTCATTCATACAATAACGAAAGTTAAGCTTGATGGTAAACAGCGGTTAATTCACAAAGATTAGTTTATATGATTACCTGAGAAACTTGTTGAAAACTAAAATTTCTAAGCTTCTCCCCCAAGAGACTCTGATTTTCTTCCTTCCTTCTTCTTTTTTTTTTTTTTTTTTAAAGACAGGGTTTCTCTGTGTAGCACTGGCTGTCCTGGAACTCTGTAGACCAGGCTGGCCTCGACTGATTTTCTAAATGGGGCCCAGAGACTAATTTTTTTAGTCTTTTAGGTTAAAACAGATTGGCAGACATTAGTCTCCTAACCATCTTCTCCCCTATAAATCCATTCCTTGATTCGGCCACAGCCAAGTAATCTGGGGATTAGAAACCAGCGGCGCACAAGTTGGGGGAGGGGAAGGGGCGGGACACGCTTCTCCAGTAAGCATCTAAGCTATCAGAAATTCCCTCTCCTTTGCAGTGTGATAATTGCAGTGCCCAAAATATGGCTAACGACAGCATCTAAGACAAGGGAGTGACAATTGAATAACGCTCTAGTCCACAATTTATCACACAAGAGCTAGCATCGCACAAAGCCACTAAATCGCTGAGTCAGCGAATGGTTAAACATCAAACAACTATTCAAAGTTACGCTGTGGTGCACTTCATTAGGCCTAGAGAGGAGGTCTCGAAGACGTTTTGTTTTGTTTCAATTATTTGCAAATGGAGAGGTACCAGACCGACCTGATTTCTTAAAAGTTGTTTAGCAGAAAGAAGCGTCTGCAAGTATCGTGGCTGCTAAAACTAACTTTTCTCCACGTCAACGGCGGTGCACGGTATTAGCGCTTGTCCAACCTGAGCACGCACTTAGATCGCCGTGGAGGTTCATTTTCAGGTCCAGCAATCGCACCAGATTCGTGCCGGGGGTTTCCGCCGCTGCACGAGCCGGCTCGCTCGCCGGCTTTTGCTTAGCTGCTGTTACCATCGGTTTTCAGGTTCCTCTATCTAGGCAGCGCGTTCCCAAGAGCTTTGTCACAGTTAGCACCTCTGGCAAACGGGTCACCGTGGCGATGGGCGCCCTAATTTGGCTTTCAGAGATAATTTAGGTTGCGCAGACTTTCTAACGTCAGAGCCAGCAGAGCCAGCTAATGCCGCTGTTCTCTGAGCATGCGCCCTAGGAAAAGCAGTAAGATTTGACTGTGCACCAACTCCGACCACAATTACTTCGCTTTCCCAGCCTTCCATCGCCTTTACCCACACTTCTAGACCACGCTGTTTCTTTAACCTCTAAGTACCCCTACACTGTTTGCTCCGAGAGGCAGATTTGAACCTATCTGCCCCAGCTTCACAAGCGACTTCTTCAAGAAGGTGCCTTCACTATCAGTTCCCACATGGTCTAGCGGTTAGGATTCCTGGTTTTCACCCAGGCGGCCCGGGTTCGACTCCCGGTGTGGGAACATGAGATCTTTAGCTGGGTGCTGAGAAGAATATGAATTCTTTAGCTGAGTGGAATGTATGAGCTCTTGAATCACACTAAAAAAAAAAAAAAAAAAAAAAAAAAAAAAAAAAAAGAAAAAAGCCAGTGCTTTCTTGCAAATTCCACTTTATTATTGTAATGTATTATTATTCACTTGTAGAGCGTACTGCACATGAATTAGTATTTGTAGTGCTTGGGATTGCACCCAGGGCCCCACACTTGTAGGTAAGCACTCCAGCACTGACCTTCATCCAGGCTTTCTTTAATTTTTTTTTTTTTTTTTTTTTAATGTTGAGACAGGGTCCCGCTAAGTAGCCCAGGCTGACCATGAACTCTGTAACACAACACAAGCAAGCCTTAACTCACCATCGTCTGGCCTCAGAATCTGGAGGCTAGATTACAAAAGCTAGATTTACAAGCCTGTGCCACCCAGTAAAACTTTTCGGGGATCGACATACCACATTGAAGACAGGCTATGCCGGTGGCAGCCAACCACGTACGTGGTCCGCAGCAAGACTCGCTTTCAGCTTCTGCTGCGGGGGTGGCTGTCTGCCTTATAATCCTGCGGGCAACCCTTACTAGCCTACCTGAGGAAGGACAGGTTTTCGGTATACTTGGTTTTACTCTGGCAAGCAGTCGTTGTGAAAATTAAAAGCATGGCTGGGAGATTCCTGATTGGTGGAAGGCTTCCTGATCGTCACGTGACCCCTAGATTTCCCCGCCCACTTACGTCACATTCCAGCCCGATACAGGATCTTCACCATCCACTGCTCACACAGTGGAGACAGAGAAGGGACTGTGACAGAGCGATCTGATGACACTCGGCTGCTGGCTTTAAGACAGACATTATGGACAGATCCTCCCGAGAGGCTTCTGAGAGTGTAAAGTCCAGCTAACATTTTGCCTTTAGCCCATTTGAATGGAGCAGAAACTTGTGCCTCCAGAGCTCTAAGAGAAGAAGTTGACCTGTACTTTACCGAATACTGGACTTCCTCACTACTCAAGTGCACCAACAGGAGTTGTCCGGAGCTTCTATATAGATGCTAAGCATCTATACAGAACAAACAATCTAGCAAAAATATCACTGAGAGAGAGAGAGAGAGAGAGAGAGAGAGAGAGAGAGTCAGGATTGCTGTCACTTATAGGATAATTACTATACACTGTACCCTCAAGTGACATACTCAGTTCTGACACCAAACTTAGTAAAGAAAGAACTATTGCTACCCCTAACACACACATAAAAAGAAACCAGAGCTCAGTTAGCTAGCTAACTGGCCTGAAACCATTGCCCAGAGCTGGAACAAAACCACCAGAAGTCTCCCTAATTGCATTACAATGAGAAAGGGACGGTCCTTTCAAAACCCAATTTGCCCTGGAGTGAAACAAAATCTATCAAGCAACATGTAATGAGTCTGACTTGTCATTTCTGTTCAAAGAAAGATGAGACCAGCCTGCCTCCTGCTTAATGAAGGCTTGGGTGCAGTTCCTTTTCTTCTAAAGTAGAATACAATCAAGAGCCTTTTGATTTTTTTCTCTCGGGCCCCCTGTGATAGAGCAGCCTTCAAGGAACCGTCAGAGAAACCAGGAGAGATCTCCATGTGCCTCCCCTCCTTCCCTCCACAGGCACGCGTGATCGCTCTGACCGGGCTCAATCAGACGGGGCGGTCACACTGCAGAGGAGAGTTTGCTCAGACTGAAGGGGCCAACGTCCCTCCTTACGTGCCGTTTGAGTCTTCATACAACAAACAGCATACACGTTTATTACTGACATGTTTCAAGGGAGGGTGGGTCTGTCAACAAAGTGTTTCTCTTGCAAGCATGATGACCTGAGTTTGATTGACCCCCCAGAACCCAAATAAAGATGCCAAGTGTGTTGAAGAACTTGTAATCCCAGTGCTAGATAGGCAGACAAGAGGAGCTCAGGTGCCTCCTGCCAGCCAATCTAGCCTAATTGGTGTGCTCTGGACCAATCAGAGGCTCTGTCTCAAAGGAGATGGAAGGCCTTCCTAAGGATGACACCTGGAGTTATTAGCTGCCTCCACACTTGCAAATAATATGTCACACACACACACACACACACACACACAGGGTGGGGGGCAGAGAAAGAGACACACACACATACATACATAGAGAGACACAGACACACACAGAGGGGGGTAGAGACAGACAAACACACACACATACACACAGAGAGAGACACAGACACACAAAAACATACATACATGCACACAGGCACACACACAGAGACACACAGAAAACTGATACATTTTTTAATTTTTTTGGAATATTTAATGAAATTTATATACGTTAAGTAGAAGATTACTCTTTAATATTGTGTCGGTTTTGATGTCTGAGTTTGGTTCTCACAGGTGGAATTTATGTGCTTACAAGGCGGCTCGGCTGCTAGTCACCTGCTGCTGTGCCTGGCAGCCTGAGGACAATCCTGGGAGCTGTGACATAGAGAGAGAGAACTGAGTCCTGCAAGCCATCCTCTGACGTGTGTGTGTGTGTGTGTGTGTGTGTGCGCACGCGTGTGTATCCATGTGTATATGTGTGTGCGTGCACGTGTGTGTATGTGTGCACGCGTGTGTATCCATGTGTATATGTGTGTGTGTGTGTGTGTGTGTGTGTGTGTGGTGCATTCCTGTCCTTAGAACGGATGGTCCTGGGGCACACACAGTCTTTCTTACATCTTGACAAACGAGTGTTTGTCAAGCCATCCTTACTCTAGCTTCCATGCGCCACCCAGCTCGAAAATCCACCCCTGACCTCACTCGGCCTTCCCTGTCAGCCACGCTTCGACCGCATCCCCGCTTCTTGGGTTCAATGCCATGTGCGCATGGCACATGCCACATAGTTCGTACACACGTAATATCAATTAATTAAGTCATTAACATTTTTAAAGAATTCAAACCAGACCTGGCGGTTCTTGCCTTTAATTTTAGCACCTGGGAGACTGAGGTCAACCTGATCTACATATCAAGTTACAGCTCAGGCAAGACCCTGTCTCACATAGAAGTATGGTACATACCTGTGATGCCAGAAGTCAGGAGGTAGAGGCAGGAAGTTGGCGAGATTAAAAGCAGGGGCTTCTCTATACTATATCTTTACAACTCTTTTTTGCAGGATTAAAAGTTATTTTAAGCTTAAAGAAAAGGAGTTGCAAGCCGGGCGTGGTGGCGCACGCCTGTAATCCCAGCACTTGGGAGGCAGAGGCAGGCGGATTTCTGAGTTCAAGGCCAGCCTGGTCTACAGAGTGAGTTCCAGGACAGCCAGGGCTACACAGAGAAACCCTGTCTTGAAAAAAAAAAAAAAAAAAAAAGAAAAGAAAAGAAAAGAAAAGAAAAGAAAAAAAAGAAAGAAAAGGAGTTGGTATGGTTAATTAGATTGGCCCCTAAGGAAAAGAAAGACTAGAGGTACACTAGGGGTATGTGTTTCTATGTGTGATGTATGTCTGTGTGTGTGTGTGTGTGTGTGTGTGTATGTGTTTATGTGTATATGTATGTGTGTGTGAGTGTGCATGTATGTCTGTGTACACAAAGTGTGTGTGTAGTCGCAATATATGTGACTTGAGTTCTGGTGTTAGAGAAAGGGTTGGTTTATGAGCCAACGGGCCTGTAGCGCCCCTGCCAGGGAATCAATGAGCCAAGATAGTGGTGTGAACCTTAGAGGAAAGGCTTCTTTAGTTTGGAGCTCTAGACAAGGGTTTGCTGTATCCTAGTTGAGCATGAAGTTGCCAACTGAAACAAAAACTGGACACAGGGGGCACCTGGATTTGAACCAGGGACCTCTTGATCTGCAGTCAAATGCTCTACCACTGAGCTATACCCCCATGGTCAGCAGAGGCAGCATGTAAACATTTGTCCTGCCTTTATGACCTACATCACACCTCATAAACTTCTCTGTGTCTGAGATTCCTCTAGGATTAAAAACCACCCTCAGTTATCTTCTCACCACACTGCCTCCTGCTTTTCCCAGAGCTTAAACATTTATTTTCTTCCTGCCGCCTAAAGCTGAGCCTGTCTCCTCAGTCTAATGATCTTGACATCGGCTGCACCGTCATCTCCAGGTAAATCAGTGGTCTAATCATCAGAGTGGCCCCCAGTGGCCGGGCTAGGAAAGGATCCGGATGTGGTGCTGTCTACAAATGGACTTCAGAAGCCATGTTGGAATTTAATTAGAGATAAAGCGTATGCGCATGCGCTATGCCTGTTTTCATCAGATTCCCGCGTAAGGACGTCAGTTCTGTTTCTGAGTTAAAGCAAAACAAAGAAACAAAATCTAAGCAGAGGAAGGTAGTTTGAAGTTAGCAGTTCGCCGAGGCGTATTTCCTTAGGTTCTAATCGAAGAATTCTCAATCCCGGACCTGGCTAAAATTGAGAAAAAAAAAAATCGGGGAAGCGCCTGTCACTGTAACAAACGTGCGCTGACAAGGCCTGTCAGCTATTGCAGGGTCAGGAAGTAAGCAAGACGCTGGCGCTGTGGCTCCAAGGCTTTCTGAAGGCCTCAGATACCCACTGCCTCCACGCTGACGCCCAAAGGGAACCTTAGGTTTCAAAACCATTATGCCCCAAATTAAACTCGTGATCTCCCTGCCTTCCCTGTCCAAATAGTTCGCTCTTTTGTAATATTAGTTCAAGGCTCAAGCCCAATGGGCATTTGCAAGGTACCCCCACACTGTACTGAACATGCCCCACCCCCAAAGTGGGAAATGGAGGCGCGACGTAGTTGAAGTATCTAGTCCAAGGTCCCATAATTAATAGGTTATGGGGCCAGGATTCTAGTGTAAGCTCAGGACTCAGCGCCCGGCCCGCAGACCCACCCATCCGACAACCTTCCTCCTCCCTAACTTGCTTGCTGATACCACTGTCATCTAGGCCAAATATTTCCGGGCAACTCTGGGCCACGCCCATCGCCTTTTCCCAGCTCAGGGTGAATCACTCAGTGCCTTGATTTTACTCAGTTGCCCCCATCAATCCCCGCCCTTTCCCCTGTCCCCGCCTCCATCCACGCGGCTCCCAGGGCCTATCAGAAAAGCAAGTCTGTTTACAGGCCCCTTACAAAGCCTTCTCATGAAACTAAGCCAATTTGCAACGGTCTTCACCCTTGATCTCTTCTTGTCTCTTCAACTCCTCACTCCCCGACCGGCTCACACTACGCCTCACTCTACGCAGCGACCTGGCTCCACTCTTCCGGCCCACTACTGTCGCTTTTGCCCAGAACTGCCTACTCCACCTTCGCCATCATCTTCCTCCATTCCACGCTCCGTCTGTGGGATTTTATTCTCTGTAACTGACCGGCCATAAGCTCCTCTCTGAAGCCTCCTCTAACCTCCCGCTCCTCTGGATGGAAGTAATCGCACCGCCTCTTAACTCCGCTAAACCCGGCACAGCCGGTGCTGCTCACGCATCGCCTCCCGGTGGTTCACACGTGTGTTCCTATTGAGAATGGATGGAAAACAGGCTGAGTCTCACTCACCTCCGGGGTCATGCTGAGTACAGTTCGCTGTACTAATAATGTACATAATGTAATGACGTTCAAACCGTTACCAAACAGCCTCTGACCCAACCAAGCCAAGTTGGCTACCCATCCACACATATGCCAAAGAAAGAGCAAAATTAATAGTGAAAATCAAAAAAAAAAAAAAAAACAAAAAAACAAAAAAAGAAGGTCTATCCAGTATGGACTACACTGGAAGAGAGACAAACAGATCCTGGGACACACACACGCACCCCAACCCCTTCCAAGTCCGTCTTCTGGGGCCTGACTTGAGAGGGTTTGGCTAAAAACCAAAACATGTGCACAGCTAAGCAGCCTGGCTAAGGTGTGGCCCCCTGCCTACCATTGCTGCGAGCCCGCGTCTCTCCAGCAAGGTCATCTGACTAATGGAGATCTTTCCCCAGGAGACGAGGCCCTCCTCCGGCTGCCTAGAGAGCACCACACATTTTTCCCCACAGTAGGAATTCCCCGGGGAAATTCTAATGTCTGACTCCAGTTCATGTTTTCCATTGTCTGATAGTCAAAGGCAAGGTAACACGTGTCTCTTTAGAACACACTTATTCCTGCCAGACTGGTGTTTCCAGAATTGACTTGAAGACTCGGCCTTGCCTATGCAGGGCACCCCGCCTGATCCCCAGCTTAGTGTCTAGGTACTAAATGAAGGCAGCCAATGTAAGAGTAATGGCGTCGGGAAAGGTGGACAGAAGGAAACAGACACTTGTCAAGCTTTAGAGTGGGGGAGGGGGCTCACCCTTCCTCATGCTGTGACCCTTTACTACAGCTCCCCGCAGTGTGGTAAGGATCAAGGGACCTTGGAAACATCCCGTGAAGGATTTTATCCCAATTGTTCGGTTTGGTTTCCTTCTTGAGATAGGGAATCACGTAGCCCAAACTGGCCTCAAACTCATTATAAAGCCAAAACTGGCCTAGAACTGCCCATCTTCCCATTGCTGCTTCCCAAGGGCTGAGATCATGGCTGTGTGTGCCCAACACAGTTTTCCATGAGAATGAAGTGTACAGTGAGGTCACAGAAGGCGTGCTCTGAGTTCAAATCCTGACGTGCCCTGTGCAGCTTTTGACTTTTACACGTTACTGATCATCCCTGAGTCTCAATCTCCATGAAAGAAATTCACGAAGTTTTCACACTGGTAAAACTGATGGAAGAAATACAGGACACAGTGAAAGCAAAGAAATCTTAGACTGGTGCTTAAAATGTCCAAAGAACTCAAGGAGGATTGTGATGTTTCAGTCAGCCATGAACTACAGAGCATAATAAAATCCAAACTCAATCCACACTCTAAAGCAAAAAACCAAGAATACACAGGGGGCACCTGGATTTGAACCAGGGACCTCTTGATCTGCAGTCAAATGCTCTACCCCTGAGCTATACCCCCAGTGAGATGGATCTGTTTTTATAGTGTATCTGTCTCTCCACATTCTGGTTCTTAGAGCCTCCAATGACTCAGGGGAGCTATAATTAGGAGTGCTGCCTGGAAGGAGTCTGGGCATTAGAAGTTCTAAAGGAGATTTATAATGAAACGAGACAGGGATCTGAAGAACTAAGTTCACAGGGCCAAGAAAATCTCCTTTTGGCTGGCCACTGTTCAAAGCTTCGCCCCTGCCTATTGTGTTTCATATAAAGCATACCTCGCTTCCAAGGAAAAATCACCGGTTTCTCCACAACTGAGACCATTGATATAAATATTAGCAATTGCATTTCCATCACGACCGTCTCAGCTCCTACTTACACGGACCCTCATTGCTCTCCACGGCCTCACAGAGCACAGCTCCAAGTTGGCACTTGAGAGATAATTGCAGTATTAAATTGACTCGCGGAGGGGTGTCCCAATAGCGGTTGGTGAGAGACAGCTGTCCTGGCCATAACTCTAAGTTAATTTCTATCCGCTGAAAACAGATGGTCCGTGGCACTCTTACGTAACATAAATATTAGGTTATATATATATAACATGACTCGCCTGAAACTTGCAATATTCTCTACTCTGGAAGGTCATTTGATTTAAGAAACAGAAATGGATGCTAGACTAGGCTCATAAGCAGCTAACTATGTTATGGACCCCAGTCCCAAAGCCGAAGCTTCTTCTTAACTTCCAAATGTGCCTGCAGTTCCAGCAGCCTGTGTTTCAAGACCTCTTAAACATCTTCTCTTCCCCTAGTAACATGCACAGGAGCATCCTGTGGAAATCTGGTACACACACCTATTGGAAGTATTTCTCCTGACAATTTCCCGGACCATACATATTATTTGGGTCTTTCCAGGTATCTTAGTTTTGGGGAGCTGTCAATCAGTATGAAGGCTGTGGTGATCAGGATCTTGGCAGTGGGGGGAGACACCACCCTGTTCTCGAATGCCCTGCCTCACACTGGAAATGAGTGCATTAGTTACTTTGGACCATTGTGACAAAATGGACCATCTGACAAACACAGCTCAAAGGAAGAAAGATTTGAGACAGGGTTTCTCTGTATAGCCCTGGCTGTCCTGGAACTCACTCTGTAGACCAGGCTGGCCTTGAACTCAGAAATCCGCCTGCCTCGGCCTCCCAAGTGCTGGGACTAAAGGCAAGCGCCACCATGCCCAGCAGAAAGATGTATCTCTTATCTGATGATTTTAGACGTTTGGTCTGTAATGGGAAGGCAAGGTGTGACAGAGTGAAAGTCTGCGGCAGAGTCAGAGTGTGCTGAAGACTGTTCACGTGGCAATGTGAAAAGTTTATTCTTTTTTAAGATTTGTTTATTTATTTTATGTATATGAGTATACTGTAGCTGTCTTCAGACACACAGCAGAAGAGATAGCTGTGAGCCACCATGTGGTTGCTGGGAATCGAACTCAGGACCTTTGGAAGAGCAGTCAGTAGTCAGTGCTCTTAACCGCTGAGCAATCTCACCCCCCCCCCCAAGCTTATTCTATCCGGTTTTTTGTTCTATCTGACAATATTCCATAAGCCTCCCTTACCTTTGTAAGACTTTCATGCAAACCTTTGGATCGCCCCAACCTGATAAACCTTTGTTTACACAAAGGTCCAGCTGTATCCTCAGAACCCGATGATCTCGGACAGTAACCCCTTCCTCTTTCCTTCCTTTCCTTTTTTATCAATTCTCTTTCAACTAGTCAACTGTGAAAGACTGTGAAGTCAGACCCCATCCAGAAAAGATACATTCACTATGGGTATTAAAATAAAAACCAAACGAATGTCCTGTCTCTAGATCCTGGTTCGGGTGCAGCCTTTTTGCCAAAAAAGGAATTGCCTTGCAGAGCGGCTCTTTGCTCTGGTGTTTCCTTGTGCAATGCCAAGACAATCATTGGTTTGTTTCTAACAGTGACTGACTAGAAAACACAGAATGCATTTGAACAAAAGGCCGGGCCCCACTAGTTAGGGAATACAAGGCCTTCACAAGCACAGAGCTGTGAAGAGCCAAGATGCACAGTGCTTGCTTCATGGACTCCTCGGCTTTGTCTCGCTGTGGGTGTCAATGGGGACTGAGATTAGCAGTGACAGGGAACTGTGTGCTTCACACTCAAGGCCCCCCAGTGCTGGAAGGGATTTAAAAATCATCCCGATCACTTCTTTTATAAAGTAAAGAGTGCAAAATGATAAACAGCCATGCTTAAGATCACTGGTACACTGGGGGTAGAATTTGAACTAGAGTCTACTCAAGATTCCTCATAGTGGTGGGGGAGGGGCGTATGGAAAATCCCCATGGCCAGGGAAGATGTTGGAACTCAAAAATTATTGGTTGGATGGATGCTGGATTGTGTTCACCAATTATCCCCTCCTGGCTTTCTAGGGGATTTCCCAGATTTTTAGGAGTAAGCACCTGCATCTCAGGAAACCCTTCCGAGAAGTGGATCCATTATCATCCTAAAGAGCATCCCTCCCCGACACACCATCATCCTCAGTATTTCCCAAATCCGATCACTCACTTTTCCCTGTCATAATTTTTATTATTGACACAACATGTATGTCCCCGGTACTAACGTTGCTAATACTAATGGCTAGGGATGTCTCAGAAACAGAGGCTATATAGGCAGAGACCGTGCCTCACCCACCACTCTAGACACCAGCCAAGAAAGAATCCAGTGATAAGATAAAGTAAGGGAAGTACACGCCCAAGGCAGGGAGATCCAGCAGCAAAAGCCTCATGGCCCAGCCCTCCTTCCCGGACAAACTCCAGCAGAGAAGAGATACATTCCTGAGGTACAACTGGGGAAAGGTAGAGAATTCCAAGAATCAGCCAAGGATTTTTCTCCAGAAAAGTTTCTGTCTTTATAGGGGCTTCCTGGATGTGCCACGCCATCTGGCGATTCTAGGAGGAGGTCTTTGGTAATGCTAATGATACAGAAACTTCATTACACTGAAGCAAAAGATAATTAGCAGATGTCCTGGTTGGCCACGTTGACCCCAACTGGTTTGAGATGGTAATTATTCATTCATTCATTCATTCATTCATTCATTTATTCATTTATTTATTTTATCTTTTTACCACTTGTGTGGTCTCAAGATATTCTATCGTCTGTCAGACAGCTCTGAGGTTGAATTAGTCTCTGGCTGCCTCGAGTTTGGTTTTCCTGGAGCCTCTGTAACCTACCTCACTAGTATTTACTTCATATTTGTTATGAAACCAGCCCACTGTTGTTGTTTTTTGTTTTTGTTTTTGTTTTTTGTTTTGTTTGTTTGTTTTTGGTTTTGTTGAGACAGGGTTTCTCTGTGTAGCTCTGGCTGTCCTGGAACTCACTTTGTAGACCAGGCTGGCCTCGAACTCAGATATCTGCCTGCCTCTGCCTCCCAAGTGCTGGGATTAAAGGCGTGTGCCACCACTGCCCAGCTTTTTTTTAAAGTTAGCCTCATAATAAGTAAAAATATCCTTGAAAGCATGCCTACTGTATTTTGTTCTATTGCACATCGAAATAAATATGTAACTATTGGAATACATTAAAAATTGTGACCGGGCAGTGGTGGCGCACACCTTTAGTCCCAGCACTTGGGAGGCAGAGGCAGGCAGATTTCTGAGGCCAGCCTGGTCTACAGAGTGAGTTACAGGACAGCCAGGGCTATACAGAGAAACCCTGTCTCGGGGGGGGGGGGGGGGGGCGCGGGAAGGGGGGAACCTGTCTTGAAAACCTGAAAAACTGAAAAAAAAAAAAAACTGTGTTAAACCCATTCTGCATTTACAGCTTGCTGTGAATACTTCTCTTAATCCTTTAAAAATGCTAATTTATTTAGTCTTCAAAATAAACAATGTAGGAGGAGCTATTTTCACCCTTATTTTACAAGTGATCAAAGCACAGTGAAGTCAAATAACTTTGCCATACATCTAGCAAACGTAGACGCATAGAGCCCGAGTCATCTTAGAAACCTTCACTGTAGCCACGGCATCATTGTTCCTTGTGAACCCTCATTTTGTTTCAACTTGGGTGGGCCATGGGAAGCTGGGGGTTTTGTTAGATTCCTCCCTCCCTCCCTCCCTTCCTCCCTCCCTCCCTCCCTCCCTCCCTCCCTTCCGTGTGCTGGTGGTTCTGGTGGTACTGGGGGGCAGGAAGGGCAGGACTTGCATGAGATTAGCATCGCCATCAGGAAACTGAGTAACTCTCCTGTGTGGCGGGCCTCATACAGCCGACTTAAAGACACAGAACAAAATTACTGAGTAATTTTGAGGAAAGTGAAAGCAGGCCTGGCTGCTTCATGCTGGAGACATCCATCTTTCCGGATCTCAACTGAAATCTCAGCTGTTCTTGGATTGAGTGTGCCATCATCTCCCGTGGGTGTCGGTGAAGTAGCTGTAGGTACTGGGGTTTTCAGGATTGGTAACCCTTAGTTAACTCCAGCTCCCCCCAGTCTCCCTCCCTCCTCCCCGTCTCTCCTTCTGGAGAACTCCTGCTAGTGCCTCCATTTTGTCAAGGTATGTATGTGTGTGTATACATATGTATATGCATATACAGACAGAGATACACTTATATACATATACATATACATATACATATATTCAGTGAACTTCTGAAACAATCCTTGTCACAGATAGACATTGAACTGACATGTTCCACATTCATTTGGAACTGACATTCCACATTTTCTACATCCCTAACTCTGCCATGGTGACATCAAATAAATGAATCGGATCTCAGTGTCATGATATAGGCAAAAGTCAAAAGTGATATATGACCTAATTAAAAGAAATGCAGGCCAGTCTGCTCTGAGTTCCAAATCCTAACACTCAGGATTAGAGCCACAAGAGAGGCACAGCACAACAGCATTTGCAGGAATGTGGGCGAAATTGTGGCTGTAGGATCAACCGCAGTGTTTGGGGAACTGAATTGCCTTGATGTTGCCAAGAAGTATGTTATAAGGAAAACTAAAATTTAAGTTTTCAGAACTTCTGCACAGCAAGGAAACAATGGATATAGTGAAGAAAAAAACTACAGAATGAGAGAAATTCTCAACCCTATATCTGAGAAGGAGGAGTTATAATTCTATTAAAAGTCCTTTTTAACTAATAACTATTATGGATTAAATTATTAAGTATGTATAATTATAAAAGCCCCTATTAAACACACACACACACACACACACACACACACGTTCAACATAAGGGAGTATGGGAAATGTAAACTAAAAACAAAATTACAGAGAGTTGGAGAGTTGGCTCAGCGGTTAAGAGCACTGACTGCTCTTCAAGAGGTCCTGAGCTCAAATCTCAGCAACCACACAGTGGCTCACAACCATCTGCAATGAGATCAGATGTCCTCTTCTGGTATGTCTGAAAACAACTACAGTGTACTTACATATAATAAATAAATATAACTTTTTAAAAAATCGTCTAAAAAATAAAAGCTGGCCAGACTGGAGAGATGGCTCAGCTGTTAAGAGCACTGCTCTCCTGAAGGTCCTGAGTTCAAATCCCAGCAACCACATGGTGGCTCACAACCATCAGTAATGAGATCTGACGCCCTCTTCTGGTGTGTCTGAAGACAGCTACAGTGTACTTACATATAATAATAAATAAATCTTAGACGGGCGGTGGTGGCCCACGCCTTTAATCCCAGCACTTGGGAGGCAGAGGCAGGCAGATTTCTGAGTTCGAGGCCAGCCTGGTCTACAGAGCGAGTTCCAGGACAGCCAGGGCTACACAGAGAAACGCTGTCTCAAAAACAAACAAACAAACAAACAAAATTACACGTGAGTACAGCTGCAGATTGAAAAGGATCCTGTGCATTGTTGGTAGAACTGTACAACTCTGGAACCATTGTAGAGAACAGTGAGTTCCTCAAAAGTCTTCAGAGAGAACTACTGCATGATCCCGAAATCTTACTTCTAACAGGAAAGGAAAACAGCATCTTGGTGATCTCTGTGCCCCCTGGTCATTGCAACATCATTCATAAATACCCAGGACACTGGGACAACTCTCACCACCCACCAGGTAAAGGGGTAGAAAGAGGAACACATGCTTGCATACACACACCGTGGAAGATTGTTCAGCTATACAAATAAGGCGATTCCCCTATTTGCAACAACATAGATGAAACTTGAGGGCCTTGCACTAAGTGCAAGATGTTGGAAAGAAAAACTGAAGTACTGTACTACCTCACTTACATGTGGAATCAAACAAAAAGACTGAGCTGTGGAAGAAATGGGGAGATAGATGTTCATCAGAGTATATGATGCCAGTTCCATGATAGACTGGTCCTGGGCATCTAATGAACAGTCTGCTCAGGATTATAAATAATATTTATATTGTGTACTGAAGATTTGCTGACAAAGTAGAGCCCAAATGTCCTCACCAGATACATGTGCACAGTCATATGAATGTACACACACATAAGACACACAGACGCACACAGGTGCACAGTCACACATATACATACACATTGCATCTATGTAAGAGGATAGATGTATTAAATAACTTAATTGTAGTAATCATTTTATATACATACATATATATATACATATATATTTTATATTGTGGTGGTTTGAATAGGTATGACTCCCAAAGACTCATTCTTGGCTATAGGGAGTGACACTATTAGGAGGTGTGGCCTTGCTAGAGGAAGTGTGTCGCTGTGGAGTGGAGCTTTGAGGTCTCCTATGCTCAAGCCATACCCAGTGTGGCACACAGTCTAGTCTCCTTTTGCTGCCCGTGGATCAAGACGTAGAACTCTTGGCTCCTCCTCCAGCGCCATGTCTGCCTGCACACCACCATGTCTGCCTGCACACCACCATGTCTGCCTGCACACCACCATGTCTGCCTGCACACCACCATGTCTGCCTGCACACCACCATGTCTGCCTGCACACCACCATGCTGCCTGCACACCACCATGTCTGCCTGCACACCACCATGCTGCCTGCACACCACCATGCTGCCTGCACACTACCATGCTGCCTGCACACCACCATGTCTGCCTGCACACCACCATGCTGCCTGCACACCACCATGTCTGCCTGCACACCACCATGCTGCCTGCACACCACCATGTCTGCCTGCACACCACCATGTCTGCCTGCACACCACCATGCTGCCTGCACACCACCATGCTGCCTGCACACCACCATGCTTCCCACAGTGATGAAATGGACTAACCCCCCAAAACTGTACGCCAGCCCAATTAAACGTTTTTATTTACTAGAATTGCAGTGGTCATGTTATCTCTTTACAGCAATAAAACCCTAAGACACACACCTTAAATACAATTGTCAATTATGATTCAAAGCTGGAAAAAAAAGTATAACCTCAGTAGTTAAAGACCCTTCCCTTCTATTAAAACAGTTTCTTCTTAATTGAGTTTTTCATGGTTTTGTTTGTTTAGCATTTTGTTTACAACAGGATCTCATACATCCCAGGCTGGCCCAGAACTCATTATTTAGCTAAATAGTACCTTGAACTTCCTGTCTCCTCCCACAAAGTACTGGGCTTACAGGCATGCACCACCATTTCAGAGTTAGACAGTGCTTTGGGATTAAGGTCAGGGTTTTGTGTGTGCTCCATCAGCTGAACCATGTCCCCACCCAAGGTTGAGACTTCTATACCAATAAAGTATGGCTGAATTAATAATGTGGGGCACTTCTGTGGCTAGGTCAGAAAGGAGCGCACAGATTTCCCTTATTCCCGTTGGAATTCCTCCTTGTGGGTTCCAGGCACCAGGCCACGCAGAGGCACGTGCTTCACGGTCACCTCCAGCCTCCCAGAAAGTCTTCCTACCAACCATTGCAAGTCGGATCCAACAAGAAGACATATCAGCAGCTGGAACCCCAATTTTCAAGTCACCCCAACCTTCAGTCTTCCCAGCAGGGGCCCTAGACAATGTGGAACAGAGGAATTCATGCACACTACTAATTTAGGCACATGTCATACATCCACGCAATGCTGGAAGAACATGCCTGTGCTCCCTGTCACTGCCGTAGCTTTTGGGGCGATTTACCACCCCATCCCTCAAGAAGGATGACCTTGGGCCCTATGCTTTTCCTATCTTACTATCTACTACCATATCAAGCACACTGTACTAGGATCCTGTCTTTGCTGATTTGCTAAGAGAATGTTCTGCTTTGTAAATGAATCCCAAGAGTGCACACACACAGTTCCAGGCTGGTAAGGTGTTTCATTGGGTTAAGGCATTTGCTGCCAAGCCTGATAAGCTCGGGTCCCCAGGACACACACAGTGGAAAGAACCAACTCTTTCAAGGTGTCCTCTGGCCTCTAATTCATGCCATGTTCATGTGTTATCCCACCTCCAAAACACACACACACACACACACACACACACACGATACATTTAATTTTATTTAATTTTAGTAGCACACACCCTCACAGTCAGAGTGGCATGACTACGATTAGGCAGTAAATAAGATCCGTGTCTAATTTTGGGCCCTAGGCAATTGGACCTGCTGTGCTGAGCCTGAGACTCATCCTATTGTTGTCATTTGTCCTGGTATCTCCAGCTATTGAGTGGCATTATATCATAAACTTCCTGGAATCAATGACCAATGGATGACAAGCTCCTGGAAGATCTCAAGCTTTGCTTGATAGAACTCCAAGACAAATACCATTGTATCAGAGTCCTCTCTAATCAAGCCAGCAACTGTGCCTTCCCACCAGCTCTGATGTCCCGGGCAGTGTCCACCGCTTCTCCTACACACTCAAGAGTCCCATAAGTCTGTAATCTCAAGGCATCCCAAAATTCAGATGTTCTTCCGCTCCCAAAATATCATTGGCCACAGCCCACATGTATCTGTCAGGGTCATCAATGCTTCCTGGTCAATACTTCCTGAGAAGCTGTGTATCACACAGCATTACAATAGCAACACCCCTAAGTGTGTTGGGGATGGGGGTGGGGTGAGGAAGGCTGCAGGAACAGATGAAATCTCCCCTGATTTGGTGCTGATGTAGGGAAATGGCAGGAAACTCTACCTGCCTTCAATCTTCACGTCCTATTCATATGTATGTATGTATGTATGTATGTATGTATGTATGTTTTTTTGAGACAGGGTTTCTCTGTGTAGTCCTGGCTGTCCTGGAACTTGTTCTGTAGACCAAGCTGGCCTCAAATTCAGAGATCTATCTGCCTCTGCCTTCTGAGTGCTGGGATTACAGTACGTGCCACCACCACCAGCAACAGCAGCAAATGTCATATCTTAAAATCCACAGGCATGTCATCTGTGGAGGATGTCCTGATCAGGAAGGAACCCTGGAACTGACAGCTGGAGGCTCTGTACATCTGAGGCCTGATTCTTCAATGTGATACGATTGGTGTACTTTACCAGTGAAGTTTGGTAGGAGATTAAGTCATTTTGCCACTGACAGTGTGTGTCAGGGAGGGGTGCCCTGTGCCTCCAGAAGGCCTTACATTTCTCTTTGCTTCACTTTTAATATTTCCTCAATTTTCAGGAACCTCAGGTGAGCACAGAGGAAGGGGGGCTGCCAATCACAAAACTTTCAACCCTAGATCTGAACTTTGAAACCCCCGAAATATGTTCAGCTCTCAAAGGATGCTCCACTTTCTGAACCTGCTCTATAGTTTCCAGGGTTGGGGGACTCTCAGAGATTTAATTTGTTTGACAACATTTCATGCATCTCTCCCATACTTCCTACTGCCCCTGTCTCTGTCATTTCAAACCCTAAACTTCACATTACTGTGGACATCTGCTTCCAGCAGACATAGACAGAGCTGCCGGTCACTGCCAATCTGCTTCATATGCAGAGGAAGAAAAACACTAAGGAGTACCGAACAAACAACTCAATGCAGCATCTAAGAACCAGAGCCTTTCCTGACACAGTCCTCTCCTCCATCTCCCCATCCTGTTCCCTCCCATTACGTCCAAGGAGACACCATCTTTCAATGGCCAAACATGCAGAAGCCATGATTCTTACGCAACCATTCAACCCAGAAAATTTAAACAGTGAAAGCTACATTCAAGGGTTCTAAATGCCCCATTCATTTCAGCCACAAGCTTATAATGAGGAGAATCTAATGCTTGCTGGGCAGGCTGGCCCCTGGCTTCTGGCCTAAAGGTCACTGAGTCTCTCTTACCTTGGCTACAGCTCTAGGTCAGTGTCATCCAATTAAATGGATGTATGGGGAAAATGGAAAAGCTACAGACAGCAACCTAAACCTTCTGGTAACTATGTTCTATGACAGCAGTACAGACAGGATAAATTAACTTTAACAATACTATTTAAGCCACTATATCCCAAATCATCCCAGCAAACAGACAATATATAAAAGTTATTAGTGATATATCCTATATTCCCTTCTTCACACAAAGTCTTTAAAGTAAGCTGTGTGTTTTCACAATTTAAACTATCCCCATTCTGGGGCTTGGTATCATCCTCTGGCTAGCTGCCTACATGTCCTTTTCTGCTCGCAGTTTAAAATTAAGCCTGCCCTAATCCTCTGGCTAGTGTGCTCCTTTCTGAAAGAAGCTCGGAGCTGTGGAGATGGCTCAGTGGTCAAAGCACCCGCCACACAAGAATGAGGACCAGAGTTCAGGTGTGTAAAGCCCAATGCCGGTGTGTAGGGTACAGGGACACGCCTGGCATTCTGGTGTTCTGAAGGTAGAGCAAGCTGGTTAGCCATATTTGTGCATTCTGGGTACAACGACAGCGTCTGCCTCAGTGAGTAAGTCTGAGAGCAACTGAGGACGCCATCGAATATTATCCTCTTGCCTCCATGTACAGAAGCACACATGTACATGTGTATTCCTCACCCATGTACAGACATACACATACATGTGCATACTCATAAGCCAAAAACAATGAACAAATGACTGTCTCCTGGATGAGACAATTGAATATAAACCCCTGTTCCTGAGAGTAATCATTCAGGGCAACCCACCCAACACCTGCCAGGCCAGGCAGTACACACCTGTAATTTCAGCACTTAGGAGACTGAGGCAGGAGGATCAGGAGTTCAAGGATAGCCTGGGCTATGCAGTAAGACCCTATCCCAGAAAAACAAAACAAGCAAGCAAGCAAGCTAACAAACAGGATAGAATAGAAATGATAGGAGGTCAGTTACATTTGAGTTCCAAATAAATAATAATTTTTTAAAACGGGATTTACTAAGTCTATAAAATTATGCACTGTTTATCAAAAAAAATTCAAAATTAACTGGGCTTTCTGTACTTTCCTTTGATCAATCATTTAATTCAATTCCATTTAATTCAACTGAGTGGGGCTGTCTTCAGCTAAAGGGAAGTCCAGAAACATGTAGAGGTACAGGTGAAATTTTACATAGCAAGCGTAGCTGGGGAAGGCCAACTGGTATACCTTGGCCTCGCTGTGGCAGAAATAGTAACATACTGGCCAGCTCTTCAAAGAAAGAAGCCAGACATGGTGATAAAGGGAGAGAGCACAGAAGCAGCTCAAGACACAAGATGAAAAGGCACAGAGGAAGGGAAAAGTTGGCCTACCAAGCGGGCCTGTGCTTTTATGAGGAGAACCGCCATTACTAAAGACAAAGAAGGAAGGCAGGAAGGCTCGTACTACTCTGTTTTCATCTTCCATTCTATGAATTCACAAAGATGTCTGTACATCCTAGAAGAGCCTCTTTGAAACAAGGTCTCACTCTGTAGCTCAGGCTGGCTCAAAGCGTGCAATCCCCCTGCCTCATTGCAGGGGTGTACCACTACCTCTGGTGATCAAAGCCTTGGTATCTGTGTGTCTTCTGTAGCTTTACAATTTACTATAGTTTATCCTGCCTAACAAAAAACATATCAAGGTGGTCCCAGGCCTACCAGCACACACCTATAATTCTAATATAACTGGGAGCAGAGGCAGGACAAGCGTACCCTGAGCTATACATCAAGACTATCTAGAGAAAAAAAACAAAACAAAACAAAACAAAACAAAACAAAACAAAACAAAACAAAACAAAAAAAACTAGAAAGCACCCTGGCCTGGTGGCATATGCCTTTTAATCCCAGCCCTTGGGAGACAGAGGCAGGCAGATCTCTGTGAGTTCTAGGACTACCTAGTGTACATACAGTGAATTCCCAGCCAGCCAGGGGCTACATGCCCTGTCTCAGAGAAGTCAGAGAAGTCAGGGCACGAGGATAGCAAAAGCTCTTATTTCCATTTTTCACATTATATGCTATTTTGAATAGAGAGGATTTTTTCCCATTTTCCAAGTATGCCTTCAATTCCACAAATTTTTCCAAATACTTAAAATTTCCCAAAGTGTACATTTCTGGGCTCTCAGGGGGAGCAAAATTATAAAAACTATGGGGGAATCTTCTTATCGTGGTGGTGGTAGTGGTGATGGTGGTAATGGTGGTGGTAGTTGTGATGGTGGTGTGGTGATGGTAGTAGTGACTGGGATGGGGTAGAGGAGGAGGTGCCTACAATGGCTAAAGTTCCAGATTAAGTACAGAATCTGCATCTCTCACAGTTCCCAAGGTGATGCTCCCGACGCTGGTTCAGAGGCCACACTTGGACCATTTCCTGATGAGAGTTTCCTAAAAGTCATACCCAACGCCTGTCGAGACATTTTGCTCTGCTTCTCGTGAGCATTTCTTTAGAGTAGAAACCCAAAGACCACAGCCTGGATAGGCAGCTGCTGGTGCTGATGACGACTTGCTTAAACAATGTGGAGTTTCTACATCATGAGTCAGACGGTCCATCTGCAAAGGAGTCTGGAGGAAATGAATCAAAGGTGATGCTTTGAGAACAGATATCTCAAGGAGGCTTTTCCTACTCCCTGGTTACCACCCCACCCCACCCCTTCCTTCTAAGGTTTTCTGAACTTCTCTGGTCTATCCTCTACTCAGGCACCAGCCACTTCTCGGGCCACAGGAGGACATCTTCCCCATTCAACCCTTCAAGACTGCTGTCACCCAGGAATATCACTTCTGTGAATACGAAACCTCCAAGTTCTATTCCCAGCTAGCTTGGAGTTAAGGGACCTAGTCGAGAGCAACATCTTCCCTCCCTGGGGCTAAGCAGAGTTACTATCCTGTCGGAAGGATAACACATGGATCCATCATCCCCTGGCAAATGAAGAACACAGTTCCCCCACCAAAGCAATAACAGTTATATTTAGTGAGATTTTTCAGCATTTGCCAAGGGCACCCTGACTTTCTACCCTCTCCTGAGGCTTGGTAACCTGACCCTAGCCCTGTCCTTCCCAAAAGGCTTCTGCAGGGCCCTGTGTGGTCCATCCCTCTTTAAAACTCTCTTGATGGTTTCCTGTCTTCCCTCAAGGCCTTTGTGAGCTTCCAATAAGATCCAAACATTATTCATGTAAGACTCAACCAGGAAATTAAATGAAGCCATTGGGCCAGTCAAGAGCAAAGCTATGGAAACCCAGAGGGTCAAAATACCTTACTCACTGCATGTTGCTGTCTGTATTCCTAGAAGTACAAGGACCCTTGGTGCTCTCCTCAGGATTCAGAACATCATCTGCAGTCTGCTCTCTCAAGCCCATCTCATCATCTCTAGCCACGAGGAGCTTTTCTCATGAGGATCCCTCAAAGAGAAGTTCTCATTTTGGTCATTTTGGGGGCAGATCCACAAAGGTGATCTAAGACGCTGATCTACTTCTTCAGCCCTTATGGGAAGCATTCCTCCTGGAACTTGAAAAGAGTCTTTGAGAGAATATTGGTTTCAACAAAGACTTTGATTTCCACTCAATCATTGCTTGGTATTTCGTTCAGAGCTATGGCTAGACAAGCCCTACCCATTTCCCAGATTTGTAGAACCAAACAGATTATCGCCACTAAATTTATACCACACATTAAATAAATCTGAGAATGCAAGAAATTCTTTTCCTCAGCATTCCTACTGTGATCAACCACCTTCCACATATAGTGACTAATTTCTGGGATCCATCCACCATTTTCTCCTAATGCAGATTTCCCTAGAAGTCAAAATTAAGATTTCCTATACAAAGTCATTTTCTTCCTTAAAAAAGGAGGTTCCAAGAAGAATTCTAGTGACTTCTTTCCCTAATATGTTGTTCTGATTTTAAAAAAAAAGGGGGGGGGTTTCTGGAACTGTGTTCTCTAGAGCCAGTTGTGTAAGGAATATCTGGGACATCTATCTGGGTGCCCTGGGAATGGGAGAATCGTCATTCCTAACGAGCTTCTGAAATGACTGCTTTCTGGGTTTATTTTATTCTAACTATGAGCAAGCATGTCTGTCTGTGTTTTGTGTGAGTGCAGCACCTGAAAAAGCCAAAAGGACTTAAGATCCCCCAGAGCTGAAGTTACAGGGGGGTGGGAGGGTTACGAGGCAACATGTGTGGGTGCTGGGAATTGAACTTGTGTCCTCTGCAAGAGCAGTATGCTCTCTCAACTGCTGGACCATGCTCCAAGCCCCAACCGGGGATGATAATGATGTTTGCCAATTTTTGAAAACCAATATAATAACTGTAGTCAATAAGTACCTTTCTGTAAGCGCCCAGGTATGTTTACGGTAGATAAGGGTGTAACATAACCACTCCTTTCTAGAGCCCCAGATAATCCACTGTTTTAACTCCGGAAAGAACCCACAAGCATTTATTGAAATAGAACTCACCACTACATCTAGAAGGCTTCTTCTCTTTCTTCTCCTATATTTACCACTTATTACGTCCCTTCCCTGCCCCACAAGCCTGTGCCATGATCTCCAGGTCACAAAATACATTCCTTTTCTTTTTTTCAAACTTTGATTTAAAACCCCTGGGTACCATTTCTTGTTACCAAACTTGGATCTTCACCAAAGCATGACTTCTGAAGAAACGTGGCCCCTGTGACACTAACCCAGCTTGGTATCCCTGCTCCTGCCAGCCTAACTCACCTTCAGCTTTATGGAACATTCGTGCTGGAGGCCATGGGGGCTGGAGCCTGCCTCCTTCCCTTGGGGTTGGCAACCAGTCGTGTGTGTTCCTTTTTGCAGTGGCCCCAAACGAACTGACCCTTGTTAAATCACTTCTCCTTCATTTCTGCAGCCAAACAACCATACCGCTTGGCCCTGCACAGACTTCAAATGCCAAGTGCTACTTTCCGGGTAGAAACAGCTTACTAAACCTCCCTTTGTATTGGCTCCACACTTTAAACACACTTCAGTAATTATACCTGTCACACTACATTGTGGCATTTGTATCCCTGTCTGTTCCCTCAACTAGATAATGACCACCTAGAAACCTAGGCAGGTATCTGGTGAATTACTCTGCAACCTCCAACACACAGCTATTATCTGGCAGAGTGGCATTCAGCAGCGTGTAGGTTGAATGGATCTCTCAGAATTTTATGAGTAGATATTATCTACTTAAGATTTGTTTTGCCACTACTAATTCTCAGAGATGTCATGATGTGTTGTTATACATATATGGTGTGTCTCATATATACGTCATAGCTGAGCAACGATGCCAATGTAGTTTTTTAGGAAACTAATGCGGATAGAACCAAAAACAACATTAATAGAATTTTTCTGGAATGGCAGAATTAGTCTGTGTCTGCGCTGTCCAGTATAATGGTCACTACTAACACACAAGAGAAAAGTAAAGACCTCTTACAATGCGAAGAGAATTTTAATAGTATTTAATTTTGATTGATTTAAAGCAAAGAGCTGGGGGCTAGAGAGATGGCTCAGCGGTTAAGAGCAGTAACTGCTCTTTGAGAGGTCCTGAGTTCAATTCCCAGAAATCACAGGATGGCTCACAACCATCTATCTGTAATGGGATCTGATGTTCCCTTCTGGTGTGTCTAAAGATAGCAAGAGTGTACTCATATAAATAATAAATTAATTAATTAACTAATTAATTAATTAAAAAAGCAAAAAGCCATATAGGGGCTAGCGGCTCCCCTAGGGTCAGCAGGCTGATGCTCACATCCAGGAGGAACTGCTACACCAAGCTGTTGCTGTCTTCACTGTGCACAGAGCCCAGCAGTCCCCTCTGGTGTTCCCGATGGGAGAAAGGATGGGGACTGTCAGCTGACAAATGGAGGAAGGTTTTACTGAAGATGTCTAGGATTACTGGTACAAGATGGTAACAAGCAGCCCAGTGGTTATTCGTCCATTATGGCAAAGCTCTTGATGAACAGGGCACCCATTCGTCTGAGCCACTGGGAGCACTTTCACCATGACCTTTGGCCTTCGTTAGACTGCTCTTTTTGGTCACTGTGTCTGTTTTCCTGTCCCTGTGTTCCATCTCAACAAGCATTTCTGACCCACAATGGATAGTGAGAAATTTCAAGTGGCAACGCAGAAAGAGGCTGGGGTGGGGGGGGGCAGTGCCAAGAAAGCAGCTGAGTATCAAAACACAGGTTTCCAGTCACCCGAGGATGACTTCGGAGAGAGGTGGGCAGAGTATTTATGTGGAGAAGTCTCACTCCCCCACTGCAGCCTGGGAGGAATAACCACACACATACACACACACACACACACACACACACACACACACAGAGAGAGAGAGAGAGAGAGAGAGAGAGAGAGAGAGAGAGAGAGTAGCTTAAAGGCGTTTTGACCTAATTCATGCTCTAACTCGAGATGTTTTATAAAGAACCCAAAGCTAAGCAGTGCAAGGAAACCCAGAGAGCTTGGCCTGCACTGAGCCCTGATCATCTCTGATTATCCACGTGGCCTCCCAGACCCAGACACTCCCTTCATGCTTAGATAGGTCAGGCTGACGCATTTCTGTCCACCAGCTAGACAGCTCCAAATGCACCAGACGGAACTGGTAAACTAAATATTTAGATAATATTTGTAACAGGAATTTAGTATTCACATTAGGCTCATCTTTTACAGTAACAGAGAACTTGTGTGTCTTTGAAAATACAGCACCATTTAATGTATGTCTTCTGGTTGTCATGGAAATCAACTAATCACTACATAATGTGTGTGCATGTTTAATATGTTTGTCTACACATATCCAGAGTACAAGACCTTGAAAGAATGCAGCCAAAGAGTAGTGAGGATTATATCCATGTACTAAGATAAAAAAAATAAACTATAATAAAGATATAAACATATAAGAAATATTCCACAGAAAAGCACAGAGCAAATGATAACAACAAGAAAAAAAAAAAACCCACTACTGTAGCTGTCGGCACAGTCATACCTTTTAGACATCAGGTGCAAGGGCCCTACCTGAGAGCTCTCAGAGCCTCAGAGTCAGGTGTTAGGCTTTCGTTTCTTTGGACCTATTAAATTGATATATAGAACCCTCTTTTATATCCACCACTTACACAATAAGTGGTTTATCTTTGGCCAGTATAAAAATCCGAGTTCTCACCTTTAATCCCAGCACTCGGGAGGCAGAGGCAGGTGGATTTCAGAGTTCAAGGCCAGCCTGGTCTACAGAGTGAGTTCCAGGACAGCCAGGGCTAACCAGAAAAAACTGTCTCAAAAAAAAGAAAAGAAAAGAAAAGAAAAGAAAAGAAAAGAAAAGAAAAGAAAAGACAAGACAAGACAAGACAAGACAAGACAAGACAAGACAAGACAAAACAACAACAACAACAACAAAAAAAAAAAACCCTCCAAGTTCGGCTTTCTCCTAAACAGCTTTTGGTCCTTACACACTTGTTTAATGGTGCCGGCAAACCTACGAATCAGAGTTCCCTTTCCATCATTGCTCTGGTGTCCTGAATTTTTAATGAGGTCGTCTAAAGCCATGGTTACCTGTATCTAAAATCATGCTCTCCATTTTTTTTTTCAACTCAAGAACAAAAGCAAAGTCTCCATAGCCCCTTGCCTTGCCCGTGTGGCCTACTCACCTTTAGAAATGAAGACGCTTGGCATTGCTTTCAACTAGATTCCAAGAAGATGAAAAAGAAAAAATCTTTAAGAAATAGGTAAGGACTGGGTGTGTCGTTTGGTGGTAGACTTCTTGCCTGGCACGTGCAAAACCCCAAATACATAAAAAGTAGGTCCTAAAAGCGAATCATTGTTTGGACTCCAAACCAAAACCTAGATACTAGATTCATGGTGCTGATACACTAAGAAGCCGCAGGCTCAGACACACTGACAAGTCTAGACATCTGGGAGAGCCTGTGTCCGAGAGTGGGGCAGTACACTCAGATGCATCCTACAGGACAGATGGAGATGAATGCAAATGAAAGCAGACCTGGATTTTAGATGGGATATGAAATAGTTTCACCATGGAAACCATTCACGGTAAACCCTGCCCAAGTGGATGACTGCATTTGCATAACAAAATAACCTCAACAACCCCCAAAGTGCTGGATGAGGCAACTTTGGCACCAATTTGACACACTGGCTCTTCTACTGAGAGACACGGGGCAAGCTGGATGTGTTCTCTAAGCACTGGGCTCCTGATTTAAGATGGCGACATCACTACTAATCTCCCCAGCTTATTATGACTATTAAATGTGTATATGTGTGAAAATAGAGACATGCTATTATTATACTTCTTTAAAGGAATTAGAAAAGAGCACAGGTAACTATATCTGCCATGTCATGATTCATAGTGTTGATAGTAACAAAACACTTCCTGTTCCAAGAACATCAATAATGAGACAGGGTGTACCTACCTGGGGTTCCCCACTGATGGAAATTGCCACGTGGGAGTTGTTTTCATGTATTTTGAGTCGCGACTGTTGATTTGCTAAAAGTGGGCCTCCAAACCTCAGAGAGCAGTTGACTCAAACATCTTCCTGAGGAATAGATGAAAGAAAGATGGAGTGATGGAGAGAATTCACAGAAGGAGGGGAATACTTGTGAACAGATTGTGTATAGATTAAAAGTAGAAACTCTGAAAGCACTGGCTGCTAAGGGTAATCCAAGGACAAGAAGGGCAAGAAGTGTCCTACCGCTGAGTTTGTAATGCCCTGTGACGTTTTCTCCAGGGAGGCGAGCACTCAAAACCTGCACCTATCACTGAATTAAATACAATATAGATTAAGATAAATTTTGGTATTGGAATAAAAAGACATAGAAATTGTTTGTTATTCTCAAAACCAGAAATGGACAGTTCTGTTGAGGGAGGGTTGAAGAGCTATGACAAAATTAATGCTCAGCCAAGGCCCAAAGCTTTGCTATCGGACTCACTGTGGGAAACTGTCTCTATCTAGAAAGCCACTTGTTCCTCATTCATACAGTGAGTACTGACAGCAGTCAGCTCCGAGACACCAAGAGCTCGTTTTCATGTTACTCCCAGCCTCTGCTTCCAAAGGCTAAGGACAGGTGCCCTGGTCTTGGTTTTCTAAAGTATCTGAGTTTCCTGGCATCTCACTTTTGGGCTTTAGAGCCATTACTTTTGGAACTCAAGTCCTTTCCAACAGGATGACCTGCAGATGGCGCTCTTGAGCCGCAAGAAACAATTCCTTTAAGAAACCAAAGCAAACTAATAAGGAAATTTCCAAACGCTACAAAACTCAAGAGTATTATGATAAATTACAAACTACCCCTCACTTAGCGTCAGTCAACTATGAGCTCCCGTAATTACCTCGCCCACTGGATTTTCGTGTATTTCTGAGAAGCTTCATGCTCCGACACATACACACTTTGTAGCCGGATTAGAGCACTGAGAGCGAGCGACAGCAGTCGCAGCTTCAAGGGCCCTCGGCGTCCTTCCCTCCAGCTACGTGAAACACGCAGCACCGCCATTAGCGGTATTGACCGTGCTCCTATCTAACTGTACCCATTACCCGTCCCATCTCATCCTATCCCACTGTGGCTGTGCCGATTGCCTGTCCCATCTCACCCTCCCCTCTACCCATCCCCGCCTCTGGCATCCACTATGGCATCCTCACATTCTGCAAGAACAACATCTTCTAGATTCCTCACATAGCTCAATAATCGTCTTTCCGTGTGAGTTTGTTTCATGTAGCATAACACTTTTCAAGATTATCCAAGTTACCAAAAATAACAGACCTTTCTGTTTACGGCTGAATCGTACGTTATGGTATGTACACGGGAAAAAATATTGCTTTTCCTTTAACCATTCTGTTGAGATGATATTGGGGTTGTTTCCCATCTTGGCTATTGTGAACGTCCCATAGCATGGGAGCGCCGAGAGAGGTCCATTTAAACGTGAGGACTTTATTTTCTTTCTCCAGCAGCAAAATTGTCGACTCACTTAGACCAGGCTGGCCTTGAACTCAGAGTTCTGCCTGCTTCTGCCTCCTGGAATGCTGGGATTAAAGGCCTGCCCCAGCACACCTAGCTCTCCTTCACACCCTTTACAAGCACCAGCCCTCTTTGGTCCTTTTGAAAAGAGCTGTTCTATCTAGACTGAGGTGAGGAGGTCTGTGTGAGGTTTTGATTTATGTCTTCTCGTGGTTATCAGGAGCATTCTTTCAGAGACCTTAGGCCGAATGTTTAATTTGTAAATACTCTCTCCTGTTCTGTAGGCTTCTCTCTTTACCCGGCAGGAGCTCTTCAGCTTAGTGTAACTCTTTATTATTTTTCCTTTAGTTGCTCTCAGTTTGAGGAAGCTTATTTAAAAAAAAAAAAAAAAAAAAAAAAAAAGTGTTTGCTAGGCAGCCATCACCAGGCAGCAGCTGCCCGAGGTTTTCTTCGAGGGCTTTCAAAGTTTAAATCGTACATTTAGGTGTCTGATCGGATTGGAGTCCTAACATTTTTTTTTAACTGATGAGTGAGGCTTCCCCCAAACCCCTGCTCCCTGCCGTGAATATTTAGGTTTTTCTAGAACCATCTATTTAAGAAACTATCCTTTTCCCATTGTGTGTTTCTGGTGTCTCCCTGAAGAACTATTGTCTATGAATGCATGGATTTATTTCTAGGCCCTCTATTATGGTCCATTAGTCTATGTGTGTTTCATGTTGAAATCATCAATACAGGTTATTATGGAGCATGTTTTATATTCTTTGATCATGTTTTAAATTCAAGGAGTGCAATGCTTCTAGCTTTTTCCTTTTGCTTAATGTTTACATCTACTTGGGAGTCTTTTAATGATTTCAAACAAACTGTACAATTTTCTTCCTGTTTTTTATTAAGAATGTCACTAGGATTACAATAGGAACTTCATTGAAGCTGTAGACTGCTTTAGGTAGTAATTGTTTTTAAGAAGATTTAAACATGTAATAAAGACACATGCTCCACTATGTTCATAACAGCCTTATTTATAATAGTCAGAAGCTGGAAAGAACCCAGATGTCCCTCAGCAGAAGAATGGATACAGAAAATGTGGTATATTTACACAATGGAATACTACTCAGCTATTAGAAACAATGAACTCATGAAATTCTTAGGCAAATGGATGGAACTAGAAAATATCATCCTGAGTGAGGTAACCCCATCACAAAAGAACATGGAATGCACTCACTGATGAGGGGATATTAGTCCAGAAGCTTGGAATACCCAAGATACAATTCACAGACCACATGAAACTCAAGCAGAGGATGGCCTTGTTGGTCATCAAAGGGAGGAGAGGCCCTTGGTCCTGAGAAGGCTGGATGCCCCAGTGTAGGGGAATGCCAGGGCAGGGTAGAAGGAGTGGGTGGGTGGTGAGTAGGGGGAGGGGGGATGGGATAGGGTGATTTTAGAGGGGAAACCAGGAAAGAGGATAACATTTGAAATGTAAATAAAGAAAATATCATTTAATTAAAAAATATTTATTTTTATCAATCCATGAGCACATGCCTAATAGGTGATTTTGAATCAAATCTCAGGCATTATACCATGGATTAAAAAAAAATATTCTGGTGTGTACAAATAAAAATTGACAGCAAGAATACCTTACCAGGCCACAATGTGTCCAAATATTTATTTATTTAACAAAGATATATAAAATATGTTTTATATGCTTTATTTATTTTTTAAACCTGTTAATTCACAAAGAATCTTTTAAAGATTTATCTATATTATTTTTAATTATATATCGTGTGTGTATTGTGTGGGTTTGTGTGTGGGGGTTGTATGTGTGTGTGTGTGTGTGTGTGTGTGTGTGTGTAGGAGGTCTACATATGTGACACATGTACTGGAGGAGTCAGAAAGCACCAGATCCCCTGTAACTAGAACCACACGACCCACACATAAGCGCGGCGAGCTGCCTTATGTGGGTTCTGAGAACTGAACTTGGGTCTTCCAGAAGAGCAGTCTGTGAGCTTTAAGCGGCTGGGTCCACAAAGAATTTTAAAAAGCTTTTTTTAAATGAACTATTCAGTGGCTGGGGAGATGGTTCAGTGTGGTAAAGTGCTTGCTGAGAAAACATGGGGATCTGAGTTTGGATGCCTGGACCCATGTAAAGATCAGGTCACGCCACTGTGTCCCTAAATCTCCCCGCTGGGAGGCTGAGCAGAACATCCTGGGGCTCACTGACAAGCTAGCCCAGCCAGTTGATAAACTCCAGTCTCCGTGAGAAACCTTTCTTCAAAACAAGGTAGCCAGAGATAAAAAAGGATAACCTACACCAAACCTCTACGTTCTGTGCTTGCTTGCAAGAGTGCCCATACCGACACACACATAAGCACGGCGTGTGAGCACAAACACACACACACACACACACACACACACACACCAATTTGCACTATTGTTTCCTATCAGTGTCTCTTAGTGCAAAGAACTGCAATGCTCCGCTCTCTCTCCCCCACCCAGCCCCCACCCACATACCCACTCAGCACCCTCACCCAGCCCCCACCCACATACCTACTCTTCATCAAACATTTGCATATATACTCAGCCCACAAATGACCACACCATGAAACCTGGCTGGTGCTATTTAGACAATTCACAGTTTTGACAAAGCTTCATTACATCAAGTTTGTCATTCGTAAGGAAAGGCATTAAGAACTAGGTCAGTGGACAATTGTATTTCAAACTGAGATGATGACTTTTGTTCACGGGCAGGTCATAGGGGAAGCCTTGTCTTTAGAAACCACAGCCACATCCTGAGGGTTTTACGATGCGCGCTCCCTAATTAATAGAGTTCTGACGCTATTCATACTCACCTCAAGCCCTGACGACACACACCTTCAGGATGAAGAAGCTGAGGCTGGAGAATGACAGTGTTTAAAAAGCAGCGTGAGTCTTCGAAGAGCTCAGACTTGGAACCTTCCATTCCTGTCAGCACAGGATGTCAGCCGCGCCTCAGCAGCTCTGTGCCTCAGTTTCCTTTTCTGCACTCCAAGGATGACTCATCGTGCTCACTTACCCTGTCACACACAACGAGAGCAGAGGTGAAAGATGGGTGGGTCCTGTCAATCAAATCTAGATGTGAATCCCTCCAGGTGTGATCTCAGCAGGTGACCATCCTTCCTCGGTTTCCATAGCTATAATGCAAACACAGAACCTATGTCATGGGATGGTTTTAGATCAAAAGGTACATGCATTGAAAGCGGTTACTGGAGCTCAATCGGTTTCTAGGGTAGGGGACCTCCCAATCAAACAGAATGGACTATAGAGTCCTTTTCTTAGGACAGAATCCTCTGTCCCAACATTAGACTCATCCCAGAACTCCACATCCTTCTCTATGACTCCTTGGCCAGTGTGGTCTTCCCAGGGTACTTTAAACTAAGCCTCACCTGTTCTGAATCTAACACAAAGGGAAGCTGAGGCCCTGGCTGATGCTTGGGGAATTCTGGTCCATTCCTCAACCTTCTGGTCATCCACTAATACCTTCAAGCAGTCGACCCAGATGTTGCTTAAGGAAAACAGTGACTGTTGTTCTGTGGCAGATGGTAATGAGTTAAGGTGCCGGGGTGTGGGTGACTCACGGGCTACTGGTAATGTTACTCCATCCATCTGCAGGAAGCTACAGCTGTCCGTCTGGGGTTTCCCAGAGCATTTAGCCTCCTCATTCTCAAGTGGGAGGGACAGGGAGGGGGCAGATGCCTTGGAATAAGTCTAGATGCAGTTCTCACAATCTCCTGTGGGATTCGCAGCAAAGAGAATCAAGAACCTACGGCTGCCTCTGCCATTTTAAATCAACCTCTTACAACAGGAGACGCTTGAGGCACTCACGGGTGACTGCGACACAGGTCACCACCGAGGCACGTGGAGACTCAGGAAATGTCCCGTGTTTGGCCCTTTAAATGTTCTAAAAGAGGTCGGGTGAGGAGGAGGATGTCTTCACAAATTTCCTGTGACTTTCCCTATAAACACTCCAGTCACCCAGCCACTTTATGGTGGGAGTGGTGGCCCACACCTGGTACCTCAGCACGAGGAATGCAGAGAAACTGCAAACTGGAGGCCAGCCTGAGCTACACAGTGGACCTCAATTTTCATTTAAATCTAAAAAAAAATGAGATGTCAATAATTAATATCCCAAAATAGATTTAAATAGGTTTAAAAACACATTCCACATAAACACTAGATTTAGATAAAATTAAAGGAGTCACTTACTGCAAGATTTCTCAGTGTTTTACATATCATTATACCAGGTCTGAAATATTTCCAAAGCATAACTACAGGTTAGATAAGAGGACAGGAAAATGTCCTTGTCCTAATTGTTTGTTTTTAGTTTGGGATGGATATTCTGTTTTGTTTTGTTGGGGGTGGCGAGAGGGTCTTACTTTGTAGCTCAGGCTATGAGGCCCAAACAAGCTTAAAACCTGGAGTATCATTATCCCTCCCCAGCTCCCCACGTGTCAGGATTACAGGCAGGTGAACCCACTTCAGTTATTTTTTTTAAAATCCTGTTTTTTCAAAGTGCTATATTATTCCTCAAAGGTAAAGGGTAACATTCAAATCTAGAGAGATACAGCTATCTTCTACGTGAAGTTTTTGCGTGACTCCAATGCTCGCCAGCAGGGGGTGCTATTCCTGTTCCCTTAAGATACACAAGGCACCAAAAACTTTCTACCCCTCTCAGCCCCAAACTCCATTTGTTAAAGGAAGAGGGTTTACCCATCTGTGCATTGAATTTTGCACCAACAGACACACAAACCCCACGTGCATTAACGCACTAACATCCAGTACCTGATAGCAATAATCTATTTGGAGACGGAGTCTTTGGAGATGTAATCCTAGTTAAACTGTCATCAGGGCGAGGCCTAAGTCACATGACCACTTCCTTTACCCAAAGCAGAACCGTGCACAGAGTTGGGGCGTTGAGGAGGGAAAGCAGCCATCTAGAAAGAAGCCGAAGAGGGAGCCATGGAACCGATCCTGTTCACGTGGCCCTGGAAGGTCCCGATCCTGCCAATACCTTGACCTTGTAGTTACAGCCGCCAGAATTGTAAAAGAGTCAGTACACTTTGTTTAAGCACCCTGTTTTCTGGCAGGGGCTGTATCCGTTACCTTTCTCATTGGTGTGATTAATCACCCAACAAAAAGCCTGCTAGAGAGAAAGGCTTGTGTTCGAACTTTCAATGAAGCTGGGGAGGGATCCTGGCAGGAACTTGAGGCAGGAGGTTACATCCCATCCCGCCAGGAAACAGATGAGTTTCACTTCCGCCTTTGCAGTCCAGGACCCCAGCCCGTAGGGAGGGTGAGGCCCATGTTCACGGTCGGTCTTCCATGGTCAGCTAAGTATCCCTGGAAACAGCCTCACGGTCAAGGACTGACAGTCGCAGTGAGCCGCCACAGTTGTTGACAACCACATCCGCACCGAACTGATGGGCTGTCTTTACAATGTCAGCCTTTTCACTTCCTACTTAGCGGTAGATTCCTTCTGAAGGCCCCCTAAGACCCCTTAGATCCTAAGGACACAACCATCGAGCAAACAAGAGCAACTCCCCTGCCGTTGTGGACCTCTAAGGAGGGACCCAGATGTGAAATCGGTCACCTGGGCATGTCAAATTACAAAAAGAAAGATCATGAAAATAACTCAGAGACAAGGAGGATGCGAAACGGAAGCCGGAACCGGGCCCCCGCCCTGGGGTGGAGGAAGAGAAGCTTCCAGGAAGAAGCAACAAACAGATGAGAACTTCAGGGTCACCAGGATGACGGCGTGAAAGGGGGCGGTGCCGGCAACGTTCCCACCAGAGGGAGCTGCAGGCTCTGATCGAAGCAAGCTCAAGTGGAGAAAAAGCAGAAGTGATCAACACCACACCAGCATCCAGCTAGATCCTGGAAACAGCCCACTTTTGGAGTAGCAGATCTTTGTGCTGACAGCATGGGACACTCTCATATGACTCCCTACACCTCAGTGAGCAATTCTACTCCCAGATACATTGAAGAAATGTGAAGGTTGTCCGCATACACCTGTATTCAAACATTTATAGTAACAAAAAGTGGAAAAATCCCAATGTTGATCAACTGATAAACAAATAACCAAAAGGACCATATCTATACACCACGGAAAAGTACTTAGCCGAAAAAAGATGCATGCGACAACAGAGGTCACTGTGACACTGTGATAAACGAAAAACTAGACATACGTGACCTCGTAACATATTCTACTTATTTAAAGTGATCAGAAGTGTCAAAGCTACAGCATTGGCAGGAGTCAGAGTAATGCAGAGGGACTCCTGATTGGATACTGTTTCTTTTACAGACAAGGAAGATAGTTTGTGTTTAGATAACGGTGATAGTTATATGCACATACTAAAAACCCACTGGCTCATATCCTTCAAGAAGCACACTTCCTGTCCTCTTAATTATCTCCAACAAAAGATCTGTGAAAAGAAAACAAGAAGACCATCTTTGTGGTGGACAGTAGTTGGACTGAACCCATTATCTAATACTCTCAATGAGTGATGCTCTCTATTCAAAGCATCTTTTAAATACATTGGTAAGCTCGTACAAATATCAAGGACAAACAACAAAAGTGAAATAAACTGTTACTATTGGCCGGGCGGTGGTGGCACACGCCTGTAATCCCAGCTCTTGGGAGGCAGAGGCAGGCGGATTTCTGAGTTCGAGGCCAGCCTGGTCTACAGAGTTAGTTCCAGGACAGCCAAGACTACACAGAGAAACCCTGTCTCAAAAAAACAAACAAAAAACAAACAAACAAAAAAAAGCCTGTTACTATTAAAGTTAAATCTTTTTAACTTTAACAAGTACTCTTTTGTTTTTGTTTTTAAGATTTATTTATTTATTTTATGTGAGTACACTGTAGCTGTCTTCAGACACACCAGAAGAGGGCGTCAGATCCCATTACAAATGTTTGTGAGCCATCATGTGGTTGCTGGGATTTGAACTCACAACCTTCGGAAGAGCAGTCAGTGCTTTTAATCGTTGAGCCATCTCTCCAGCCCTAAAGTTAAGTCTTAAAGCCATTTGCCTAGACAAGTAGCTTTTGTTTTCTTCCAAATGACAGGTGACAGACTCGTGACCCCACTGAGGTAGAACATCTACTAGCAAGCCTTTCAGCCTAGCGTTAAGAGCCTGATGCAAGCAGGGATAAACCATCATGGCGAAGCATAGGAAATCTTTAATATTTGACTACCTTTGAGTTACTAAAAGAAATCCCGTGGAGGCTAGAGCGCTGGCTCGGTGATTAAGAGCACTGGCTACGCTTGCAGAGGACCTGGGCTCAGTTCTCGCATCCACATGGTGATTCACAGTCATCTGCAACACCAGTTCCAGGGTACCCAACACTATTTTCTGACTTCCTCAGGCACATACATCCACATGCCACCCATTTACACAGAGAAACATATAAAACAAATAAATATGTCTTACCAGGTGGTGGTAGTGCACACCTTTAATCCCAGCACTCAGGAGTTCAAAGTCAGCCTGGTCTACAGAGATCATTCTAGGGCAGCTAAGTTGTTTTTTGTTTTTTGTTTTTGTTTTTGTTTTTGTTTTTTTGGTTTTTCGAGACAGGGTTTCTCTGTGTAGTCCCGGCTGTCCTGGAACTCACTCTGTAGACCAGGCTGGCCTCGAACTCAGAAATCCACCTGCCTCTGCCTCCCAAGTGCTAGGATTACAGGTGTGCACCACCATGCCCGGCTCGCAGCTAAGGTTTTTATAGAGTAAAACTCTGTTGTCTTAGTCAGGGTTTCTATTTCTGCACAAACATCATGACCAAGAAGCAAGTTGGGGAGGAAAGGGTTTATTCAGCTTACACTTCCACACAGCTGTCCATCACCAAAGGAAGTCAGGACTGGAACTCAAGCAGGTCAGGAAGCAGAGGCCATAGAGGGATGTGTCTTACTGGCTTGCTTCCCCTGGATTGCTCAGCCTGCTTTCTTATAGAACCCAAGAATACCAGCCCAGGGATGGCACCACCCACAAGAGGCCCTCCCCCCTTGATCACTAATTGAGAAAATGCCTCACAGATGGATCTCATGGAGGCACTTCCCCAACTGAAGCTCTTTTCTCTGTGATAACTCCAGCCTGTGTCAAGTTGACACACACAACCAGCCAGTACACCTGTCTCAAAAAAAAAAAAAAAAACCAGTTAAAAAAATCTCTAAAATTAAAAGATATACATCCAATATAGTTTCAACTACAAAAATTAAGCTTCAATGATGCCTTATCCAAACAACCTCTTAAATATTGTTAGGAAAATCGCACTTTAAAATCTTGATAATGAATAGAAAGAAAAACAGTTTCCTCAAGGAATGAGTGTTTACCTAGAATCATGTTCAGGTAAACAAAATGGTTTTTAAAAAAGCAGAATAAATGACGACATTTCCAAACATCTAGTAGATGTGCTGACAGATTGTCACTGCAGAAAACGTTTAGTGGTGTTCATCTTTCAGGAGTAAAGCAATTACTAGGGTCACCGAGATGGCTCAGCCCCTAAGTCAGCAGCTGAGGAAACGACCCACTTCCCATCCCAGGACACTGAAGCAAAGAACTGACAGCCCAAAAGTTGTCCTCTCACCTGCAGCATGGACGAGACATTCTCTGTCCCCTGTATTTGCCATGGATGTTGGAAAGGTACTATCTTTTCTAGAACAGACCCTTTTGAGGCTACAGCTCTCAAGAGGAGCTTAGGAAAAGTTTATCTTCCCTTCACAGTGCAGGTGCATCAGTAGCTTCTATTCCTGAGACATATTCCAGGAGACTGTCCTCCAGTTCCCCTGGGTGTCTAGGCCTGGAACACCTATGCAAATACTCTCTGAGTTAAACTTTCATAGTCTTGTCCTATAATATGTCATCCACTTCCTGCCACGACCCTAACTGACACAGATCTGTCCTAGGGTTTTACTGCTGTGAAGAGACACCATGACCAAGACAACTCTTATAAGGGCAATATTTAGTTGGGGCTGCCTTACAGGTTCAGAGGTTCAGTTATTCTCATCAAGGTGGGAAGATGGTAACTTCCAGGCACGGTGCAGGAGGAGCTGAGAGTTCTACATCTTCTGAAGGCTGCTATCCGAAGACTGGCTTCCAGGCAGCTAGGATGAGGGCCTTAAAGCCCACACCCACAGTGACACACCTACTCCAACAGGGCCACATCTTCTAAAAGTGCCACTCCCTGGACTGAGAATATACAAACCATACCAGAGGCCTACTGAGGACATTAAGAAAAGATGGAAGATGTAGACCCAGAGAAAGGGTTAGATGGAAAAATAAAGATGAGTGAGCATTGACATGCTATAAAATACACATAAGCGTATACAGACACATAGGACATGTGCAGACGAGAGGGTAGAGAGATGGCAAACTGCTCACAGCAAGAAAAAGCAGAACGAACAAGTCCTGCCTGGAACAGAGAAGCAAAGTGCTCCATCGCCGATGTCCAGCCTTAAAGGGCGCTAATGCGGCAGGATGATTTGGTGGCAAGACACGTGAAAGCAGATTAAATACCGAAACTTCTAGAAAAAAAAATGTACTTCCAATAAAAACAATAGAGGCTAGCAGGGTGGTAGTGATGCACACCTTTCAATTCAGCACTTGGGGGGGGGGAAGGGCTGGCAGAGGAACACGGAACATCTCTGTACATTCAAGGCCAGCCTGGTCTACAGAGTGAGGTTCTAGAACAGCCAGGGCTAAACAGAGAAACCCTTTCTCAGAAAACAAGAACTTCAAAGCAGGGGCCTGGGGGCCATCTCAGACTGTATCACCATAGCAGGGCTTCTCAGCCTTCCTAATGGGCAATCCTTTAATACAGTTCTTCAAGTTGTGGGGAACCAAGCCCCCCCCCCGCCATAAAATTCTTTTCATGGCTACTTCATTACTGTAGTTTTATTACTGTTATCTATTGTGACGTAAATAACTGTGGTTTCTAATCATCCTAGGCTACTACCCAGTAAAAAGATCATTTCCCTTCTGAGGGGGTCGCGACCCACAGGTTGAGAATCGCTACGCTGGAGCGGGAGCCCTGCGCTGACAATAAGAACATCTCTCTAGCAAGGACGTGGGTTCCCCCCCTCCCCCCGGCACCCATGTGATGGGTCTAACACCCGTCACTCCACTTTTGAGGAAGTTGACATATCGTCCAATCTCCATGGGCTCCTGCATGCACATGGTACTCATACATACACTCAGGCACACACTTATACACAGAGAATAAAATGAATATTTTAAAAGAAATGTATAAAGCTTGTTGTTCTAGGGAACTCAATGATCTCTTCAAGCCTGGGCACTACACACACACATAGTACACAGACACATATCATGCAGGAGAAATGCTCACACACATAAAATAAAATAAACCTTTAAAAAATTATATCTAATCTACAGACAATGAAAACATCAGGGGCTTAAATAAATAGCAAACTGTACTAAGCAGTCACGAACCAGACAATTCCAGCCTCATTCAAACTCAGGTAAACAAGCACTCACAAGTCCAGTGTCCAGTCTGATAAAGGATGAGTAAGAAGAGTCACGGGACACTTTTACCTGTTACCATAGATGCGAAAACGCTAAACCAAACATGAGCAAATCCAGTCTAGTAATAAACACAAGATACCACAGGAACGACAGGTTTTCTCAAGAAATGTGAGGATGATGTAACATTAGAAATATGTTAGTTTATTTTATTTATTTATTTATTTTTTTTTTTTTTCCAAGATGGGGAGATAGAGATAGGGTTTCTCTGTATAGCCCTGTCTGTTCTGGAACTCACTCTGTATACCAGGCTGGCTTTGAACTCAGAAATCCATCTGCCTCTGACTCCCAAGTGCTGGGATCAAAGTGTGTGCCACCACTGCCTGGCTGTTAGTTTATTTCTTGACTTTCTACCACGTTTCATCTCAGTAAATTAAAAGGGAACTTGGATGAATTAAAAAGAGGGAGACGGGAGGTGGTAGCTCATGCCTTTAATCCCAGCACTTGGGAGGCAGAAGCAGATGGATCTCTAAGAGTTTGAGTCCAGCTTGGTCTACAGAGTGAGTTCCAGGACAGCCAGGGCTACACAAAGAAACTCTATTCCAAAAACAAAAATAAAAACACAACAAAAGAGGAAAGGCTGGAGAGCTAGTCCAGTGGTTGTTGTATACGCATGAGGATCTGAGTTCAAATCCAGAGAGCCCATGTGAAGCCAAATGTCTGAAATCTCAATGATCCCAACGAGAAATGGGACGCAAAGACAATAGAATCCCCAGAAACTCAAAGCTCGCCTTAAGCACACACCCCCATGTTCACAGACAGCCCCTGCCTCACACAAGATGGAAAGCAGGGAGCAACACCAACATAGTGATCCTCTGGCCTCTCCACGTGCCCTGTGGTGTACACACACACACACACACACACACACACACACACGAGACAGAGAAAGGGGAGAAGGTGGAGGGAGACAATTTTTTTTTTAACTAAAAACCAACGAAAGACTAGAAGAAAACTTGAACCTGATAAAAACTCTGCTTCCCCAACCTTTTCTCTTACATTTTCAGCTGTGAGCCTAGCCCTGCACGGCTGAGCCAGCTCTCCAGCCCACTCTCTGTCACTCTCACGGTGTGAAATAGGAGCCAGTGAGAGGGCCCGTTGGAGACACGTCTTGTACAGTCGCAGGCAACCCAAGGGAACCCCTTTCGCTACCTCTGCCCGGCATCAAGCTGGGTGCTAGCTAGCATTTTAAGGCACAGAGGAGAAAATAACGTGTGTGAAATAACAAGGCTCATTGCAAAATATAGCGTGGGAGAAGGTAGCTGGCGCCATTCTCAAGGGGGTAATTTAAAGCCAGTATCTAGGCTACAATAAGCCTTGAAGGAAGGAAGAGGTTTCCTGGAGAAGACCCAAGAACCTAGACAAACAGTTCTGTTCTTGGCTCTTCCAAAATGATTGGACTGGCAAACGAAGCTGCCATCATTAGGCTGTCGGGGAGCCCCGGGATCTCTGGACTTGGAGGTAAGGCGGACCGGAAGTTCCTGTTATTGGCCACATTCTGAATCTAGTAGCCATCCCCGGATAAAGCAACCGCTGCTCTCCTCCCTCGACCCCGGAGACCCCATTCTCTGTCCACCTTCCATGGCTGACGGCTCTGCTGACTTCTAGATGCACACTGAATTGTGGTCCAGGCAAGCAAGCATTGTGGTCTAGGCTTATAACTCGAGCACTAGGCTGAAGACCCCTGGGCCTCACCGGCTAGACAGCCTGGACTAACTAGACAGCCTCAGGTCCCAGTGAGAGATGCAGTCTCAAAAACAAGGCGCTTGCTGGCCTGGAGAGGTGGCTTAAGCAGTGAAGAGCACTTGCTGCTCTTGGGGATAACCCAGGTTCAGTTTGCAGCACCCACATTTCTGGCTCATAGACTGTCGGTAATAGCTCAGGTTATAGAGGATCTGATGATCTGATGCCCTCTCTGGCTTCCATGGGCACTGCATGCACAAGGTGCACAGACAAACATGCAGACAAAACAGCCATACACATAAAATAAAAAATAAATACACGTTTAGAAACAATAACTGGGTAGATGGATCCCAAGGAATGACCTCTGACCTCTACGTGTGCGTGCATGTGTACACACACACAGACACACACACACAGACACACACACACACACACACACAGACACACACACACACACACACACACACACACACACTCTTAAATAATTAACTGGAAAACTTCCTAGTACACAAGCTACGCCCTGCACCTGCATCTATTACCAATCACACCAGAACCTCTGGAATGCTACAGATAGCGATATCAAACAAAATGAATCCAGGCTATTCCAGCATAGAAATGAGATACTGGCTAGTTTCCCAAAGCGCGTGTGTGGATCCAAACATCGGTATTCTAGGCTCTTTAGAACTACATAGGTCTGTACTCACCTAGACCTACAGAACACAGTTCGCAAGGAGACTTGTATGACCAGTCAAGACTAATGGGGTTGAATTTAGAGGAATAGATATAAGTACTGCTTGCTGGGGTGCCACGGCACAGAGATATGCTTCTGGGGAGGCAGGTTGTGCTGTGTTGTCACCGGCAATGAAGGTCTCTACCCCATGCATCCTTCCCTCTGCTGACAGAGTGGTTGTCCCGGGTCCAGGTCTGTTGCTGCCTTTTAAAAGTCTATAAGGAAATGTTCATGGAACCCCCAATTCATCACTCTCTTGCCCATCCATGGCTGTCTGTCCTTCATATTTGTCCAAACTCCGTGAATGACTCCGACATGCCCACACCATGTCCAATTTACACAGGGCACATCATATTCTCTAACACACACAAACACACACACACACACCATGTACTATACATACCATACCACATACATGCCACACCGCATGCATGCACACAGAAACTGGGGTACACCATCATGCTTCCACTATTTGCCTATAATTTGTCTGTCTCTCCGTTTTGGAGTTAGAATTCCTGTCCCTGCTTCGGGGTTGACCTTAAGTATCTTTCCCCCGTTGACCCTTCTGGTAAGGCCAGGTATTTCTTTCGCCATTTCCCACCGCCCGCCTGTGATGGTTTAAATATAGCTGTGGCTACAGAGTAGGGAACACTCACTGTTTACGTGTCTGCCTTGCTCATGCCTTTCTGCTCTTCCAGACAAGGACCATGCTCTCACCCCTGCGGCTTAGCTCTGGCCTCCCCTGTCTGCCCTTGAGCCATAGGAATGGGGAACTTTCCTAGGACACTTGCCCAGGACTCTACCTGGAGCCTCCGCCCCCAGATTCATCCCTGGCTCAGGATAAAGATGTGTATGAATGGGCTCTTCCCAATGATGCAAAATTAAATAACCACACACAGGGAACACTCCCTTGGGAATACAGTTTCCCCCGCCCATTCCCACCCAGCCCCCTTCAAGGGAAAAAGTGGGTGATGGAATCCCTTACTTTTTTTGGCAAGGCCTTCAAGAGCAAAGGACGGAGTTAAAATACCCATAGCCCATATCTCTTAGGTGATCGTCCAAATACAGTCAACTGTTGCTATTCATGGTAGATGGTTCCTAAAGTTACCTCAACCTATGAATTGGCAAATCACAAGAGTTTGATGCCTACGACCTTCTGGTCCCAAGATTTTCACCACTGGGGCTTTGAAGAGAGAGACCTCATTAGGTTAATTTATTCTCTGTCTGTCTGTCTCTATATCTATCCATCATCTATCTCTATCTATCTATCATCTATGTATCCTCTCCCTCTCTCTCCCTCTCTCTCCCTCTCTCTCCCTCTCTCTCCCTTTTCCTCTCCCTCTCCCTCTCCCTCTCCCTCTCCCTCTCCCTCTCCCTCTCCCTCTCCCTCTCCCTCTCCATCTCCATCTCCATCTCCATCTCCCTCTCCATCTCCATCTCCATCTCCTTCTCCATCTCTATCTGTCTTTGAGCCAAGGTCCCTTGTAGCCCAGGCTGGCTTCAAATGTGCTCTACCGTGGAGAACTGCTGTGGGATTCTGACCAAAGAGACCAGACTCTACGACCTCAAGAAAGCAGTTTGGCTGTACATGCACAGGCTAGGATGAGCTCCTGGTTGTAAACAACTGAGCAAAATGCTTTTTAGAAAGGCCTTTTAAGCTGGGTGGTGGTGGTGCACACCTGTAATTCCAGTACTCTGGGAGGCAGAGGCAGGCGGACTTCTGAGTTCAAGGTCAGCCTGGTCTATAGAGTGAGTTCCAGGACAGCCAGGGCTACACAGAGAAACCCTGTCTTGAAAAAACCAAATCCAAAAAAAACAAACCCTCCCCCCCCCAAAAAAAAAGAAAGAAAGAAAGAAAGGCTTTTTAAGAGGTTTTGCTGCCTTGTCTTTCATATATGGCAGCATCACTTCTTGGTTATTTTAAAACTTTAAGGTGGGATTCTTAAGATGGTCCGTCTCTTAAAAGGTCTCTTGTAAGCACTTTGGCAGAGACTAAACCACACAGCGACATCTCTGTCCTTCCTTCAAACTCTCTGGGAAGGCTTAGTAAGCAAGGAGTGGTTGCCAGGGAGTGGCCCAGTTCATGTACATTTAAGGACATTGCTCTGCTCACAGGGCTGCTATCTGATTTTCTTTTCCCTGGCTCTTGGGGACTTCGACCACAGGATGATTTGAATATCTTTCCTGCCTCTGCCTTACAAGTGCTGGCTTCACAGATGTGCATTGCCACATCCAGTTTACACAGCGATGGGGACCAGACTCAGGACCTTGTAGATGCTGGGCAAGCACTCTCCCAACTGAGCCATGGCCCTTCTGTTTTGTTTTTCTATTTTTCTTTTTTTGTTTGTGTTTTTTGGGGGTTAGTTTGTTTTCTTGAGACAGGGTTTCTCTGTGTGGTCCTGGCTGTCCTAGAACTCGCTCTGTAGACCAGGCTGGCCTCGAACTCAGAAATCACCCTGCCTCTGCCCCCCAAGTGCTGGGATTAAAGGCGTGCGCCACCACTGCCCAGCTTGTTTTTCTATTTTATCTTATTAAAAATAGATCTTTTTTTCATACTATATAATCTGATTAAGGTCCCCCTCCCCCAACTCCTTCTCTCCAGTCCAAGCCCCAACCCTTTCTGTCTCTTGTTAGAAAACAGACTTCCTGTGATTTTTTGTTTTTTTTTGTTTTGTTTTGTTTTTTGTTTGTTTTTTAAAAAGGGCCTCACCATATAGTCCACACTCTGTTAGAACTCTTAGAAATCCTCCTGCCTCTGCAAGCAAGTTTTGGGCTTGCAGGTGTACACTATCAGTCCTGTAAACCTGAAAATTTTTTCTATACTTCTATCTTAAAAGGAGTTTCCCTTTTATTTTTTTTTAAAGAAAACATTAGAAATATATCTGAGGCTCATCAAAATCTTTTTTAGACTACCAAGATGATCACAATGGTTAAGTTGGCAAGTCCCAGTGGGAAATCTTGTATGGTTGCCGTCCTGGTCATCTTGGGGAAAATGATTTTGTTACTTTTCTGTTTTGTCCCCGTTACTAGACTGCCTTGTTGCTTTTTGTTTTCTCCAGGAATGGGTGAGATTATCCTGTGATTTTTTTTTTCTTATTCATAGTTTGTCAGATTGAACATGAAAGTTTTATTATGTTATTAAATAATTTTCTGTTTACCTGAAAGACTGTGCAACACAGGAACTGTTTTATTACTCTTCAATAGATCTTTGCTTCAACCCCTTGGAAGCTGTGACTATGTTGAAGGACTCAAATTTTTTCTCAGTACACATCCACAAGTAACCACGGGGGGCACCATAATATTTATTAGAGGACTATGAGTGAATGATATGATGTGAACATACTTACTGTTTTTGTTGTTGTCTGATATAGGGTTTTATCATGTAGCTTGAACTGGGCTCAGCCACTCACTCTGTAGACCAGGCTGGCCTCAAACTTACAGAGATGTGCCTGCTTCTGCAAGGCAAGTCTTCCTAAACTACCCAAATAACACCACCAACTAGGGCTCAAGTATTCAAATGCATGAGGTTATGAGGGGACCCTCTCATTCAAAACAATATGCTCATAAAATAGGAATCTACGAGTAGTGAGGATTTGGTCCATACTATAAGTGATAGGACTGTTAGCAGATCAGAAGAGATGCCAACCACATCACTTACAGCCCTAGAGATCCCTGCCAGCCTGGACAACAGCACTCTGATTGCTTGGGGCTGAGTCACAGACACCCTAAAAAGAGCCCAAGGCAAAACCTGGGCTCCCAGGGTGACAGAGAGACAACTACTGTCTCCACTCCCTTGAGCTGTACTAGGCTTTTTGATGCTACATTATTTGTATTGGGCTGAGAAATCCCAAATCTCTCCTATGACTTAGTGTCCTAGTCTGGGTTTCTATTCCTTCACAAACATCATGACCAAGAAGCAAGTTGGGGAGGAGAGGGTTTATTCAGCTTACATTTCTACATTGTTGTTCATCACTAAAGGAAGTCAGGTCTGGCACTCAAGCAGGTCAGGAAGCAGGAGTTAATGCAGAGGCCATGGAGGGAGGATTCTTACTGGCTTGCTTCCCCTGGCTTGCTCAGCTTGTTTTCTTATAGAACCCAAGACTACCAGCCCAGGGATGGCACCACCCACAATGGGCCCTCCCCCCTTGATCACTAATTGAGAAAATGCCCCACAGATGGATCTCATGGAGCTATTTTTTTCAACTGAAGAAACTCCCTTCTCTGTGATAACTCCAGCTTGTGTCAAGTTGACACACAAAACCAGCCAGTACACTTAATATTGTACAGATGTGTTTGTTTCACACATTCTCCTTCAGACAGAAGAGCTAATTATGCCTTTAAAACAAGGACTCTCCTGACAATCTGGTAGCTACTGGCAAACTGTTTGGGTTTCAAATGATACCACTCCATCTTCAAAGACAAGAGCAGAGCCACCTCTGCAAGGAGGACCGGTGCTGTGCGACTTTGCAGGCTCTCTGTTTTTCTGACAGCATCACATGAGGGCACAGGGCCGTAGAGTTGTTCAGCCTGTAGTAACGTTTCAGGGCTCTGGAGACTACCATTGCAGGCACCATCGCCAGCCCTAGCTTGAGGCTCTTTGTGGCATGGTGTGTTCCAGTCAGAGCTTTGAAAATTGTGGTGTCCTGGAAATGTTTGGGAAAGTGGGAATTCTGATATGGTGGGGTGGAATAGGGCTGGGGAATAGATAACAAGCTCCTGAGGTCTGTTGTTAGTAGTGGGTGTGGTCCAAAGACCACACGGGGGTAAAGCATGAATGCTTTAGGCTTGCTTCAGAGTCAGAGAGATGCTATGACAGTATATACTGCTGACTGGTCCCACCCCCCTTCCCCACCCCCCATCCCCTCCCCCACCCCCCATCCCCACCCCCCACCCCCCATCCATACTACCCCCACCCCCACTACCCCCACCCTGGCCACTCAGAGATTCAGCTGCTATGGCCCTTCCAACTGGTTCCTAAGTGACCATAATGGTCCTCCTCTGGGAATCCCACTTTGGGAATTACTTGTCTAGCCTCTCAAGCCTCCAGCCTATCTAGACATATTAATGGCAGCCCTTCCTTACATTTGGGAGAGAACTACAATTGCCCCTCCCGCCCCCCATGGAATTCTCAAAGCCAGGGTTGAATCTTGTGTTTATTCAACCCAGCGTGGATACAACAAGATCGCTTAAAGCCAAGTGTGTCCATAGCTGTAGAGAACCTTATTGAGGCGCCATGCCACCTGGCAGGAACTTGGTATCGACCATATGTGAAGTTCCTCTCCCAGTCTTTGAGTGGGAACTCCTGTGTCAGCCATAATCCCCTCCACCTCAGGTGGAGTGCTCAGACCAAGGTGAAGCCTATTTTTCTTCAAGGACCTGCAATCTCCTGAGAAACACTAGCCACCTGTGGAGCAACTGAGCCCGTTCTGGGGAGAAGCTTCCAGCCCTTTCCCCCTGCCTATTGGGAGTTCTTCATTAAACTTTGAGAATGTGAAGAGCAGGTGTTATCTTGGTCTCCGTCTCTTTTTTGCCGCCTTCCCATACATCCCCCAGCTTCCCTTCCAGGTAACCGGTTCGATGTAACTGCTCTATCATCTGGTGAAAACGTTCTGAAATACTTTCTGTCTCTACCACAGAGCTAACCAGCACATGCCAAACCCTGCCATCAGCCCATGCTTACACGGTCCAAGGGCTCTCATCCTCTAGTCTTCCCCTTTTGCAAATGACAAGCTCTAGAAAGAAAGAAGCTCGGGAGGAGGGATATGGCCTCGTGCCTCTGCATCTCTCATACTTAAAACGGGACCTGTCCAAATGCAAGCAGCCAATAAATACACAGGAAGAGAGGAAGGCGGGAGGGGGGGGTCACTGATCTCCTGTCTCTATAGTTTGTTACCAGAGTAAAATATCTTGCCGAAGGAAGAAGGTTGTTCTAGAACTTTATTTTAGTTAGGTCTTTACTACCAATGAAACCCATTTAGTGATCATTCAAATGTCATAAGAAGAAGAATAAAACTTAAAAGCCAACTGTTATAATACTGTTGGCTGACACAAAGAATCTGGCAACCAGGTTTCAGGGAAGAGTGTGGCTAGGTCTGTTCCTCCAGACACAGAGCATTCTATTCTCTGTTACTCACTTGATGTATCAGAAGATTGACCTGTCCTACCGGGATGGCAGCTGCCCAACCAATTATGTCCTGTTTGCCCAGCTAAGCCACCTGCCACCAGCAAGTCAATTGTCCCTTTGCTTAATAATTGGCTTGTCAGGGTTCCTTTACTGATGAGGTCCAATGCTGCAAGTCTTTACAGTGACCTACTGTGTGCTGGGGACCTACTATGTGCTCATGATTTCTGGGGTTACAGGACAATCAAATGCAGCCTGCAGGAGGTCACAATTTTCTGGGAGAATGAAGCAGGTAAATCAGTGGCTTTATGCTACAACACCTGAGCACAGAGGCTAATGGATGGAGAAGAGAGTGACATTCTTGGAAAATCAAGGAAATGCTTTGATAAAGGGTGACATTTTTACTGGTTTTTAAAGGATGTATAAAAGCTGACTCAGAGCCAGATGGTGGTGGCACACGCCTGTAATCCCAGCACTCTGGGAGGCAGAGGCAGGTGGATTTCTGAGTTCGAGGCCAGCCTGGTCTACAGAGTGAGTTCCAGGACAGCCAGGGCTATACAGAGAAACCTGTCTTGAAAAAAGAAAAAAAAATCAAAAAAAAAAAAAAAAAAAAAAAAAAGAGCTAACTCAGAAGCTGAGCATAACACAATGCTGGCACCCAGGAGGCAATGTTGATGCAGGAGGATTGCCTTGAGTGTGAGACCAGCCTGGGTTATGGCAAGACCCTGTCTCAGAAAAGGGGCTGGGGGTGGGCGTGGTCAGTCATAGTAGCCTTTAATCCCAGCAGGCGGGAGGCAGAGGCAGGTGGGTCTCTTATGAATTTCAGACCTGACTGATCTACATAGCAACTTCTAGGCAGTCGGGGGTACACAGTGAGACCCGTTGAAGAAAGAAGAGGAGGAAAAGGACAAGGAGGAGATGGTAGGGGGAGGAGGAGGAGAGGAAGAAGAGGAAGGAGAAGAAGAAGAAAATGACGAAGAAGAAGAGAAGGGAAAAGGAGAGGAAAGAGAGAAGAGAAGAGAAGAGAAGAGAAGAGAAGAGAAGAGAAGAGAAGAGAAGAGAAGAGAAGAGAAGAGAAGAGAAGAGAAGAGAAGAGAAGAGAAGAGAAGAGAAGAGAAGAGAAGGTGGTGGGGAGAGCCAGGCCACAGTGATTCTGGAAGCATGTGTAGATCTAGCATGAAGAGCCCATCTTAGTCAGGGTTTCTCTTCCTGCACAAACATCATTACCAAAAGCAAGTTGGGGAGGAAAGGGTTTATTCAGCTTACACTTCTACATTGCTGTTCATCACTAAAGGAAGTCAGGACTGGAACTTAAGCAGGTCAGGAAGCAGGAGCTGATGCAGAGGCCATGGAGGGATGTTCCTTACTCGCTTGCTTCCCCTGCCTTGCTCGGCTTGTTTTCTTATAGAACCCAAGACTACCAGCCCAGGGATGGTACCCCCCACAACGGGCCCTCCACCCTTGATCACTAACCGAGAAAATGCCTTACAGCTGGATCTCATGGAGGCACTTCCCCAACTGAAGCTCCTTTCTCTGATAACTCCAGCTTGTGTCAAGTTGACACACAAAACCAGCCAGTACAAGCCCTATCAAGGAAAAGCAGATTTATGCCAGTTGAGAAAGGACACGTACCTGCTGTGCTGTCTTTGAGCACCTCTCTGCTGTGTCCGGAGGTACAAACAGCTCTTTACACTGTGTTTACTGGTGCTGTTTAGCCCAGGGCTTGAAGGCTGTCACCTGTTATTAGAATGACTGAGCCCAAACTGAAGAGTATCTTTGCTAGGAACTAGGGGTGTGGTCACAAGCTCCTGATCTACCGTGAAACTGGGACCCGGTGCTTAGCCTCTGGTACTCCTGCTCCGTTCACTATCAGGAGCATCAGGTGAGGCGTTCCCCACCTCTGCCACCACACTGCATGTAGCTAGCTCTGTTTATTGGCTCAGGATCCTCACTTCCAATGCCTGTCCTCGCCTGTCTTGCCTGTCTCGACACATCCTCGCAGGCTACTTTTGTAACTGAAACTTCACCCAACGTTTACCACGAAGACTTCTCCAGCCTATAAATCTTTCTTCTGTAATCATGGCTTGAAGCTTTCTCTCCTTCTCCATGATGTGAACACTATTTCCAGATCATCTGTCTGTGTGACCTCAGGGATTAGGGCTCTCCCAGAGACAAGGACAGAAAGGTCCCATGTCTTTTAAGGGTGGGGAAGACTTAGGTCTCATATATATATGACATTGTTCCTCAGGAGCTGTTCACCTTAAGTTTTGAGGCAAAGTTTCTCACTAGGACTTGAAGTTCACCTACAGGGCTGGACAACCTGGTCACTGAGGCCAACCATTCTGCTCTCTCTGCTCCGGCACTGAAATTAGAAATTCAAAATAAAATGTTTTTAGTCACAACTGGCATGATTTCTTGGTTTAAGACAGTCTCACTGTGTAGCCTTGGCTGTCCTGGAACTCATTATGTGGCATTGAGCTAACAGAGATCACCTGGCCCTGCCTTCCAAGTGTACAGGGTGCTACACTCAGCAGCTCCTGGCTTTTGATATGAGTGCTGGAAATCAAACTCTGGTCTTCATGGTCTCATAGCAAGCACTTCACTGCCTAAGGCATCCCAAGCCCCAGGTTCCATCTTTCTAATGGGCTCTTAGAGGGTGCCAATGTTGCTGGTCTGTGGACCACTAACTGATACATACAATCACCTTCTGATGGAAGGCAGGTAATTGACAGTTATATAATAGTAATGGAACACACAGGGTAGGGCGAGTGAGACGACGTAGCAGATAACGGCACTTGCCACCAAGCCTGCTGATCTGGGCTGTCTCCCTAGGACCTCACTCGAGGGGTAGAGGAAGAAGCCAACGCTAGGCAAGTTGCCCCAAGGCTTCCACATGCATGCTTTGACTTGCGCTACCACCATTCCAACATACCCCTAGGTGCACACAAAATAAGTGAATAAATATAATTTTTTAAAGATGTATTTATTCATTATGTGTAAGTACACTGTAGCTGTCTTCAGACATCCCAGAAGAAGGCATCAGATCCCATTACGGATGGTTGTGAGCCACCATGTACTTGCTGGGATTTGAACTCAGGACCTTCAGAAGAGCAGTCAGTGCTCTTAACCGCTGAGCCATCTCTCCAGCCCATAATTTTAAATTTTTAAAAAGTAAAAACTTAAAAGTGAGCAGAAGCAAGGCCCAGAGTAAGAACGAAAATGGGGAGAGTGTGTTGAAAGGAGGATTTTGGAACATGACTGCTGTCCAGTGTAAAGGGCAGACTAGAAGTAAGGGAGAGACTAAAGATACAAGTAGGAATCACTTCCATAGTGCTGAGATTTATGGAGTACTCACATCAGGTTGAGCAAGCTATAGAAACACCCAGCTGAGGGCCCTCAATAGCCCTTTGACATAGGTGACTGAGTGTGGTAGACAGAACACCACCACTCGGTATGCCTGTCCTCTGAGTCTACTGCGAAAACAGCAAAGGACAATTAAGCCTGCAGAGTAAATGTTGTCATGTGACCCTAAGATAGAGAGATCACCTCGGATTTTCTGAACAGTTGCAACGTAACCATGGTCAACAACAAAATAGGTTCAGCCAGTCATTTTGGGGTTTGCAAACAGGAGCAAGTCACAAACTAAGCAGCCTCCGGGAATGGAAAACCCAGAGCAAGTGTAGTCCCCCTAAAGCCCACAGACGACAGACAGCCCTGCCACCTGCTTCATTTTAGCTACTTAGGACCCCAAGCCACAAGACAGCAAATTTCAATCGTTTTAAATCACCGAGATGTGAAGAATTTGTTATAGCAGCCATGGAAAACTAATACCCTTTGAGACTAAGAAAATGGATGCACAAAGTTTCTTTACTTGGTAGTGTAAGTAACTGCCTAATTTGGAGCCTGAACTCTGGTGTACTTGGTGTTAGTTAACAATGTTTTTTAAATCTTATAGTAAGCATCTGGATTAAAAAAAAAAAAGATTGGGTAGGATTCTGTGACAATTCAATGTGCATAGATTCAGGAAATGAAATCTAGACTCGGTGTGTCGGCATATATTATAATCCCAGCTACTTGGGAAGTTAGAGTGTCTTCAAAACTAAAATAACCAGAGGAGGAGAAAGATCAGGGGTGAAGAAGGAGGAAGAACGAGGGAGTGGAGAGAGGAGGAAGGATGAGGAAGAGGAGGAAAGGAGACCAGGGAGGCAAAGACAGGGAAATCTAGGAGGGTTTCCAGTTTACCCTAATGCTGGAGAAATGCCGTCTTTTATTTACTGATAGGACTATAAGCATAAGATGGACACTTGGATCTTAGGGGAGAGAGTGGAAATTCATTTGTATTTAATGTCCATTTTCAAATCCAGACTCCGGCCAGTTGACAAGTCAAACTCTGACGGCTCCTCTTCAGAAAACAGGTGCTCCAGAAGGTCTTCACTATGGCCCCCCCATTCAAGGTCAAGAGGGGCAAGGCGAGGATGGGGGATGGGCACATGGCCACTGTCTTCTCAGCGCTGGAGAGTGAACCCAGGGCCGTGTGTGTGCTACGCAAGCACTCGACCACTGAGCTGGATCCCCACCCCTCCAAATAATACTAGGTGGAGACAGGGTCTCCCTTAGCTACCCAGGCTGACCTTGAACTTACTCTTTAGGCCTGATTGGCCTTAAATTTATCATCCTCCTGCCTCATACTCCTGAGTAGCTGGGATTCTTGGCCTTTTTGTACTATCAGACCCAGCTTATCCTTCAAAGTCTTCCCAGTGGTATGAGAATCGTACGGTTACCGATTTCTCTTCTACATTACACTTTGCTCAAAGTCAGCTTGTAAAACACCTGTTTATGAAACATCTCTAGATCTTTCTTCTTTAATTCACAGGACAATAGAGGAGCAAGCAACCCTGCTGTTGGAAAATACAGCCACAAAGTCCTGCCAGCGGAAACACAGTGGTGACATCTCACAGGCTTTGGTGTGCCAGGGTCCTGCTTCTGCTGGGTATCATGTATGTGCTCTCCCGCAAGTTGCCTATGGTCTCTGCTTGCAAAGGTCCTCACTTGCAAAGTGGAGAATCTAAAGTGCTAGGTGCATGAGACACACTCAGTTGAAAATGCTACAATAAGAAAGGAAAAGCAGAGAATCCTTTTTCTCTGCTTTAGGTGACCATTTTTGAAAAGTATTTTTTTATTGTTTTTGTTTTTGTTTTTTGAGACAGGGTTTCTCTGTGTGGTCCTGGCTGTCCTGGAACTCACTCTGTAGACCAGGCTGGCCTCAAACTCAGAAATCTGCCTGCCTCTGCCTCCCAAGTGCTGGGATTATAGGTGTGCGCCACCACGCCCGGCTAGAAAAGTATATTTTTTAAATCAGCTCTCAGGTATGGCTCAGTCTCCTCGGCTCCTGGTCACATGAAACAGGGACTCCTGACATCCACCACATAGCCTAGATCATTTGTTACCAAGGTTCAGAGTGTACATTCCAAATTCAACAACCCACAAAAAAGAAGGTGTCCACCAGACCCAGGTTCAAGCTACAGTTGGACTGAGAAGAGATATGGTTCATCTAGAAACCCAAGGTATAGACATCAACTCTTTTCCTCTTTTTCTAGGTTAATTTCCTTTCATGTTTACAAACTATGGTCTTTTCTCAAAAAAGCCACATATTTTGCTGGCCATAGCAGTACACATCTGGAATCCCAGCACTCTGAAAACAGAGCGAGGAGCAAGGGAGTGTTGAGGCCCATTTGGCAACACAATGATGTCTCAAAAGCAACTGGCAGGAATAAGAGGCCCAGGGTGTTGAGATGCTGCCATTGACAAAGGCTCACACCACCAGCCCTCAGTGATGGCGGACGCCTTTGATTCCAGCACTGGGGAGGCAGAGGCAGGTGCACCTTCAAGTTTGAGGCCATCCTGGTCTACAGAGTGAATTCCAGAACAGCCAGTGCTACACAGAGTGACCTTGTCTCACAAAACAAAACAGAAAGAAGAAGAGAAAGAGGAAGAAGAGGAAGAAGAGGAAGGAGAAGAAGAAGAAGAAGAAGAAGAAGAAGAAGAAGAAGAAGAAGAAGAAGAAGAAGAAGAAGAAGACAATGGCGGCGGCTCTTACTACCAAACCCGATGATCTCAGTTTGATCTCTGAGACCCACATGATAGAAGGAGAAATGAATGGACTCCCTAAGTCCGGCAAACTATCCTCTGACTTCCATATGTGTGCTGTGGTGAGTGAAGGTGTTGCAAGCACATGCAGAGAGAGAGAGAGAGAGAGAGAGAGAGAGAGACAGAGACAGAGACAGAGACAGAGACAGAGAGACAGAGACAGAAGAGATTAAATGAAATCAAAATCTTGAAAACCACATGTGGGTGGGTGGGGGAGCACCCTCATAGAAGCAGGGGGAGGGTCGATGGGATAGAGGGGAAAGGGGGATAACATTTGAAATGTAAATAGATTATCCAGTTTTAAAACACACACACACACACACACACACACACACACACACACGCTTTTTCAAAGAGGGGTTTCCCATGTCTTTCCTTGGTCTTCATACCCTCTTTCCTCCTGATTAGTTTTCTTGTTTGTTTGTTTGTTTGTTTGTTTGTTTGTTTTTCGAGACAGGGTTTCTCTGTATAGCCCTGGCTGCTCTGGAACTCACTCTGCAGACCAGGCTGGCCTCGAACTCAGAAATCCGCCTGCCTCTGCCTCCCAAGTGCTGGGATTATAGGCGTGTGCCACCACCGCCCGGCAATTGTGCAGTTCTTGAGTGTGAGCTTTATGGATGACAATGTCATGTTGTAGCGTTAGACACACCTCTCTGAGCACTTCACCACTGCATGCTCCATAGGGGGATGGGACACAAATAGAGGTTGAGTCTAGATCCCACCATGTGTCCTCTGTATGTTCTCTCCCCACCCCCACCCCCGTGTGTATGTGTGTGTGTGTGTGTGTGTATGTGCATGTGCTTGCATGTTCTCTCTGTATGTCCTGGGTAAGTACCTCAGGACTGCTTCCTCACCAACAACACAAGGCTGATAAAAGAATGCTTATTCACAGGATAAGCCATTATAACAGGCAGAGAAAGGCTACATCTTTCTCACACTTGTGTATGAATGGAAGGATCAGGCAGGGCTCCCACAGACATCTACGACACATGTTCACACAGATGTAAACTGTATGAAGAAAATCAATCTGCCAGGCAGTGGTGGCGCACGCCTTTAATCCCAGCACTTGGGAGACAGAGGCAGGCAGATTTCTGAGTTCGAGGCCAGCCCGGTCTACAGAGTGAGTTCCAGGATGGCCAGGGCTACACTACACAGAGAAACCCTGTCTGGGGGGGGGGGGGAAGAACCGCAAAGAAACCACACGCACTCAAGCACACACACACAGCACAGTACAGTAAGTTAGTTTACATTTTTGTACTGAACTTCATAACTATCCTTAGCCACACAAGCCATGAGTTGGACATACTCAAAAGGATCTTTAAGTCCCCCTCCAAATCTGACATTAATTGGCATGAAAACACTCCATAACAATACAAGTGAAAACAGGAAGCATTTTAACTCCAAGTTTCCCAGCCTCTTGCTAAAGCCTCAGAAAGCAAATCAGAGCACAAAGGCAAAAAAGCAGACACATTCTCAAAAGGACAATATGCTTTCCATGAGATCATCAGTCAACACAGGCCGACCTGCTTTGGGCTCATTGGGAAACAAGGACCTCCCTCTGCTCGGAGCCACGTGCCGCGTGTTCCCAAAGTGAGGACTATTGATGTGGGGGTGGGGTCGGATGGGTTCATTTTGAGAGCGAGTGAGAGCAAGTGAGAACGTTGAGAGCATGCCACGGCACGAGGGAGAGGTTAAAGGGAGAGCCGCTGCACCGCGGGCACACGCGGGCAGGCTTGTGCCACGGTGGGAGAGCCGCCCCCCGGGCAGGGGAAGGCTTTGTCTTTAAGTTCACTCAGGGACTCACACAGGGCACCAGGACTGTGTTTCTGAGCTCCTTGACTGTGGCGCCTGTTGGGCAATTGCTAGCTTATCTGATTACACCCGATTCACTCTGCAGTGTTTCCCAAGAGTGAATATATTTGTGTCTTTCTCTCTCTTACCAGAACCGACCACAGCGCTTAGGAAACTCCAGACTCCAGTCAGTTTAGAAATACTCTCTCACGGTTGTTGTGAGAAACAGTGACAATATTTAGAAAGGCCTCAGCAAACACCGGGTGTTCCCTTTGGAGCATATGTCTGCTTGACTCTGAGTTTAACCTCTGCCCATTGACCCATGCTGAAGCACGAGTAAATAATTGACTAGCCAGTTTCCAAAACTAACAAACCTGAGCTAAAACACAGACGTGATATAAGACTGTAGTACTACTTTAGCATATCAGAACCAGTGTCAGCCAACTGAGACAAACAAAATAGAAAAGGGTTTTGCAATAAGTAATAAAAGTTGTTCAAACATTGTAAAACGGGTAAATGGCATTGTGAGACAATTCATCAGAGAAGAAATTTAGATGACCAAGAAAAGAGAAATTTGAAATAATGTTTTTTGTTTGGTTGGTTGGTTTTTTTGGTTTTGGTTTTTCGGGACATAGTTTCGAGACAGGGTTTCTCTGTGTAGCTCTGGCTGTCCTGGAATTCACTTTGTAGACCAGGCTGGCCTCAAACTCAGAGATCCACCTGCCTCTGCCTCCCAAGTGCTGGGATTAAAGGCGTGCGCCACCACCGCCCGGCGAAATAGCATTTTCATATTTGCCAAAAATGAAAGACTTATCAAACAAAACAATAGATTTTTTTTTTTTTTTTTTTTGCACATCAAATGGTAAGAATGAGAACAGGAAGGAGAGAGAAGGAAAGGCACCACAGTGTGGAAACTGCACGTTTCCAAGTGAGGTTCTCGTTGTAGAATAGTCAACAATAATATGAATTTCCTAGAATGTAATTTATTAATATCGTGAAGAACATATCTAAGACATGCATTGTTTGAGTCAGTAGCTACAGCTCTATAATCTGTCTTTGGATAACAATCTAGAACTATAGAACACTTTAATAGGATGATATTCATCTCAGTGGAATTTGACACAGGAGGAAAATATACAAACGTTAAATTGCTACAGTGTAAAAAAATTACTAAATGTTTTTAAAATATATAATATCATAGAAAAATATTAAGCTATTATGTAGACAAAATATGGGAATATAAAAATATATTTTGAAGTTAAGACACTTTCATGAAATTTTGTGTTTCCAAATATAGACATGTATATATGTATATGTATATATATATACATATGTGTATTGTGTATTCCTGATGAGTTTTATGTGTACATATGATACAGAATATGTGCATATATAGTTATATATATATATATATATATATATACACACACACACACACACACACACATTCTAGCTAATTAATTCCAAAGTATCTTTTATACTTTGAAACTATAATCCTTCTAAAATAAATAATGTCCTTTTTTTCTTTTTGGGTTCTACCTATTGAACCTAGGCTCTTGTGCACAGTAGGAAAGAACTCTACCAAGTGACCTACAGCCCCAGTCCTAAATAAAGTCTTGATTCAGTGAAATAGTGTGTATCTATGATTCTGTTACATCTGTTAACTTTCATATAGCTACTTATTATAATTTATGCTATAACCAATTTACAATAATTTAATGTATGAATGGTGTGTGGGGTGTGTGTGTGTGTGTGTGTGTGTGTGAATCACATGTGTGCCCAGTGCCTTTGATGGTAAGAAGAATTACAGATGGTTGTGAGCCACCATGTGAGTGCTGGGAAGTGAATCAGGTCCCCTGCAAGAGCAACTAGTGCTCTTAGCCACTGAGCCATCTCTCCAGCTGCAGGATCATTATAAGTTGTTTTCTAAGCTGCCCAGTTTGGAGCTTTTTGTTATATCAGTCCCAGGAAATGAATATAAAGGATAAGACCAAAGAAGAGAGGGTAAGAGAAAATAATAATAATAATAATAATAATAATAATAATAATACAGTCTAATAAAGTGAGGAGCCTGGGGAGAAAATCCCTGACTAAGAGTCAACGGTTGCTGAGCATGGTGGCGCATATCTGTAATCCCAGCTCTTGGGAGGCAGAGGCAGGCGGATTTCTGAGTTCGAGGCCAGCCTGGTCTACAGAGTGAGCTCCAGGACAGCCAGGGCTACACAGAGAAACCCTGTCTCGAAAAACCAAAAAAAAAAAGAGAAAAAAAAGTCAACGGTTATGTTAAAATAGCTGAGATAATAACCCGGGGAAGTTTCTAATAGCTGATGCGTGTGCTTCATTCCCTAGGAAGGGACTGTGTCTCCTTCCTCTGCATGGGAGACACACTTCGGTATTGTGGTGAGGTTTGAAACTAACGTTAAGGAACATGAATGCTGAGCCTTTGCAGAGGGCGAGAGGCTCTCTGACCCAAGCGTAAGTGCACAGAGCAGAGTCCTCCTGTCGCTCCACACAGAGCCGCAGAGCAGGCTCACAGGGCTGTGGAAGCCCGGAGGAAAAGAAGCTGGACTGCAAGCAGCTCTTGCTCCCTTGAAAGACTCAACCAGGCAAACCGCGCAAGGAAGCGCGGCTTTACAACTCTCCCAGCGCATTGGTTTCAGGCAAACAGCTTTACAACTCTCCCAGCACATTGGTTTCTTTCATCTCCGTGACCCAATAGCTGGGCAAAACAGCTTAAGAGAAGTGAAGTTTATGTTGGTCAGAGAATTCCACCAATCACGGTAGGGAAAGCACAGTGCAGCCGCTCACTGAGGGGCCAGAAAGGAGAGGATGGCTCTGGCTTCTCTTCCTCTTTTCATTTCCTTTGATTCCTCGGACTACACTAAGACGCTTCGTTCAGAATGTGACTTCCCGGCTTAGCCAATCCTCTCTGGAAACGTCCTGATTGACACACCCAGAGGTGTGCTGTGCTTCTCGCAGGTACTTCCCAGTTCCTTCAAGCTGAAGGGCACAATGAATCAGTAATGAAGAAGCAGCACACCAAGAGTTCTTTCTTTGTTTCTTAACCAGAGTCCTCTATGGCAGTGGGTGGTTTTTTGTTTTTGTTTTTGGGTTCGTTGGTTGGTTGGTGGTTGGTTGGTTGGTTGGTTTGTTGTTGTTGTTGTTTAATATTTTCAATTAGAGGATTTGTAATTTTTTTAATGTTACGTGTATATGTAATGTTACATATATTGCACCTGTGTGAATACAGTGCTTTTATAGTCCAGAAGAAAGGGAGAGCGCTGGATCCCCAGAACTGGGATTACAAAGAGTTGTGAGCTGCCTAATTTGGATGCTGGAAACTGAGTTCAGGTCTTCTCTAAGAGACACGCATACTCTCAATTGCTGAGCAATCTTTCCAGCCCCGATGACAGGATTATAAGAGGGCGTTCACAGATCATCTTCATTAACATCCCTTGGGGTAATGTGGTGTTTTTTTTTTTTGTTTGTTTGTTTTGTTTTTTTTTTTTTTTGGTTTTTTTTTTTTTTTTTTTTTTTTTTTTTTGGTTTTTCGAGACAGAGTTTATCTGTATAGCCCTGGCTGTCCTGGAACTCACTCTGTAGACCAGGCTGGCCTCGAACTCAGAGATCCACCTGCCTCTGCCTCCCAAGTGCTGGGATTAAAGGCAGGCGCCACCACCGCCCGGCTGGGGTAATGTTTTAACAATCCTCATTTTCATCCCTCCAAGTTTTGAGAATCAGAGTCTCTGGGAGCAGAGGGAAGAGTGTAAATATTTTACCAGGCTCCAGGTGATGAGAAACAAGGAAGGCCTGGGCTCCATTCGCTCCCTCCATTGTATAAGCTGTGGCCTTGTGTGTTGGATTGGTTGGTTTTGCTCAAAAGGCAGTCCTCCATATTCTATGGTTTCTCTGTGCTAAGGAAACAACTAGGAATATCTGGATCTCCAGCAATGTGTATAAGATCCTTTTCTCTTTTCAGTAACAAAATGCCTGGCAAGGGTAATTTAAAGAAGGACTTCTTTTGGCTTACAATAGGGAGGATGCTTTGAGGGTACACTCAACCTAGTGGGGAAGGCATGGTAACAAGAGCTTGAGGAAGCTAGTCCCACTAAATCCAAGTCAGGAAGCAGGGAGACCCGAATCCTCAGAGACTCAGTGGTGTAATTAGTTATGACGCGGTGTTTATAAGGGAGATGTATGTTCATATCCCCCTAACTTTCTAATTTTTATTCAATCTGGGACCAGTGAGTCTTCCCACCCCAAAGAGTTCAATCTAGAAAACCCTTCACAAACATGTCCTTGTGTTTGTTGCCATGGTGATCCAAAATCCCAGGAAGCTGACAACCAAGATTAACCCTCCAATAGCACAATGAAGCTGTGGATCAAAATGTCAAAGTCATGTGCTTATCGTCTGTTCTTTATTGCTGCATCTGGGTTGCTTTAATGATGGATGAACTCATTATGGGTATATTATAACCTGAGTGTATACTGTGGAGTACATACTATAGTTGTAGTTTGAATGAAAAATGCCCCTAGTACGCTCATAGGGGTGGCATTATTTGAAAGGATTAGAATGTGTGTGGCTTTGTTGGAGTAGGTGTGGCCTTTCTGGAGGAAGTATGTCACTGGAGGTGGACTTTGAGGTTTCAGATGTTCAAGCCAGGTCCCGGGATTTACTCTCATCCTGCTGCCAGATATAGAATTCTCAGCCCCTCTCCAGCGCTATGTCTGCCTGCATGCTGCCATGCGTCCCACCACGATGATAATGGACTAAACCTCTGAACCTGTAAGCCAGCCCCAACTGAATGTTTTCCTTTATTTATATGAGTACACTGTAGCTCTCTTCAGACACATACCAGAAGAAGGCATCAGATCCCATTACAGATGGTTGTGAGCCACCATGTGGTTGTTGGGAATTGAACTCACGACCTCTGGAAGAGCAGTCAGTGCTCTTAACTGTTAAGCCATCTCTCCAACCCCGAATGTTTTCCTTTATAAGAGTTGCCTTGGTCATGCTGTCTTCACAGCATTAGAACACTAAGACAAGTGCATACTGTTGTCTAGGTAACAGCTGGGGAAATGTTGCTTCTTCAGCAGGGAAAGAACAGAAAGGTGCACTGCTCACAAGGGCTAAGTGCTTGCCTCGTATAATGGGGGAAAGCCAAGGGAACCAAATGCCACAAAGAACCTGAGAATGTTGTCAATGTCAGGGTTTCTATTCTTGCACAAACATCATGACCAAGAAGCAAGTTGGGGAGGAAAGGGTTTATTCAGCTTACACTTCCACATTGCTGTTCACCACCAAAGGGAAGTCAGGACTGGAACTCAAGCAGGTCAGGAAGCAGGAGCTGATGCAGAGGCCATGGAGAGATGTTCCTTACTGGCTTGCTTCCCCTGGCTTGCTCAGCCTGCTCTCTTATAGAATCCAGGACAATCGGCCCAGAGATGGCACCACCTACAATGGGCCCTCCCGCTTTTGATCACCAACAGAGAAAATGCCCCACAGCTGGATCTCATGAAGGCATTTCCCCAACTGAAGTTCCTTTCTCTGTGATAACTCCAGTCTGTGTCAAGTTGAGACATAAAACCAGCCAGTTCAATGGCCTTTTAAAAAGCAAATTTGGAGGGCTGGAAAGACAGCTCAGGGATTAAGAGCACTTGATACCCTTCCAGAGAACGTGAGTTTGGTTCCAAGTACCTAAGCCAGGCACATCTCAGGAGTTACCATCTCAGGCCCTCGGGCTCCGAAGCATGGGCCTTTACCTGCTGAGCCACCTCTCCCAGCCCAGCCCCTTTAGTGGCTCATTAACTCAGACAGACACGAAGTTGAGAGATGAGACACACTATAACCAAAGCGCAAGGCATGTGTGTAGGAAATTTTCAAACACATAAACAAAAGATCAAGGTGTAAAGATATACCATCCTTACCATAGATATCAAAAAGGAATTTGTTTAAAAAATATATCAGCATCAAGGCAACACGTGTTAGGAGACGTAAGAAACAGGACTGGAGCGGCATCGGCATCCTTCGTTTGAAACTGTGTGGGTTTGCCTATATTTGTGTCTGTGAAACAAACAAACAAAACACTGTTTTGAGATTTATTATTATTGGTATGGGTGTTTTGTCTGCACGTATATATGTACACCTTGTGCATGCCTGGAGCCCTCAGAGGCCAAAAGACAGTGCTGGACCCACTGGAACTGGACTTAGAGATGGTGATGAACTGCTAGTTGGGTACAGAAAACCAAACCCTTTGCAAGAGCAGCAGGTGCTCTTAAGCGCTGAGAGCATCCCTCCCACTCCCCCAGTCCAACCCCCTCCCTCTCCCTTCCCTTCGCCTCCCCCAACCCCCACCCCCACCCCTGCTCCAAACTTCATTCTTACTGTGAAATACTCCAAGTTGCTTTTTAAAATCAATGGACTTAGCGTGTCTCTATCATGACTATCAAGTTAACTTTAGAATATTATCAAGAAAGAGAAATAAGGTAGGAGGGGGTGTGTAAGGACTGGGAGATGTAAGAGTTCTCTTTGCTCTTGAGGAGGACCTGGGTTCGATTCCCAACACCCACATAAAGGCTCATAAGCATCCACAGCCCCAGTTCCAGGGGATCCAGCAGACATATTCGGTGCACGTATTCGAACGAAGCATTCATATGTGTAAAGTAAGTACACTTTTAGATTTTTTTTTTTTTTTTTTTTTTTTTTTTTTTGGTTTTTCCGAGACAGGGTTTCTCTGTGTAGCTCTGGCTGTCCTGGAACTCACTCTGTAGGCCAGGCTGGCCTCGAACTCAGAAATCTGCCTGCCTCTGTCTCCCAAGTGCTGGGATTAAAGGTGTGTGCCACCACTGCCCTGCACACTTTTAGAAATTTTAAAAAGAAAGAACAATAAAAGATACAACAAGTGGAAAGTTACTCTTAGCTGTGATGGGCTAGATAAGAGGCTCAAATAAAATAATAGGTATATACAATTTTTTTAAAAATGCTGCAGTATTAAAGACCTCCAGGGCCCTCAGCCCTGCAGACCCAATCCTTGGCTTTCTAGGCTGTGCTTCCTGGTCACTACATCCCAGAATATTTAAAACATTTCATTCTCTTCTTGATTCTGCTTCCTTAGATGACTTTGTTCCTTTTTTATTTTTATTTTTTTTAACTGAGACTATAAAGGTGCTGAGAATGCTACTTCTGGGCTCTCACTAAAACAAAGGATGAATTCCTTGGTTACAGTATGATACATCTGTTACCCCAGCACCGGAGAGGCTAAGCCACGGAATCAAGAGTTCAAGGCCAGCCTAGTGTACTTAATACAGTGGCTGGATTGGGGACATCCTTTATTGGGAAACCATCTGTTTACTGTGTTCTATGTCCCAGTGCCTCGCCCTATTCAAGAGCCCTTCTCTGTCCTTTATATTGCATTGGGAGGAAAGCTCAATGTGTATGTAGCTGTTCCCGGGCTCCATCCACCTCCGTAGGTCCTGCTCTGTCTGTAGCTAAATTCCTCCAAAGAGCTCCCAAGGGTTGCTGTCTCTCACCCTCCTGGCAAATGCTTCTGACTTTATTCCTGCCTCCATCGTGGTGGACTTGACTGCATCCAGAGGCTAATTTTCCACAACAGCCTTTCTGCAAACACTCAGGACTTTTAAAACCAACCACTTCCTTGAAATCTCTCCTCCCCTTTGTTCTGCACCACGGGGCTGCTCTCCTTAGCTCATTCCGACCCCTCCTCCTCTGTTTGAATCTCATACTGGAGTTCCCCCAGGACCCTGCTCTGGTCTTTTTAAACTTTGAAAACATCAATCCGACCATTGGAAGTGCACACTTCTATTATTTTTAATAAATATATGGCATTGAGTAGCCATCCCCACAGTCCAGATTTTGAACATTCTCTAATATCTTTCTTGCTCATCCACTGCTAAGTTCTGTCCCCACGCTAAGCCCCAGGCACCTGCCTATCACTTTCCTCTCCATCCTCTCCACTGCCACACTCTGTAGAGATGACCTCATCCTGTCCTGTGGCTTTATGTATCAGCCATATGTCCAGCAGAATGGATGTATGTCCTTAGTGCTGGTTACATGTCTCCTGACCCCAGATTCATGGACCAGTACCATTCTGGCTCCCAAAAGCACCTTGGACACTAATAATATTACCCTTGCTTTTCTCCCCAGAGCCTTATGAACAGCAGAATCTGTAGCAAGCTTCGGGACTAGAATCTTACATCTTGCTTATTATCTGTATGATTTGAACAAGAAACCTAATCTCCCCGGGATTTCCTCTTCTATAAAATGAGGGTTTAAAACAGAGATACTTCTACCAAAGCTGGTGCTTGTATTTCCTGCTACCTAGCCAGGCTGCTGTTCAGTGCCCCATCTAGCTTGGAAAGATTACAGCACCAGCCTAGGGAAAGATCAAAATGCAGAACCCTAAGGCACGTGATTATGAATTTAAAAACCCTAAGTGAAGACATCCCAGATAAAGCATCTGCAGTGCCTATCTTGCAGGATTCATGTAGCTATTAAATAAATCAACAACTTGCCTAGACAGCCTTTAATTGAGCAAAACACCTAGTAAGCCAGTGGTTCTCAAAACTTGAGGCACATTAGAATCAGTGGGAATGTTTACAAACCTGGGTGCCTAGCCCACACCAAGGAACTCAAAACCCCTAAAACTTGACTAGTGCCTACTTAAACACAGAGATATGTTTTAACAATTCTGACATATAATTTCTATGTGAGGCTAAGGTTGGGAACCAGGGTAGTAAGACTGGTTCTGGTATACAATAAATATGATCAACTTGTGTCTCTCTGAAACTATGTACTGCATTGCTGAATTATTTCACTTTTTTTTTCTTGATAAAAATCTAATTTTTCCTCAAGCATGGAATCCCAGCACTCGGGATGCTGAAGCAAGGGGCCCTGATGAATTCAAGAATAGGCGTAAGATACGGTGATAAAAAACCTGTCTTAAAGATCCAGGAACAGAGGGAGAAATGGAGGAAGGAAAGGGGGAAGAGGGAGAAAATAAGGATGGGAGAGAAGAAAGAAAGAAAGAGAGAGAGGGGGAGAGAGAGAGAGAGAGAGAGAGAGAGAGAGAGAGAGAGAGAGAGAGAAAGAAAGAGGGAGAGAGGGAGGGAGGGAGGGAGGGAGGGAAGGAAGGAAGGAAGGAAGGAAGGAAGGAAGGAAGGAAGGAAGGAAGGAAGGGAGAGAGAGAGAAAGAGGGGCTGGAGAGATGGCTCAGTTGTTAAGAGCACTGACTGGTCTTCCAAAGGTCCTGATTTCAAATCCCAGCAACCACATGGTGGCTCACAACCATCTGTAATGAGGTCTGATGTCCTCTTCTTGGGTGTCTGAAGACAGCTACAGTAATAGCTGTATTATTACATATAATAAATAAATCTTTAGAGAAAAAGAAAAGAAAGGAAGGAAGGAAGAGGGAGGGAAGGAAAAAGAAAGAAAGAAAGAAAGAAAGAAAGAAAGAAAGAAAGAGGAGGGAGGAAGGGAGGGAGAGAAGGAGGAAGGGAAGGAGAGGCAGAGGGAGAAAGACTGAATGAGAGCTCCATTTTGTTCTGATACTAGACAAAAACCACAGGACCCTCACCTCCTAAGGTTCCATTGCAGTGGGTGCATACAAATTGATTAGTGGCTACTAGTGATCCTCCAGCCTATAATGATTTGTTCAGATGGAATGCTGGGATGTGATCAGAGTCAATGAAGTATGAGGGGCAGACAGTCGGCACTCTGGGAAAAGTGTTCTCATTGAATAAAGCCTCAAAATGAGGGCAACACTTCCCTTGCCCTGCTCCAGCTGTTTCCTGATGGGGCGGCAGACACAGCAGCCCTGCCATGTAGAACTGTAAGAACTGCTTTGGCTCTGACCTCCTATCTTAAAACAAAGCTCCCTGGCATTATGTAAATCTTCCTTTTCAATAGTTGGTCACAGACTCAGAGCGGCTACCACAGAGCCTTTGTGATTTCCTAAAGGAAGGGGTACCTGACAGGAAGCTCTTAAAATCCGTGAAGTTCCCCAGAATATACAAAGGTAGGGGCTAACCAGCCAGAAAAGTAACAAGATTAGAAGGTTGTAAACGCTCAGGTCCTGGTGCCCTAGACCCTCGGAGAAGGAAGAGGCACTGAAGACTGGGTTGATCACTGACGATTAGTGCTGATCAACCATATGCATGTAATGAAGACTTCATTAAACAAAACAATGAAAAAGGTCATAATTTGGAGAACCAATGAGCCACACTTAGTGGTTAATGCACCCAGAGGGGACGTGGAAGCCCTGTCTGCACCCCTTCAACCACACCTGGCCTTCTCCAGCTGGCTATTTGCACAGTCTTTCTTAACATCTTTTTAATACAGAACCATTGCCCCCAAATTCTCTAAGCTGTGCTAGCAAAATTAATTGGACTGAAGGAAAGGGCCGTGGGTAGCCCTGTAAGAGCAGGTTAGTCAGAAGTACAGATCACAATCTGTAACTCCTGATTAGCATCTGAAGTACAGGGCAGTCTGGTGGAACTGGGCTCTCTAGCTGGTGGGGGGCTAACACCGTCTACATAGACGGGGAGTAGAAAAGGCCAGGGCTGTTCCCTGTTGTTAATCCACAGCAAACAAGGAACAGCCATGACCGCCACGGTTGGCAAAGACTCAATTGTTCCTAGTGGGTACCAGCTGACCTTTCTATAGGCAGTATCAGACCCTGAAGGTTGGGGTTTCAGTTTCCAAGACTTCTCCCCGCCCCTTTCCGATGTTGGTTACAAGCCCTGGCGTTGAGATATTCACTGGAATCTCAACACTCCTTTCTTCGGTTCCCATGGTGTTGCTCCAGAAGAAGATAGAACTCAGGCAAGTTTGTTGACATTTATTGGATTATCATTTATTGGTTTACCATTTCAAAGGACCAGAAGAACTTCATAGAACAAAGGATGCAGATGCTTCGTTCCTGCACGGTGGCGTGCTACGGCATCGCTTCCGTGCTCCAGGAGTGGAGCTGAGTCTAAAATGGTGGTGGCCATCTTGAGACCATGAAGAGAACTGTTCTAAGGTGAAAGAAAAAATGCCTAGGTTGTTGATAATGTGCTAGAGTCGCTAAATTAACCCTAGAATATCCTAGTCCTGGACTATTTGCTATGCGAAAATGGGCGAGGGTTTGTCAAAACCTACGGCCCCATAGGTGACTTCATCCTAGACATTATCCTCTCTCTCGAATCTCACACCCAGTGTGGGTCAGCCTCTCCTTCCAAGCATGTTTCAACTCTTTCCACTTCTTATCTCCTTTAGGTTCACTTCAGACCCAGCTACAACCATCTGTACTCCAGGCCACTTGTAAGAACCTCCGGCCATCGGTGATCTCTTCTCTCTCTCTCTCTCTCTCTCTCTCTCTCTCTCTCTGGCTCGTTTCTAATATTTTCTCCGGAAGTAGGAACAATGACATTTTAACCCATGGAACTCCCTCCATTAGAATTGCTCATTCAGCTTCCCGCTGCATGCAGAATGGGTTCAAACTCCTCCCTGTGGCAAGCAAGACCCTGTGTGGTTTGACCCTCCCACTCTGAGTCTCATTTCCTCCTACTTCTTTCCCAAGCTCGCAAGTCTCCAGCCACACTGGCCTGCTCCTCTCCCCTTAGATGCTACACCTTCACTCCAATTCTTTACGCTTGTCTGTTCTCCCCCAGCACATTGGGCTCCAGATAGCTCCTGATTTTTATTCATTCAGGCCCCAAATGCCTCTCTGGCCACTCAAAGTAATCCAACTGCCTGGCGTCCCTCACCCTGTGACTCGTCGAGTCACCTTGTGTCATTGTCCTCAGGGTAGTTCTAGCACTCGAATTCTTTCTTTCTCCCTGTGGAACTGTGAGCTTCCTGGGAGGGTTTGTTTGCCTCCATATTCTGAACACCAAGACCAGCGTCTGGCACATGATGCACGCACTCAGCGAATGTTGGAGTGAATTTTAGTGAGGGGTTGGGGGTGATGGGATGGACTGGAAGATAAGAGACATACGGCAGGAGCAGGGAGCAAAGGCAAAGAAATGATGACTCTTCCCTCTTCCCAGAAGATTTTAACAAGAGAAGAAGGCCTTTCTTCACCAGACAGTGGTAGTGCACACCTTTAATCCCAGCACTTGGGAGGCAGAGGCATGTGGATTTCTGAGTTCGAGGCCAGCCTGGTCTACAGAGTGAGTTCCAGGACAGCCAGGGCTACACAGAGAAACCCTGTCTCGAAAAACAAACAAACAACAAAAAAGTTTATTCGTTTTGGTATGCGTAAGCATTTTTCTTGCCTTTGCATGGATGTGTACCACATTCATGCCTAACGACTGTCAAGGTCCGGAAAAGGTGCTGGATTCCGATCCTCCTTCTGTAAGAGCGACAAGTGCTCTTGACCCCTGAAACGCCTCTCTAGCCTCGTTTTATATTTTCATTTCTTTATTCTTTGAGAACTTCATCCACAGAAACAATATGTTTTGATTATATCCTCCTCCACTTCCCTTCCCCACCTCCTCCTTGATCACCCTCGCCCTCCCCCTGGCTTCATCTCCTCTTTTCTGATACCCCTCCGGCTGCTTTTCTCCTTGCTGTGACCAAATACCTGCTCCTTAAGAAGCAGCTTAAGGGGCCGGGCGGTGGTGGCACATGCCTGTAGTCCCAGCACTTGGGAGGCAGAGGCAGGTGGATCTCTGAGTTCGAGGCCAGCCTGGTCTACAGAGTGAGTTCCAGGACAGCCAGGGCTACATAGAGAAACCCTGTCTCAAAAAAAAAAAAAAAAAAAAAAAAAAGAAGAAGAAGAAGAAGAAGCAGTTTAAGGAATGTCTCATTGGCTCACGGTTTAAGAGTCTAGTCCATCAGGTCAGGGAAGACTGAGATGCAGCTGATCACGTGGCCTCCTCCTTCACAAAATGGAAAGAAAGGAAGTGGGGGGGGGGCAGGCTCTAACATCACCATGGACTCCAGTGAGCCATTTGCTCTGGCAGCTCTAAAGCACCACTAGCCAGGAGCCAAATCTCCAAACACAGGAGCTTAGCAGGGACAGTTTTCATTCACAACCACGACCTTCATTTAAGATTATCAAACTAGATTTGCTTCTCATGCCACCCCACATCCCAACATCAGCCGTCTCAGAAGGGACAGTTTGCCCTGGAGCTAGTTAACCTGGGCGGAGGACCCATTGCTCTATCCCACCAAGCCGAGAGGATGGGCAATGAACCAAGCTATAGAATGCAGATGGCTGCGGGAGCTTCCGATGTAACACAAGGGTTCTGGAAAGCCTATCTAAATTCTGATCCCCCCTCCTCCCACCCCCCCAGCCCCGCCCTCTCACCCCCCACCCCCCACCCCGTGGATATCCAATAACCAAATGAGGATAAGAGGTCGTAAATACAAATATTTTAGGGATGGGAATGCAGCTCCGTAGGTAGAGACCTTGCCTAGCACATATGAGACCCTGGACTCAATCTTCAGCATAGTGCAAACTGGGTGTAGAGGCTCACCCCTATAATTGTAACATCTGGGGGCTCAGAAGCAGGAAGGTCAGAAGTTCAAAGTCACTTCTTGCCATAGAGTAAGTTCGAAGCCAGCCCATGCTACGTGGGACTCTATCGCAATTTTTTTAAAAATATTTATTTATTTATTAATTAATTATGTGTAAGTACACTGTAGCTGTCTTCAGACACCCCAGAAGAGGGCATCAGATCTCATTACGGATGGTTGTGAGCCACCATGTGGTTGCTGGGATTTGAACTCAGGACCTCTGGAAGAGCAGTCAGTGCTCTTAACCACTGAGCCATCTCTCCAGCCCCCTGCAATTTTTGAAATTGCTAGACATTTTAAGTTTTCTGATTTTTATTGAGTTTTGGAACGCTTTGTTATAGGTTGAAGTAATGAGAAGATGTTTGCCCTGTGGTTCCAAGCATCAGATCCTTGCCTGACATGAACTGCTGTAAGACCCGAAAGAAAAACGGGGTCACCCCAGCACCCCACGCCTGGGAAACGGTCACCCCAATCACTCATGAGGAACAGTCTTGATGCAAAAAAAGCAAGAGGTTTTAATTCCAGAGCTCTGGGGCCACAGCCATCTCCCACGTGGGGTAGAGGACAGTGAACACTGGGTGCAGAAACTCAACTGCTTTTTATAGATTTACAGCAAAGCCCGCCTATACAAGCCACTCCATAGCTTCCAAGCCAATCAGTTTAAACCATCCGAGCCCGCGCTCTCTGAGAACCAATCAGCCTCCCACAGAGGCTGGATGAACTAGTTAAATCATTTCCGCTTACGTGGCCGCCACGCACAGGGTCGCGCCAGGGTTACGCACAGTGTCACGTGTAATTCCCGTTACGCATTTCCTATTACAGGGCCAGGATTATGCATTCAAAGCTCACCCTCCCCCACTAACAGTAGGTGTTGGGGACCTGAGCGCCCTCAGGCATGAGCCCCCGCAGACCCCGCGGTGAATCTGCCAGCCCCAGCTGCTCTTGTCCTCTTGTCCTCGCCACAGCCGCTCCCCGGAGGCGAGACGGAATACGCCAGGGACACTCCCAGCCTGAGGTTCTTGGATGGACCCTGGAGGCGGGGTGTGACATTCACACACTTCCAGGTCAACAAAGAGTGGGCTGAACCTTTGCTCCTTCGGCGTCACCAAAGACTCAGGCAGGGGGAGGGGGAGTTGGGGGGGTGATTCCTAGCCGGCAACCTTATCCTTTCACTGCCACAAAATGTAAGGGCTCTACCTTCCCACCCAGTATTGAACGAATAATGTTTGTCCCTGCATGACGTCAGAGCTGCGGGCCACCATCAATGTCTCCAGAACTCCTACGTGATGTCACCATGAGCTCTGATCCCTCAGATTACTAAGACCTCTTCTCAGACACTTTTAATTAAAATACAATTGCACCACTTTCCCTCTCCTCCCGACTCCCCACCCCAACTCTTCTCACGTCCCTCCACTCTGACTGATAGCCTCTTTTTCTTTTATTAGTATTGTTTTTATATATACATATAAATACTCACAAATATATAAATACAACCTGCTGATTCCATTTTTGCCGTTTGTGTGTATGTGGAGGACCATTAGCAGCTCATCCCTGGGAAAGGCTAATTGTCCAACCGTCATTAGTTGCCTGTAATTGTCTAAGGTGGGACGTAGGAAGACCTGTCCCTGTCTCCATTAGCCTGTCTACTGATATTGTCATTGTACTGTATTCAGCCATTTCTAGGAGAGACTTTGCAGATCAGATCTTGGTCTTTCCAGTCCTCTTTACCAGTGTTCCCTGAATCATAAGTGCAGGAGCTGTGATGTAGATGTATAAGTTGGGGCTGGGCTTCCATGACCCATCCATCTCTGCACTGTATCCAGTTGTAGTTTCCTGCGACGGGCTCCATTTGCTGTAAAGAAAGGCTTCTTGGAGCCGGGCAGTGGTGGCGCACGGCTGTAATCTCAGCACTTGGGAGGCAGAGGCAGGCGGATTTCTGAGTTCGAGGCCAGCCTGGTCTACAGAGTGAGTTCCAGGACAGCCAGGACAACACAGAGAAACTCTGTCTCAAAAAACCAAAAAAAAAAAAAAAGCAAGAAAGAAAAGAAAAAAAAAGAAAGGCTTCTTGGGTTGGGGGTGGGGCAGGTAGCTACATTTATCTGTGGGTATAATGATAAGCTCTAGAATGTACTTGGACCCTTTTATTATGAACAGGAATATTGATGAGGACAGTTGTCTGTAGGCGAAGTCCAGGGGGGTGGTGGCTTGAAGTCAGCTTTGTTCGGCCTCAGAGATCAAAGCGTGTGCGTGGCTCCTTTCCACTCAGGAGCCTCAGAACAATTATCCAGCGTCTGCTTCATCTCACCCAAGCCTGCCTTTCCTTGTTGAGGAAAATCAGGAAAAGTTAGATTGTTCCATCTCAAAGGGAAACAGAAGCAGTTGCGGCCAGTCTCCCAAACACAGAGCCACGGCTGGAAATCAGACGAAGGCCACTGAGCCATTTACTTGGGCACCACATTCAATGGATGTCAAAAAACTCTAATATCAACATGACTGTTTTAACAAAATATTTTTTTAAAGATTTATTTATTTAATGTACGTGAGTATACTGTAGCTGTCTTCAGACACACCAGAAGAGGGTGTCAGATCCCATTACAGATGGTTGTGAGCCACCATGTGGTTGTTGGGAATTGAACTCAGGACCTCTGGAAGAGCAGCCAGTGCTCTTAACCACTGAGCCATCTCTCCAGCACACAAAATATTTTTTTAAAAAAATTAATGGGTCCTCTTTCTTGTGGTGGTCAGCCATGTCAAGAGGAAGCTAAATGTCTCCTCCGAGCCCTGGCTCTCAGCGGCTTACTGAAGTGGATGATGAACTCAAATGTCATATTTTCTTTGACGAGCGAGCACAGGATCACAGTAGCTCTGATGCTCTGGGTGAAGAGTGGAGGGGTTACGTGGTCAGACGCGGTAGTGGGAATGACAAACGGGGTTTCCCCAAGAAGCAAGGCTTCTTGATGAATGGTGGAGCGCACTCACTGTTGAGTAACTGGCACCCTTGTTTTGGGCCAAGAGACGGGGGAGGTGCCAGTCTCTTTGTGGATGCGTCATGAATGCCAATCTGAGTATTCTCAAGTTGGTTATTGTACAAACAGACAGATATTCCCAAACTGACAGGTGCTACTGTGCCTCAACCGTTTGGGGGCCCAAAAGAGCTAGCCGAGCCCGACTGCTCTTCCAGTCTCTCTAAAGATGAGGATGTCCGCCAGTGTGCTGTCAGAAAGCCCCTAAACCAAGAAGGAAAGAAGCCCAGAGCCAGAGTACCCATGAGTCAGCGTCTTGTTTCTCCATGTGTCCTGCAACGCAAATGCCTACGTATTGCTCTGAAGAACCAGCACGCTAAAAGAAACAAGGAGGCTGTAGAATATGCAAAACTTCCGAGCAAGAGAATGAAGGAAGTCAAAGAAAAACACCAGGAACAGATTCCCAGAGATGGAGGCTGTCCTTGCTGAGAGCTTCTACTTCTAAGTCTCGGTCCAGTCAAAAACAAGTTTTTAAGAGGGACAAAGAAATGATCAGACTCTGAATATAAAATAATAATAATTAATAATAATAATAATAATAATAATGGTGGGCATTTTACAGTTGGTGGGATGGCTCGGTGGGCAAAGGCGCCTGCCACCAAGCCTGAAACCCTGAAGTGTTCAATCCCTGTCACCCCCTGGTGGAAGAAGAGAACCTACTTCTGCAAGTTGTCCTCTGAATAAACTTTTTAGGGCTGGATAGATGGCATAAGAGACCAGGCTGGCCTCGAACTCGGATTCACCTGCCTTTGCCTCCCAAGTGCTGGGATTAAAGGCATGCACCACCACTGCCCAGCATAAATAAACTTTTTAAAGTTAGTTTTAAACAATCCAGGAGAAACAGGCCTCCACTTTAAGTGAAGACCGGATAGATAGCGCTGACACTAATCAGTCTGCCTCAGGCACCACAGAATTCCTGGGAGAACCATGAACCTGTTGTAGCAGGCTCTCCAGATGATTTTGTTGTTGGTGGTTTTTTGTTTGTTTGTTTGTTTGTTTGTTTGCTTTCGATCACGTTTAAGAATTACTGAAAAGATGACCACTGATATTCCCCTGCCTTCTGGGCTAGTGCACCCAGAGAACCACTCCACCATAAGGGGTGGAGCCAGAGAACAAGGAAGCAACGGAACTCACCTACAACCACGTGACCCCGGAGGTGACCCCAGGCTTCGCTGACACTGAATTGTAGCCTGTGAGAGGCCTCAAGCAAGGCCCCTTTTAAGCGTTCCCTGGACTCCCGGCCCAGGGAAAATGCCAGATGATGATTACAGGTCCTTTTAAGCCACTAAGCTTGTGTTTATTTGCTCGGAAGCAGCAGACAACCTTAAGATCACAGGTTGTCACGCACCAGCGAGCACAGATCACTGTTTTTCCAACTCACTCAGGGGTGATTTCCATCAGTGCCAAAGCTCTACAGAATATGTTTATTTATTAGCACATGCTCCTATTATCATCTTTTTTAATGAAATAGTAGAATATTGTTGGCACGTTGAATTATTTTGGTAAGTCCTTCTCCATTGGTTGCGTCCTGGATCCTTTCCATGGCCCCTTTATTGGCATATAACATATATACCATACAGTGCATCCATCTGAAATGAACTGTTCAGTGGTTTTCGGACATTCAGAGCTGTTCAAGCACCAGAGAATTGTCCCAAGGCCTAAGAGACCATGCGGCCTTTGACTCTTATCCCCATATCTGACACCTCCCTCTCTTGCCCAGACAAAGACTGATAAACTACTTGCTATTTCCTAAGACTTTCCCACTGGAGACATTTAACGTAAGTAGAATCATGCAGTATGTGTGTGGTCTTTGGTGGCTGCTTTTGCAGAGTTAGGTCCATCCATGCTGTAACATGTATCAGTGCCTTATTCCTCATATGGCCCAAAACTACTATATTAGTCAAGGTTCTCTAGAGTCACAGAACGTATGAATAGTCTCTATATAATTAGGGAATTTGTTGATGACTTACAGTCTGTAGTCCAACTCCCCAACAATGGTCAGCAGTAGCTGTGGATGGAAGTCCAAGGATCTAGCAGTTGCTCAGTCCCATGAGGCAAGTAGGCAAAGAAGAGTGAGTGTGTCTTCCTTCTTCCAATGTCCTTCATTAGAGGGTGTGGCCCAGGTTAAAGGCATGTACTACCACGCCATTAATCCCAGATGACCTTGAACTCATAGATCTCCCTGTCTTAATCTTCTGGAATTCATAGCCACTATGCTTCAAGATCTCCATGCCAAGATCCAAGTCAGAAACTTATATCTCTGAGCCTCCAGATTAGGATCACAGGTGAGCCTTCCAATTCTGGATTGTAGTTCATTCCAGATATAGTCAAGTTGGCAATCAGGAAGAGCCACTACAACTACCAAATTCAAAAACAAATTTCCACTGGCAAGCCCCCTATAAGCTTAAACAAAAACAATACAATTCTTACTAGTTTCTCTTCTTTGAATGTGCTTGCCTATGTAATGAGATCCCTGGAAAATATATTCCTTACTTTGGTGATGTCATATGTGGGGACACTTGATAACACTAAGTGATAAAAAATGTATGTTATGTTATGGACAAGAGAAAAGGCACATACCTGGGCTGGTGAGATGGCTCAGCAGTTAAGAGCACTGACTGTTCTTCCAAAGGTCCTGAGTTCAAATCCCAGCAACCACATGGTGGTTCACAACCATCCGTAACAAGATCTGACTCCCTCTTCTGGAGTGTCTGAAGACAGCTACAGTGTTCTTACATTACTAAGTAAATAAATATTTAAAAAAAAAAAAGGCACATACCTTCAATCACACACACTCACACCTGTAGTCACAATCATTCACACACACTCACATGCACTCCTATACACAGCTGGATTAAAAGCAGAGCACCTATGTTAAACCCACCTTACATTAAATGTTGCCTAGGAGCACGTCCCATCGGACCAAGGTGCAGATGTAGTAGCTTGCCTTAATAATCACAGTATTGCTAATCAATACTCTCATTGGCTAGAAGTCTATAAGGTGCTAAGAGTCCAATAATATCATTGTGAAGACTATCAGCACCCAGACAGGTTAAGCAGCATTCCTACCTGGTGAACTGCTATAACCACCCTCTCCCCCCCACCCCCTCCCCCCACCTCATTCCGTTTGCCCATCAGCAGAGAGCATTCAGGGCTCTTCATCTACCTAGGACCATCACAGCTTTTCCTATACATTTTTCTTCATTGCCACAGGTTTGTGTTTCATCACCCAAATGCCCCTCACATTCTGGGTTAATTCTTCCCAGACCTTTTATATAGTTGTTTGTGTGTTTGTTCATTTGATTTTTGTGTATGCCACAGGTTGCTGTGTGGAGGCCAGAGTACAACTTCTTCCGTCGTGTGGGCTCCGGGAACCGAACTCAAGTCATCGATCGGGCTTGGCAGCAAGCACTTTCCCTCACTGAGCCCTCTTCTCAGCCCATCCTCTTCAGATCTTAAGAAGTCCTTTCACCTCCTTCCACTCCTAACCTGTCTGAGGCCAGCCTTGTCAAAAGAGTCACCTTCACCTTGCCTTGGCCATCCTCCCTATCAGGACCAGGCTAGAAACCTGGCTAGTTCAGAGGGAAAAGCAACCCTGCTTCCCCTCCTGATTCAGGACAACTCAAAGGTCATTAAAATACTCCCGCAGGGCAGCTTAGCTTTCATTAACAATGCATTGCGTTGACCTGGTCTCCCACTGCCCAGACCTGATTATCTTTCTTCCCCCTTCTGGTTGATCAGAGAGCAATCGCTAATGAGCTTCCTGTAAGCAAATTTGTATCTGAGCGTAGGCTTTCCAAAAAGCCCCAACTTGTCCCAGGGATGGGATTTTTTTAGTGCCACCTTAACCAGTTAACCAGAGGTTGGCATTCGACATATGAAGAAATAAACAGTAGTGTAGAACAGGTGATTCAGACTGTATTGCATTCTAATCATGGGGAATCACTGCTAGCCTTGCTTAGCTCATAGAGAAGCATTTAATTTTTTACGAGCCTCACTTATGAGGCAAAAAACATAGCTCTCAACCCAAAACGGATAAGAGATTCTGGAGTCATAAATATGAGTGTCCCTGGCCTGGGAATAGTTTTAGATCACTCCAAACTCCAGGTTCCAACGTGGTAACAGTTTCATGAGACAGAGTGAAGGAAGCCGCGCATCAAGACACTTTGCAGACACACTGGAGGGAAGATCAAGCAGGAGTTGGAGTGGAGCCGGGAGTGTCAGATGCTATCTGATGACAGTCTTAGTGCTTACTTTGGCGGATGGGAGGGTCCATTTATACCTTCCAAAGGACTTAGCCAACAAAGAATGTTACCTTACATACACAGGTGGGCACTAAACAATTGCTAAAGGGGCTATGGTTAGTCCAAGATAATCCTGCTTTGGATCTGCAACATTCTAACTTCTACACCTCGGGGGAGTTCTAATCAGTCAATCATCTCTTGAAGCCACAGCTGCTTCCTGGAAATTTCTCACTCATAGTACTATACCCCCAAATAGCCCTGATTCTCCCCGACATCTCCACAGAAGGGTCTAAACCGTATTTGGGTTTTGTTTTTTTTTTCTTACTTGATGTTCTTTCAGACTCAAGTTCATGGTATTTAGGATTTGTAAGACTCTATGTGTACCATCTTTTTAAATTTAAAAAAAAATGTTCAAATTGTGTATTTCTGTACAGGTAGAGACTTGTGCATGAAGGAGAAGGTGCCTTGAAGCCCAGTCGTGTGGGGTCCCCCGAAGATGGGGGATCTTTTGTAAGAGCAGTGGATGCACCTTACCACTGATCTGTCTCTCTAGCCCAATGATTATTTTACTTACTTTTAAATTTGCTCATTTATTAGTTGTGTGTGTGTGTATGTCTGTGTCTGTGTGCCTGTCTGTCTTTGCCATGTATGTTGGAGTACCTGTGGAGACCAGATGAGGGCATCAGATCCTCTGGAGCTGGAGTTACAGCTGATTATGGACCACGGATACGGGAATGGACCTGAGGTTCTCTGAAAAGAACAGCAAACACTCAGCATTGAGCCATGGCTCCAGCCCTCTACATGTATAATTTTTAACTGTTCTCTCCTTATAGCCTGGTGATCAAAGTCTAAGATTAATAAAAACCAAGATAGAAGTGAAATATAAGCCATCTATTTAAGTCAACAGAAATTGCATTTGAGATGTTTTGGTTCGAGCAACCTTTTTCCTGGTTCTGTCTTTAAGAAAACCTTGATCTTGATGCCAGGAGTAAGTTCAGAGTCACAAAGAAAGAAAATTGCCACTCCAATTAAAGCGTCTGGACCAGGAAACACTTGTGATGAGAGTGTGTGCCACTCGCTGAAGCAGGAGAGCGAGCACATGGGACCCGACGTTCCTTCGCTTTCATTCTAACACACATGACCATGACGACTGTCTTGTGCCCATTGGTAGGAGTCCAACCTCACAGTCTTCCGTGATTGCCTCATTTTAAAAGAATCTGTGGGAAGGAAATGAAGGAAGGGGGTGGGGGCTTTGTGCAAACAAGTCTTACAGGTTGCGGGTGGAGGGATTAAACATTTGCATAAAGGTTTCACAAGGTAAGGAAAGTAAACACCTTCGTATCCCTTGTGGTAAATGGAAGCTTTGCAGTTTTTGACCAAAAAAAAAAAAAGTCTAATATTTCATGTTACTTAAAATGTTATTGTTTGGAAGGGCTAGAAAACCCCCCAAAGGAGATATCAGAGAAACTAAGGATTAGAAATGTTTACTCAGTTTATGAAACAGGTAGCTCATTGAACTACAGCTTTTATCAGGAAGGGCAAAGGTCATAAGTACAGTAGTTCCAAGCAGGACCCAAGTGTGGAACAAGGAAGGAGACAGAAAGAAATGAGGCTGAAACCTGAGAGTTCAGGATGCTCCCGCAGAATTGGGGATCCGGAACTGGTCAAGAGTTCCGAGCGAACTGCGCCTGTGTGATGTGTGAACTGTAGCTGGTGGAGACTCTTTCTGTTACCACAGAAACACTGCATGGATTGATACACTATGGCAAGTCTGCCCGAGTCTGGATGTTCTAGTTGCTTTTGTTTTTGTGATGAGTTACCTGACGGGAAGCATCAAATGCCTGGTATGGGCTTAAGTAGTAAGTTACAGCTCATCATTGTGGCAGGACTACCCAATTAAGACGCTTTGCATCTTCACAGAACAGGAAGCCCAGAGTGAGCCGGGAGTTGCGCCCAGCTACAAAACCTCAAGCCTTGTCCCTAGTGACCTATTTCTTGCAGCAAGGCTTCATTTCCCCGGGGTTTCACAATGTTCGAAAACAGCGACGAGATACAAGCTGGGTAGCACGTGTCTAAACTCAGGAGGCTATGCAGGCCACTGCAAACCACGAGGCTGGGCAGTCTCCCTCTCCATCCCCTTGGCTGTGCACTCTTCGCAGCCTCGCACTCGGTGAAAGATCAAAATGGAACTATTTGGTGGAGAATACAACCGGCAACGAGAAGACCAAACGCTCCTCTAAACGCATAATCCTACTCCACGTACATAAATTCTTACTTCCCTATAGCAGAGCCACAGCTCTCCCACACACTGCCTCCCAGGGCTTCCTCAGACCACACCGCGAAGCAGCTCCGCGGTCCAGGTAAATTTGATGAAACGGCTGAGGATGTTGTGGGCAAACCATTGTTCTCCCTCTGTCCTCGCGGGCGGGAACATCCCAGCAGGTCGCTCCGCCCACATCACCTGCGGAGTCTCACTGTGCCTTGCCAGCTGATGTTGTTTCCTGTAGGGATGAGACTGCCGGGATGGGGGGTGGGGTGGGGGGGTGGGGGACCCAGAAAGCCAAGTTTCTACAGTGCGTACCATCTTCTTCCATAGAGTCCCAGTGAGATCATGGCTAGAGAGTCAAGGGCGTGTCTTCCCCAGAAGGTCATGACTGTCAACACAGCAAAGCAGTGTGGGCTTCTTTGGATTTGCTTGTTTGTTTTCTGGTTTTGTTTGTAAATGTTTGCTATTAACATGTTAGTTACACATCATAATGGGTCTCACTGTGTCTTTTTCATACATGTACATAATGTATTTCTACCAAATGCACTTCCATACCCGCCTTACCCTCCAGCTCGAGTTAATCCCGATTATTATATTGATTGATGGTCCCTTCGTTGGTATTTGGTTTTGGTTTGTGACCCAAGGAGTTCAGTCACAGGAGCTGGGAGTCGGGGTGGGGAGCTCTGTGAGTTTTTTGTTATTGCCTGTGTGTATTCTTTCTAAAGGGCCGCCAAACTCAGCTTTGCTTTGCTACAAAAAAATCCCGATGATCCCAAATGCCTTAAGGCAGGAAGAGAAATCTTCCACGTATCCTCAACCCCGCTTTCCTGCCACTTTAAAACACCTTTACTGGCTACATGAGAGTTTAAGACCAGACGCCACGTTTGGCAGGAGAATGAGCCTCGTCCTGTCAATACATGCCCACAACTGAGCTTTCCTCACACACTGAGCTGAATCCTAAACCTTCCAGAGGCGGGGAGGACAGGACTTCTTCCTAAAGGCCAAGCATCACCATACAGCCACGGAAGGGAGAAAAGATGAGCCCGAGAGCAAAAGAGAAGGCTGGGCAGAGCCGAGGCCCTGAGCTGGGCCGGCTCTGGGCCTCAGGGTCCTCACTGAAGTGGAGGAGGCCGATCTGAAACTTACTTATGACCTGGCGTTATTTGCATGCCAAGCCCTGCCCCACCCTCCTTGCAATCCTACTAGGGAAGAATGTGGCTCCGCCTTCCTGTCAATCTCTTGATTAAATAGGCACTTCCCTCCAGACGGCTTCTGAAGTGCAGCGTGTCCTACCACAGCCAGAAGCCGCTTTCTCCCCCACCATGAGAGCTGTCCCTCTGCACCTGAGCTGGACAGCCAGCCTCAGCCTTGGCTTCTTGCTCCTGCTCTCTCTCTGCCTGGACCCAGGCCAAGGCAAGGAGTTGAGGTTTGTGACATTGGTAAGTACACCTTTTCTCGTTGTTTTTCCTCTTACCAAGAGAGAGAAACCAAATGTCACCTTTCATGTTTCCTCTCTGCTATCTGCCTGAGAGCTGGCACTGTTCGGACTCAGAGAGTGAAGAGTCGCACAAGTTTGTTTTAATGAAGTCAACAGTCTCATCTGCTGGGACTGTTTCTTTACAGCTGCCCTCTGGTCCGATGCCTTTTGACTGACAGGTTACTTCAGGAGATCACTCAGCTTAGATCAGTGTTCAGACGCCAGGAGCTAGCCCGGCCTCTTTCCATTCAGTGATCATTAGTTTGCAAATCAAAGAACAGTCGATTTCTGAAGTTAAGCCTTAAGCCTCGCGTGTTTATTATGACTCTGGAGCGTATGTTTGTAGTTCTACGTTTGGTAGCATAAAAGAGAAACTGAACACAGAATTTCAGAGTGACTATCAGATAAAAGATTTTGTTGATCATTAAAACCATGATTTTCCTTATATAGGGTAACTGTGACAAGCCATGAAAAGAAGGAGAGGGCTGTGTCTTACCTGTTGTCAAGGGGAAAAAATATACAGTTGGGTGTTAAAAACATATGGGAGGGGCCTGGAGAGATGGCTCTGTGGTTAAGAGTACTGACTGCTCTTCCATAGGTCCTGAGTTCAATTCCCAGCAACCACATGGTGGCTCACAACCATCTGTATTGGGATCCGATGCCATTTTCTGGTGTGTCTGAAGACAGCTACAGTGTACTTAAATTAATAAAATAAATATATAATTCTTTTTAAAAAACCATATGGGAAGAGCATTTTCAAAGTCAAAAGGACTCACCTCTTCTCCCTCTCTGCAAGAGCATCCCCAGGAACTGCTTTCATGCTTTAGAGAAAGGACGCCCCTTAGTTCGCTCTTACACATGATGCTCCTTTCCCACCCACGTGAGGCATTCGGGAGATTCGCTTCTTTATACAGAAAATCTTTTTTTGTTGTTTTGTTGTTCTTGTTGTCGTTTTCGAGACAGGGTTTCTCTGTGTAGCCCTGGCTGTCCTGGAACTCACTCCGTAGACCAGGCTAGCCTCGAACTCAGAAATCCGCCTGCCTCTGCCTCCCAAGTGCTGGGGTTAAAGTCTTGCGTCACCATCGCCCGGCTCAGAAAAATCTTTAATTTTACATAAATTATGATTCCTAGTCCAGTAAATCTTTTACCGGTCGTGAGTTGGGATGAAATAGGAGAAAGCCAAGGAGCCATGCAAGTGCTTGCCAGCTGTGCAGCTTTTGTGTTAATAAAGCAACCACACACCCCGTTCCTTCTGCAGGAACACCCGCGCCAGTCTTTCTCTCTCTTCCACGCATGGCATCCTTGCCAACAAGCTTCTTGGAAGAGGCTGGGGCTGGGGAGCCGCACTATGTCCTGACGGTCCTGCCCTGCTGTGCTCGCAATCTGCTAAGCTGCATGGCAGCCTTCTCTAAGGTACTAGAGTGGCCCTCAAGGTCCAGCCACAGCCCAGGTAACTTGCCTTGCCTGCCGAAGGCTGTGGGTCTCCTTTCCCTCCTTTCCGCCTCTCCACGCTCAGTTAAAACACAGTCAGCGACTGGCAGTTAAATTTTTCTGTAAAGGAAAACCCCAGCTATACAGGTAGCTGTCTTACAACTCAAAAGTTAACCAGTACTGCATAAAGCAAACATTAACTCTGTTTTCTACCCTGGCTACCTTCTGTGAGTGTTAAGTGATGGGCAGTTTAATACATCTTCCTTGGCCTTTAACAAGACAACTTTTCTCTGATGATATCAGCCAGAAGGTCTAATTTTCTTCTTTTGATTGATTATAGAGACTATTGTACATAAATGCATGTACACTGAACGTTCAGAGAAATCCTCGGAAGATTATTAAGAGAACAAATAAAAAACAATGTCTAGTCTGGTGTGGTGGTGCATGCCTTTAATCCCAGGCCAGCATGGTCTACATATGAGTTCCAGGTAATACATACCCAAGAATCTAGTAACCCCAGTACTCAGGAGGTGGAGGCAGTAGGATCAGAATTTCTTCATAGCTAGTACATAGCCAACATGAGATGGCCTACATGAGATGCTGTCTCAAAAAACAGAAACAAAAACAAACAAAAACAACAACAAAAAAAAAACCCACCCCACCAAACTTGTTCCTTCTTTCAAGATGGAGGCATAGTAAAGGTGGTTTGGCAGTTGGATGACGTGTGCATAGGTAGACAGAACAGTCTCGAGTCTCCACTGCCCCGACCATGTTTTTGTTGAGTGCATATACCCTAGAACCTAGAGCTGGTCTGAGATGACTGCACAGTTGTGGCATTACCCTGACTCAGACACTGTAAAAATCATTGTCTTGGTTTCCTCCATAATCCAAGAAAAATAAATCTCTAGTTCTGAAAAGCTATATTTGGCTGAAAGGAAAGGAAATTGCCCCTGGTTCTTAGTCTTGCTTGACCACTCATGATTATTTTAATGGTTATTTTATTTTGGTTGGTTGGTTGTTTTCTATAGAGCTGGGGGGCTAAACCCAAGGTCTGATGCACAAATCCAAAGCTTCATACATGCCAGGGAAGCAGCCAAAAAGCATACATCCTCGGCCCAGCACCACATGGGGATCTCACATACCATAGAGCATGCGTGGAAGTCAGAGGACAACTCCTGGGAACTGATCTCTCCTTCCAACACGAATTCCAGGGATTGAAGTCAAGTCATCAGGTTTTCGCAGCAAGCACTTTTACCTATTGAGCCGTTCACCATTCACCAACCCTACATGATCTTTTGTGGGTTTCTTTGTTTGTTTGATTGATTGATTGATTTTTGGTTTTGTGTGCGTTTTTTTGTTTTGTTTGTTTTGGAGACAGAGTTTCTCTGTATAGACCTGGCTGTCCTGGAACTCACTCTGTAGACCAGGCTGGCCTCGAACTCAGAGATCCACCTGCCTCTGCCTCCCAAGTGCTGGGATTAAAGGCATGAGCCACCATCACCCTGCTATGTCACACAATCTTTTAAAACAAAAATCAGAACAACAAAAAAAAGTGTTTCCCATAAGACTGTGTTAATAAGACTTATTAATTGTTAGATGGAAAAAAATGAACTCTGTTTTGGGTTTAAATATGTTGAAAAGGTCTCCTTACAGTGTTTAATGACGTGCATCTTTAACAGATACTATGGATTTCAAGGAAGGAATCTGCTGGTAAACTGCTTCCTGGGATGACACGGCATCCACCTCCCCAGACCGTCTGTAGAGAGTTGGTATTTTAAACTTTATAGAGAGAGGAAAGTGAGGCTGTGAGTCTCGGTGTATGCATCAGCCAGCTTTGCTAATTATCACTCAGGGTCAGTCTTGCTTCCTCCGCCCCACCCCACCCACCCACCCTAGCCTTCCCCCGTATACCTACTCAGTTCCCACACATGTTCACTTGCCTTATTACTTACATAGGGCATCCTATTACCCCATCCGAAAGAGAGAACGCTATTGTAAAGCATCTTCCCCTTCAGCCAGAGAAAAGCAAATCCGGTGATCTCAGACAGACAAAAATTCTGTGTTGTTCCCCCTGGGCCTTTATAAAGAAAGGAATAATGACTCAGCGATTCGGAGCTTCCTTTTATCCTTCACGGATGACCTTATTTCTGCAGGGCTTTACCTGAGTCATAGTATGTTCTTGGCTCAAAGAGCCTCCAAGCCCTGTGCACATTGTTTCTTCCGAGGCCTGAGTAGCCTCCCGGTCAAGGCTGGACCTGGGCGCGATGCTAGCCATCCCAAATCTCTAGGACTCACCCATCTTCCTCACTCGCTCTCCTCAAGGGCTAGCAGTCAGCCCCATGGTTAGTTTCCTAATGCATTCTGCTAGAATAGGCATAGAAAGCAATAACTAGGAAAGCACAGAGTTTTTATTAACTCAGTTCCACTATTGTTGACCAGGTCTAGGAGCAGAGCCGGGTCATTTAAGGAGAACAGCTGAGTTTCAAGTTCCCTGAACTTAAAGTTGGGGATCACAACCAGAATGAGAAAGCAGAGGTAATGTTTTAACTCTGAGTTAGCTGTAAAGATTACAGGAAATGGTGACTAGCTAGTGACCCCACGGTTTCTAATTTGGGTCACTGCAGAGATGAGGGTGCCATGGAGGTAGAGTGCACAGAGAGTGTCAGAAAGTAATTGACATGGTTCTGGGCAGCTCCCTACATATCACTGTAGCAAGAAGTGCGGACCCGAGAGTCGGACCATTGGGTGAGCAATGCCAGCTCAACCCGGTGCTAGCTGTGCGGCTCTAGTGAGCCACTTGACCAGTCTGTGATTCATCACTGGAAAGGGGGCCAATAATGCCTCGTGGAGTTGTTGTGACGCTCAAGGGAATGCAGGAAAAGTCCTTCAGCCCCTCTGGCGAGTGTGCAGATCGTTGTGACAAGCACCCACCTCCGAGCTCTAATCATTCACGTGACCAGCTCCCGGCACTGCCAGGCCTCGTTTTATTTTATTTTTCTAGTTGTTAATTTTATTCTCAAAGAGGTCAAGTAAGTATTTACATATCTTTTAAGTTCAGTTTTTTTGTTTTGTTTTGTTTTTCTACCTAGCTTCAGGCTTTGGCCCAATAAAAACAAGAGAAGTCTCTATTGGTATATTGGTGAGAGAATCGGAATCACAAACTCTATTGCTGTTTTACTCCGTAGACTGACCCATTAGGCTCTTTGGTGGCTTTTGGTTGGAAGACACCGCCGATTTGCCTTCATCAACCAAACTTCATCAAAATTTGCCACTGTTCGTGTTTAGGTTATGCGTTTGACCAGGCACTTTCCTTTTCAATACCAAATCTTCCCAATTACCCAAAAGGCATATAATATGATTTTAGTGTTACAGGAGAGTCGAGAGTTTTTGTTGTTGTTTCTTTGTATTGTTTTATTTCTTTAAGGCCTAGACCTGGTCTTTTGGTGATAAGGATTTTAGGATTGAATAAATCTTGTTCTTGAAGCTCACCTAGAACTTGTGGCTTGGCTTATGAAGAGAGCCAGTACATAAAATGCCCCACGGGAAGAGAAAAAGCCGTTTCCTTTGCTCACAGCTCTCTATTCTTTCTCCCCCATGAGTGGCTCTCTGGTCATGAGTACCCAGGAGCAGCAGGTGTCTCTGGTGACCTGTTGGAAGCTGCGGGTCCTGAGAGCTGGTGTTGGCCAGGCAAGGAGGACATCAACCATCTAAACTTGTGAGCTCAGGAAATCTTCTCTACTTGTTGGTCCACACATTTTGCAAATTTCCAGGGCGCTGAACTTGTTAGAGAGGCTGTATTTGGCTCAAAACATTGTAGGTCGCCTCTCCAGACATGTCAAGATTGAAAAGCGGCTGAAGTGCAGAGGCAAAAGCAATATGGCTCTTAGGGAAGTGCAAGTCAGGGGAGATAATCATATATTAATAGGGATGCTTCTTGAAGGAGAAGGCTGTTTTTCCAAGCTCAATGGGAAATGCCCTGGATGCTGCAAACTACTTTCAGCAAGAAAGGAAGCATTTGGGACACTTATGTGTGTGACTAATATGAGTTACACAATAATAAATTCTGACTGCTGGGTACATCCTGTGTGCTCTGTTCTTACACACACTGCACATGTAATTCTTCCGTTGCTCTGGCCTGGTAGAAAATGATTTTGTTGCTAGCTGGAAAGAGAAATTGAGACACGCCCACCTTTGAGTTTAGTTGTTTTCTCAGGGTCACTTGGGCAGTGGTTAGCAGAGCCGTTGTTTGAAACTTGCCCTGGGAAACCAGAACGAGTGTCAGGCGTTGCTGCTTACAGCTCGCACGCGATGTAACACACAGTGTGCACCACTTCCCTTTCCTGCTGGCTTCTTGCTCTTCCTGGGCACTGGAGAAAGAGCTTGCTAGGCCGCTTACTTGTTCCTCGTGGCCAGGGCAGGATGTAGCTGCACCCTGACTCTTCCCACAGCTGACTGTCCATCTTACCTCTTAGAGTGTCGGTCTATGGGAACCATAGTTCCCGCCAAACTGTCTTAAGTTCCAATTATCTGCCAATGGATTTATGTCTTAGTTCTTTAAAAGAAGAAAATGGGTCTGGGAAGGTGGCTCAGTATCAAAATGCTTGTTGCCGGGCAGTGGTGGCCCACGCCTTTAATTCCAGCAACTGGGAGGCAGAAGCAGACGGATTTCTGAGTTCGAGGCCAGCCTGGTCTACAGAGTGAGTTCCAGGACAGCCAGGGCTACACAGAGAACCCCTGTCTCGAAAAACAAAACAAAAACAAAAACAAAATGCTTGTTTATGCGTGTGAGCGCTGGAATTCGGATCCAAGATCATCCCAGAGTTTTTCTTCCATCTTGAGCTCTAAACATGAGAGGGCAACATGGTGGCTTGTTAGACTCCAGCATATTCCAAGGGAAAAATCACTATTCCAAAATCAAAGGCAGGACTTGGGCTGATAGAAGGGGGAGTTGGGGGGAGGGGAGAAGGAAGAAAACAGGATTTCACGGCATTGCTTGTTGATACAAGACGATGAAAAGCAAAAGCTCTTGTGAAACCAGAGGACTGGAGATGTTATCACTGGCCTAGAGGAAGAGGACCGGGCACAGGGTCCATTTTGTTTATCCAGAGCAGCCTTCTGTGTGTTGCTGTAATCTAGATAGTGGCCGTTTCCATAGAGATTTTACTTCCAAGGACTTCCTAGGAAGATGCAATATTAATCTCTAGTATCAACCTGACTAGCTCCGGCCTCACCTAGGGAATGTTCGAGTGTTTCCTGAGAGAGATGTAACCGAGGGGAGAAGACATGCTCTGAACGCCAGCAGCTCCAACCTGTGACCCACTGCCCCAGACTGGATAAAATGAAGGGTTTAAAAAAAAGAAAAAGAAAAAAGAAAAAATCTGACCGAGCGAGCACCAGCATCCCCCCACCCACCTTTAGTTCTTGACGACATATGCGATATGACTTCGCCTCCCCTCGCGTTTCCTGGACAAGCCTGGATGCAGAGACCGGAGTGTGTGTCAGGAGAAGCAGACACTGGGCATTCAAAGCGATGGGAAGGCAAAGCCACTGGGGCTGGGCCAGCAGGAGGGGGTCCCGTGGCTAAGGACACTTAGCAAGAATATGGGCTGAGGGCACTGGGGTGAAGGGGTGACTTGATCAGGTAAAGTTTAGGGGGAAGGGCTCTTATAGGGACTTTGGATTTTTTTGCGAAGAGCAGTGAACCATGATATAATTCCTAAGAGTGAAGTTGTAAGTTAAGCCCTAATTATGTATAGACTGACCGTTGTAGCCATCAGGGCCCACAGGACCTCTTTATAAAAATCTCAAGAAGAGCGTTAGCAAGCCTGGGAGAGGAAGGAGAGGAAGTGATGGAGAGTGTGGCCACAATATCCCCTGCACACACATGACTGTCAGAACTCTTAAAATCCCTTAAAAATTTAGACAGAGTGGGTATTGGCTATTCTCCTCTAATCCCACAGCACGTGTGAGGCTAGGGCAGGAGGGTCAAGAATTCAAGGCCACTAGGCAACGTGGGAAATAGAGTGAGACCCTAACTAAAGGGAAGTTCTTGTAATTCATAAGAGAGTAACTGAATCCGGGGGTGGGGGAGGGGAGGGAATGGGGCGCAGCAGTAATAGAAGACCAGCCATCCTGGGAATCAGATCTGAACAGCTCATCGAATCTCTCTGAGCCTGCTTGCTGATTTGGTCTATGCAGAAATAATGCCAAGCCGCCCTGCATGGAGTTGTAAGAATGGTGCAAGATAGTAGGAAATCTAGATATGGTGGCTCCTACCTGCAATCCCGATGTTTGGGAAGGCTGAAGCAGACGGATCATTGCAAGTTCAAACCAGCCTGGGTTACCTAATTAGATCTGGCTATAGAGAGGGAGACGCTGTCAGAAACAAACAGTCAAAAGGAGTACCGGAAAGGGCTCTTTAAGAGATGGCGGGGCTGGGGTTGGGGGTGGGGGTGTATTTGAGGGGTTCTCAGGGTCTCAGGGCTCTTCCTATTGCAGTCCTCACTAGTTCTGTAGAAACTTCTGACCTTTAATAACATGTTTTTAGTTTTCTAAAGGTTTTGACAAAGTAGAATGACTTGCCTGAGGCTAGAAGTAGTGATGCAGTGGAGTTGGGAGACTGTCCCCTCTGTAGACTTAAGAATGCCCAGACATAGCCCAAGTAGATTGAGACGTTCTGAGCTCAAAGCATGCCATCTCCACACACAGGCATGAGGACATGGGTCCAAGCACACGTAGGTACAGGACATCCATGCACATGCCTGTACACACACACACACACACACACACACACACACACACACACACACCAAAAAGGATACTGTTGTGAAAGACAAATGGCCACCGCCTGGGTAGTTCCACCGCTTGCAGGCTTGAGAATCTGGACCCATCGCTTATTAAAATGATCTGGGAGATGTATATAACAAGAACTGTGGCTAAGTTGCAGAACTGGTTGAGGGGATGAAACATGAGAAGCACTCAGCAGCTTCTCAAGCCAAAGCAATTGTGGAAGACATGAAGGAAGGATTGTTTTGTGGCTGGATGCAGTAGGAAGTGCTGTGCCCTGACAGGCAGGGCTGTTCGTTGTTTTGGTAGCATGCCCATTAGCAGACTTCTCTTTGGCTAGCTCAGTGGTGAGGCGTTTGGTCTTTCCAGTTGCCATAACAAGGAAGTTCTATGGGCAGCTCCTGAGCAAAAAGCCAGTGCGCACGGCAACTCCCTACACTGGAGAATTATCTACCTCTGAAAGATGAACGGCGTCGAGATTGAAAAAGGAACATGAGGCTACAAACCTGTGAACCCCATGTCACAATTTCAGTTCCTCGGACCTAAGAAGGTTCCTTGGACAGTGAGTGGGATCCCAACAGTCCTGAGATGGTCCTGGTTGTAGAAACGGAGACACTAATGGCTAACCTTGGCGGTTCCTGCTCATGAACAAGTTACTCCTACAGAGTGGCACCGGCAGCTGTACTTTCTGCCAGAAAGGGAACCTTCCAAGCCGTATTTCCCTACCTGTCCCAAGGGCTTCTTAGCACCCTCTGCCCTGTTCCCCTCTATGTTCTATAGGCTGTCCTCAATGTCCCTCTGGTTTAGAGTAGCAAAGACTCACTTTGTTGAGAAACCAGAAACATAGCATGGGACTCGGAACCCTTCCCTGCTATCCTGGAATTCCTTCATAAAGGTGGCTAAAGTTTGAGGTTGCTCCTTCTTCGTGTCTCCTGAACTGTTCTGAAACACAGCCTCCTGGCTTAGACAAGGGGGGGTCTCCCAGCAGGTAATCCAAGTGACAGGTAAGGGTGATCTCAAATCAAGCGAAGGGTTATGTGACCATCCTCTGTGTCATTAAATATTCTCTGCCTGTCAGACTTCATCGTCTCCTTCTCGGGAGCTTTTCTTCCCTTATGTTCTGATTATAAAATAGCATGGAGTTTGGTCTGGCACGCTACTCTAAAGGTATTTTAGAATCAAAGGACCAAGGTTTCATATCTCTCTCCAAAACCAAGTGTGGGAATAACAGGGTGCCCATACAGATCCAAAAGCGTACTGTGGAAGTGCTGAGATCTGGATTTCCTAATCCCCCAATCTGTAATTCATCTGCCCCAAACTTCCTAAACTAATCACTGAGCCAAAGTGTGCACAAAGTGTCACTTCAAAACTATTATACATAAAATTTGAAGGTCATTGCTGCTATCGCCATAATGTATTTTGTTTTTTTTTAAAAAAAATATTTATTTATTTGTTTGTTGGTTTGTTTATTTTATGTATGTGAGTATGCTGTCACTCTCTTCAGACACACCAGAAGAGAGCATTGGATCCCATTACAGATGGTTGCTAGTCACCATGTGGTTGCTGGGAATTGAACTCAGGACCTCTGGAAGAGCAGTCAGTGCTCTCAACTGCTGAGCCATCTCTCCAACCCTAGAGAAGAATATTTCTATTCAGTCTGTCTGCACCAAGGGATCTTGTATGCTCATGTACCAGTCTATTTTCTTAGATACATGATCTGTCTACATATATGTATATGTGTATGTGCATGTATGTATATTTGTTTCTCAATGGTCAATCATTTTGATATTATAATTTATTACCTCAAGCTCAATGGTAGTGGTTCTTCACTTGAGTTTTATCTGAACAGAATTTTAGAAGACTTGGTACCCTTGATCATAAGCCCCACTAACAAAACCAAGATCACTGGGGAGGAAGCATTTTGTTGTTAGAGATGTTCTAAAGCTCCCCAGGTGATTCCAGTGGACAGACAAGGCGGTGGCCGAGTTTTAAGAAACTCTATTATGACGAGTAGAAGCAAAACACACAAGCGACATTTGTAACGCTGTTGCTGCACATCTTTTCTTAGGTGTTCAGGCATGGAGACCGAGGCCCCATCAACACCTTTCCTAACGACCCCATTAAGGAATCCTCCTGGCCACAAGGATTTGGCCAACTCACCCAGGTTAGTTTGGTCTATTTATTTTGTTGTTCCTTTGTACTTTTTGAAGCCCGGTTCATATTGCACAGGCTGACCTTGGACTCCTATGTAGCCAAGAGTGACCTTGAACCCCCCCCTCCTCCCTCTACCTCCCAAGAACAGGGGTGAGCCAAAGTTCTGCTTAAATTTTTTTTTCCGAGACAGGGTTTCTCTGTACAGCCCTGGCTGTCCTGGAACTCACTCTGTAGACCAGGCTGGCTTCAAACTCAGAAATCCGCCTGCCTCTGCCTCCCAGAGTGCTGGGATTACAGGCGCGCATCACCACCGCCGCCCGACTTCTGCTTACATTTTTGAGTGAAGGGAAAATGTGTGCAGAATTTTTCACTTTGATGTCTTCACTCTGCTGACTATATTTTAAGTGTGAGAGGTTTCCATGGAGATTGTCTAGAGGCCTATTTAAAATAGCAACAATATTTTATTTAATTGACATAGGGCGTGGTCTGGACATTAGGGTGTTTGAAATGTCCTTACCTGATTGTCACATTTTACTGCTCAGCCAAAGTCAAGAGTCATGGCCCTAACCAACTGTCAGGTTTTGTAGAGATTAGAACTCAGAGGAGCCATGGGAAGCCAGCATCTGCCGCTTCGGAAGGTCAGAGCCCTTCCCACCATAGCCTATCCATCCTTCTCTCTAACGAGACCCTCACAGAGATCCACATAGTGTCTTCTTAGTCCAAGGCTCCTGTTTCCTTGCTATGCTTTTCCAGTGAGACCAAAAGATTTTTTGAGGATCATGAGGTTCAGATTCAACCCTAGAAATCTCTTTTAAGTAGCAATCAGATTCCAAAAGTGAGCTGTAAGTTAAAAGAAAGTTGGAGGCTGGGCGGGTGGTGGTGGCACACACCTGTAATCCCAGCACTTGGGAGGCAGAGGCAGGTGGATTTCTGAGTTCGAGGTCAACCTGGTCTACAGAAGAGAAACCCTGTCTCAAAAAACATCAACAAACAAACAAACAAACAAACAAACAAAAAGACAGTTGGACCCCAAGCTCCTGCATCTTCAGCTACCAAGATGGTGGTATATTGTTCCTGCCCCACAGTTATCCTTATCTTTGAGAGGTGACGGGAGAGAGGCTTCTAATAATAAGCAAGTCTGCCAATCAGCAGCTTTGGGGTGACCACAGCCTCTCTGGCTTGTGACTCTCTGGTGAGGCCCTAAATTAAGGACAAACCTAAATGCACTGCTTCTCAAAGTGTGGCATGTTGTTCCCTTAGCCCGAATCATTTGGGGGAGGGGGGTCCCTGTTAAAAATGGATTCCAGGCCACATCCAAGATACAGGGAGCTAGAATCTTCTGGGGAGGCGCTGAGGGGTCTGAGTTCAAAGGGTGCTCTGGATACTTGTATTGCACGCTCAAGGACTGCTGAGCTAAGGCAGGGCTCTGTGATCCACCAGACTCTCTGAGAGAGATGGTTAAAGACAGATTCCTGGGGCTGGAGGGTTGGTTCAATGGCTAGACCACTTGCCGTTCTGGGAGATGAGTGACATCCACTTGATGACTCACAACCATCTTTCACTCCAGGAGATCTGCTCTCATGATCTCAGTGGGTACCAGGCACACAGGTACTGCACAGGTACACGTGCAGGCAAAGCACTCATATGCATAAAATAATAAAAATAAATGTTTTAAAAACTATTTCAGAGGCCCACTCCCAAAGTTTCTAGCTCAATACATCAAGAGTAGAACCCAAGAATTTGATTTCTTTTTTTCTTTTTTCTTTTCTTTTCTTTTCTTTTCTTTTCTTTTCTTTTCTTTTCTTTTCTTTTCTTTTCTTCCTGTTTGTTTGTTTTTGGATTTTTGGTTTTTTGGGGACAGGGTTTCTCTGTATAGCCCTGGCTGTCCTGGAACTCACTCTGTAGACCAGGCTGGCCTCCAACTCAGAAATCCACCTGCCTCTGCCTCCCAGAGTATTGGGATTGCAGGCGTGCACCACCACCGCCCGGCTAAGAATTTGATTTCTAACATGCTCCCAAGTAATACTAATCCTGCAGATCCAGAAATCAAGTTTTGAGTGGCAAGCTCTAATGCTTTTGTGAGCCAGCGATAGACAGTGATTGTAATAAATCAGTCTATTTGCTATAAGGTTGAAAGGGACCTTAAGATTCAGCAAGCTCAACTTCAACAGATGGCTGGATTTCATTCATGAAAATCCCTATAAAGTGCTCATCCAATCACTGTGAATGTTCTGCCTACGTGGTTCCCTCTACTACACCTGAGATAAAGAATTTACCTAGATAAATCACCAACTATCAACTGAGCATGTGCTATACACAAGCCTCTACGTTGTGTGCTAACAAAGATGAATGGTGTTCTCAGGGAGTCCTGGGTACAGCAACGACTCTCTCTTGCCTTAGTTTAAATAGGTGGTTTTACTTTAGAATTGTGATGTACACTTTGTTCATTTCTATGATAATGTATACTTTTCCTAACCTTCATTTTCTTTGCCCATAGTGGGGCATGGAACAGCACTACGAACTTGGAAGTTATATACGGAGAAGATATGGAAGATTCTTGAACGACTCCTATAAGCATGATCAGGCAAGTTGGGGAACAGAACTTTGAACCTTGACTCTTGAACAAAATTAAAATAATTTTTCATGCCTATGAAGAATTTACACCTTTGCCTATTTTCTAGAGAATTTATATAAGTCGGAGGTCTTGTTTATAATTGTACTTCTTTTTGTGGGATTATTTTCCCTAAAAGTTTGTGAATCTTAGTTCAAGTTTTTATGGGTACCTATGTAAATACTTGGGCCTAGTGTCATGGGCCAACTGTTGGCCTGCAGATTGAATCGTCCCATTGTGTTTTCCTAGTACTATGTATCCCGTGACAGATAGGATGGTGATGCCCCCCTACAGTGCTTGCTGATATATTAGGCCCCTTGCCAGCTCTTTCTATGACACCCTGTCAACCCCACAGAAAGAAAACCCCAAGCTTTGTCTAGCTTTCTCTAATTTTCCATCTGCATTGATTTTTCCCACTCTAGGTTTATATCCGGAGCACAGACGTCGACAGGACTTTGATGAGTGCTATGACAAACCTTGCAGCCCTGTTTCCCCCAGAGGGGATCAGCGTCTGGAATCCCAGGCTGCTCTGGCAGCCCATCCCGGTGCACACCGTGTCTCTCTCTGAGGATCGGGTCAGTATCCTGGATAATCCAGGAGGAGACAATCAGGCTACTGGGGACTTACAGGTTTAGCAGGATCCATAGGACATGAAAAGGCCCAGACAATCAAGGCTAGGAGCTGAGTTTTCCCTTGGGTTTATTTTGCCTTATTTCCATTCAAACTTTTGTTAGTTTTCCTCTCTTTCCATGTATACACGCGCGCGCGCGCGCGCACACACACACACACACACACACACACACGTGTTCTGCCTTCAATCCTCAAGATTTTAGAACCCAACATAGAGTTCCTATCTCCTCCAAATACCCAAAGATCTCCCTGCCCACCAAACACTCCTCTTTCATTCAAAGTTTACATTCTGGAGCAAAGGAAATACTCAGGGAAGTAAATCAAACAACTTTGTCCAATGCTCATTGCTGGTAAACAACAATCAGTTGTGGGCCTCTCCCATTCAAAAGCATCTTCTTCCAGTGAAACAGTCGCTCTCAGGCTTAGCTCCCTGCAAGAACCACCTTGAGAGTTTTCAGAATGCCCAATGGCAGGGGCACTCCTTATAACAAGTCAGTCTCTGAGGGTGTGGTCCACGTGTGTGACTGGTTGGGAGTTGAACCTCCTGGAATTGGAATTATAGATGGTTGTGAGCTGCCATGTGGATGCTGGGTATAGAACTTGGTCCTGTAGAAGAGCCACAAGCCCTCTTTTCTGCTGTGCCATCTCCTTAGGCCCAACATTAGCATTTTAAAAATCTCCCTGATTTTATGGGCAGCCAAGTTTGAGATAACAGCATCCTATGTCAAGTTGCTTAAAAGGAACTATTTGGGAGAAACTCAGTTTTACTCATGCAGGGTGAGTTTTGACCAAGAAATCTAACCCTTTCAAGGGAACTGGTATTTAGGGGGGAAAATGAAACAAATAAATCTAGCCTTCTATCGTATAATGTAAGGAAATAAAAATTAACCAGTTTGGAACAAAGAATCATTCCTTAATTAAAGGCTTGACCATTACATGGTTTTTATAACTGAGCACTATAGATGGGATAAGGAATTATTTAAATATAGGGGTTCATTCAGGTCACACTTTTTGAAGACAAGGTTCAAAACATGACACCAGCATCTGCTCAGAATCAGTTGAAGGGCTCTCACTGGGTCGTGACCAGGCAGGGGATGTCAGATGGAGGGGCAGGGCAAGTATATCAAGAACATTTGCTTCTATAATAAATCCCCTCAGCCCAGAAAGATGCATTAATCAATCCATTCCCGAGGGCAGAGCTCTTGTGCCCCAGTCACTTCTCACAGTTCAGCCTCTCCGCATAGCCTCACAGGAGGCCACGTTTCCAACACATGGCTTCTTTGGAAAACATCCAATGGATTACATTTTTTTTTTTTAGATTTATTTATTATCATATGTAAATACACTGTAGCTGTCTTCAGATACACCAGAAGAGGGCATCAGATCTCATTATGGATGGTTGTGAGCCACCATGTGGTTGCTGGGATTTGAACTCAGGACCTTCGGAGTACTAGTCAGTGCTCTTACCCACTGAGCCAACTCTCCAGCCCCAGAAAACATCCAAATCACAACAGCATCTCAGACTCTGCTTATTAGCATTGCCTGGAAGCTTTTCCCAGGGACTTCCGGGACATACTAGTCCCCTCTCTTCTCCTCACCGCCCTGTCAATACTCTTAGAGACTTAATGGCTGTATGAATTTTACAATTGCTCTGTAGAATTTTTCAAAATGTTTTGCAGAAACTCCCCTGTAAACCCTACTCAAAAGTTAATGTACTATAACCATTTTTCCGATATTTTCAGAAAAAAAAAAAACCCTAGAATAATGTATTTATATCCATGTCTTCACAGAATCAGCAGGGGGCATTATATTACCAGTGTTCTAAAAATGTTGTGAATAATACTTACCAAAAAAAAAAATCATATTCACCACAGGCTTTTCTACAGAAATGAAGCCTGAAATGCAATATCAAACCATAGCTAATGTGAAGCAAAGGAGCTAGGCAACCTGTAATCCAGACGGCTGGCAATGAAATTACACAGTAAAGATGCTGGGGCCATTGGAAGGCGAGGAAAGAAACAAAGTTAGGGAGAAAGAGAGAAAAACAGAAAAAAAATTATCGATCCACAGGTTCCAGCTACTTTTTCATTAAGGCAAGCCAGATTCTCTGTTCAATGAAAAAATTTAACAAAATTGATGAGAAGGCTAGGTGATCCCCACCCCCACCCCCTACCCCCACTCCCCCCTCACCCCCGCTGTGCTGAATGGCGCACACAGGACCAAGCTTCATGCCTAGATCAGTCTGATGACAGAAGCTCAGCACATATCAACCATGTGACACACTACAGGATAGTGGGTGACGATTTCAACACAAGCTGCATATGCCGAAGGAGTTCAGAGGAGGGCCACAGGGCAGGGATTCAGGTCCTCACAGAGAGCGAGACTGAACTAGATCTCGGAAGGTGGGGGAGGATGTGACAGCATGCATTCCTCGGAACTGCCTGGGTGAGATGTGCGGTGGACTGAGCCACTGTCCCGACAGTGCTTAGAAGGAAAAGATGTGGGAGCCTCAGAGGATAATTGTTGATGTCATTCAGGGATGACGAAATGACCGTCTGAGATTACATGGTCGTGGGAAGGAAGGAAACAAAAATAAAACCAGGTGACACGCGGACTCAGAGAGGACAGACGGGACACAACTTAAAAGTTTTCCGAACACTGGCTAACCCAACAATGCCCTTGTCCTGGTTGTAGACAATGCAGGAGAGAGAGCGTGACAGAGGGGAGTGTAGCTCTCTTGAGATTAATATCTTATCGGAAATAGACAATAAAGAAGAACAGCAATAAAGTGCTTTCAGATTGTGATAATTCCCTTGGAAGAAGGAAATGAGTGGCCGTAATGGCTGAGGCAGGATGGCCTCAGCACCGAGCAAGAAGGCCTCGGTGTTTCTGACAGGAGAGTGTGAGGACTTAGCCTGTGGGAAGGCAGGGTAGAGAACTAGCTGTCATCTACCAGCAAGGACCCTTACCTCACAAGGACCCTTAGAAGCCATGGCAAGTTTGGGTCTGACTGCAAGTAAAATGAAAAGTCTGTGGAAGTTAAGACCCGCACGAGTGATTCCGTCTTTGGGCTTCCTTTAAGGAGGAGTGTGGCTTCGGTGGGGACAAGGGAGTGGGGGTCAGTGAAACGGACCGCAGTTGACCAGACAGGAAGTATGGACGGTGACTGAAACACAGAGCCCGTGTCCAGACTGGGGATGGACAGTGGAGATGAAGGAAGGGTCAGTTTTACATCTAGTTTGGAAGTAGATCAACTCTCCTAACTGACTACAAAGTGGTTTATAAACTTTATCGCAGGCACAATTAGAGAAATTAGCAAAGAAAATGTTTGAAGATGCGGTTGACCTCATTTCTGTACACACTGGGTTTCAGAACTTCAGTGATCAAACAGTGGCCTTCGGATGGCGCTCTCCACGAAGGGCTACAGAAATAGTGGGTGACCCCTAGAGCCGAGAAACAAGCTCACGAGTCACAGGCAAAGCTCAGAGCGATGGAGAAACTTACAGCAAATTTACGACGGCCATTTTGTCCTCCTAATAGATTTCTTAATTATATTTTCCACACCTTTAACATACACTCTTATTTTGACTGTACAGCTCTCCAAGAACGAAGGCAATGAATGGTTGATTCCTTTAAGACTCTATTCCAAGCCTCTAATTTACGTCGCCTCACTCCTGGGGAAGAGAGGGCACACACAGATGTGCACTTAGCGCACGATAACAGTCATCCACACAGAAAATGAGCAACTGTGGATATTTACCAGTAGCAAGCTCATGAAAGGAAAATAAATAAGTTTCCACATCAGGGTACACGCCCTGTTGTCTGGGGACCTGGAGACCATTTACCTCATTGTGGTCTAATTTTAGAATTTCTGTTCAAAGGACACATGGATCTTTTAAGGTTGCTTTAGACCTAATGAGGCTTAAAATGTTGGCACCGAGTCTCTGCCAGTGCTCGCCTGATTAATCAAGGGCTTACGGGTTTTTGTTCTGTGTTTTTTGTTTTTGTCTGCAGTTGCTGTACCTGCCTTTCAGGGACTGTCCTCGTTTTCAAGAACTCAAGAGTGAGACTTTAAAATCTGAGGAATTCCAGAAGAGGCTTCATCCATATAAAGTTAGTGTCATCTAGCGTATACTGGGGTGTGACCTGGGTTTTTTGTTTTTGTTTTTGTTTTTGTTTTTTTTCCTGTGTGGAGGTCACCAGCCAGGACAGAGGCCAGTCCCTTCCCCGATGCTTTGCCCATGTCCTTGACAGGTATCTGGTGCATCAGAATGAGGACCCCATTATACACACGCATGTCGTTCCCTTCTGTGAAATACTCACTTTTCACGATGATGCAAAAGGTAGACAGGATAATTTCGATTTTTAAAATGTGACCATTTGAGTCAGTTACACATCTCTACGGTCCAACAATCAGAAAGCATCAAAAATACAGTAGAATATGGTGGCCTCTCAGTGACCCCACAGGTAACTAGTGACGTTATTTTCTATGAGTCTTCTGGTTTTACTGTGCATACTCAAAGAGATAGTATTTCCTTTTGTTCCACAAGAAGTATTATACCAATCACAAGGCAAACCACTGTTTATCATCATTATCATCATTATTATTAAATAAAATATCTGGAAAATATTTTATATTGGTAGGTAATTTCCTCAAGTATTTGCAAATGTGCAGCATCTTAATTTATTAATGTACCATAACTTATTTTTATTTCATTTTAATTTCCTGGAAGTGTGGTTCACTTGTGATCAGTTACCTTTATAAGCACTTTGTGGTTCATCATTCTTTGTTAACTGGTTCATCTTTTCTTACTAATTTGAGCCCTTATATATTAAAATCTCCTTATGGATGGAGCCTGTTCTAGAATTTAAATTGTTTCTTGTTCTGATTAGCCAGACCATGGTTTATTAGAACTTAATGAGCTGTCTTAGTATCTAAAGTCACCTGTCATCCCTCTATTATCAGGGTTTTTTTTTTCTTCCTTTTTTGAAACAGGATCTTTCTACATAGCATGGCTGTCTTGAAATTCATGCATAGACCAGACCGGCCTCAGACTCCCATTTCTGCCTGCTTCTGCCTCCCAAGTGGATTGGTTAAAGGCGCGCCTCCACACCAGCTTCTCTCTTTTCTGAATTTTCATGTATGTGTTTTTAGCTTCTTTTTTAACTGTAAAATCATCCAGTATACTACAACCGCACATACTATAATTGCATATACTATAATCGCATATACTATAATCACATATACTATAATCGCATATACTACAATCACATATACTATAATCGCATATACTGCAGGGAAAAGAGAAGCCAAGGGATGCTAGGAGAAATGTGGACTGTGAAAGAGAGATTTACTCTTTCCCGAACATCCATGTTCTCCTAGTTTCAAAAATATTAAACTTTTTAGTGGTTTTATTGAGATAATATTAAATTTATGTTAAATTTGGGAGGATATATAACCATTTGATGTGGAACTTTTTAAAAAAAATATATGGTATCTTTGTACTTACCTTAAAGATCATTTTAGGCTCTTGCCATGTGTTTTTGCATAATTTAATTTTTGTAATATATTTTAAAAAACTTAGTTTTCTTTGTATGATTGCTTTGCCTACATATGTGAATGTGTACCACATGTATGCCTGCTGTCTGCAGAGGTCAGAGAGGCATCCGTTCCTTCGGAACTGGAGTTACTGATGATTGATTGATGATTGATACACCATGTGGATGCTGGGAACTAAACATGGATCTTCTGCAAAAGCAACAACTGTTCTTAATTGCTAAGCCATCTCTCCAGCCCATCTTTCTACATTTGGTGTATCTGTTCCAGTCTCTAAGTTTCCAGAATCCACCTCTCTGATGGTTTCTCTTGCCTGCTTGTAACAGCCAGCAGTTACAGCACAGAGCTACACAACAGTGCTGTCGTGGGCATCATTGGTCCTATCCTCAATTTATGTATTTTCTACTGTGCACTAACCTTTGAGCCAAGATACAGTAGTTCTTTTTCTATTATTAAGTTGAGAATGTATCAAGCCCCTCAGCATGGTGCTAACACATCCATAACCTCAGCTTGTAGGAGACAGAGGCAGGAAGAAAACCATATGTTGTAGGCTAGCCTGGATTACACAGAGAATTCTAGGCAAGCCAGGGTAAACATAACAACCCTGTCTCAAAACTAAAACTACTAAACTAAGTTTATCTGTCTTCTCTGATGTCACGGTTGTTTTAATCAATTCATTTCTTAATCGTTTGAAAGCTTTTTCAGTGTAATTGTGTCCCCCTTTTGGAGCAGTGGCTATATTAACTGCACTCACAGATTTACTAGAACTGAGCCATCTTTACATTTCTCAAGTCAAGCCTTTCTCCTTTCATGTGAGATTGAAACATTTGCTAGTGTTTTGTGCTTCGTGTTGATATTTACAAGTGACACTGAACTCACTTTATTTTCTGAGCATTCTCTGTTAGCATTGGTATCAGGACTAACACATACACAATTTGAAAGTTTTCTTTCTCTCTTTAATGGTCCCGAGCAGTTAAAATAGCATTAGAATAATTTGCTCTTAAAAAGCTTGGCAGAGTTGCTCTGAGAAATCATGCACTCTGGAATTTTGTGTTTGAGGCAGGAAGAATAGGAACCATCTTTTGTATCTAGGTGGTAGGTGTGTGTGTGTGCCTGTGTGTGTGCTCCGTGTGTGTGTGTGTGTGTGTGTGTGTGTGTGTGTATCTGTATCTTTGTGTGCTGCATGAGTATGTGTGTGTGTATGTGTGTCTCTCTGTGTGTGCCTATGTGTGTATGTGTGTATCTGTGTGTGTGCTACATGAGTGTATGTCTCTCTCTGTGTGTGCCTATGTGTGTATCTGTGTGTCTCTCTGTGTGTGTGCCTATGTGTGTATGTGTGTGTATCTGTGTGTGTGCTGCATGAGTGTGTGTGTGTGTGCGTATGTGTGTATTGTCTGTCTCTGTGTGTGTGTGCGTATGTGTGTATGTGTGTGTCTCTATGTGTGCCTGTGTGTGTGTGTATCTGTATGTGTGTTGCATCAGTGTGTGTGTGTTCTTTTATGCCTATGTATGTACACTTATATGTAGAACCTAGAGTCACACTCAAAGAGTCCTCAGGACCATTCACTTTGGGATTTTTGTTTTGTTTTGTTTTGTTTTGTTTTTTGAGACAGGGTCTCTCACTGGGAACTGGGGTTCATCCTTTGCCTAGACTGGCTAGTTAGAAGTCCCCAGGAGCCCCCCCCCCAGCCTCCACCTCCTCAAGTGCTGTGGTTACAAGCTCATGCCACCAGGTGTGGCTTTTTACATTCCTTAGGTGCTCGAAACCAAGCTGTCTTTCCAGACTCAGCAATGGAATATTCTTTGACAATTATTTCTGTTTATTTGATGGAAGTCTGCAGAGGTTAATATTAATAAGGGATAGTCTCTTGGGAATTTTATCCATTAAACTACTGTCTTCCAAAAGACTTCCTAGAATTAGCCACCAACCCCACAGTCCAATATGAGTCTCATGATGACAGCATGGAACTTTCTAGTGAGTGAAATGCTTGTGCTCCATCCAGAGCTCAGGTTTTTTGTTTGTTTGTTTGCTTGTTTGTTTTTCTGAGACAGGGCTTCTCTGTGTAGTCCTGGCTGTCCTGGAACTCACTCTGCAGACCAGGTTGGCCTTGAACTCAGAAATCCACCTGCCTCTGCCTCCCAAGTGCTGGGATTACAGGCGTGCGCCACCACGCCCGGCTAGAGCTCAGTTTTATAATCAGAGCTTTCCGGTGCTTTGCCCACCCTTTCTCTTCTTGCCTGGGGACGTTCCTTAGCATGTGGTACACTTCACCCACTTCTAAGAACAGTCCGGGACAGAGTGCTTCATCAGCCACCAGCCCCAACCAGGAACGTGGCCATCGCCCAGCCTGCATCTATGCAACTTTAATGTGCCATGAGAAGCGAACTCGAGTTCAATTCCTTAGCCACAATTATCTGTGTTACAGAGCTTCATAGACACCTTGCCTTCGCTGTCGGGCTTCGAAGAACGGGACCTTTTTGAAATCTGGAGTAAGATTTACGACCCTTTATATTGTGAGGTAAAAGAACTTATCAAAGGTTCATTTGGTTTTGTGATTTGATTCATATGTTGAATCTGGTAAATTCATTTCTTTCTCTCTTTTAGGAAATGTGCTGCTTAGATATTGCACATAGCTCGAGATTTTCTTCTAGGAACTTGAAAATCTGTACTTCTCTGTTCCCACCACTTATGTGTCTGCCCTTTAGAAAACTGCCAACAAAATTGCTTTTCTTCAAAACAATTCCAGTCACTTACTTTGTAGTCACACAGGAATGCCAGGTTCCTGTTGTTGGTTTTAATGGGGGGAAAAAAAACAATGTTGGTATGTATAAATATATTATATTTAATATATACATACATATATATTTATGGGGGAGGAAATTTGTCAGCTTTCTGGATATTAAACTAAGCCAGACGTCTGTAAGCCAGGCTGTCAGATGGACGTGGCTTCCAAGGAAAGATCTCCCCTGTGTGGCGCAATTGAGATCCTCTTCCTAGCTGGAAAGAGCACTAGTTTTCGGCCATGAGATGCTTTCCATTCACCGGGCTCCATCTTCTGGCCAAACGGAGTAATTTTTATTCCCGTATCTTGGAGCAAAGTTCTTTTGGCTTTTTTTTTTCTTTTTTCTTTCTTTTTTTTTTTTTTTCCTTTTTTTTTCTTTTTTCTTTCTTTTCTTTTCTTTTCTTTTTTTTTTTTTTTTGAGACAGGGTTTCTCTGTGTAGCCCTGGCTGTCCTGGAACTCACTCTGTAGACCATGCTGACCTCGAATTCAGAAATCTGCCTGCCTCTGCCTCCCAAGTGCTGGGATTAAAGGCGTGCGCCACCACCGCCTGGCTTGGAGCAAAGTTCTAACCACTGCATACCGCATGCCCACTTCTGACATGGAGGTCACCATGAGTGTGTGGGGCCGGAATTACCTTCCTACATCTGTCTCTATGAGAGATGACACAGTTTTCCCGTCTCCATGACAGTCAGATGACCCAACCATGCATCCCCCCATTCTTTCTCTTTCTCGTCAGCATTTTTTTTTTTTTTTTTTTTTGGTTTTTTGAGACAGTGTTTCTCTGTGTAGTCCTGGCTGTCCTGGAACTCACTCTGTAGACCAGGCTGGCCTCGAACTCAGAAATCCACCTGCCTCTGCCTCCCAAGTGCTAGGATTACAGGCGTGCGCCACCACTCCCGGCATCATTTTTTTTAGACTCTTCATTTTATTCCTGGCTGCTGCTTCCTCTCCCTCCCCCTCCTCTCCCCATCCCTCTTCTCCTTTTCCTCCTCTTCTTCCTCCTCCCTCTCCTTCCTTGTTCTTCTCCTTCTTTACTATAGTTTTCTGTTTGTTCATTTGCTTGTGCTGGAGATCAAGGCCAGGGCAAGCAGGGTAGAGCTGCTACCTGCAAGCTCTACCACTGGCCGCACCCTGCAGCTTCATATGGTGTGACCTGAGCTATTCTGCAATGAGGCCATGTTCCCTGGGGTCAGTGTCACGTCCCCTGCAACTTCCTTCTGCATCTCTTTACTTCACTCTGCTCTTCTCATGACCTCTTCTCTTCCTTGTTCTCCCCCCCCTCTCTCTTTCTTCTTCTTCTTCCTCTTCCCATTCTCCAACTTTTGAAACCAAAGGAACCCCACAACTCTCCCTAATAGGTAATAAACATCTGCACACGGACTGTGTCTTCGTTGCTTGCCCCCCATCATATGATCAGCAAACGTTGACTAATACTCACTGTGCACAGGGTGCAGATGCTCCCCGAGTCAGCGAACCAGAAGCTTGTAGCATAAGTAAAAATTCCAGAAACGTGGACTTTTATAACTGGCCTCTTAAGAAATCCCTTCTGAAATTTAGGATACAGCATCTGACCCTATATGCTTATTTTGCCTTTGTCTTAGAGACAGACCACAGAGGAATGAATACAGCTTGCTACCTTTCTCCCTCTGACACACACTTAGCCAGCTTTCTTATACAACCCAAGACCACCTGCTAGGGCGGTGTTGCCCACAGTGGGTCGGCCCCTCTTGCATCAACTCCCAATTAAGAAAACGTCCCATAGACCAATCCCATCTGAAAGGGGCAGTTCCTCAGTTGAGGATGTCTGGCCTGCTCGCCCTACTTGTAGGATGAAGGGGGGAATGGACATCAACAAAGGAGGTCATAACTCACAACTGTGTGTACACATTTTCCTCTGCTCCCTTTACGCAGAGTGTTCACAATTTCACTTTGCCCTCCTGGGCCACCGAGGACGCCATGATTAAGCTGAAAGAGTTATCGGAATTATCTCTGTTATCTCTTTATGGAATTCACAAGCAGAAAGAGAAATCACGACTCCAGGGGGGTGAGTATTTTTGTTTTGTTTTGTTTTTTCAAACAAGAAAAGAACGTTGGGTTTGGGGTTGGACAGGCTGGGTCTGAGCTCTAGTCCTGTCACCCACCCAGTGGTTGGCTTTACACGGTCACTTTATCGTCTTGAAGTTTCCGTTCTACAGAGTGGATATGATAAGAACAGTATGCGGGAGACACTGACTGCTAAAACGAATGCATGTTTAAGAGACTTAGAACAAACCGCACCCGGTACCTAACACACTGTCCGTCAACACTGTGCTGACATGGCCCACTCTGGGTGCAATTTTTACTTCTGGAAATGAAAGTCTGGGACTTAAGTCAAATGGCCTTTTGCATTTCTTCCGGACGAAATAATTAAGGACGTATGTCTGGGTTCCAGGAGAGTGGACTGTGTCTGATAGCTGATAGATGAAGTACAAGGGTAAAGTTTGGCCAAAGCTGGATGTGTTTTGCAAACAACTGACAAGTACAATTGACGAGTTTATATGACTTCTTCCGCTGGCATTGAAAGACCCCACTTCACAGATGTAGTCTTTAATGCCTTCCCATCATGAGGGCGGAATGCTGGGTCCTTAAAATCAGGACAGGGAAGTAGAAGACAGAAGGCAGGATGGATGGATGGATGGATGGATACAGGGACCTGTAAGGATGTTGATATAAACAGGCCAAGATACGAATTAGGGAGAGTCAACTTCAGAACAGTCCTTCTCTGAGATGTCTGGTCTTGGATTATAAAGGCTGGCATTCACGTGAAACCCCCTGATCTGTTTTCTAGGGCAAATTCATTGCCCTTGATTAGCTAGAAAACTTGTTTCCTGCATGGGGTTTCTCTTGTTGATGTTGTTGTTGTTGTTGTTGTTGTTGTTTGTTGTTTTGAGGTTGGATCTCACTGAGCATCTCTGGATAGCCTTGAAGTCTCTACATAGACCAGGCTGGCCTTGAACTCACAGATATATGCCTGCCTCTGCCTCCCAAGTTCTAGGATTAAAGACGTGTGCTAACGTGTGCTACCATGTCCAGCTTCCTGCATGGTGTTTTATGAAACATTCTCTCAGCCTGTTGTTACAACCCTGTTAGGTGAGAGAGAGAGAGAGAGAGATTTGTCAAATGCATGGTGATTGAATGATAAAGCAGCCGGACACAACCCTCTGTAGAAAGCCTTCGTGACACAGCAATACCAGAACACCTGGGTGGTGACCTGTGTCACCTAACCTTTGCTGAGAAACTTTTGTTTTGTATTTGTTTTTGTGGTTGACAGAGTCCAGTAAGATGTACCCATACATACCTCCTGTCGTGGTTAGGGGTTTGCTGCTGTGAACAGACACCATGACCAAGGCAGCTCTTACAAGGACAACATTTCATTGGGGCTGGCTTACAGATTCAGAGGTTCAGTCCACTATCATCAAGGCAGGAACAAGGCAGCATCCAGGCAGGCATGGTGCAGGAGGAGCTGAGAGTTCTACATCTTCATCTGAAGGCTGCTAGCAGAATATTTCCTTCCAGACAGCTAAGACTACTACGGTATTAAAGCCCACATCCATAGTGGCACAGCTACTCCAACAAGGCCACACTCCTAAATAGTGCCACCTCCTGGGTCAAGCATATACAAACCATCTCACCTCCCAAACTCCCAAGTGTAGTTCAGGAACATTTGTCTCTTCTTGCCATAGACTAGGGACTGGCTAATAACTGTGAGCTGAATTCAGCCCTGAGCCTGGTTTTGTAAGTTCCGGTTACTTTGCTTTTACACGGCTTTGGTGAAGGCTGACTCCACTATTACTCTCTCCCTGCATTTTCCCCACTGCTTCTTCCTGGTGCTTTCCTCGTCTACTCCTACTTGGCAAAATCTGACTTTCCGTTTCAGGATTGTCTCAGACCTTTGTATGGTTTTAGCCTCTCGATAGGTGCCATGCCGGGGTGAATCCACACGGACAGTTGTGTCGTTAGCAACTCCCCGCGGCACCACACGCATTCCTTCCCGAAAACCTGCCCTGCTGTGCTGTTCCAGTCGTTGCCAGCACAGACCTTTATGGCATCCCTGTGAACACCATCATCCTTTCTGGTGGGCAGAGATGGAGCCTGGCACTTCTGCCTAGCCCTGTGGAGAGACGGGAAGCCAGTGTTCCTCCCATTGGAGAAGACACATTGGAGTCAGAAGTCACACGGGGATTGGTGGCCGATGTTCTGGAAATGGCTAACAAGGGGGTTCTAATAAGGATTGATTGAAACAGCCACACTCATATTCTGTTTTGCCTGTTGCCACACCCCTGGTACCACTATAAATCAGAGTAGAGGAAAGGAACCTATGCCTCGTAAAATATAAAGCATTTACTATCTGGCCTTGTACAGAAGAGAAAAGTTTACTAATCTTTGCTGTGTGTAGATCAGGAGTCTAATAAGTAGAATTTATGTCTCTTAATCAGTGATGATGTTTTGTCTGATTTATTGATTTGGCGAAGAACGGGCATAAGAAAACTAGATGTGAGAGCTTCATGCTACAAAGCCCAGTGTTTCCACTTACAAACTACTACGTGATGTTGGACATGATGCTAACCCTTGCCGAGTCTCATACCCCCCACAGATGCATCAGTATATCAGAATTCCGGGCCCTAAGGTACTTAGGTAGTCAGAACTAAAAGGGGGTACCATTTTCATTACCAAGGCTATTGTTTGCCACAAAGGCCCCTGTTGACGGAGGGCCAACGGCTCCTTGAAGGTAGTTTTCATGGTTCTCAGAAACTTAGCAACTGAGTTTAGGATTGATGGGGCTTGAAGAACAGTGTGAAGCACCCTAAGTATTCTACGGGGAAGCCTTCCCTGGATCAGAGACATGGCCCTGTTCGAGACGCAGCGTCCAGTTCTTCCACTCAGAGACAGGAAATTCCACCCTAACCCTAACCCTAACCCTAACCCTAACCCTAACCCTAACCCTAACCCTAACCCTAACCCTAACCCTAACCAGCGAAGCGGTCACCAGTGACCTTCCCTTTACCAGTCCACATGCCTAAATGTAACTATATCACGAGCCTTTTAAGGGGTGGGGACTATGTCTAGATCCCTAAGCATGGTTCCTGGCCCGTCATAACTGCTTGATGTGCATTTCTGAAAGTCCTCCAGACTGAGGGGATTACAGTCAAAGTGTTGCCTTCAGTTTTGCTCGTCACCGAAAACAGACATCACCACAGCCCACTCCTGAGCCTGAGCACACACCCCAACAGGAATTCAAGGACTCAACCCTCTTGAGACTCCTCAACAGAGAAGGTTGGGGGCGGGGGAGGGGGTGTCTCTGAGGCAGTATATCCTCCAAAAAGACTGGCATTGCTGGGTGCCTATCCCTTACCCCATCCACAGCTTTCACTGTCTACAGACACACTGCAAATGGCAGTTTGTCTGCTTCTCTCAATACCTCAGGAGAAGAGTCCAGATTTTGGATATAAGGGAAATGAAGATCAACTCTGCAAATGGCATACAGAAGTGTTATGTGAAAGCTAACGATCTCTCTCTCTCTCTCTCTCTCTCTCTCTCTCTCTCTCTCTCGCACGCACGCACGCACGCACGCACGCACGCACGCACGCGCACGCGCACGCACGCACACACGGACACGCACATGCACAGACCATGGACGGTCTCCTGTAGACCATTTTTTTTAGCTTAGTGCCAGTGTGTGTGCGTGTCCGTGTGCGTGTGTGCGTGCGTGCGTGCGTGCGTGTGTCTGTGTATGGAGAGTTGTTTTCTCCAATGCCCTCCCAGAGGTCTGACTACCAATGAGTAGAAGCCAGAGGTGAAGATTCAAGTACCCGCCATGCCATCACCCCGGGCTGACTTTGAAAAAGGCTAACAACGAACTGTCTATATAGTCTGAAAAGCATGGAAACTTCCAAGGGTATCAGCCTCCTAACTTGGGCTTTAATGAAAGCTAGGCGAGGTGAGGGCTCAGGGGGGACACTCAGTTCTCCTCTCCAAGCTGTGTAAGGCTTGGATGTCTCTGGGTTTCAGCTTCCACAAGACCTAATCACATCGCTTGGCATGCGGCAGATTATGAGCCAGGATTTAGTCTTTACCTAGTCTGTTAACTCACAACAGCTAGAACTGTCCACTGGGATTAGACCAGAAGCCCACAGCCCACTGTACAAGCCTGTGTTTGATTCATCTCTGTTGATCTTGTCTCCCTTAAGGTGTCCTGGTCAATGAAATCCTCAAGAACATGAGGCTTGCTACTCAGCCCCAGAAGTTCAGAAAGCTGGTCATGTATTCTGCAGTAAGTGTCTCTGTGTGCATTTTACGCAGACATGCCCGTTCACGTGTATCTTGGTGTCTCTATCACAAAACATCTAGAATTAAATACATCATTCTGCCCTTGAGGAAGTTGCATTGTAACACTAAGCCCGACAGCAAGGCAGTCATGCACACCAGACAACAAAACAAGAAATTTACTAGAAGCAGGTGGTTTTGCATCTCCAAAGAGGCAGCCAGCCATCCTTCTGTTGCAGGGCATGGGAAAGAGATGCATCAGGCATTCTGAATTAGACCCGAAACATTAAGAGGAAGGGGATAGGAAGCGCTTCCTCACTGGTACTTAGGGCTTGTGAAGAGAATTGCCAGAACAGTGAACAGGTGGGAACTCTTTTTTTTTTCTTTCTTTTTTTGGTAGAGATTCTGGTATCCAATTAAACAATAACAAATAATTGGTCTATGTGATATAGAACTTTGTAGCTATATGCAACTGTGCAAACCTAAATCGATTATAATTACATAGAGCAAAGCATCAGGCTGAATCCACATAATTTCTGCTTGTAATCCCAGCATTTACCTGGAAGGCTGAGACAGGAAGATTGCCGAGTCCAAGGCCAGTCTGGACCGCCTAGGGCGGTTTTTCTTAACCTGTGGGTCGAGACCCCTTTGAGGAGGAATGACCTTGTCACAGGGGTTGCATATCAGATATCCTGCATATCTGATGTTTACGTTACAATTCATAACAGTAGCAAAATTACAGTTATGAAATGGTAATGAAATAAGTTTGTTATTGTGGGGTCAAAACAATGCGAGGAACTGTATCAAAGGGTTGTACCACTAGGAAAGTTGAGAATTACTGATGGAAAGCGGTCCAAGCTAGCCTGGGCTGTATACTGTATACTGTGTACTGAAACCCTGTTTAAAACAGAAAGACACACAGATTCAGGGGTGGGGTTGGGGGGAAGGGAGGGAAGGAGGGAGGGAGGAGGAGGAGAAAAAAAGATAAGGAGGAAGAAAAGAAAGCTTAAGGGCCTCAGTTACACTGTCCACATTTATGGAGTTCATGAGGCCACCGAGCAGCCAGCATCTCTTGGGACACGGAGCCTTAACTATTTCATTAGACAGCCTTCAAGCAATGCAGGCTGTCCAGCTAGAAGGCTCTTTAGGGCCATCTTGTCCTCCACGCCAGTTGTGGTCATGTGTGAAAAGCCACGGAAAGGTGTTCCCTGGGGAAGACCGGTCCAGGGAGGTCTAATGGGAGCAGCGCTGTGGGAGTGCCTCCGCCTGTAGGGGACCGGAAGCTGAAGATGGTATATGGTATAGACGATTGTGCGTGCTGAGGGGTAACTGGGGGTCCTCCTGTAGGGTGGTAACAGGAGTGGGAAGAGTCATCTAGGTTATGCAGAAAGCTACAGTTTGGCTGGGGGAAAAGGAAAGGTGCCTGAAGACACGGGGAAGTTATTACCATCAGGAACTCTGAATGGAAATGACAAGATAAACAGCCCACACATGAAGGAGAGAGAGAGAGAGAGAGAGAGAGAGAGAGAGAGAGAGAGAGAGAGACTGAGATTAGACAATGCCGCCAGCTGTGCAAAGTTTCTAACTGGGGTTCCAGTCCTAACCTGTGTGGATCCTGCAAAGTCTCAGCCATGTGTCCTCTTTTCTCACGAGATTGGTTCTAACTCCTTTTGAACATGTGTGCACCGCTGTACAGCTTAGACACCCAGGTGTATGCAATAAGTGTGTGTGTGTGTGTGTGTGTGTGTGTGTGTCCCCTTTCCCAATACTGGGACTGAACCCAGGGATTTGTGCACTGTACCAACTGAGGTAGAGCCCCAGCTCCAGACAGATCAGATGTTCTCCCATTTTATAGAAATGGAAAGTACAGTTTACCTAAGATTGCATAGCTCATCCAGGCCAAAAGACTAGAAGCCACGCTGGGGTAAATAACCATTGCGTTCACCATTTGCTTTTTAGATCTTATGCTCTCCACTTCCCTGCGTCTTTAACCTCCCTACACATCCTGGGGCTCCTCTTCTTCAACTTTAAAAATCAAAGATGTCACAAAGATGTGGGACATGTAACTTAGCACACGACCCAGACTTTTTTTAATGTGTTGAAAAAAATCAGTATATCATGCAGAAGCAGGGAGGCCCTCCACAGGCGTGGAACTTAAAACAGGAAGATTTGCTTCACATTTGTTCTACTTATGAAATTAAGCAAGGTGCCTAATTTCTCTGGATCTCAATTTTTTTCATCTTTTAAATGAAAACAATAGATGAGTAAATCCTCCTGCCCAGACACACAAAGAAGCTCATTCTTTCCCCCTCTTCCATATTGTCATTGAGAGTATGGAGGAATCAGGAATCGTCACTGTATCCTACACACCTGAATCAGAACAAAAACCTTAAAATCGTTTGTTTCCAATCTCTGTAGCACGACACTACCGTCAGTGGCCTGCAGATGGCGCTAGATGTTTATAATGGACTTCTACCTCCCTATGCGTCTTGCCACATAATGGAATTGTACCATGATAATGGGTAAGTGCCTGTCTTGCTCTTTTCAGCTTGGGTCTGTTTGTGTTTAAGATGGGGTCCTACTATGCATCCTTGGCGATCCTGGAGCTCATTATACAAACCAGGCTGGCTGGCTGGAACTCAGAGATTTTGTTTTATTATCCTTTATATTTTTATCCACATATATATATATATTATTAATATATATATTAATATATACATTAATCCTTGGAGAATTTTATAAATGCACAAGCTGGCGTTGATGCTCCTGCCTCAGCCTCAACGCGCTGGAGTCACAGGCATGTGCTACTGTGCCAGCCTCCTATTATGGGGTCTTGCTGGCTTAAGGCCATTGTGTCGGTCTCTACTCGATTTGGCTTTATACTCAGAGGGCAGGGATAATGATAACAATAGCTTTGGCTCTTTCGAATCCATAAGCCTTTTATTGGGAAATAATGTAACCACAGAAGATGGATTGAGAGAAACATCCAAAGTGAAGGAAATTATTATTTTTTTAAATGAAGGCAATATAATGAGTAGGCAGACGTTACGTTTTTTTCCTTGGGGGGAAACTGTCTGGTACAAGACACCAAGAGGGAAAGAAAGATGCTTGATGCGTATGTGAAATATATTTCAATTAAACAGTGCAAACGACTGCTCCTGTGACTCATATCCACCAGCCAATAATCTTAAAGCCCTACTGCTAAGGAATATCAACCCACTGGTGGCCTGGTATGACCTTCCATCAATGACTAGCTTGGCCTCTGAAAGAAGAAAGAGCAAAGTAAAGTCAGGTTAGAGATTTCAAATGTCCTAGTTTATCTGGGACCGAGGGACTTTAGCCATTTTGAACATTCTATGACTACCTTGAGAGACACATCATGGTCACAGCTGCTGTGCCAGCTCCTCAGGTTCCAGGCCAGCAAGGACAGTTTCACGGTTTATAAGAGACATTTTGCTAACACAAGGATTGGCTAGATGTGACCTTTCCACCACTTCAGCCTAGGCCAAAGGCAGAGTCCCTCCCCTGGTGGCATAGCAGAGTGACCGCTGTGACCGGTGCTAGCAAGGCAAGACTAACTGTTGAAACACAAACTCTCATTTTTACTGGAGGTGTGTGCTCTGATTGGGCCAAATCCACAGCTTCATTTGCATATGGGATGTACTGTGATTGGTCCACACACCTTCTCTTGATAGATTTGCAGGCTGTTTAGGGTCTCTTAACAGGGAGACTCTTTCCTGTAAGGAAATATTAAAACACCACCCAGACTTCATCCTCTGCCAGTTTCTTAACTCTTTACAAAGAACGTAGGTCCATCGTGGTCAGGAGAAGGTAGACACGCTTTCCTGAACTTCTGACCGGGCGCCAGGCATGAAAAAGTAGAACTAAAATGTCTACTTAGATACTCTTGCTTTCAAACACCTCAAATCAATGGAGAGATGACCCCACAGTGGAACTAGCAAATAGATCAATAAGAGTTTGGAAACAAATGTCCTCTCTTTCACACAAGAGTTTGAAGGCCTCTCTGAGTATGTAGTGGAGAAATCTAGCTAAAATCCTAGCATCAGGTCTAGGAGGAGTCTGTCTCTCAGATCTAAGCCCAGAGGCACCATCAGCTTTCCTCAGCCCTCTTCTGGTGTCTGCATCACAGTTCAGAGCTTACTGGGGTGTGAAGTCCTGGGCTGGCTTACTGGGGCGTGAAGTTCTAAACTTGATTTATTGGGTATGCAGTCCTGAACTTGCTTTTCTAGGGTGGGTGTGCGGTCCTGAGTTTGTTTAGTGGGAGTGTGCAGTCATAAACGCTACTGGGGTACTATAGCTCATTCTCACTGGGCTGCTTTCTCTCATGGCCTCAATCGAGTCCCTGTTACTAACTTTTCCACCAAAAATCTAGAACACACACAGATTTGGTCACACACATACACGCAGGTTAACCTGGGTGTTACATTAGAATAACTTTCTCTGTACTCCAGGGAAGAATCAAAGGTTAAAGTTGATTGTTTGCTCTAAGTTAGAACAAGGGGGAACCTATGTTAACATAGGCTATAGTTATTTATTACCTGATCCTGACTCCAAAGTCGTCCTAGACTTTCTCCTGAAAGAAGAAGAGATAGTAACAGAAAGGGAGACTGTTTTCAGTTCCTAGCCATTCTTAATAAGTAAGCTGTTGAAACTGTAGGTGACATGGCTACTTTGTGCTTAAAAGATTTGTTGTTTTAGAAACAGGATCTTGCAGTGTAACCCAAGCAGGACATCAGCTTGCAAGTCCTCTTTTGGGTCGTGTGGTAGAATTACAGGCCTCAGCGCCACCTACACCCCTGCTCCACTTCAAGGGTTTCTGAGTTTAATTTGGCATCTAAGTTTAAAACTGTAGATGATGTAAAGTGATTCGCTGTGCTAAAACGCTGTATTTGTTCATTTTCACGTTTTATACCACAGTTTTATCCATCTTTGCCATGAGATCCAATTTAGATATTACTCTGCAGATATATTAATTCTCAAAATTAACCTTCCCCTCTGCATCAGTGAAGAGCATGCTCTTAGGGGCTCCGCACAATGGAAATTAAGCTCTTGTGTATCTAAGCCTCCAGCTCAGGGCTTGGCTGCTCACTAGGTCAAGGCTGGCTTTCTCGGTGTGACCGCGTGTGATGTCGATCAGGCACTGGGCTTTTGACCCACAGCTTGGAGAGCCGCCCTCCTTTAGGCAACTGTACAAAGGAGCTAGGGAGTGAAAAAGGCGATTGTACCAAGTCCCCCCAGCCCCAAAGAAACGTGTCCTTTTGTTTATAGTTTATTGGTTAAAACGACACACTTGATCCCACCGAGCTGCAAGGGAGTCTTCAAAATGCAGTCACTTCTGGGCAATAATTCTAGTCTTTGGGAATATTATCATGATTTTGGTGGCTGGGGACTGCCGTAACTGAAAATGTCACTCCAAGATATAAGTACCAACTCCTGTCATATTGGGGAGTTTTTGTTTGTTTGTTTGCTTGCTTGCTTGCTTGTATGTTTTTGGTTTTTTGGATTTTTTTTTTTCGAGACAGGGCTTCTCTGTATATCCCTGGCTGTCCTGGAACTCACTCTGTAGACCAGGATGGCCTCGAACTCAGAAATCTGCCTGCCTCTGCCTCCCAGAGTGCTGGAATTACAGGCGTGTGCCGCCGCCACTACCACCACCACCTGGCTAGGGAGTGTTTTTATTTTTTTATTTTTTTTATTTTTTCTAAGTATCTTAAGGGATGGAGAAATGGCTTAGTGGATACGGTGCTTGCTAGGCAGATGTGAGGACTTGAGTTCCGATCCCAGCACCCACATTAAAACTGTGTATGTGTGCATCTTACAGCCCCAGCCCTGGGTGTCAAACACAGCCAGAATAAAACAGCCAGACACTGTGGCCAAACAGCCACACCCACCACTGAGGGACCCTGTCTCCAAATTAAGGGACAAAGCAAGGGAGGAAGATGCCTGACATTAGACTCTGGTCTCCACCCATGAACACGCAGGTATGTGTGCACACACACGTGCCATATCACTCGCATGTGCACACAAACAAAAACATCTCGTGATTGAACAGTTGCAGGACGGTGTTCATTCTTTAAAGTGCTACTGTAAAGGCTTACATATAATGACGTCTACAGGTTGAAACTTGGGGTCATTTCAGTGGGACAGATCATCTTTCATCGGCAAGTTACTTCCATAATAGATTGGTGCAGGGCCATTCAACCTTCGGGCTGTTTGGTTTTAGAAGTAAGATTTGGGGAGAGTCCTACTTAGAATGACTCGGGAATTAATCCATATCCAGTTTCTCTCTGAGAGAACTTTGTCTGCCGCCTTGGCCTACCTCCAAGTTGTCTGTGTTGTTCGCTTCCGGGTCTATGGCCGAGGGAGAGGACATATTTAGAATACTGACTTGATCCCCGAGAGGAGTGAATGAAAATCACTGGAGGGACAGAGGATGGACGTGAGTCCCAGCATCTCCACAGACCCCCACATTTCCTCCCCTTTGGAAATGAGTGATACAGTGATACTTTACCCATTTCTACAGTAAGTTATCAACAGAAAACTGGAAAGCAAAACTTTCTCTTGTTTACAAAGATAAACAGTCTCCTTACCCAGAGGCTAAATGGGAACAAGGGTGAAGAAAGCCCCTCCCCTGTCTCCTGAGCCGACCTCTGTCCTCTGGAACAGTGGTTCTCAACCCTCCTAATGCCGAGACCCTTTCATACCATTCATCATGTCGGGGTGACGCCCCCCCAGCCATAAAATTATTTTTGTTGCTACTTCATAACTGTAATGTTGCTACTGTTTAAATAGTAATTTAAGTGTCTGTGTTTTCCACTGTTCCTAGACAACCCCTATGAAAGGGTAGATCAACCGCAAAGGGGCCCCAGCCTACGAGTTGAGGATACCTGTCTTAGATGATGCCTCAACTTGTTGCTTAGGACCTTATATGAGGCCAGTTTAATCCATGAAAGCTAAGAAATTAGGACAGTCCATTCCCTCAGTACAGAAGTAAAGAAAGCTACACCAAGGATTAGGTGCAGATTCAACAAGAACTTAGGGGGTATGAATGAATGAATGAATGAATGAATGAAACAAAACCTGTCTTGAGAGAGGTCTCTGCAGTTAGGAGCACATACAGTTCTTACAGAAGACTTGAGTTTGGTGCTCAGCCCCACATCAGGCAGCCCACAACTGCCGATAATTCCACCTCCAGGAGAGCTGAGCCATCTTCTTTTCTCTGTGGACATCCACGTACACATGGTATACACTCAGAAGCATACACATATATAAAATAAGATAAGTCTTTAAAAAAAAAAACCCAACCAGCAGATCTTCATTCTTCTTCTAAGGCACACCCAGCTCTACAAATCAGCATCTTCTCTAATGAAGGATGCTGGTTCTCATCCTCTATACCCTGTTTACCTAACAGGGCGTTCCTCCCAATTCCACTCCCCAAGCCTGCTGCACCAGTCTTAATCTCTACATACCCCGCCCCCTCCAACCCCACGCAAACTGGCTGGAATCGCTTCTTCCTCACGAGCTCTCCCACTGGTCCTTAGGGATATCTTACAGCTGAGTGGAAAGAAACTTTTACAGGACAACTTAGCATTGCAGGACTAACAGCTCTGTCCTCTGCCTGTCGCACCAGGGGCCACTTTGTGGAGATGTACTACCGGAATGAGACCCAGAACGAGCCCTACCCACTCACGCTGCCTGGCTGCACCCACAGCTGCCCTCTGGAGAAGTTTGCAGAGCTACTGGACCCCGTGATCCCCCAGGACTGGGCCACAGAGTGTATGAGCACAAGCAACCACCAAGGTACTGAGGACGCTTCGGATTAGTGAGTTTGCGGAGCTCGGCAGGAAGTGCAGGGTGCCTTCTCAAGCAACCGGGGTTTCCAGAAAGTTCTGTAGCCTTTGTCCCCAGCTTGGAAGGAAATGGGTTTGGGTTGACAACTGTATGTTTTAGGAACTTGTCTCTGTAAGCAACTCCTATCTGTCTAACCTTACTCCCACCTGCCGTGATCCCGAACTTGGTTGGTGTTTCTTTCAGTGTTGCTGTAAAAGAAAACCAGTTGCCGGTGTAATCAGGAATAAGAGTTAGGTCAAAGTTGTGGGGCTGCCGTGGGAATCCATGATTAGCACAAAGAACTCCATTGTTGAAGGACTCAAAGTGTTTGCTTGAGCAGGATGGAATTAAAGCTGCCCTGGAAATGTCCGATGTAAAGCAGGTTTCAAAGGAAGCCCACCAGTTAGCGTACCAGCATGAGCAAGAAGACACTTACCCCAGGCTAATGTGCAAAGGACTGATTTACCCAGCAGCACTCACCCCTTCCTGCCTTCTCTCCAAGGCAGAAGATGAGACAGGAGGACACCGGGAGGAACTTTCTATCCCCAGGCTAGAACGATCAGATTTTATGTGTATGTTAAAACACGCTGGGGAGCGGAACTGAAAAATAAAAGCCTCTCTGTGTCCATTCCTATTCCTTTCAAATAAACTAAAAATCAAGCTTTCCAGGAAACTCCATATATGGCATCCATACAGCAGCTCCTGGAAGGCACTCAGTAGTCAATAAATAACCTGACAAGAGCAAGATATCCAGAAAGCACCTCAGAGGGCAGAGTGCTTCGCAGAGGGTCTCCCAAAACCCCATTGTCTGAGATGCAGAATCTAAAGCTGATATAAAGGAGATATCAGAGGACGGACACACACACACACACACACACACACACATATACACACACACATACACACACATACACACACGCATATACACACTCATATACACATACACACATACACACACGCGTATACACACACATATACACATACATACACACACATACACACACGTATACACACATATACACACACATACACACACACACACACACACACACACACACACACCACTGAAACAAAATGAGACTATTCTAGATGCCTCCAAGTCCAAACCTTATTGGCACATTGAGTATGGCTACAGAATCTGCTCAGGGGACAGTTTCAAGGCTTTGCTATGGCACCTTCAGAAGCCAGAAGCCAAGTGCAGGGTGCACGTCCCCCGCTCCGTATGCACGAAGAAGCTGTGCCCAGATGATGTTCGTTAGAGCCCGACTAGCCATGCGGCAGAACACAGTTGTGATTCTAAGGTGGATAAAGGCAAGATGGCGGCCTCCCCTGGAAGCCAGTCCTAGACCATGGCCACCCCATCTTGGGTTAGTCAAGACATGGGTTAATAAGCTTCTCTGTGTTCCTTCTTCCCTGTGTAAATAACTGTCTTCCAGCAGTAAGGCAAGTGAAAGGTGGGGAATAAAAGCATCATGATTAGGAAGTTCAAAGGGAGATACTTTAATAACGAACCTTGAAAAGCTTGTGTTTATTTCCTTAGAATAAAATTCCTGCAATCAGACATGAGGGCTCACTTTTTACTTAGGGGGAAGGGATGGGTGTTACAGAAGTGACTGTTAATATAATATAAAATTACTCAGCTGGGTTTTTAAGTTAAATTTTTACATTAAAATATGGTTTGAATTTTTTCGGATAAAGGGTAAGCAGTAGCTAGCTCTACCTCCTCTATCCAAGACCGAATTTGGCAAGAAAGCATCCTTAGGACGTTTACAATGTGTTACAGAAGTGATACATCTTTCTTGGAACAAGAACATGTTTTGCAATTATATGGGTTAAGGTGTGAACAAGAATTATAGGATGTAAGAATTATAAGATAAGATATCAGTTCTACAAAGCAAGAATTTTATCTGTTGGATCCTCAATACCTCAGAGAGCCAATACAGGGCCTTGTTTGGTGCTCAATAAATATTTTCTTGCTGGTGTATACTTAGTTATCTTTCCTCGTGACCTCCCTCTGATCTTGATTAGAGACGACACCCAGCAGTCTGGGAGTCCTGTTTAGCCCGCTCTGTGCTTTATCCCCTAGCTAGACTGTCTCATCTTGTTAAGCCTATCAGCAGCTTCTTTGCAGAATCCCTCCCCCGCCCCCTCAACACAGCTGCCTTGGCCATTCAATACCCAAGGGAAGAGAACTATGACTGTGATCAGATTGTATCAACCAGGGGAAAACGCAGTGACTACCATGCTGTAGTATCCAGTGCAGGTCCAAGGGTGACATGCGTGTGTCTCTTCCTGATACTGACTTCCACAACTTCTCTTTGGTGACTTGATGTTGGTCACAGCTGCTCCTCACACACATCATCAGCAAGTGACACAAACCAGAGAGGGGTTGCTTCCGATTCAAGTCGCCATCACCCTGTTGGTTCTAGCTAGCAGAAAGCTTGTTAGGAGTCTGTGAGACAAGATGGTCTCTGATACACTAAAACTCTATACATGAACTTCCTAATGAAAAGGGACTAGATTCCACCACTGTTCAATAATGACTCAGTGGGTGATGCTAGAGGCGGTGGAAATTAAGACACCCCAGATATGGGAAGTGACCACTTGGTTGGGCGAGCGCTTGCCTTAGCATAGGTACTGTATGGAAGGTGGTAAGCGTGGGTACCAGTTTAATGAGAGCAGCAAATTTAGGACATGGTTTAGCAAATAAAAGAGGAGTCCAAGATCAATTTGACAAATAGCTCTAACAGCCGAATTGTGATCTTGCTTGGGGTGGAGGGATCGGCCGTTCGGCAACAGAATACAGAACCCATGTTCTGAGAAAGCCAATACCTAAAGCAAGACAAAAATTATATAGATGTATCCTACATGCATGAAGTGCCAGCAACCCTGCAATTGGTGTTTGCAGACTAGATAAGTGTTTGACCCTCCAGATTCAACCAGACCTTCTCAATGGAACTTTAAGTTAGTTGGTGAGTAATAGGGGACAGAAGCTATGAATGAGTCCCAAGTGTGACTGCTTTATAAAGACCCAGGCATTGGCTGCGTTTGCAAACCCTCCCTTTGTCACTTAGCATCTGTTTTGCATAGTCATAGGTTGAGAGCCCCTGCTCCAATTGTTCTCCACCCCCTCAGCAGCATTCTTCCCTCCAAGACAAGACCAACTGATTAAAACATCTTTGTCTCACCCTGTTGCCATTGTCTTCCATTTCCCAGGGCATGTCCATCATTAAAGGTCTTGGCACTTGCAGAATTACTTGCTATGCAGTAATTCAACCCCATATCTGTTTCTTCCCTCAATGGAGGCAACTGTGGCATTGGCAATGATGATCCAGCCTGTGCCCTGCCAACTAAGTCTACACCCAAGACAGACAGGACAAGCAGGGAAAGAACTAAGAAACAGGCCCTGGCCATACAGGAGCGCCGTGAGGGACACACAGGTGACACTGAAGGCACATCACAGGAGCTATTAGCTAAGTCGAAGGGGCCCAAGAGGTTTCTCCAGTGGGGTAATGTGTAAGCAGAAGCCTGAGGGAGAAAAGGAGCCAGCCAGGCGAATGGAGCTGAGCAGGTAGGAGGACAATGTCCTAAAGAAAGGGGAGAGAGAAAGTGCAGAGGACGGAAAGCCGAAGACAGCAGGGAACATTTTAGGAAGAGGTAGGTGTGGAGTGCTTCCTACATCAACTGCACTGTTCTGGTCACTGAAAGGTTTGGGGTAGAGAACTGATGCTGCCGTTGGCTTCTTGTTTTGGGAAGACCCTGGCTACAGGGAAAGACTGGATGGGGTAGGAAGGAGCTGAGGTCATGGAGAATCAGAGGCTACTATAGTGACCAAGGCCTAGAACGAGAGAGAGAGAGAGAGAGAGAGAGAGAGAGAGAGAGAGAGAATGGGCTAGAGGTGTAGTTCAGGTGGTAGGGTGCTGTCTTAGTTTGGGTTTTACTGCTGTGAACAGACACCATGACCAATGCAAGTTTTATAAAAGACAACATTTAATTGGGGCTGGCTTACAGGCTCAGAGGTTCAGTCCATTGTAATCAAGGCAGAACATGGCAGCATCCAGGCAGGCATGGTGCAAGAGGAGCTGAGAGTTCTACATCTTCATCTGAAGGCAGCTAGTGGAAGACTGACTTCCAGGCAACGAGGGTGAAGGTCTTAAGCCCACACCCACAGTGGCACACCTACTCCAACAAGGCCACACCTCCTAATAGGTTCACTTCCTGGGCCAATTATATACAAACCATCACATTCCACTCCCTGGTCCCCATAGGCTTGTTCAAGCATGAGTCTATGGGGGCCATACTTAAACATAGCATAATGCAAAATACATTTAGTCCAACTTCCAAAGTCCCTATAGTCTATAGCAGTCTCAACAGTGTTAAAAGTCCAAAGTTCAAGGTCTCTTCTGAGATTCATCCAGTCACTTAACTGTAATCCCCTAAGCAAGACAGGAAACCAGCTGTGCAAAGTCCAAACTCTGCATCTCCATGTCTGATGGCAAAGCAGTCTTCAAATATCCAACTCCTTTTTCATCTTTGTTGACTTCAACAAGGTTGTTTCTCCTGGGCTTGTTCCACTCCCTGTTAGCAGCTTTCCTTAGCAGGCATCCTGTGGCTCTGGCATCTTTAACATCTTGGATACCCCAAGTCAGTTTCAGCTTCATGGCTTCTTGTTCCAATGTCTGAGATCCACACATGATCTTCAGTGTATTTCCAAAGAGCTGGTGTCACTTCTCCAGCTCTGCCCTCTGTAGCACTATAAGTTCAGGTTGATCCACTCCACTGCCACTGCTGTTCTTGGTGGTCATCCTATGGTACTGGCATCTCCAATATGCTAGGGTCTTCCACTGCAACTATGCTTCACCAAAGCCTTTCATAGGCTCTCTTCATGGTACCAAGCCTCAACTCCTTTGCATGACCCCTTTAGTCCTGAGCTGTCAATCACAACTGAGGGTACACTTTCACCAATGGCCTTCCATGGCCTCTCACAGTACCAAGCCTCAGCTGTTCTTCATAATGCCTTCAAACCAGTCCCACCTGGATGATTCTTACACGTTACCAAGTATAGTTGTAGCATGAAGAACACATGGCTATCTCTGGAATACAGCTTCTTTGTGCTCTCAGAAAACACTTCCCATATTTCATCTCAGTGATGCTGGTCTTTTCTTAATCACCACTAATTTCTTAGCTCCAGCTAACCAGCATCAATTGTCCCAGTAATCTCCTTCTCCTCTTGAATATAAAGCCAGAGACACATGGCTGAAGCTGCTGAGTTCTGCTGCTTGCAGGAGCTGGAACATTGGCCCCCCTTGTTCTATTATATTATCACTAGCTTCCTTTCTCCCAGCTCCTTTACTGCCTAAATTGGCTGTCCTGAATCTTGCACCTTAGACTGACTTTGAACTCAAGAGATCTGCATGCCTGTCCCCTAAGCACTGGGATTAAAGGTGTGGTCCACCAAGCCTGGATTAAAGTTTTTCTTCACCTAGAATTTGCTCCGTTCTAGGCTGGCCTTGAACTCAGAGATCTGCTTATCTTTGCCTCCTGGGATTAAAGACTTGTACTACCATGACTGGACTTAAAGTTAACTGGTTGAATCTTGCCCCCAAGGTCACCACTCCTTTAATTCAGTTTAATATCCTTGAATTCAGCTCCATTTCACTTCCTGGAGTCCCTTTAATACTCAAACTATATATTTTGTACTTTTCCTTTCTCAGCTTGCTATGTTTGTTCAAAATTCTCTTTATCAGACTTAACCAGAGAACAAAGTCTTTGTTGGGCTTCTTTGAGACTTCCTTTGTAGATGCAATTAATATAAATCTCTTTACCTTAGTCCTGGGCAGTCTCTTCAGACAATGGCAAAAAGCAGTTGTGTTCTTCACCAAAACATCACAAAAACAGTCTCTTAGCCACATATTAAAGTTCTTCTCCACTGAAACCTCCTGGGCCATCAGGCCTATACAGTTCAAATGACCCTCAGCACCACTGTCTTCCATATTCCTACTAGGCTGGCTCATAAAGCCCCACTTAAAGCATTCCGTGGCTTTCCAAATCCAAAGTCCCAAAATCCACATTCTTCCAAACAAAAGCATGGTCATGCTTATCACAGCAATACCCCACTTCTGGTACCACCTTGTCTTAGTTTGGGTTTTAACTGCTGTGAACAGACACCATGACCAATGCAAGTTTTATAAAAGACAACATTTAATTGGGGCTTGCTTACAGGCTCAGAGGTTCAGTCCATTGACATCAAGGCAGAACATGGCAGCATCCAGGCAGGCATGGTGCAGGAGGAGCTGAGAGTTCTACATCTTTATCTGAAGGCAGCTAGTGGAAGACTGACTTCCAGGCAACTAGGGTGAAGGTCTTTAGCCCACACCCACAGTGGCACACCTACTCCAACAAGGCCACACCTCCTAATAGGTTCACTTCCTGGGCCAATTATATACAAACCATCCCAGGTGCTGATGCAGCATGCAGGAATACCTCGGTTTGATTCTAAGCACTGCAAAAATACTAGGTGTGATGGAACATGCCTGTAATTCCAGCACTTGGGAGGGAGGAATTCAAGGGCATCCTTGGCTGTGTATCCAGCTGAAGAAAGACTGCGTCTGGCACATTTCCTTTAACAGCTTTTGTGCATTCCCATGTGATGGGGTCTCTTTGCAGCCCTTGCTTGCCCCAGACCCCTTTGCAATAAGAGACACTGATCACCATCATTTCTCAGTTTCTAGAATGTAACACTGCCAAATTTCTAAAGTTATCTATAGTTCAAGTAAGCAGATAATTTTTAATTAAAAAATATATATAAAGTTTCCCAGAAAGGCTGGCGTGGTGGTGCATGCCTGAAATCTCAGCCCTTGGAGGCAGGACGATCTTGAGTTCAAGGGAGGAAATGCGCCTCATTGGCAGAACGCTTGCCTAGCGTGTATAAGGCCCTGGGTTCAGGACTCAGGACTGAAAGATGGAATGATAAGGGACAGAGCTGGGTGTCTTTCCTGAGGGTTTTTGTCTCTCTGTCTGTCTGTCTGTCTGTCTGTCTTCTGTGGTTTGGTGGGTTGGGTTTTGGTTGGTGTTTATGTGTCCTCTTGAGTCCCTTGTCTAGCTTCTTCTGGATAGATCCCTCCCACCAGCCCCTTAAATAATCACATTTCAAGATCCTGTGACTGCTATCCTCATCCCATGCTTGCCCACAGACCCCATCTCCCATGTCTACAATCCTTACTGCCACATCTAAGTGAAGAATCACAGGCCTGTCATTTGCACCTACCTCTTGGTCGTATCTAGCCACAGAAGAGCTCATCTCGACCCACTTTGAAAATAAAGGTCATTTCCTCCTAGCATCTGGACCAGTCCTTTTATGTGGTGTCCATCTCCAATCGCAGTGCAAACTCAGGAGAGCATCTCACCTGCATCTTCTTCCCCTTGACCAGGGTGCCTAGTCTGTCCCCAACACTAGCCAACTCAGCCACAAGATTGATCAGCACACTAGTCCCCTGCTGTGTATCCCCACCACATCTGCAACTCCAGTTCTGAGCCTCGGGTATCTTGCCTGAGCTTTCAATAGCTCCTTACAAAGTCTGCCAGTTCTTCACCATCTTGACATCCCTAGTTCATTTTCTTAAACACAGACTAGAGCATCCGGCTTCCAGGCATCTTAATTGCTAATTATTTTTGTGTGCTTCAGAACAAGGCCAAACCTGAACCGTAAAACCTGGGCCCCAGTATGCACATCCAGTCTTAACCCCAACCCTGACACCTGTGTGCCACCCATACATAAGCACTCATCAGGTCCCAAACATACCCTGTGTGACAATTTCTGTCCCATGTGAAATCCTATTTTCTCTTACAGGCCATCTCAAATCTCATAAGCTTTCCAATTTTTTTTCCCTTTTTGCAAATTCAACATACTCTCCTCATTGCACTTTTCTCTGTTGGAATGGCATTGGTGACATCTCCATTTCAATGTGTCACACTATCACATAACTGTCTATCTTGTTCTCCTGTTACATACTGGGTTTCTCGGACTTAGCACCTCCTAAAGCACTCCTGGCACAGGACATGCAGTCACTTCATGAACGTCTGGGGATGTTCATTTCATGGACTGCTATGGTAGCCCTGGCAAAATTAATGGGCTAGTTAAAAATTAAATTTCTAAAGTCATAAAATTAACCATAAAAATTAATTTACCTTTTTCAGGGACTCGCTATTATACCCAGGCTGGACAGGAGCTAAAAACCCTTCTAAAGTTAGCATTCCAAATGATAGGACTACAGGCTTGTGTCATCATTCCCAGCCCCATGAAAATAGAGTCTTTTAGGACATCTTAAAGTGTGTGTGTGTGTGTGTGTATATGTGTGTGTGTGTGTACACATTCCCACATGGGGTCATGCAGTGAGGTGTGAATCATTAGTATCTGTCTCTCTTCCTTATTTCCTTCCAGTCTCTTCTTTCTGTTCTTCAATTCTACTTGGTTCTCTCCAACTTTGTCCCAGCTCCATGGAGAGTTCTAGTCTAGTAAACTGTCTGTTAGGATTTAGCTTTCCTAAAATTAGATTTTTTTCATGGCACGAGAAAGCATCCTGATCTACTGCTGAACTAAAAGTTGACGGTTTAGTGAGTTCTAAGTCATAATTTTTGGTGGTTTGCAGGGAAGGGGAGGTTATTTTATGTCTGAGACACGGTTTCATGTATCTCCGGGTGGCCTCAAATTCCCTATGTAACTAAGGAATGTCCTTGACCTTCTGACCCTCCTGGCCCTACCTCCTGACTATGAGATTATGGGTGCATCTCTACTCCTCCCCATTGTATGCAGTATTCGGGTTCAAACCCAGTCCTTTGCTCATGATAGATGAGCACTCTACCAATTGGGTCATACCCTCATTTTAGTCTCTCATTTTAGTATTAATATATTCACACTTATGTCCCAGGTACTGATCTATGATCCGTAGATTCCCATAGACACAGTTCTTGTACCTTGAAATGTATAGTCAATTAGAAGAAACAAGAGACAATTGGTACATAATAAACGTTGTAAGAGTTTTTGAAAGACTCAGATTATAAGTGCTTGTTGGTAAAAGGGAGTGGCAGGTGCTTATGAACTTTGAACTGGGAAGAAAAGAGCAGACTTGTGCAAAGCCAGGAAAGGAGTACCCCCATCTGGGGGGTCTGTAGGATGCACATCCCAGCAATGCCAAAAGCTGAAGCAGCAGCACCAAGCCGGGATACTAAGGGACGTCTGAAGAAAAGCTGGAAGGCAGCGTGGCGGGACGAGTCACCATCGGAACCTCAGCCTCTGCTCGGATGACAGGGTTTGGCTTGTAGGCATTTGGCCGCTATGTTTAAAACAGGTTGTGAAGCAAGAATAGAAGCTGGGAATCGATAAAGAGTCATTACCGTCGTCCTGGCAAACAGGGACAGCTCAAAGCAGATGGTGGCAGAGGTGGAGAGAGCTGTTGGTTTCTGGATCCCCTACCCCCGTATAACTGACAGGCTTTCCTGACAGGTCGGGTATAGATTATTATCACGGAAGACTCATTTTTATCCCCCTGAGCCAACAGAAGGAAGTTTTCATCATCCAAGGGGAGGGTGGCTTTGACAAAAATGGATCCAAGTGGAGGAGGCTTGGGTATTCTCTTTTGAACTTAAGATCGAAATGTCCAGAGGAATCCATAGCCTCTGTTGTCCAAGGGCCCGTGTACCAAGACCCCAGCAGATGCTTGTGCAAAGAATATTCAACCTGTACATAACAACGCTTCTCCCTGTTCATATACACCCATGTTAACGTTTAATGTATAGATTAGGCATGGTAGAAATGAGCAAGAACAGCTAATAAGAAAATTCAAGAAGTTGGCAACTTCACTCCATTGCTAACACACTTACCTGCTTAGCACACTCGAGGGTTGAATCCCCAAGACCTCAGAAAACCCAGTGTGATTCTGTCATCTCAGGACTTGGAAGATGGGGGCAGGGGGATCAGAAGTTCAAGATCTTCTTCCTTGGCTGCTACATAGTAAGTTCCTACCTGCCTGGGCCACATGAGACATGGTGTCAAAAACAAAGCAAAAAACAGAAGAATTATTTAAACGAATTAGAAACTAATGCATCCAATGAAGAGTATACACTACAGCTTCCCTTCTTGGACCCACTTTCCGGCATTACCACTCTTGTGTCTTGAACCGTTATTGATTGAGTAAATAAGGGTCACTTGAACACGTGCACTGAAATGTTGTGGATAGCCCTGGGCTCGTACTTTGATGTTAATTCCACTCCTCAGAGGGGCTGCAGATGAGGAGTTGCCTTGTGAACCGTCACCCCACCTTGACTTTTCAAATAAAGGCTTGAGCCAATGATTGGGCAGGAGGAAAGTGGGAGGAGCAGAGTCTAGGGGAGGAGCTACAGGGTATAAAACAGGAGGAGGAGGAGCAACGGGAGGAGAGAACAGGGGAGAAGAAGAGAAGAAACCGGGAGAGAGAAACGGTTAAAGAGAACCGGAGAGGCGGCCGGGAGAGAAGCTCGGGGCCTAGAGAAACTGCAAGTTGTATGGGATAAAATAGATTGAAACAGAGTAGTAGAGTGGGAAGCCTGCCCAGTCTAGGCTTGTAGCTTGTTTTGTTAACCGCTGAGCTGAGCTTTCTTTTACCGGGGAACTGGGTTGGATACTTAGTAGCAACACTGAAACACATGACAAATGCCTGGTGAGCACGGTGCCACGGTGTGACTGGTGGGCAGGACGTGCAGCATAGACTTGATTGACAAAGCATGACTTGCTATCGCGGGTGGGATGGGGCAGGAGATCCCATCATACTTCTCAGAACGGTGTAGCATTTAAAATTTATTTCTGGAATTTTCCATTAATATATTCACACAATGAATGACACGGGTAACTGACAAAAGGTGAATCCATATGTAAGGGAGATTTACTACATTCCAAGTACTTGCTGAATACGAGTCAAGCTTATGCAAAATGTCATAGTTGGAGGTAAGGGTAGATGAAGAAGGCATAGCATGCAGATGGATTTGAACTCATGAGACTGATAAGATCCTGTGTTTCTAGGACAATAAAATTAACTGCTGAGCCTTAACCAAACGACCTCTGCTTCTTCCTTTCCTCCCTCTGGGATAAGGTTAGAATATATCAGCGATGTTCATCTGTATTCCTGAAGCACTAGTGTCCGCAGATGAGCCTTCCGGATCATTATCTATCAAGTGATCTTTTTCCAATAATTACAGACTCACACTACTGCATGCTTATGCAGAGAGAAAGAGAGAGAGAGAGAGAGAGAGAGAGAGAGAGAGAGATATGCTTCCCACAGTCAGCCTATGCTCAGTTTCTCCATAAAACATGTTTTTTGAAAAACCAGTTTTTAAAAATGGTATGATTCCACCTCTTTTAGTCAATTGCTTGAATTATTCATATTTTCGCCTGAACTTATGAGCAGATTCAATGAATAATTCCATATAAAAATGCATAAAATTCAGTAAGGAAGCTGAGGCAGAAGGATTGCAAGTTTGAGTCCACTCCACGGAGGTCAGGGGGAGAAAAGGGGTGGGGGAGAAGGAAGAAGAAATGGAAGGAGGCATGAAAGAAGTTATCATTATGAGATGACCTTGGAGTAACTTTGGTCAGTTCCCTTCCCTTTGTAGCGGAGAGCTGAGGCCAAATATCAAAGGTCATGTTGAAACTGGGGTCACCTGCTGACCCCTAGCCCTGCCGATCTGTTCACCACACTTTACTAAATCCAAGGCTACTTCAGAAATTCCTTCGGAATTTACAATGAAAGCAGGAAAGCTGGACAGGATGGCACACAGCCTTAATCCCAGCACTTGGGAGGTTGAGGCAGGAGGATCGAGAGTTGAAGCTAGCTCATATTTGGCCCCTCTGGGCTATGTGAGACCCTGTCTCCAAAAACAAACAAACAAACAAACAACAAACAAAACAGAACGACAAAGAAGGCAAAGGTTATATAAACTGTATTTTTGTACATGAAATAAGCATCTTTTTAATTTTTAAATCAAGGCCAAAAGTCAACAATGGTATATGATTTTCATCTTCTTTAGAGTCTGTTGTTATGATAATTACATGTTCTTATCGTATTAATCTCACATGCATTTCTTGTTTTGCAGTGCTAAGGGTCATCCTTGCCACCACGTTTTGCCTGGTAACCGGGATCCTGGTGATCCTGCTGCTTGTCCTCATCCGCCACGGGCCCTGCTGGCAGAGAGACGTGTATCGAAACATCTGAACAGACAGCTGACCTCCAGGGACGTCTCTCGCTGAAGCAGCACCCGCAAGAAGCTCTTCCGGCACGTGGGCTCTGCCCTGCCCACGCCCCTCCCTTTAGAACTTGCCTGGGGTTGGTGTGAGCTCACTGCCACGGGGCAGGGTGTGGAGCTGGCAGGTTAGTTAGTTACGTCTCCTTCCCACTGAGCTGCTCACAGGGCTAGGATAGGACTCTTTTACAAGGGATGCTTCTGACCTCTCACCCAGAGGTCCTGAAAGAATTAAGAAGCCAAATTCCAACCCACCATGTGACTACGAAGACGAAAGGGAGAGAAAGTGGGGCCAAGATGTAGGTTAGAGCGCACTGGGTAACTCGGAATGTTAGACTAGAAGTAGAGGAGCCACAGAAAAATGGCTGGTTATTCAATATGCTTAATTCTATGTCTGTCTGTCTGTCTGTCTATCTTTATCTATCTATCTATCTATCTATCTATCTATCTATCTCAAAAGCAATTCAAACACAGTGCTTCATAACTGACAAACTTCTGTGTGTATATCTAACACACACACACACACACACACACACACACACACATCCGTATTCAAAATGTCTTTAGGAGAAGTGTTTGATTCTAGGAAACAGTGACATCATTCACTTTAACAGCTCCAGTCATTTTCTCTCAGCTTCCATACAGAGAAATAACTGAAAAGCCCACGAGATGACGTCATCTCCCCCGCCCATGAAATGAGGTCATCTTCCCACCCTCCTCACTGCCTTCTTTTTATGCAGGATAGTACATTCGCTTTAAAATTATGATATCTTATACCTTATACTTAGGGCCGTTCATGGCCACTATGAAATGATTTTTTTTTTTTTTACTTATTTAATTTTTACCGTAGTGTTGGACTTCGAAACCCCTGGGTCTGACGCAAGCTTGGAGAGTCCTCTATGTGAACTATGCCCTTACTCCTCTCTGACTTTTGTAAGTGCCAACACAGAAAGGAGATTACCCTGTGGGGGTGACAACCTGAAAACCTACTGACTTAAATCTTATTCCTTATTCTAAGGTAGAACGCTCTAGACAAGATGAATGCAGAAGTCACATCTAGATTTCATTTCCCATCAAACACCTCCACGACTGGCACCACTCATGAAGTCATTAGGAGAAAGAGCAAAATGTACTTTATATCATGGCAATCTGCTCTGGACACACAGGCATTCCGCTGTGTCCTCGTTCCTCAGTAGGTTGTCCTACTTCCTTGGGGTTGCCTAAAAGTCTCAAAGTATACCTGGTGGGAGGGGCCAGAGAAGGGCCTCTCCTGTCCATGCTAACACTCCACACGCATGTGCTCTTCTGAAGATAAACCGAGACGTTCACACTCCCAAGACCATACTTAGAAGTCACCTTGCAGGACTGTCTACATGTGGGGTGCTGGGACCTTTGATCTACTCTCCACTCAGATCCCCACCCCATCCCTCAAGCCCTAGAAGTCTTCCTGTTAAATACCACTCCCTTGATCCCATAGTCTGCACTTTTAACACCATTCTCAGTGAGCTAAAGTCATTGAAAACAAAACTCAGAGTCCCCATCCCATATGTGTGTATTTATGTGAGTATGCATTTATGTGGTATGAGCACACATGTATGCACTGTCTTCTCATGCATGCTCAGACAACAAAGGAGGATGTCACATATTCTGCTCTATTATTTTTCTTATTACTTTGAGATGAGACCTCTCGCTGAACCCAGAGCTATTCTGACATCCAGCAAACCCCAGTAACCCTTTTGGCTTGTCTCCACAGCACTGGGGTTACAGGGACACAGGAGTCATATTCAGCTTTTTACATAGGTACTTGGGACTTGAACTCAGGTCTTCATGCTTGGACAGCAAGGGCTCTTACCATCTACCCATCTGCCCGATCCCCAGTTCCTACCATCTCGTTGATTACTGTATAGAAAGCTCTCAGGCTCAACATCGCTGTGTCCTTTACCTTCTGTTGGTAAATACCATAGGCAGCTTTTATACACCGTGGCAGAATCCCAAGTGACAGATGATCTATAGGAACCATGCAAAGAACACAAAGGAACTGTAGGGTGTCCCAGAAAATAAGCAACTTCAACAACAGGCGGTGTGAACTCCAACCATTCCAGTTGCCATGGTGATGTTGTTGCAAGAGCATCACTAGCCCTGTGATAGCCTCTGTTGTGATGTGTGTTTCTGGTCATTTGAGAAGCCTTTGTGTAGGATTTCCATGAAGCAGTCATTATCGTGTTGATAGTAATTACATAAAAACACCAGTGACATGTATGCAGGAAAACAGAGAGAGAGAGAGAGAGAGAGAGAGAGAGAGAGAGAGAGAGAGAGAACACTAGGTTATCCCATCCTTTAATGGCATAGCACAGAGAATTAGGGAACTTGTGAAAAAGATACTATCGCATAAGGAATGTTTGTACAAGAGGCTCCAACTGGCATTCGCTCAGCAACTTTTTACATGAAAACTGACATTTCTTCCCTGGATTTACTTGTGTTTCCCATTTTCTCAACTCCCTGCCCCTTTTCTATCTTGTTCTAATATTGTTAGCACTGATCCCTCACGGTCATGGAGGCTTCTGGGTAAATAAAAGCCAAATTGTAACTGCTTTCTCTTTTTAAACCCTCTACAAAAAAACTATCTGAGCAATAGTGAAATGTCAGTACCCTAAATAGGGCTCAGAGACACACACAGTCACACTCGTGGTCTTAAATGGTCCACATTTGTAATGGGAAACTTTTTTTAAACGAGGTAAATTTTAATATAACTATTTATTTAATGTAATGCATATAAAATAACATTTCAACAAAGGGTGTTCATGGAATATTTTTAAGACGATTTTCATACTAAGTATTTAAAAATGTGATATGTTATTTTGTTCCACGTTGGAGTAGCCAGTGTTGAGGACCCGGAGTCACTCACTAGTGGCTCCCATACTGAATAGTTCTGGCCTAGGCCGTTAGATGATAGCCTTTTTAAAGCAGAGAAAACACACCCTTCATTTGTAAAATAAGTTTTTGGTTATTGTGAAGAAATGGACATCATCTTTAGGACTGGAACATATCTCACAACCAAGAGTTTGCCTAGCATAGGCAAGCCCCGAGTTTCACCCCCAGTACCACAATAAAGTAAAACAAACACAGCAGATGCCCTTTATCCTGTGTCTTCGTTGTTTTTTCTCTTCGGCCAAACTGATGAAAGATTGTCTGAAATGCTTCATTTGTAAGCCTGTGTTACAGGTGCGGTAGTCAGGGTTCTCTAGAGTCACAGAACCTATGGACTGTCTCTACATATCAAGGGACTGTATTGTGATGACTTATAGTCTGCAGTCCAGCTACCCCAACAACGGGCAGCCGTGAATGGGAAGTTTGTAGTTCTCCGTCCCATGAGGCTGGTTGTTTGAGCTGGTCTTCTGTAGAAGTAGGTTCCAACAGATGTGTTGGCAAGTAAGTGCAAACAGGCAAAGAAGAGCGAATCTTCCTTCTTCCAAAGTCCTTATGTAGGCCTCCAGCAGAAGGCGTGACCCAGATTAAAGGTGTGTGCCCACCCCTGCATCTAAAACTTGCTTTGTCCCAGACTGACCTGAACTCAGAGTGACCTTGTCTCAATCTCCTAGGATTACTACCTTGCCTGGGCCTAAGCTTTTCACGGCCGCTATGCCTCAAGATCTCCATGCCAAGGTGCAGGTCAGAAACTTGTGTCTTCCAGCCTCAAGCTCTGGATCGATCACAAGTGAGCCCTCCACTTCTGGACTGTAGTTCGTTCCAGTTATAGTCAAGTTGACAACCAGGTATGGCCACCACAACAGGTAATATAGCCAAAACCACTTCCAATTTATCCCCTCTGCTTCTGTCTCTGGTTTCCTTACTAAGACACGAAGGAACAGAAGCAGAGGGGATGCTTTTTAAAGGCAAAATGGTTCTGAGAACAAAGAGCAATGAAGTCTCAAGAAAAGTCATCACTCACAAGTCAAGACTTCCCACACGGTTCACTTTATAACTAGATGGACAGAAATGTGTTTACTGTGCTGGTTTCTGGGCCCCAACACATGAAAAATAAATGTACGATGTAACAAAATGTTTAAAACAACAATTGCCTGAAAATTCTAAAGCAGGTAGTAACTTTGGCTTTCCCCCGTAAAATCAAAAGCCAAGTGTCAATGCGGGACCCTGGGTTGTTACATCTTCCAAACGGTTTGCAATTGACATTTCTTTCCAGCTTTCATGTCTTAGGAAAGAGGTACAAAGTAAATACATACATTGAAGGGGAAAATTAAACCTGCACCTCTCCTGCCCTCTTTGAGTCTAAAATAGATTTATTGCCAAAAAAAAGTCTCTAATTGTTCTTGGTGAAGTGATGGGTGGAGAGCCGATGCCTATGGACTTCTGTTTCTCTTTTAAAAACTGGTATTGTGTGAGTGTGTGTGTGTGTGTGTGTGTGTGTGTGTGTGTACACGCACATGCAGGTGCACACTGCCACAGCACACATAAGGAGTCCAGTGAAAACTTGCTGGTTCTGGTTCTTTCCTTGCACCCGCCATGTTGAGGTTGGGTCTCTCTTATTTCTACTGAGCTCCTGTAGCCCCTGGGGTTCTAGGCAATTCTTCTGTCTCCATCTCCCGTCTTGCCTTGGGAGTTCTGGGATTACAGACCCTGACAGGCCATTTCAACAGTTGGATCTCTGTGCTGCTAATGCATTCATTAATTTTGCAGCTGTGATTTGAATGCAGTGTGTCCCACTTAAGATTGCATCAAAACTTGGCTCCCAGTGTAACCACGTTGACAGGAGCTATGATGATATCATGTGATGATATCATCAGAGATGATGAGGTCATGAAAAGGTGTGATGGTTGGTGTTGTCACCTTCTGAGATTCTAGAATCATCTTGGAGACTGGCCTCTGGGCATGTCTGTAGGGGAGTACCCTGGTTATGCGAACTGATGTAGAGAGACAATCTTAGCTGTGGCTGGGGCCATTCCTGGCGCAGGGATCCTGCCCTTCGTAGGATGGAGGAAATGAGCTGAGCACTGAAATGCATTCGTCTGTGTCTCCCTGCCTCCTGACTGTGGATGTGATGTGACTAGCTACCCCAAGCTCTTTCTACCTTGCCTACCCTGCCATGGAGGGCTTTGCCCTTGAGCTACAACAAACCCTTTGTCACTTATGTGTCTCTTCTCAGAGACTGCATCATAGCAACAGGGGCGTGGGGAAAACATTAAGACAACAGGAGTCAGTGGCTTTCCCTCGTGAGTCCTTGCTTTTGCATGACTGGATTGGACACCATGATGATGGGTTGTCATTATAAACATGTCTCTATGTCTCCCCCTCTCCCTCCCCCCTCCTCCCCTTTGCTCTTCTATGTCTGCCTGAAACCCCACCAGGAGCCCTCACTAGTGCAGATGTTGGCACACGGTCTTAAAGGTTCAGAACTGTGACCTAAATAAACTCTGTATGATTTGTTCTGCCTTGGTTGTTTTGTTTTGCCAATACAAAAACAAATCAAAGAAAGAAACATACAAGGAGAACAGAAGAGAAAAAGGTAGTTGGGCCAAATACATGGACTGACATCCCAGCTTGAACTTCGACTGCCCATATGACCTAGGATAGTACTTAAACTTTCTATCCAAGTCTTCTTGTCTATAAATTGCAGACAGTAGTAGTTCCTATTCAGAGTATTATGAGAAATACATGAGCTAGTACTTACAAATACCAAGATTAACCCTAGTAAGCAATATATTATTATTATTAAAGTAATAATATTTTATTAAATATTCAGTGAAGGATGTCGGGAATTTATCATTATCTGCCAAAAACATTATCATTCTGAATTTTATTGTTAAACAAACATGAGATGTGATTTTTCATTAGCTCTCTACACACTCTCAAGAGTGGGTTTCAATCTTATCCCATCTCTTAAAGTGACAACTGTTATTAAAATGATAAAGTTTCCCTCGAAGGAGCAGTGGGGACGCCAGAGGTCTCATTAAAACCGTTGTTTTGATTGAGGATCTGTTTCTGAGAGAGTGTAACATTGCCTTGAAGAGTAAGTGCATTTCAGCAGGAAGTCAACTGCTACCAGAAACTTCAAAGTAAGTTCATTAAAATGTGAACACAGGGTCTGCAGAGCAAGCACATCTTACCAGCTCCACTTAAAGGAGCTAGCAGAATAACAAAAATATGGTTGGCTGTAGAAAGCCTGGAGCGATGGCTCAGTGGTTAAGAGCACAGGCTGCCCTTCCAGAGGTCCTGAGTTCAATTCCCAGCAACCACATGGTGGCTCACAATGAGATCAGATGCCCTCTTCTGGTGTGTCTGAAGACAGCGCCAGTGTACTCACATACATGAAATAAATAAGCCTTAAACCCCAGCACTCAGGAGGCAGAGGCAGGCAAGTTTCTGAGGCCAGCCTGGTTCATAGAGTGTTCCAGGACAGCCGGGGCTACACAGAGAAACTCTGCCTTAAAACAAGAACAACATTTTGAGCCAAATAAGGAAAATGTAAAGTGGGAAAGACAGAAGGTGATACAAAGAAAGATAGAAAGATACAAAGAGAGAGAGAGACAAGTGATTAGAAGAAGGCAGTGTTGCTTAGGCAGGAAAGAACTGAATGAGTGGAGAATTCCTCAGTAACCCTCATCTTAGCTTTTTTTTTTTTTTTTTGAAACAGAGTCTCACTTCGTAATCCTGGCTAGCTTAGAGCTCAGTAGATAGTAGATAGAGCTGGCTGTCTTTGAACTCACAGAAATTGGCCTACCTCTGCCCTTCTGAATGCTCTGATGAAAGGCGTGCAGTCCCACACCTGGCTAATTTAGACTTTGGCGTTCTACGATGGATCACACGCTCCTGGTTACAAAGCACAGTCCAGTCATCAGGACTGAATTCAAGCAAGAATAATATTTTCAGTAAATCATCTACAAGCCCATCAATAGTTTACTGAAAAATTAGTAGAACTGAGTAGACGGGACTGAGACCCAGCGACTGACATCCCCAGCAAGGCCAAGAGAGTGCAAGGTCCATGGTAGCCAGCCCTAACCTGATGGCACTACTGTGTTACTGCCTGCTCTGTCCTAATTAGTGATGCTTCCCGGAGTGCTTGCTCAGGCCTGTGTAATAATTTACACATAACTCCCCGGTGATGGCTAAAGAAACTTAATGTGGTAACAGGCACCCCTTAGGGTCTGCTGACCTTTGCCCTGGGTTAGCAGAGAGATCCTAGTGGCCTGCAGGTGAGATAGGAGGAGGAGGAAGAGGGGGGGAGGAGGAGGGGGAGGAGGAGGAGGAGGAGGAGGAGGAGGAGGGTAATGGTGCTCCTGCTGTGAAGTATTTAAAGGAAGGCTTTCTGCTTTTGTAAAGTTGCTTACCTGCATAGCATGAAAAGATGGTTTCATTTCTAGACAACAGGAAATGACAACAGACAGAAAGTAGAACAATTTTCTGAGTTCCATAGATAATTGTAATGTCCGCCTTTAATATCCACCGTTATCAGCACTTCCTTTAGTTCCCTCCCTTCTGCAGGGCATGCTGTCTGGTTCTAAGGCTGCTTCCTTCTGCTAGCAGTAAGGATAAATTCATTTAAATCTAAATTTGAATTGAGAGTAAGTCTTTGGAGTTTACCAGGGCATTTGAGCAGCACAGGGTGAACCAGATGAGGCTGCCTTGCTTCCAAGGCAGACTGGCTTGGAGCAGGCAGAGCAGAGATGAGGGTGCAGTTTGTCAGGACAGGGTGTCTGGGGTGTCACAGCTGGACTTTAGCTGCAAATTTCAAGTTTCCGGATGTTATGGTTTGAATGTGGACACACACACACACACACACACACACACACACACACACCCTGCAAGCTTATGTGTTTCCGTATCTGCCCAGCTGGTGCTGCTGTCTGGGAAGTTAAGAAAACCCAGAGAGAGTGGAGCAGCTGGGACTGAAGTCTTCCTGCCGCCATTTGTACCAGGAAGCCTGGAAACTCCACAGCCTTCTGTGCATAGCCCACCAGGAGAGAGTGATCTCCCAGCAGTGCTTTCACTTCTGAGCGCAGAGGTGAGAGCTCTACCTTCTCTCTGGAGGGGGACCAGCTAGGAGCACACAGGGCATAAGATCAGTGGAGCAGCTGGGACAGAAGTCTTCCCATAGCCGTTTGCACCAGGGAGCCAAGAGATTCCACAGCCTTCTGTGCATAGCCGGCCAGGAGAGAGAGAGAGAGAGAGAGAGAGAGAGAGAGAGAGAGAGAGAGAGAGAGAGAGAGAGAGAGAGAGAGAGATCTCCCAGCAGTGCTTTCACTTCTGAGCTCAGAGGAGTAAGAACACAGGCTTACAGGCCCACAGGAGGAACAAACTCCAGCCAGAGATAAGAACACCAACTAGCACCAGATGGCAAAAGGCAAGCACAAGAACCCTACCAACAGAAACCAAGGCCACATGGCAACATCAGAAGCCAGTTCTCCCACCACAGCAAGCCCCGGATACTCCAATACACCGGAAAAGCAAGAGTTGGATTTGAAATCGTATCTCATGATGCTGACAGAGGGCTTCAAGGAAGACTTAAATAACTCCCTTAAAGAAATACAGAACATCAGTCAACAGGTAAACACCCTTAAAGAGGAAACACACACACACACACACACACACACACACACACACACAAACCCTTAAAGAAATACAGGAGATCATGGGTCAACAGGCAGAAGCCCTTAAAGAAGAAACACAACGATCCCTTAAAGAATTACAGGAAAACACAATCAAGTGAAAGAACTGAACAAAACCATCCAGGATCTAAAAAGTGGAAGTAGAAACAATAAAGAAATCACAAAGTGAGGCATCTCTGAGATAGAAAACCTTGGAAAGAATTCAGGAGTCGTAGATGCAAGCATCAACAACAGAATACAAGAGAGAAGAAAGAATCTCAGGTGCTGAAGATACCATAGAAAACATTGACTCAACAGTCAAAGAAAATGCAAAATGCATAAAGCTAGTAACCCAAAACATCCAGACACTCCAGGACACAATGAGAAGACCAAACCTAAGGATTATAGGTATAGATGAGAGCAAGGATTTACATCTTAAAGGCCCAGTAAATATCCTCAACAAAATTGTAGAGGAAAACTTCCCTAACCTAGAGAAAGAGATGCCCATGAACATACAAGAAGCCTTCAGAACTCCAAACAGACTGGACCAGAACAGAAAGTCCTTCCGGCACACAATAATCAAAACACCAAATTCACTAAACAAAGAAAGAATATTAAAAGCATTAAGGGGAAGGGGGGCTGGAGAGATGGCTCAGCGGTTAAGAGCACTGACTGCTCTTCCGGAGGTCCTGAGTTCAATTCCCAGCAACCATATTGTGGCTCGCAACCATTTGTAATGAGATCTGATGCCCTCTTCTGGTGTGTCTAAAGACAGCTACAGTATACTTACATATAATAAATAAATAAATCTTAAAAAAAAAAGCAGTAAGGGAAAAAGGGCAAGTAACTTATAGGGGTAGACCTATCAGAATTCCACCAAACTTCTCACCAGAGACGATGAAAGCTAGAAGATCCTGGGCAGACCTCATACAGACCCTAAGAGAACACAAATGCCAGCCCAGGCTACTATACCCAGCAAAACTCTCACTCATCATAGATGGAGAAATCAAGATATTCCATGATAAAACCAAATTTACACAATATCTGTCCACAAATCCAGCCCTACAAAGGATAATTGATGGAAAATGCCAATACAAGGAGGGAAACTACACCCTAGAAATAGCAAGAAAGTAATCTTCTTCCAACAAACCCAAAGAAAATACCCACACAAACATAAAAATAACATCGAAAATAACAGGAGCCAGGCAGTGGTGGCACATGTCTTTAATCCCAGCACTTGGGAGGCAGAGGCAGGTGGATTTCTGAGTTCGAGGCCAGCCTGGTCTACAGAGTGAGTTCCAGGACAGCCAGGGCTACACAGAGAAACCCTGTCTCGAAAAAAAAAATCCAAATAAATAAATAAATAAATAAATAAATAACAGGAAGCAACAATCACTATTTAATATCTCTTAACAACAATGGACTCAACTCCCCAATAAAAAGACATAGACTAGCAGAAATATTTCTCATGTAAATCTTCAATTTTATCAGAAATGTTTGTAATTCCCCTTTTAATTAATTTAGTAATGTTTTTATGTCTACCATTTTATCTGCATTATTTTCATGATAATCTTCAATTTTAATATGTCTTTCTATATATTTCCTCTATTTTATCAGAAATTTTTCAATGTAAATCTTTGATTTTATTACCAATGTTTCTAATTCCACCTTCAATTAATTTAGAAAGAGTTTTTATATCTACCATTTTATATGTAAAATTTTCCATGGAATAGTCAATTTTAATGTGTTTGTCTATATATTTCTTGAATTTTACCAGAAATATTTTCCATGTAAATCTTCAATTTTATCTGAAAATGTTTATAATTCCACCTTCAATCAACTTAGAATTATCTTTATGCCTATCATTTTATCTGTTTAATTTCCATGATAATCTTTAATTTTAACATGTGTTTGTATATATTTCTTCAATTTTATCAGAAATATTTTCCATGAAAATCTTCAAATTTATCAGAAAATGTATATAATCCCACTTTCTTTTGTTCATATTTCTTTTTTTATTTTCTATATTCTATGTTTACATTCCAAAGGCTTTCCCCTTTCCCAGTTCCCCCCTCAGCATATGTTCCATAAGTCCTCTTCCCTCCCCCCATAATTACACTTTCAATCAGCTTAGGAATACTTTTATGCCTATCATTATTATATCTATATAAAAAATTTCATGATAATCTTTAATTCTAACATGTTTTTCTATATTTTTCTACAGTTTTGTTAGAAATATTTTCCACATAAATCTTCAATTCTATCATAAAATGTTTCTATTCCATATTTCAATTAATTTAGCAATATTTTACATGTCTACCACTTTACTCCTTAATCTTCCATGAAAACTGTCAATTTTAACATGTTTATCTGAAATATTTTCCAAGTAAATCTTTAATTTTATCATAAAGTGTTTTTGCTTCTCTTTTCTACACACACACACACACACACACACACACACACACATGTATGTATGTATGTATAAAAGAAAACCCAGAGAGGGACGGCCTCACTGGATAGCATGAGTCACAAGAGCTGATCACTGCGGCCTAATAGCCCAGCCCTCCTTCCTGTCTATTGGGCTTCCTAGTCCATTGGGCTGGTTAGATTTTTGTCATCCTGACACAAACTGAGGTCATCTGGGAAGAGCTGACCTCAGTTGGGAAGACGCCCTGTTATGTTGGCAAGCCTTTTGGGAAGCCTGTGGGACTTTTCTTGATTGATTGATTGATTAATGTGGGAGAGCCCAACATACTCCGAGTGGCACCACCTCTGGGCAGGTAGGTGCCCCAGTCCCTCTTGCCTCTAACCTGCTTGAGTTCCTGCTCTGACTTCCCTCAGTGAGAAACTGGGTGTGACCTAGAAGTCTAAGCCAATTAAGTGCTTTCTTCTCCTACGTTGCCTCGATCACAGCATTCATCATAGCGACAGAAAGCCAAGTAACAAGTCCATCAAGGTCTGAGGACACTGGGCCCTACGGGCTGCGGCCTCCACCTGTCATCCAGAGCAAACTCTCCATCCTTGGTTGGTTTATGGGCATTCTGTCACAGTATGAAAGGTGATGTACACGGTGTTAGCATCTCTACTTGTGATAGCAATTTCCTAAGTGTGTGTGGCAGCTCAGTAAGATGACACAGGGGGAAGAGCCCAGTGCACTGCTAGGTGGTCTCATATGTAGTACAATTCACCTTGCCCTATACTTCAGAGAGCAAAGGAAAAACAAACACATATATGTAATCCTATCTGCATTCTCATTTTCAAGATAAGGTCATAGCAAACAGACTAAGGGACTTGATGAATTATGTCACTATTCTGATAGGTGATCCTGCTGAAACTGGTTCCTTCTTCTCAACACTGGATTTAGTTGGTTATGGGCGATGAAGTTCCACTGAAGGGGAAGTAAAACCCAACACCTCTCCAAATGAATATGGATAGAGGGAAATCTGTTTTCATATTCATGTGGGCAACAGAAAAAAATGTCTTAAATACAATGCACAAAATAGGAGGGTTCGAGTAATGTCAGAGAAAGATCAATGGCCACAAGGAACGCCCAGGTGGCGTTTCATTGATCAGGGTGGTCATCCCCATAAGCTTGAGAACTTATTGGGAAAGAGGGAGGCATGTGCCTTTCAGTAACCGTAGGTGTAATTTAGTTACAAGCTCAAGTCGTGTAGATAAATGGGTTGGCGGAACGCAGGGTGTACAGAAACTCATTAAGCGTGCATTAATTAAGCGGCTCATTATTACATTCATTTGTTAATTACATTTTTGAAGAAATTGCAATTACAGCCTTTCATCTTCACCTGGCAGACCTGCAGGCCCCGGTTGCACCGGGGACAGATAAGAGCCTTAGATTTCAGACGGAAGGCTGTATTTCCCGGCTGTGCCCCGGGCCTTTTTATCCTTAGATGGCGATCTATCTTCTAAGCAAGAAGGGGTAGAGAGCTGGCGAAGGTTGGTGACTCTGACTGAGGAAAGGCAATCTGCTGTCAACCGATCCATGTTACCCAAGGCTCTTAGAAGGAAGGGACATTGTTATTAGGACAATTACTTCACTGCTATTCTGATTTTGTTTTCAGGAAATTGACTTTTCTTGCTTGTGTGTGTGGTGTGTGTGGTGTGTGTGTGTGTGTGTGTGTGTGTGTGTGTGTGTGTGTGGTATGTGTGTGTGGTGTGTGTGTATGTGTATATGTGTGTATGTGTGTATGGTGTGTGTGTATGTGTGTGTATGTGTATATGTGTGTATGTGTGTGTGTGTGTTGTGTGTGTGCGCGCTGTGACACATGTACAGATCCACATGTGGACCACTCTATTAAAGCAGCTTCTGTCAGCCACGAAAAGCCACCTTCCTGGTCCCCCACCCCTGCAACAGCCACTCATCTGGTCTCCACCTTTCATTTCGATTTTATAGAAAGCCATTAAAATGAATTCGTATGGAATGCAAGCTTTTGAGACTGACTTCTTTTTAAGAAGCGTTTCTTTTTCTTTTTCTTTTTTTAAGATTTATTTATTTATATGAGTACACCGTAGCTGTCTTCAGACACACCAGAAGAAGGTATCGGATCTCATTAAGGAACCCATTAGAGATGGTTCTGAGCCATCATGTGGTTGCTGGGACCTAAACTCAGGACCTCTGGGAGAGCAGCCAGTGCTCTTACCCGCTGATCCATCTCTCCCGCCCGTAAGAAGCTTTTCAATGAGGATGTAGTTAGATCATTCCCCCCACCCCACCTCCCTTTCTTCCTTCGGCACATGACTCTGCCTTTCTCCCTTCCAGATTTGTGGCCTCTTTATCCTTAATTGTTATTCCTACAATTACATTATATATGCATACATACAGAAACACAGCCTGCTCGGCTTGGTTTGTTTAGTGTTTCCTGTGTGTTTATGGTTCTGGGGCTGGCCACTCAGGATTGAATATTACGGGGCCCATCCTGGAGAAGACTCTTTCTCCCACTCTCAGAACTCTCAGTTGCTTGTAGTTCTTTGTCTAGGGTGGAGACCATAACACTAGGCAAGTTTGAAAAGGCCATGGGAATCTTATTAATTTCTATTTCCCCAAGATTGCATATAACACAATAAGAGTATGTAAGTACACACACCCACATTTTCAATGAAGTTATATCACTTGGGCTGACAAGCTCCTCCCAAAGCCACAGACTGTTTAACAAAACACCCAATATCAGGCATGACAGACTCCCTTTCAAGTGGGTCAGGGGAATCCAGGAGACTCCTAAAGCAACACAGGATATTACTGCTGCCCCGGGATGCCTCCCAGAGGTTGAAGGGGAGTCCTATTGCTAAAGACACCATGCAGTTTTGGGCAGCGCTCGGAGGATCCAAGCTGGATCTACCATGAAATGGAAGATGCTATGCAAACTTCCAAGGGAGGAGACGACCCTCGGTCCTACTGCTGTCATGCCCATGACCCACCACAGTGGGCAGCACGCACGGTGGCCGGGAGAATGCAATCGCGCCGCACCAGCGTCATGGAACAAGGAAGAAGGCAGGCGTGGCTAGAGGATCTGCTTCGGTGAGGAGAAAGAGGCTAATGAAAGCTCAAGGGCGGCCGGCGTCAGAGTTTGAAAACCTTTTAAGGAACTGGATTGAAGAGCCGATGTAAAACCATGACAGTCCAGCTGAGGTAAACGGTTTGCCAGAAAGAGCTCTTAAACTGACCATGCTGTTGAATTTGCTTCTCAGCTCTGGTCACACAGACATGGCAGTGAGGCAGATTGCGTGCATGTGCTGTGAAGGCAGGGGTGGGGGAGGGTCTTTATGAAGACCCCACATACCCTGCTTGTGGGGAAAGTTACTGTCTAGAGAAAACTGTCAATATGAAAATCTTCCCAGTCTAGACATGAATGCCTGGCTGTCTGTCCTACCATCTGTTAAGAAACCACGTTAGTAACAGACGTCAAGGCCTTCGTGGCTGCAGTCTTTCTTGGGAGGTAAAGGCGCAGGCTACACGTTGAGACCTTTGGTACAGTGAGGACACCCGGCCTCCACGCGTCTCAACCAGCACACGTGGCGGGAAACAGGAAAGTGACCCAGCTCCTCCTCCAAGATGCCCTCTCAAAATGCTCTGCCAAGGAGATAGAAAGGCCTCTTGGAGAACACCACTCCTTTCCAGATCTTTTGTGTGTAATGTTCCCACACAGCCTTTGTTAGTTATTTTAATCCCCACGTCAAAATGGCGCTTCTTTCTCCAAACACAACGTCTCAGATCCAAGCAAAGGATCAAGAAATCATAACAGCTTTTAAGGCCATTGCCTGAAGAGGATATTGCTGCAACCGGTAGACACTGGTAGAGTTCCGGGAGAGTTCTAACATCTCTGACCACACCCAGAACCTCAAGTGGCCTAGGCATGATGTCATGAAGGAGTGTACGAACCACTTCTGGAAGAGAACCTTCAAGAAGTCTGTCTGACCAGAGCTATGCCATGGATAAGGTGGGTGTATCTGCCGTGACAAAGTCTAGGCATATAGGACCCTGGAGGGGCTATGTCACTCTTGAGGGAGGAAGGATTGATTGTGTGGTGGTCTGAGGGGAGATACTCATCCGGGTTCATGCAAGTACAGCCTGGGACTCTCTCATTGGGACGAGCTCACCTAAGGATGCGCTTCTCAGAGTGCACCTCAGTCGTCAAGCTGTGCAGTACTGGATCTGAGGGTTGGCTGAGGTTTCAGACACTAGTTTGTGGGTATGTTCTGCCACCTAGTGGTCATAAGTGGTCATTACATGATTCAAAATGCAAATAGGTTTTGTTTTCTTTTTCCTTTAACATACCGGTTTTAATTTTTTTTTTTAAATCCATATCCCTCCACCCCTACCACACAGGCACAGTCCAATACAATGTGCCGGCTGTTCTACGCTGCTGTGCCTACCACACCCTGTGCAGTGTCCAAAAACAAACAAATAAACAAACAAACAAACAAACAAAAAAACCAAAACAGAAACAGACAAAGAAACAAACCCAGTTTGCTTACCTTCTATTCTGTCTAAAGGGTGAATTCTTTCACAGCCTACCTAAGTCCCCCATTATGGACTTTCAGAATGAACAAAAAACCGGAGTAGGCTACGACACGGGTAATCAATCGGCCGTTGTGTTTGTATGCCTTAGTATTCTAACTAGGAGAAAGGTGAAGACGAAAGTCAGACTCCTTGGAGACAAGGGATAGTTTTGAGTATTCGTTTCACTGGTTTTGTTCAGATACCCCTTTTTCTTTAATGTGGGTTTCACTCCGTTTCCACCCATTACTGTGGCCAAAAGCAGCTTGGAGAAGAAAAGGTTTACTTCACCTTACGGCTTACAGGGGTGGAGAGGTGGCTCAGCCATTTTTAAAGACTAGGCTCACACCAGGAAACTGTCATCTATCTTCCAGTTCATCAGGAAGGGAAGTCAGTGCAGGAACCTGGGGGCAGGAACTGAAGCAGAAGCCATACTTTTTGCTGGCTTGCCCGTCAGGACTTGCCCAGCCTACTTTTTTTTTTTTTTTTTAAATAGCTCCGGGGGCCGCCTGCCCAGGGACAGTAGGACTTACAATGGGCTGCACCCTTACATATCAATCACCAATTAAGAAAATTCCCTCGGGGCGGTGGTGGCTCACACCTGTAATCCCAGCACTTGGGAGGCAGAGGCAGGCGGATTTCTGAGTTCGAGGTTAGCCTGGTCTACAGAGTGAGTTCCAGGACAGCCAGGACAGCCAGGGCTACACAGAGAAACCCTGTCTCTAAGAAGAAGAAGAAGAAAAAAAGACAGTACTAGGAGGTGGTGGCTCACGTTTCTAATCCCAGGAGAGGCGAGTGGATCTCTCTGAGTTCAAGGCCAGCCTGGTCTACAGAGTGAGTTCTGGGACAACCAGGGCTAAACGGAGAAATCCTGTCTTGAAAAGCCTCGGCCCAGAATGTCATTCACAAAGGCAGAGGGAGATGTCGGCCCTTTGATTTTTGGACTCCAACTCTCTCCTAAAAAGACCTGGCATCGTGAAAAATGTCGCGCTGACGACTGAGTCAAGCACAGGCCATCAGACAATGGGCCCTGCGGTGAGAGAGCAGAAGGACTTACTTCACAGAAGGCCTTTCCCCCAGCAAGTCAGCTCCGCTGTGGGAGCTACAGACCGGCTGACCGATTTCCCCTGTGCGTGAGCTGATGTCTAAGACAGTAACACTGAACAGACAGTGACACCAAGGAGGGTGGGGAGAGAAGAGGAAAAGAACAGGGTGGGGCCCATCCATCATCTCTTTGGGGTTTTATTTTATCTTTCTCTAACACAGACATTGAAGGTTCTTATTCTAGGTATTTAAGACTCCTTGATGACACAAGAATGTGGAAAAGGTAGCACACACACACACACACACACACACACACTTAAAAGCAGAGACTGAAATGTCAGCTTTTTTTTTTTTTTTAATCCTTTTTACCAGGAAAGCCAGCGTGGAACTACTGTTTGCTGGCCTAACAGAAATGAAACCAAGGCTCTCACTGAAGAGTCTCTTCTTCTGCCAAATGCTGAATCCACAGCCCCGTTTCTGCAAGCGCTTGCTTTAATGGCCACAGGCAGCTTCTGTTTGATGTTGTGGGTCACACAGAAGAGGCATAACAGAAAGCAGCGCCAGGCAGAAACTAAATTAGACCTTTGAGGGCTTGCTGGGCGGGCATCACGCCAGGCATCTCCACCAGGAACTGTTAGCTTCTCCAACGGTGTTTGGTAGTTATTTCATGTCGTGGGGGCAAAAAGGGTAATACTTTGTAAAATCTTCATCTTTCTCATTGGACAGAGAACATCAGTCACTCTCAGTAAATCCTTCTGAAATCTCTACTTCTCTAGAAACTATGATATTTTTTTCTTCATTTTTATTTTATGTATATGGGTGCTTTGCTTGCATGTATAGGTGTCCCATAGCCCTATAGTGTCCACAGAGATAAGAAAAGGGCACTCATTGGATTCCCTGGGACTGGCGTTATAAGCCACCATGTAGGTGCTGGGAATTGTACTTGGGTCCTCTGGAAGAATAGCCAGTGCTCTTAATAGCCCCATGATTATTTTCTATAAGTCGAGGCTGGCCTTGAACCTGTGATGCTCTCCCTGCCTCAACATCCTAAATGCTGGGATTAAGGGTTAAAGGTGGGAGCTACCATACCAGGAAATTCATTGATTCTTTTTTTCATTGTTTTGTTTTTTGGATTTGTTTTTTTTTTTTCGAGACAGGGTTTCTTTGTATAGCTCTGGCTGTCCTGGAACTCACTCTGTAGACTAGGCTGGCCTCAAACTCAGACATCCTCCTGCCTCTACCTCCCAGAGTGCTGGGATTACAGGTGTGCACCACCACCACCCAGCAAATTCATTGATTCTTAAACTGTGACAGCCTCACCTGAGAAGCACAATCAGGTTTTAATGAAAGCTCAAATAAGCAACCTCATTCCGGGGGCTTGTGAAGTCTGGGGAGCCATGTGGTTTGTTTGGGTCCTTCAAGGGGCAGGGCTGCAGGTTATCCCTCCATCAGAGATGCCGTGGGCCAGAGGGAGATGCCAGGGGGGCAGAAGGGAGTCGTGCCACTGTAATGATCTGTGATAATTGTTACAAGACACTTTGTGTCAGGTACTTTCCCATTAGTTGCTTTCTTATTTCTATGTTAAAAACCAAGGCAACCTATAGAAGTAGGGGTTTCTTTGGACTTGTGGTTTCTGCTGGATAAGAACCATTACCATCACCGGGAAGGAACAGCAAGCTGAGAGCTCACGTCTTAAACTGCAACTATGAGGCAGACAGGCTGTGCAGAGGAAGGCCCTAGGCTTCCAAACCTCAGAGCCCACCCTGAGGCCACACCTCCAACACCTATCCATATAGCAGCAGCATCTGGGGCTACATCAACCATGTATTCCAACATCAACCGTGCACTCAACCATCTGAGCCTCTGGAGACATCCTCACTCAAACCACCACAGACACTCGCCCACAGAGCTGGGACTCCTTTGAGGATATTTAGGTCAACACTCCCTCCCATCTTGTTTGTGGCAGTGGATTTACCGCCTTCCAGAGACTCTGCAATGAAGGGCTCGAGTGCACAGTGGCAGAGAGCGGGCAGTGAGGGGACCAGTTGCAGCTCTCAGTGGAAGCTAAAACAATCCGGTGTTGTGGCAACACAATGCGGTTGAAGCCAGTGGATTCTGAAGAACAGCAGTGGGTGGACTCCACGAGTGCCCTTCAACTCTTCTGGTAGTTGAATGACTCACTGACTGTAAGTCACTGAGGATCGTCCTCGTGTGCTTCTTTTGTTGATGTGATAGACATCATGATCGGGAGTAACTTGGGGGAGAAAGGGTTTATTTTCTCTTACCCCTTACAGTTGAGGGATGGAAGGCGAGACGGGAACTCAAGGCAGGTACTGAAGCAGAACCGCAGAGGAGTGCTGCTCGCTGGCTCGTTCAGCTCTCTCTTCTGCAGCCCAAGCCGACCTGCTCAGCTGCGACCCCATCCCCAGAGGGCTACTCCACCATCAATCAATGTTGCGGAAGTCAATAAGCAAGAAAACGGCGCACAAACACGCCCACGGGCCCATCTGACTGAGGCAATATTCTTCAGCTGAGGTTCCTCTTGTGAGGTATGTCAGGCTTAGTATGTCAAGCTCACAAAAACTAACTTGCACATGGGTGATATAAAAAAAATAAGGCAGAAAAAAATGAAGCTAGAGACAAAGAAATCAATCAAACCGTTTTGAAGATGAAAGCTGCCACCCCTGCACGTTTCGTGTAAGCCACCACCTCTATTATTAGCAAATGCAGTCACACCACACAACCATCTGCTGCTTTCTTAAAATACTTGGAGACTCTGCCCGGTGTTGGGTGTGGAGTTAAGCTTCATTTTTTTTTTCCCTCAAGACAGGCTGAGCAGAGGGAGAGAAGAGGTGAGGTAAGGGTTGGGACTCTGGAAACTAAAGAAAGGCTGGGCGGCGCCCCTGGCTGATCAGAGTCCACGGCCTGGACTGTTAATCTGCCTGCCGCCACACAGCCTTGGGTCCCAGCATCACAGCAGCCGTCATCATGAAAAATCAGTTCTCACACTGAGATACAGCTGTTTAGGAAAAGAGAGAGAGAGACAGTATGAAACTCCTGCTCTCGGGCTGCCGACCTCGACCACACACGGCTCTGGGTTTAGCTTACCCTGCAGTTTTACTTCCCTCTTGTCACTGACTTCCAGTCACTGGGAACAGCCCACTTTCTTTTAATCCTAACTGAGGCTCCAGATGCGATGCAACAATGTAGAGTGCAGATGTAGGAAGGCCATGTGTCCTGCACTCGAAGGTGCTTGCTCTTGAAATTCTGTACTCACAGGCGCTTCATGGCTATGAAGAGTTGCTTTAACTAGCAGCTGTTTTCAACAAGAAGATCCAATGTTGGGGCTGAAGGGGATGTCTAACCGGGTAAGAGCACAGGCTGCTCTTCTAGAGGACCCAGGTTCAATTCCCAGCGCCGACATTTTGGTTCACAATTCCAGTTCCAGGGGATCTGATGCCCTTGGTGGCCCTTGATGGGTACAAGCCAAACACATGGTATAAAACATACATGCAGGAGGAATATCCATAGAATAATAAAAAATGCCTTTTAAAATTATTGAATGTTATATTATAAAACTGATGCTGATAAAAATGAAATTCAAACTGCGGGCCTTGCATGCCATTCTGGGGAAATGCTGGTAGACATGGCTATGCTGTTCTACTTTAAACTCTGTGTAAACTTTTCTCAAGATGATTCCCAGTGGTTACATCTGCCCAATGGGAGAGGAGGTCATGGCTATTGTAGGTTATGTTTCACTGAGGACAGTGGTACTGAGCATGGATGTTGAATCCCAAGAGTCCTGCTGAGAGACATTACTGTTCTCCAGTGACCTGACACTAGAAAAGCTTGCAGACCATCCTGTTAGGGTTGGGCTCCTAGCCTGAAAAATGGAGAAAATGGCAGTGTCTTGTGTGTGTGTGTGTGTGTGTGTGTGTGTGTTATAAAAATTAAATCAGGAGAATAGAGAGGTGACTCAGCTGTAAAGAGGACGTGTCTCTCACAGAGGATTGGGATTGGTTCCCTGGATCACGTGGTGGCTCATGACCATGTCTACCTCTTGTTCTAAGTGATCTGATGGTGTTTGACCCACCCCCACCCTCCCAGAATGAAAATGGTACACATACAAAGGTGCAGGCAAAACACTCACATAAAGTAAAAGTAAGTGTAAAAAATGAAATTAAACCAGTAGGTGGAGAGACAGCTTAGTCAGTATCCCATACAGTGCAAACATGAGGATCTGAATTAAATCTGCGGCACACACACAAAATCCTGGGCTTGGCAGAGTACATCTGTAATTCCGTCAGTGGGGAGGCTCGCCTGCCAGTTAGACTATCTTAAAAACAGTCAGAGAGCTTGTCAGAGGGTGAGTGTCTCCTGGGGAACAGCACCTGAGGTTGGCCTCTGGCTTATATATGTCCTTCCAGGAACAAGGAGAGCAGAGAGTGTGAAAAGGAGCTGATACATTTCTTCCCAAGCTACAAAGTAACTGTTCAGTCAACACAGGCTGATACAAAAGCTGAGCTATCTTTTCCTTGACCACCAGAGACAGAGTAGAAAACTAGTTACTTACTTCCATGGGAGGTGCCCCACAATGGGGTCACCATATTTCACTTGTTGCCTAGCTACAGCAGCAGAGGGCTGCAGCCCCTTGGTGCTGCCCAGACTAATGGCCGGCAACATCTTTGCAAACCCTGGGCCTAGTCCAGTTTTAGAACTTGGCTGCTTCTTAGTTACCTTTCTTTCTGTTGCTATAATAAAATCTACTGACATAAGTAACCTGAGGAAAGAAAGGAGGGATTATTTTGGCCCATAATTCTAGGCACAGCCCATCGCGGTGGGCAAGTCAAGGCATCTGGTCACTTTGAACCCACAGTCCAGAAGCAGGTGCTGATGAATGAATGCTCAGCTTATTCCTCCTTTGTCTGCAGCCCATAATCCCAGACCGGGGAATGGTGCCAGCCACAGTGGGCAAGTCTCCCACATCAATTAGCCAAATAAAGAAAATCCCTCGCTGGAATGTCCCTTTTAAAAATAGCAGAGACTATATAATCATTTCTGTATTTGGAGTTGAACCTGATCTCTGTGTACATCGATAACCCACAGGAATGTTCTGGAATAATGTTTCTTATCAAGCTCTAAGGAGTGCAGGGTAAGGGTCCTTTCTTTTTGAACTGCTTTTGTTAGAAGTAGTTCAGGTTTTATTCTTAAATGCCTAGAATGTGAGTGTGCAGATTTCAGTAGGTGGACATCCAGCATTGAAAACTCTGAAATCTGAAATGCACCAAACTCTGAAACATCTTAGGTGCTGGTATAAATGCCAAAGTTTGGAATGTTCCAAATTTCCTGATAAGAGATGTCCAACAGGACTGGTGACTAATGTCTGGCTCAACACATATTAGTAGTTTTTCTGTTTCTGTGACAGAACACCATGACCAATGCAACGCAAAGACTGTGTTTATTTGGGCATACGGTTCTAACGGGATCAAAGGCTGCCCGGTGGGAGAGCATGGTCCTGAGACGCAGGCATGAGCAGGGCAGCTCTGGAAAGATGCTGAGAGCTCACACCCTGTGCCAGAAGCAAGCGGCCAAAAGCAAACTAGAAGAAGGTGAGACTTTTCACTCTCGAAGCCTGCTTCCAAGGACACACCTCCTAAAACTTCCCAGATGCTGCCGCCATCTATGGACCAAATGTTCGGATGCCCAAGATCCCGGGGCTACCCCTCATCCCACCACACATATCAGCGATACAAAATTATCCTGTTATCTTGTTTTCAAATTAATTTTACTTCATGTTCAGTAGCCTCATGGGGATGGTGGTTCATGTATTTAAGTTTTTCTGGATGTGGTCATGGCTGTCCATGATCAAAGCATTGTAGGAGCTAGAGATGGCTTAGCTGTTTAAAGGACTTGTTGCTTTTGCAAAGGCGCTGAATTCAATTCCTAGCACCTACATGGCAGCTCGAAACCATTCATGTCTCTAACTCCAAGTCACACTTCTGGCCTCTGCACACACCAGGCATGCAAGAGGTATACATGTGGGCAAAATACTCATACACTAAAATAATTCTAATAACAATTCTAAATAACCTAAACCCACAGAACTCCAGACAAGGACAAAGGAGGAATGAAAATTCAGGGCTAGCCTGGGAAACAAAGCAAGAAACCAGGCCTCAAGTGACAAAACAAGACAAAGGCGACAGCGAACAAACAAGATACGGCTTGCGACACTGCAGCATGGTGTAGAATTCTTCCAGGTTATTTTGGGTCTGGGCATTGGTATCATTAGGAAGCCCATTTTAGCAATAGCAGGGAACTCAATAAACAGGCTCTGCCATGTGGCTCTTTTAAGATCTTGAGCGTCTCCTGTGTTGAATGTCAACTCAGAACACAGATAAAATTACTGCTGTCTAGAAAGCAGTGAGGTATGAATTTTAAAAAGCTTTGAAATATTGTATTGCACAACTTTGGTCTGAAAATTTGATAGGCGTGCACTATGAAGAAAGTATTTGCGATCATGGGCTTTGGAGCAAAGAGAGAAACACTGAAAGAGAAGTTTGAAGGTCTACCGTGAACTTGACACCCCTTTCAGAAACGTTGAGGGGGTGGGGAGCAAGGTAACTTAATGGAAGTCTCGGGAAAGATGAGCCAAGTCCTCCTACTCACCCTGATTCCTGTCTCTAATTCTAGCATCCTAAGAAGAGTGACAGCTTTATGTAAAGCCCACTTAGGGGAATGAGGAAGCTGTACAGAGGTTGGTAGGTGGAGACACAGGTAAGTGTGGGATAAGATGACATGGACAGGAGGACTGGCAGACGATGGAAGGCTGAGACACAGAGGAGGAGGAGGACAGAACAGCAAAACCAACCACCCAAATCCAGAAACAATTCCTGCAAGAGAAGGCTTGTGGGAAGAATACACTGTTTCTCCACTTCAGGATGTGTTCAGAGGCAGGGAATTTTCCACCACAGGGGACAGAGGCAGTTCATGTTACCAAAGCTCCTTTCACCTCTGAGCATCCATCCAATTGGTTCCAAATATTAAGTAGAGAGGCAGTGTCAAAGGTTTAGTAGTTGATGGCCTGGGGGTTACACTCTGGGGCCACATCTTGGCTCAACCTTTTGGATGAACGTCACCTTGACTTAGTCACTTGAACGCTCTGGGTCAGCTTTCTCTACTAAATAGAAATAGGTCCATAACATATACAAAGCCACATAAGCCGTGCTTTTATTTCCCTGGGATAAGCCAAGGGGGCTTCTTGTTTTGTTTTTTGTTGTTGTATTTTTTTTCCCTTTTCCACTCTACTTCAGGTCTCATGTTTCCAAACAAGCCATTTCTGGTTGCTCACAGGCATTTTATCTTACTGGGACAGTGTGGGAAAGACTTCCTAAGGGAAAATGCAGTAGTCTCCAGTGACACAAATGGGTCAAACAGCCAAGAAGTAAAGTCTGCAGAAACCATTTTACATGTTTTACATCTCATCTATGAAACAATTCAACCACAGACAGGGTCCCTGAGAAATTCCAATTCCAGGGTTGCTATACAAGAATATTGAGCTCACCAGAGCCTTTAAACCTAGAACCGTGTGTCCGTACAAGGTGTTTTCCACATAGAATCACGTTTTAGAGGGAAGTCTGCCCTTCTCTCATCTGAGATGAGACACCGACTGTTGTTCATAGCTCTGACACAATTGCCTCCTGTAACTTTGTTTCATTCTGATACTCTCACTCTCTTGAGTCCTCCTCTTCAAATAGTTTCAGTGAGTTCCTATCCAAAGAGCATTAGTTCTTGAGTCTACTTACTACTGAGGGACTAGACTTCAATTTATTATCTGAAAATAGAGGATAATCACTATCTCGGACGGCTGTAAGTTAATTGGCCTTAAGTACCTAGCCAATTAACTCCTGGCTCTGGTATCAGAGGACCAGGAATGCAGCAGTGTTACCTGTCCAGCACTTCACCCGCAAAGGTCTTTCTTTGACCTCTGAGGCTTCGGTCTTCATTCTCTCCCCGAACACTCAAAACTTAAAGCCCCGCCCGCTCAGGGTGTGTCAGAAGCGAGTAAAAGTTATGCCCACAATGCAGTTAAGCCAGAGATGCGCACTGAGGCTTTGGACGGCTCCGTGGATGCGCCAGGACTCTGAAGTCTAGGGCTAGGAAACAGAGATGCTCCTTTGCGGTGTTACAGTAGCCAAAGCCGGCGCTGGCAGAACCCAGGCTGAGAGGCGGGTCTCCATCGACTTAGGGGGCGTGGCCAGGGGGCGTGGCGCCACGCCATCTGGTCCAAGGCTTTCTTTCGCTGTGCGCACGCGTACTTCCCTAGAGGCGGAACGGCGGGCGGTGCGCACGCGGCGCTTCCCGGAAGACGGCGAATGGACCATAGATGGGGGAGGGAGCAAAGTGCACCCGAGGGCGGGGCGCGAGGCGGAAGCGCCGAGGTCAGCTGACAGGGTCTCGTGACGGCCGGGGCGGCGGCCACGCACGCGCGTTGGTGTTCAGCGCTCGCAGCCTGGTCGAAGATGGCGGCGTCCAGAGCGAGCCTCTGAGAGGCAGAGGGAGGAGCGGAGGGGTGGGGGCTGCGGCGCAGGAACCCGCGGCGACAGGCCCCAGCGGGGAAACGGAAAGCGAGAGGGGACGGGGCCTGCGGCGCCTCATCTCACTCAAGACGTGGAGCCGGCGGCGGGCGGAGCTCGGGCTGGAGAGCCTCCAGCCTCCGGCGAAGGTAAAGCCGCCTCCGGCTCTGGGTTTCTGCGATGCCGCTTCCCACCTTCGGGGACCCGGGGGCTCCGGACAGGGACCACAGGGCGGGCGGCGTTAAGCTGCTGTGGCTCGAAGCTGCTAAAGCAGTGATCCTCCGCCCGGGGATTCCTGCGCTCGGACCCTCCCCTCCCCCGGCTCTGAGTGACATTTGCCCCGGGCACTGCCCTGGCAGCCCCACCCCTCTCTCTGCCTGGCAGTCTTTTCTCCCATCACTATCCCTGTCCCCCACTTCTCTTGGCCACTCTGCCTGGCTCGACTCCACACCTCCTTCCCCTGTGGGCTCCGCCCTCGGGATTCCCTTCTGGATGCCGGCGCCTCCGGTTTCCTAGGTTAGCGGTCCTCCTTCCTTCCTCTGGGGTCCCGCGTAGACTCGCTTGGTTTGTTTGTTTGTTTCTCCCCTGGTCTCAGTTTTCTTTCGATTTGATGGGAAAGGAGGAGCAGCTGCTCTTCTCTTCCTCAAGTCCTTTATCAAACACCAAATTTCCCCCCCCCCCCAAGGCTTTTCCTTCTTGCAGAGTAGCCTGACCTGTTCACTATTGCCGGTGCTGGGCTGTGATTTCACCTCTGAACGCGGCTTCTGGTGTAGGTGAAGCAGCACTTTGGACGCTCAATGAAGTGGGTGTCGAGAGTACACCTGCGTGCCCTTTTCCAAAAAAAAAAAAAAACCAAACCCTCTATTGCAAGATGCTAAATTAGCCACTCTTATCTTGAAACTGTTTCCCTAATCACTTGCTGGAAAAATGATATAAATAAAAATCGCCCCTAACACAGAGATGAATCCCAAAGGAGTGATTCCTTTCTTCCGCGATCTGCTTTTCCCTTTTATTCTACAGTTTAGTTTTTTTTTTTTTTTGCTTCTAGTGTCTCATTGTTTAACTTAATTTAGCTTACAGCATAAAACCCTTTTAATTTTCATATATAGTGTAAAACCATGTTTAGATTGCAATATTGCAAATGGTGGCTCCGGCTTTTAATACCACATTGCATTCAGGGACCGCTAGTCTTGTTGAGAAAACACTTGAGTTTACATTTGTTTGGAAACAGGAAGTACAACAAATTAAAGGAGAAAAAAAGGAGTCAGAGTTAAAAAAACAGGGGTGTAAAGACCTTAAAGCTGGAGTCCTGGGCCAGTACCAGCATTTGTATTCCCCGAGAAGCTATGGCTGTCCTTTTCTAATACGGCAGTAGTCATCTAAATCATACTAGCAAGCGTTAACTGCAAACAAACCAAGTTCTTAAGGTAAACATTTACACAAACATGAATGCCTACAGCAAAACAGTTACACACTGGTGGACAGCATGGGTGTTTGGTTGCTCAAGTGGATGGTAATAATCTGTTTTTCTTAAACTTAGAAGAAAGGTTAATAGTGGAACCTAGTGCCCAACAGATACTAAAGTAGAGCGGAAATCAGGAGAGCACGGTATACCCACACTGGCCCCATGCCCCCAGCGCTTGTAATTACACGGGTGAGTCTGAGGAGGCTGTTTCAGGCTTTCCCTTGCTTCTCTGAGGAAAGTGTAAACAAAAGTTAGGCAGCTCCATGACACCCTAGTTTTGTTTGTTCCTCCGGCCTTGGTTTAATGTCTGGTGGGGGTTAAAGTTTTTAGTTCATTATGTTTGTTTTAGTCCTCACATATTAGGATAACTTTTTTTGCACTTAAAATGTTGTTTGTATTTATTGTGTGTGTTTGAGTCCATGTAGCATGTAGCACGTGTGAAGGTCAGAGGACAACTTGCAGGAGTGCAGTGTGTTCTTCACTGTGTGGAACCTGAGGATCGTGAGTGAGCTGTAATGGTGTCTCCATCATGTGGGACAGGAGGATTGAGCTCAGGTTGTCAGGCTCATCTGGAGGTCCGGTAAAACCTCCTCAGCCTTTTTGTATAAAATACTTGTTAGCATGCTCTTTGCTGTCCTGAAACCATTTATACCATTTAGCGGTGATTCTAAGACTGAAAGCTTTGCTCTAATCTGTACAGCATGGGATGTGTGTGTGTGTAAACAAAAACCAACCAAATAAAAAACTAGACTAACCAAGTTGATGTCTTCAGAGTCAGCTTAGAGGGATGAGGACATAGAGAACCACTAGCTCAGCTCAGACCTGAAGGAGGAGTTAGAGAGGGAGGGGTGAAACCCAGAGGAGGGCTTTTGGACAGTGGTTAAGAGTTCAGCTAGAACAGTTGAAAAACGGATGAAAGTGAGTGTGCCAACTTAGAAGCTGTTTACACACAAACTTCACTGGGTATGCTCCTAGGAAAGATGGGGAAAAGTCTTGCTGAGAGTCTGTCATTCAGACCCGGTGGAGGGGAACAGCACCAGAGCTTTTAAGAAGGTTGAGAAATTGCTCTAGTTCTCTCTATCTTTGGGATGACAGGGTTTAATGTTTATATGTGGGCCATATTACCAGCACTATATTGATAATAAAATATATCGAGCTGAGTGGGATAGGCAGACGAATATAATACTCAGAACAGAGGCTGCCTCCCCAAAAGCACAAGGTCACAGGGAGCACAACACAGGAGTCAGACAGACATTTCTCTAGTTAAATCACCTCTCTCCACAGATAACACATTATTTTGCAAAAGAATGTAGCTGCTGTGCCTTGTGGTTAACTGTTGCAAGAACGTAAGCCCAGCTCAACTCCTAACAAGGTTACTGTGACTTCTGCACTTGGCCTCACAAAGAAAAGGGATACTCACTTGGTCATGGAATTACTCACCTTAGTTTCCACTACTCTATTCATGTTCAGCCTTCAGTGAAATAAGACACAGATGAAAAGCTAAAAGGAAGAAAAGAAATTCCTAAGAGAGCAGTTCTCATAGCTACCCTCAGATTGATGGAGGTAGATGGTGTTATCCAACAGGCGATACTCAGATGCTGCCTGTGAAGAAGAATCTCAGAGACATAGGCACTGAAGGAATCGAACTGAAGTGCTGGAAACAGGAGCACAGCAGAGAGATGCAGCAAGCCTTTGGGGCTTACCTGTTGTGTCTCCACGAGGAAAAATACGACAGACCTGTATGTAATGTCAGTCAAAACTGCCCATTCTGACTCACAAAAACACTGATAAAAAATATTCAAAGACTTGGAAATACAGGCGGAGAGCTGACTCAGTGGATAGGAGAACTGTTGCTGTTTTTAGAGACCTGAATTTGGTTCTCGGGCTCAGGCTAGGTTACAACCACCTGTAACCAGCTACAGAGGATCCAGCTCCCTCTTCTGGTCTCATTACCTACATCTGCTTGCAAATACGCCCCCCCCCCATACACATACATTTAAAAACAATAAAAATAAAATTTAAAAAGAGTTTGGATGGCTAGGCCATGGTGGTGCACACCTTTAATCCCTACCTTTATTTCAAGGTGGATGGTCAAAGCTCTATTAGAATTCTAGTGCATATTTTATACATACACAAATATACTTATTTACACATATACATATGTATTGTCTATAAGATGTATACATTGAGATGTATAGTGTGCAAGAACCCCTCTCTGAAAGATAGATTAAAAATAAAAGGGAGGAAGATACACCATGAAATCAAAAGATAACTACATTAATAGACAGAACTGACCTTATGGCACATGGTATTCATTATTACAGGCAAGTTCTCCACAAAAACAGACCTAGTTGTAAAACATCAAACTAAAACATTTTTAGAAGACAGGAAAACAAGTGTAGGAACTTTAGTGTTTAGATAGGATGCCAAAAATATTCATAAAGGAAAAAATACAGTGTTGAAGTTAGGCCTGGTTCTGCCTCCCAGCCCCATGTTCCCCCAAATAAGACTCAGACTCAAAATATCTTTACAGATACCTTGGCCATATAGGTAGGCTCTCCTTTGACTAGATATAACTTAAACTATCCCATTTATCCCAGTCTACATTCAGCCTTGTGTCTGGTTACCTGTGCTCAGGTGTCATGCATCTCTCGGACTTGTCACATCTTCCTGGGCAGATCTCCTGCCTGGCTCTATCCCAGAATCCTCTCTCTCTCCCAAAATGTCCCACCTCTTTGTCCTGACTAATTCATAGGGCATAAACTTTTTAATTCACAGGTGATGCATCCATTCAGTACACACGATATTCTCTCTACAATACAGATTTGGAAAAAACAAAACAAAAAAACAACTAGAAACATGCTGTATGTTGAGAAAAGAAGCACACCTCTCTGGTGTATCTAAAGTCAAAGGCATTCCATGTGCTTTCCCAAAAATCGCTTTGCTATGTAAAACTGAATAAAAACAGGACTTTTATTGGAAAATAGGTTAGGGCCACAGAACTGTGAGCCTTACAGTGACATCTAAGCAGTGGGCACGGGAAGCAGCGCTGTCTGGCACGGACCAGCACTCTGGCAGTTTATTAGTTGCTTGTGGACATGAGCATTGGAAGGAGTCAGTGCATTGAGTCTCTGTGATTTTTTTTTTTTTTTTTTTTTTCCGAGACAGGGTTTCTCTGTGTAGTCCTGGCTGTCCTGGAACTCACTTTGTAGACCAGGCTGGCCTTGAACTCAGAAATCCACCTGCCTCTGCCTCCCAAGTGCTGGGATTACAGGTCTGTGCCACCACCACCCAGCTCTGTGATGGTTTTGAAAGGAAATTTAAGTGAGATGAGACTGGAAGTTGTATGGTGTATGCATGGGTTGAAGCTCTTTGATTTGTGATGTGCATGTACATGCTTTGAGAATTTCTAAGTAGCTGTTCAGCTGAGTACCTATCTACCTTCACCTTAGGTTTCCCATGATTTATGAAATAGCACATCAGTAAATGTGAAATTGGAATCATGCTCCTCCAAGGGTTCAGTATATGCTGGGCAGACTACCTCCAACCTACAGCCCCAGCCCAGTGTGCCAGCCATGGCGGAATAAGTTAAAAATAAACTATCAAAATGGCATTGTGGCAAAACTGACTTATGCATTTCAATATACAAATAAGTATGGCCACCACACCACAGTAAGCAATACAATTGTCAGAGATATGCACCTTTGTACAGAATCAGTTTGTGACAGAAACATGGAAGGGCACAAATTTGTCATCTTGGTGACTTAACTACCACAAGTGGAATAATTGTTCGCATTGTTTTCCAGACTGAAAAAGGTAAGTATAACCTCTTAATTTATAGCTGCTCTAGTGCTGGGGAGTTGATGTGCATAAGCCCTGTAGAAGATAGTTTGGTTTTTACGTTTACATTGATTAGGTTGTAGGCTAGTTTATTATGAATAGGCTTTCCCCTATGCAAGTGAGCACTTGGACGTTGAGGGCAGGTTTTCACCTTTGTGTGTGTTTGTGACTGTGGGTGCAGTTGACTGGAAGTACCTCTGAAGCCCAGAAGAGAGTATTGGATCACCTGGATCATTTAGAGTCTCGGGCAGTTGTGAATTCCCTGATACAAGTACATGAAACTGAACAGTCCAGTCTTCTCGACCAGAGGTTCTCAACCTGTGGGTCTTGACCCTCTTGGGAGTTGAATGACCCTTTCACAGGGGCCACCTAAGACCATCAGAAAACACAGATACTATGTTACCATTCATATCAGTAGCAAGTTATGGAGTAGCAGAGAACTAATTTTATGGTTGTGGGGGTCAGTACATCATGAACTGTTTTTAAAGGGTCGAACATTAGGGAGGTTGAGAACCAAAGTTCATGGTTTAACCACTGAGCCATTTCTCTAGGCCCTAGTTCAAAGTTTTAATCATTATCTTCAATACATTTTCCTTCTGGAGCAGTGTACTTCTGCTGAGTACATCCCAGCCGTAATCCCTCTTGTTATAGAAACTGATTCATAGTCATGGGAACTCCCCAGAGTCACTGATTTAGGGAATATTCTTTCAGCAACTAGCTGAAGCCAGGGTATGGTAATGGTCATGTTCCTTGACATAAGACCTGTGAAGAGGTGCATCAGTTTGGCATACTATTTCTGTGTGCTCTTAACTTTATTCAGCAGCCCGTATACTGTCATATGGACTGCCCATGAAAAATGTGACTTGTAAAACAGGGTCAGAAAGCAGTGGGCTTTCTTGTTTTGCCTTTGGTAGATCCACCCCCCTGAGTAGTGAGAAGCTCAGGTATTTAAGTGCTGAGTGGGGACTGGTTTGCACTCCATTAACAGGTAGGAAAGAAAACACCTGAAGCAGCCTGTAGTAAGAATTCCACTGATCTGCCTTTAACTGTAGTTATCAGAACTTAAAGAACTATTCAGGCTTTGCATGGAACAGGCTTTCTCTAATAGATCTAAAATTCTATACTAACTTTATTGAAAGTTAGACTTTCATAGGCATTTCTGATTTTGTGTTCCTTTGGTATTTTTGCTGTAGAATTCCTCTCCCTCAAACTTGTAAGTCATGATTCAGAATGTATTTTTGAATATTTATCAAATCTTAGGGCAGATAAGCCACATTTCCCTCAGACCTTTAAGTCACTGACTTTATTTTTTAAAAGTGGAATATTCCTCTTTAAAGGTAATTTAAAGGTGCCCTGTAGGTTATAAACCCCTTGGCAGAGGGAGATATAATACAGGCACTTCAGAAAGAGCAAACTTGAAGCTTGTTCCTGCTGCTTAGTGTTGGGGAGGAAATGCTTGCCACCGACGTGCCTGTGTTCTAATAGTGATTCTTAGGTATAGGGTGCTAACTCTAAAATGTAACTCAGACTGTGTTTGCTGCAGGACAAGGAAATTAGCTCCTGTTCGTAAAGGGAAATCAAGTTGAATCGTAGCCAGTAAAGATCTCTGTTGCCCACTAGAGAGGGCCTCCTTAGCATGTAGAGCTAAACTTTGAAGTGCCTGCTAACTGAGATAAAGAAGAGTTTGCTCATCTAGAGTATGTTGTTCATGCAAAAGCAATATTCTCATTTGAGATACAATGAAATAGAAATGAGGTCAAAAAAAATCTAAAAAATATGTAGGAACTAGAATGTATAAGTGATTAGCAGCACAGATTTGACAAGAATTGAGCACATTTCTGAAAAGATGAATATTCTTTCAGATGAAAAATTTCAGTTTGGAAAGGGCAAAGCCACAATATAGCTTACATGAAAAATTTATTTTTAAAAATAATAGATAAATCTATTTAGAAATGAAATGTTCTCTCAAATGGAATCAGCTAATGTCTAACTAAAATAGAAGAGTTGGAATCCACATATGCATGATTAAAATAGATCTCCCTCAGCTCCACCTTTGGTTTATATTGCTGAATAGGAAAGACAATAAAATTAACTGCTGTGGCGAGGCTGGGGGTAGCTCAGCACAGCATGAGGGCCCGGGTTCAGTACCCAGACCCTGTTTGAAAAAGTGGGGGTGGAGGGGGTGGGGGTAGCACCTGCAATCTCAGTGCTGCTGAGGTGGATTCAAGTGGGTTCCTGGGCTTTCTCACAGACCAGCTTAGAGTAACCTGTGGGGTTCAGCCCCCTTAGAAACCTTGTTTCGGTTTAAAGGGGGGGGCAGTTTCTGATGAACTCTGGAGATCGACCTTCATCTCCCCACACACATACTTGTGTACCTGCACGCACAGTTAACTACTCTCACACTACCCCCCCCCCCACATTGAGATTAACCTAGATCTGGGGTTGTATTTTAACCTCCATTTGTTTCATGAAGAAATTCCTAGTTATTAACTTTTTAAGAGAGAATGGGGCAGAACTGAGATTATTAGTATTGATGTGGCAAATAATACAATAGCATACTGTAACCCCTGGACGGTCAGATACGATGTTACTGCATGCTTCCCTATTCTGGGACGCATTTTCTCTAGGGGTGTAAGCTCTTCAGGTCTAGGGGTGTGGAGTGAGGTGTCCTGAAACCAGAGCAATCCATGCCTTATTGTAGGTGTCATATACATTACATGCACGATTGGTTCTTTCTGAAGAAAATACTCTAACTTGTACTTAGTCACACATTAAAACAAAACAAAAAAAGTACTGGGTGCAGTACTTAGGTCCCAGCTATGGGGATGACTGAGGCTGGAGGATCCCCTGATCCTGAGAGTTTGAAGGCAGCCTCGGTAACTTAATGAGACCCTGCCTAAAACAAAACAAGAACAGCAGCAAAGCAGGACTCGGTTAAAGGTGAGTGGCAGGCTTCCTCAGTACGGCACAGTTTAGCTAAAACAGTTTAGATGCAGCTTTATAATCTGGGTAAACATTAGTTAGCCACTTTTTAACCTTTTGTTTTTAAACAGTACTAAGCTAATTACAGTTCACAGAGATTTCAAATCCAGTTGAGGAGATTTGGTTTTTAAGAAGCCAATGTATGGGATTCTCCCTTTAGTTTATTACTACCTGAGTGGCAGTGGACACCTTTACAGGTTTGCCTCAGTGCTGTGATGTAGTGTGTATCCTGTGGGGAATGGAGCACTCCACTGTAGGCAAGCTTGCTCAGGAAAGTAAGGCAGACTCACCGCTTCCCTCAGCACACTGCGCACGTGTCACTCCCGGCCACGTTGGAAGAACTTTGTATCAGACATTGTCACGCCTCCCTCCAGCACGTCGTCCTTAATATCTTTCTGTCGTTGCTTTATCACAGTTCTGTCTTATCCGTCCATCAATCCGTCTTAGTTTTTGATGCATTTGAAAACAAACTCATAGTTGGAGTTCATTACCTGAGAGCAAACGCTGTACTTAGATTTCATAAACTCAGAATGAGGAAATTCATCTCTTCCCTAATTATTCCAAATTGTCATGTTTATATAATTACTTTCGGGTAGTTGTGCAAAATATATGCTTTCAAGAGGTGAAAAACCTTTTTACTCCAATTCATTTGTTCATTAATTGTATTTTTTAATGTACTGATTCATCATCCTTAGCTGTACACGCAACCTTTTCCACTTAGAGTCTGCTTCAGGCTGTGCCTGTGCCTGTGCCTGTCTGCCTTTGTTCAGTGTCAGCATGATGTAGGGCCTACTAAGTGGGCTCAGTTGTGTTGTTGTTGGTGATGGTGGTAGTGGTAGATCTTCTCAGGACCATTCTAATTTTATTCACAAATGATTGTAAACGGGTGCCAGCCTTACTGCCAGTAATAAATTAAAGTACACAACTGTTCGAAAGCGCAAGGCGTAGAATTCATTGAAAAGAGCGATTGCAGCCAACACACCATTAAGAGTTGAGCCCAGGGCACGCTGTGTCCCTGAGGACAGCCCCAACCCTTTTTATTTTGTATTGTTTTGAGGCAGGGTCTTGCTTTTCATCTTTTACTTATTCAGATTCATTCTCCTGCCTCAGCCTCCCAAGTTCCAGGTTTACAAATACATACCACCAAGTTTGCCAAGCCTGAATTTGACCTTGGCATTTTAACCTTCATTACATTTCTACGAAAAGAATTACCAGAGACGATGCAAAAAAGTTGTCGTAGTGTCATGCCCGAGTGTACAGTGAGAAGCGCTGACGTGCAGACGCTCAGCATGGTGTAGTTAAGGGGGCATGCAGATAAACTCAGCCAAGGCAAGTGTAAGTCTTGGTTTGAAATTCTTGAAGGGATGAGTTTAGCTGAAAGTTTTAGCGGGTGGCCTGCCTAATGGGCAAAGGCTGGCAAGACAGAATCCTGTCCTACCGCTTATCATCCTTTAAGCTGGGCAGTTATTTATAGCACATGCCTGTAAATGACTCTGCTGCTTGAGGCTTCAGCCCCAGTACCAGGAGTTCTGCAGTTTTCTTCATGAATAATAAATAAGGACTGCTTAAGTGTTTCTACCCATTAACAATTATATTTAAACTCTTTAGAGTTTATTAAAATAGAGAGGAGATAATTACTGGACATTAAATTTGTTCATGAAATTTCTTTTTTCCCTCAGAAGTTCACAAATGGTTAAGTAAAAATTATGAATGCTGATTAAATTAACACTGTACTTTTGAAGTTAGAAATTCTAGGCCACACACAGTGATTTCTTCATCCATTGGGAATAAGGTTCCCAGACACGCAGCTGTGTTTTTCCTATGCAGACACACACGGTCACATGATTTTTTTTTTTCATCTCACCTAGTCACTTATCAGTGCAACTGTGGCTTTTTAAATTGATGCGGCAGCAAAACTCATGAAGGTCCGTCACAGTCACGGGGTGTGTGGGGCGTTTCTTCTCAGGCTTCAGGGGCCTTGGTGTGCGCCCTTCCTCCCCTTCCCAGCGAGCTCACTGGAGCTTCCCCACATGGCCACAGCATTGCTAGCCTTCTCTGCCCCTGAGCGTCCGCTCCACTGTGAAGTAAAGTAAGGGTTACCTAACAGCACCCTGCCACATCCCAGCAGGCAGTCTGATAGGCAGAGGCTGCCTGGTGACGAATGTCCTCAGGATCGATCGTGCACAGCATGGGTTTGTCAGACGGAGAGAGTTAAGAGATCTCATCACATTACTGAGACAGTGTGCAATTTAAAACTTGTGAATTGTTTGGTTCTGTAACTGACACAGCAGACAGTTTGAGTTGTTGATCTACATTGAGTTATAGGAGGTTTGGAATTAATAAAAAGTAGAGAAAGAACTACCCCAGCGCCTTACCGCACACAAATGCCAATAGATACTTGGAAATAAAGGAGAAATAGGAATGCATAAGAACGTGTGTATCTGGAGTGGTGTATTTAAAACATGATAGTTGCTAATTAATATTCATGAGTTTTGTTCTAAGTATCCGAGTTGACTCCTTTAGTCCACACCACAGCCCTTTGGGACAGGTATTCATCCCTATTTTCTAGATGGCTGTAAGAAAGAGAATGGATTTGTTCAGAGTTGTTCCAGGTCCCACAGCCAGTGAGCGGTAGCTGCTCTGTGTACCTTTGGCAGTAAGAGTTCTCTTAAGTTCCCCATCGCTGCCTTGATGGTAGATGCATGCTGACGTAGTGCTTATGAATATGAACATGGACCAGCAGCCCTGGGATCGGTGCCACATCTGCCAAGGTCTTCTTGAGTAAATCCCCTGACCACGGTGCTCTGAGCATCCCCAGACTAGCTGCCACTTCGTTTCTGTGGTTTGATGGAAACTTTTCGAGCCTTCCCCTGGATGCTAACACCCAACACATAGTCTTCCCCTCTCTTCTGTTTTTTAAAGCCTGGGCTGGAACTAAATAGGTAGCCCAAAGCTAGCCTCAGACTTAAGGCGATCTTCCTACCATCATACTTGAGTGTAATTCATTCATTCATTCATTCATTCTTCCTTCCTTCCTCCCTCCCTCCCTTCTTCCCTCCCTCCCTCCCTCCCTCCCTCCCTCCCTCCCTCCTCTCTCTCTCTCTCTCTTTCTTTCTTTCTTTCTTTTTTCTTCTTTTTCTGGACAGGGTTTCTCTGTGTAGCTCTGGCTGTCCTGGAACTCACTCTGTAGCCCAGGCTGGCCTCGAACTCAGAAATCCACCTGCCTCTACCTCCCAAGTGCTGGGACTAAAGGCCTGCGCCACCACCCTCCCGGCCTGAGTGTATTTCTTGTGTTTTTCTGCTTTTTGTGAATTGGTATTACTGTATTTTGTGAGTTCTTTGTTTAGAGGTATGTTGGTAGTCTGAAAGTTAATGCTGTTTTCAGGCCACCTGTTATTCATTGGATAAATTGTCTTTAAAAAGATTTTCCTGAGAACATAAATACACTTGAAAATTTAGAAAAGTTAATGTCATCCTTGCTGGGAGGTAGGTCCCAGCCTCACACCAAAATCTGGTTATTTTTTAAAGGCTCAAAGTTAGTTAAAATACTCCTTTTCTGAAATCTCCTTGAGAAGTACCTGAAGTCATGCTCTGGTAGATTGCTATCACGTGTTGTTTGGAACACTGTGAAAAGTTCAAAGGTAGCTAGTTTCGGGGAAGTGCTTTGTGGCTTGTACTCACAGCTGGTGTACTAGCAGCCTTGGAGGCTTAGCCTTGCATTCACTGCAGTTTGTTTTTCTGTTTGAATTTGTAGTTTCAAAAGTTATTTCATACAGGTGTTTGATTCTTTGCAGGTAAAGATAATAATTGAAGTAAGTTTTCAGTTATCCCAGGAATATGCTGTCAAAGGATACCAGATTACGTAGTGAAAATGGATTTCCTGATGATGAGGGGATTCAGGAAAGCTTGGATTAAGTATATAGGATGAAGAGTTAAGAGACTGGGCCAGAGCCTGATGCAGCCATTTAATTAGCTGTGTAACCTTAGGATGGAATTGATTTTCTCCAACTCTCAATTTTGTTGTCAACAAAATGGGAGCCATCAAGGCACCAGGATTTGATAAATGTATCGTAGATGCTTAGTGCAATTACTAACAGCCGAGTACTTGGGAAGCGCCATCGTGGAGTGAATCTTAGGACGTCACAGGCTCCCCGGCTTCGGAGATGTCCTTCAGTGGATATTGGGTCCATTTTGAAGTCATGCAGAGACTGACACCAGCACTGAAATTATGTTATTTGTAAGGTGACTTGACTGCATGGGTCCCTGACTCCTGCCTGCCCCCTTATTGCTCAGACATGCTTACCTGAGTGTAACATGACCAAAGGGCAAGCCTTTGGGGCCAGGGAGCAGTTCCTGTCCATAGAGACCACATTTGCTTTATTGGCTTTGAAGACGGTTCAGTAGCAGGAGCAGTCACTCCCAGAATATTGCCCAGAGAATGTGGAGATGCTGTAAAATTAGTTATCAAATTTTTATTTTTTATTTTTAGATTGACTATTATGTTTCTCTGTTTATGTGTCTGGTGCCTATGGAGGTCAGAAGAGTGCATTAGATCCTGAGGCTGGAGTTACAGGTAGTTGTGAGCCACCGTGGAGTTCTGGGAATTGAACCTAGGTCCTCTAGAAGAAACAGCTTAGGTTGTCCTCTGCAAGAACAGCCAGATTTCTAAACCTCTGAGCCATCTCTCTGGTCCCAGCTAGAGAGATCTTGATGTGCGAAAGAAATTCAAGTACTTTCCTAGTCTATTGGCCTTTTCTGCCAGCATGCTAATCTACATTAAAATGTAGTTTTCTTTTAACAAGCAATCCTGGTAGCTTTTGTTGTCATTTTTTTATAGCATGTGTTAGACCTGTCTATTTGCCTTTGCCTTAAAATCCTGTCCATGTGTTCTCATCCTTCCTGAAATTCATCCTTCTGCAAACAGTGTGGACCAGACAATGTAAGTGACACTCATAAATTCATTCTTCGGATGTTTAAGAATTCATAAATCTCTATTGTCATTAATTGAAAAATTATTTTGCTTCAGTCCCTTGTGGATTTATTAGGGATCATGTCTTTTCCTTATGGCTCATACCCTAAGTTCTGTGGGGTTAATATTTTGAAATATTCTTATTTTGTATTAGTTAGTTTTGAGACAGGGCTGGCTATGTGGTACTAGCTTACCAGGAAGCTAGTAGCCAGCCTAGCCACCCAAGTGCTGGGTTCCCAGTGTGTGCCTGTCATTGGGCCTTTAGGGTTTTGCTCCCGTTTTTACTTTATGATACCATAATGATACTAGTTTCTCCTCAAAAGCATTTTTCTTCCTTTTCAATTTGCCCAAAATAGGGCTTTGGTACAGTCTCAGACATTCTGTTTCCTCCAGTGTGGACCAAGAATCCAAACCTCATTCTTCAGTATCAACCATTCACCTTTCTGTCCATCTTTCTCCTTTATCATTCCAGTCTTTATTTAGAGTATATAAGGGAAACTAGACCATATATGTAGACCAGCGGACTTTTTGTTTGTTTGCTTGTTTTGCTTGTTTTGGGTCTTTAGAGATAATATCTCAGTTTCTCTTCAGCAGTAATTATTGCAAATGATTTAGAAGGAAGGGATGTTGGTAGGTTCAATAAATCTTGGCTCTTTGAGTTATATCAAATGAAAAATACAGAAATATACAAAGTGTCTCTCCCACTCAAACAAGGTCACACCTGCTTAAATAAAGGGTCACACTAGTGCAGTGTCGTACCAGCACAAGCCAAGGGGCCCAGTGTCGTCCAGAGCCCATTTGCTTGACACATACCAGTAAACAAATGCGTGTTGACTGTAAGTTATGTTTCTTCTTTCTAATAATTAACAAAGGATTAAAAAATTGGTGTTGTGCTTCTGTTCCTTAGAGCAAGAATTAGTGGTGCTTTTCCAGAATATATGACAAAACCTTGCTTGGATTGCCCCTGTTAGAGCATCAGGCTTTAGGTGCCCATCAGGACTGCCCATGGAATTGTCACATACGCAGATGCTTATACAGTGTGACTGTTTTATGTCAGTCTCTCTTGTAGACTCCAGAGATACATTAGATGAATAACAAACTGGCCTTTAGGTGAAGAATACTGAGGGGAAAGCAGGGACTAGAGGACTAGAGAGAGTAGAGAGGAGGGCGGGAAGAGCCTAAAACAGTGGTTAGGGGCACTCTCACTGAAGGAGACGAAGCTGTGAGCTCCAGACCATCACATCTGTGGGGAGGGTAAACTCAGGTGGTGTAAAACAAAGAGGAAGAGGAAGAACTCTCCTTGTCCCTGCAGTATATACTCACAGAAATGAAAACGTTCCCACAACAGCTCACACACATGTGTCATTGTAGCACTGTGCATAATAACCAGAAGGTTGAAACAACACAAATGCCCTACAGTGGACAAGAGAACAAAAGATACCCACACAGTAGAGCATTGCATTACTGGTAAGGTTCCTGATGTAGGGAAAACACACGAGCAGGAATCTATTTCTCACTGCCAGGACTGGGGAGGGGGAGATCCAGGGTGGGACTGTCAGTGGGGGTCTGTTTTGGTCTTTGCTTGTTTGTTTGCTTGTTTTTGAGACAAGGTCTCACTGTGTCACTTGGAAATCACTGTAGATAAGACTGGCCTCAAACTTAGAGGTCTCCTGCGTCCTGAGTGCTGGGAGTACTGACTGCTTTCTTGTTGGGCTGATGAGAAGGATTTTGAGTTGGTGATGGCTGTGGAAGGTTTGAGGGAATCCTATACTTAGGAGGGTGAATTTATGGTTCATGAACTAGTTTCGAAAAAGGAATTGCCATATGTAAAGATGTAAAGCAAGCCTAAGCAAACTCCAATTCCTGTTTGAATTATTTACATTTTGGTAAGTATCTTACAGTAATTTTTAGTAAGGTCAGAGAGAAGGGCCTACATCACAGCTGAAAAACCAGGCTCCACAAAACTTAGCTTTTGTATAAATAATTTATGCTGTGTCTTCAAAACATTACCAGCCTTTTGTTAGGAGTCACCTAAATACCATCTTTCAAAGCTACCTGGATTCAAATGTTGTTCCTCCCCACACCCCATGAAATAAGTGCTTTCTGGATTGTGTGCTGTTCGGTTACAATAAAAAGATACAGCACAGCCGCCTTCTCCATGCACACATTGAGTCACCACAGATTCAGCAGCTCTGGGCCACTCATCAGACTGCTGTAAAACGTCTCTAAATTCTCAGTCTCATTCTCTTTATTGCCATGATAAGTTTGGTAATAAACAGTTTATAGAAATAGTACTGTCCTCCCGTCGCTAGGAAATGGGATACTATATAGCCGTGAATATTTTCTCAATGAATATTTAATTCTCTGGGGAAAGGCACTTCCTTCTGTGGAGATGCAGGATGGTCTTGTGGTGGGTTTGTTTTGAGATATGGTCTTACTGTATACCTCTGGCTAACTTGGAACTCACAGAGATCTGCCTGTCTCTACTTCCTAAATGCTGAGATCAAAGGTTTGCACCGCCATGCCCAGCTTGGTTGGTTGGTTGTTTTGAAAAGATGATTTTTTGAAATATAAGAAAGGAGGCTACAGTGCATGCCTTTGGATTCTAGGATGAAAGATGGCCTTATGAGCATTTTAGATTTATTATTGTGGACATGTATTACTTTCCTAATTTAATGAGTTCTTCTTTGCAAATTCTTACTTAGGAAAAACTGCTCCCTAAAGTGCCAAGGACAGCAGTATGGCCAGCCCATAGCTGTGCAACAGAAACCGTCTGTAATTGACGGACTCTTGATAATTAGTTTCAGGTGTTCATCATCTACCAAGACACTGGCTGACAGTGTGACAATGCAGGACATAACGATTAGGTCTCTTCATCTGAAAACCTTTACTAGGTTGTACTCTTCCTTGTACTCAGGACGTTGAGCAGCAAAGTCTAGTGGGTCCAGGGAAAATGAAGGGGTTGGGGGGACAATCAAGGTACAGTGCTGAACACAGCGTTGAGCAGTCCTGTGTCCTTAACCTGACAGCAGTGCAGAGCTAGGAACTGAGAAATGCTGTTTCTTGCTGTGAGGGAGTCAGGAAAATTAAGACTGTATAACACTGTACTAAGGGAATTCATCTCTCTGTCTTCCAGGTTTCAGCACAAAATGAACATAATTAGGGAAAATAAGGATCTGGCATGTTTCTACACAACCAAGCACTCCTGGAGGGGAAAGTAAGTATTCTTTGCTTTACTTAGCTGAACTTTTTTTTTTTTTTTTTTTTGGTTTTTAGAGACAGGGTTTCCTGTGTAGCCCTGGCTGTCCTGGAACTCACTCTGTAGACCAGGCTGGCCTCGAACTCAGAAATCCACCTGCCTCTGCCTCCCAACTGCTGGAATTAAAGGCGTGCGCCACCACTGCCCAGCTTTTTCTGAACTTATATATAGAATCGTTTCAGTCCAGTGTCAGTTCTTTAATGGTGAGGCACAGCCCACCAGTACTCTTGGGCTTTCTTGGCTGAAAAGCTATGTATACATTTTAAATGCATATGTCACATTGGAAATGCATTGCTCTCCCCTTTTGTTTTGATCTTTCTAGATTTTTCTTTAAAAAAAAATTAAAAAGTAACAAGAGACGGTCAAGCCATTGTGGCTTGGATTGCTACAGTGTTGCTGTCGCCAGCTTGTGCTCCTGGGTTGCCAACTGCATTGACAGGCTAGCCTATGAAACAACTGTGCCTCTGCTGAGGTTTGGAGCTTTTAAGACTGTTTATTTAATTACATATTTGAATAAAAATTTTATTAGAGCAAACTTTTTTCTTGTATGGAAGCAGTATCATTTTCATGTTTATATTTGTTTTAGTTAGACCAAGATGTCCTTGTGTGTTCCTGCCCCATTGGGTGATGGTAATTCCTTCCCTGTAGATTATTGTGAAGATTTAATGAGGTGATGCTAAGTGAGTGAAGGCTTTGAAATTATGCCCTAAGTACATTGATATTCACTGACCGGAGCGCCTTGACTGTTAGCAAAGCAGCACAGTCCCTGGTCGTTCTGAGAAGCACTGACTGGGGAGTCTGAGCGCCTGTCTCCATTTGACAGACAGGTGACCGCAGAGCGCAGTTCTCTGAGGCGGGTCATGAGTAAGCGCGGCGTGTGTGCATAGCTTCTGTTCCCACTCTTGGCTCTCGTGTTTTGGTTGGTGGTGTGGTGGCCTCTTGGGTAGCTCAGGATCTGAACACTAGTGTTCCCAACTTACCTTAGCAAACTCACTAATTTTGAAAGATCTATTGCTTGGACTTGTTTTCTGTTAATTTTTTGCTTTAGGAACTTAGATGTTAGGGAGTGTAATTTCTACCACTGTAGATACTGCGTGTGCGCCGCCTCATAGTTTCACTGAGCAAAGTTAGAGAAAATTGGTGTGTACAAGGTAGTGTGGATCTCATCCACCCATTTTTTAATTTAATTGTCTCTCTGATTGCTCAGCTGGAGAAATTCTTTACTTTAAACACAAATTCTCTACTAGGTAATTGTTTGGCATGTATTATTCCAGTTCTGAGGGATGCCCTGTGCAACTCTAGTGATGCTGTTCTATGAAGTACACAGTTTTTAATTCTGATGAAATCCAGCTTGTCTCCTTTTGTGTTCCTTGTTCTTTTTGTCATTTGTAAGAAGCTATTGCTTAATCTAAGGTTAAAATGGGTTTTCTTCTGTGACTTTTATAACTTTAATTTTGAATTATTTTTATATGGTGTACAATGATCTACTTATACCTGGATCATTTGTTGAAAAGAAAAGACCATTCTTTTCCCATTGAGTGTTTCACACTCTTGTCAAAAGTCACTTGACCAAATGTGAATTCTCAGTTTCATTCCATTGATCTGGATACCCATCTGGGATAAAGTTCCTAACATGTTGCTTTGATTTAATGTAGCTTTGTACCCTTGAGACCGGGTACGCAACCCAGCGTTATGTTGACTATTCTGCGTTTCTTGTACTGCTGTATCGATTTTTCAGTGAGTTGTTACTCTCCCTGCAAGTGGCCGGGGGTTTTAGTAGTGTTGCGTGTCTGTTGGAGGTGCCTCTCCTCAGCAGAGCCCGTGCTTCCACGCATGAACAGAAGACCTTCCCTTCAACAGGGTTTCTTTTCAATCCCCTTTCCTCAGATGGTGGTTTCCATTGGCTCTGTGCATTGTACAGCACTAAAATCCATTATACTTACTTATTTTCTGGCCAGTTTGAATCTGAGTTTAAAATATTCTTCAACAGTCTTAACATAAAAAAATAAAATAAAATAAAAACATGATTCAAAATTTTATTTTTAGTTGCTAGTTGAACCTTCTCTCTAAAAATGTATTTATATAACACATTCTCCGTGTGATTTTTTTCTTTTCTTTTTCTTCTCTTCTCTTCTCTTCTCTTCTCTTCTCTTCTCTTCTCTTCTCTTCTCTTCTCTTTTCTTTTCTGAATTCGGGCTTGTTTTAAGAGATTCTAAACCCATACACATTGCTATCCCAGCTCTGCCGTCTGGGGATATGCACTGCTTGTGGCGATCAAATGAAGACATCCCTCTGCTCGCTCTCACACGCCTCACTCAGAGGTAACCTTCCAGGCTGGGCCTCAGAGGTGTCACGTGGCCCGTCTACCTCAGTGCCCTTCCCACTGGGCCTCGCTCCCAGATGCTTCCTGCTTTTGAGTAGAGGGTTGTTGGCTGTGAGTATAGACCCAGCTGGCAAGGCAGCTTTTCCTCTCTGCTTGTTTTTCCCACTTGGGAAGTCCATACATAATTTAATTACATGTTTCTTCTGAGAACAAGAAAGAGGGATTACAGGGAGTAAAAGCACTTTTCTGCCATGAAAAAAGATTTCCTCTTTGGCTTAAGCAAGCCACTTCAGGCCGGAAGGAAGGTACAGATGTTCAGCTAAAGTGGAAGTGCACATTCACTGTGGAAAACTTCAAAGTAATATGTTGGTTTTTTCTAGATGGAATTTACAAGTACCGGCTGCTTATGGGGCATACTATAAATTTGAGTGGGACTTCAGTATCCAAACAGGATTTTAAGTACAGTATGGGAGGAAAATTGATATTTGGTCTGTGAAATTTAGTGACAGATGCTTACATTAGAGACAGTCATGATGACTGACCCCAGAGCAGGACGGGAGTCGGGGGCTGGGGTGCGGGAGTGAGGAAAGTGAAGCCGGCACTATGTCGTGCTTATGTTCAGGAATAAGCTGGACAAGAGAAGAGACACCCTTTTCTTTGCTCTTCACAACATAAAAAGAAAATTTCAAATCCAAATAAAACTACCATAAAACTCCAGGTTGCTAAAGCCACCCAGAGGGAAAAGGAAGCCAGAGGCTGCATGTACCAGACTCTACACTGTGCAGAGCTGTAGTGATTGAAGTAGCTCAGCCCTGGCGTGAAAGCAGACTTTGGAGCAAAGTAGAGGTGAGGCAGAACCCTAGCTGGTGTCCATGCGGGTTAGGTTGAGGCGGGATGATCTTCACGGTGCACACTGCTGGGGAAACTGGATGTGCACAGGCAGAGGTAAGATGACACCTCACCTCTCACCAGCTAGAAAGATCAAGTCCACGTGAATTTGAAAACTCAGTACAGGGCCTAAAACAAAATTTTGAGAAGAAAACACAGAAATATATATATATATATATATATATATATATATATATATATATATATATGTTTGTTTGTTGTTTTTCGTTTTTTGAGACAGGGTTTCTCTGTGTAGTCCTGGCTGTCCTGGAACTCACTCTGTAGACCAGGCTGGCCTCGAATTCAGACATCCGCCTGCCTCTGCCTCCCAAGTGCCTGGCTCAGAAATATTTTAAGGTATTGAAATGGCCAAGATTTGGGAGATAGGCAGAATAGAGTATCAAGACCTTTAAAGCACAGGAAAAGGAAGCAAAATAAACACATGGCATCGCACTGAAAACCTGCTACAGAGCAGGAGGAAACGGGGACCGGCTACAGAGTGGGAGAGTGTAACTGCAAATTATTCAGTTGGCCAGGGGCCTGCTATTGCTATTCTTTTCACTCACAAAATGAAGTCAATTCTGTAGTCTTAGTGCTTGTTTTTTTTTTTTCATGTATGCATATGTAGTGTGTGTGTATGTGTGTGTGCATTCATGTGGAGGTCCAAGGTTGACATCAGAATTAGCCTCCAATTCTCTTTCATCTTAGTCAGTGTGGCAGGGGTCTGGGCTCTCAGTCAAACCCAGACCCGGCTGGTAGGACTGGTCTCCCTAGCCAGCTTGCTCTGCAGATCCCCTGTCTCCTGGGGCTGGGTGGACAGGCAGGTGCCAGCCGCCAGCACTTACTGCTCTCAGGGCAAGCGCTTACCACGCAGTGCTTGGCGATGGCCCCCTCCCTGGCCCTGTAGCCTACTTCTGGATGGCAGAGAGTCTGGTTTTTCACACTCAGACGTTATTCTAAAAAATAGCTGTTTTGAATTATTTCTATTGAATATATGATTTCATTTTATATTTCAGGTCATATATCAGTTTTAGAAGCCACATGTTTTCTTTTAGTTCCCAGTAATTGATGAATTCTTTGATGTTTTATGACTAGCTATGGAGATAAGTCCTTGCCTACTTCACCAGTTACCTGACTTCACCTTAGGGAGAAATATGTTCTGTTTGAAGAAAATAGTTTTATTCTTTAGTTTCTTATCCTACTTTAGACTTAAACATTTTAGGGAAAAATATGGAATGAATTTTATCCATGTTAAAAAATTTACATCCTATCATTTTCTTTTTGCCCATATGGAAATAACTTTAGCATTGTTATTATATGGTACACTGATTAGAAAAAATGGACGAAAAATAAACAAAAATATGTTGTTGTTTGTTTTTAATGCCCGTGAAGTTCAGTTGTGTTGTTCATATATTCTTGGATGTGTGCCCTTCAGGGAAGTTATGGTTGATTACCAGGGGCTATGCTCTTAAAGAAAGCTGACTTCTTTTCTCAGCAGCTATTAGTTAAATTAGCAGTGGTTTCTCTGGATGGGGTGGGGCCACTTGATGCACATCTCCGCTCTCCCTATTGGATTTGGTATGTACCCAGGGCTGTATATGTCACAGTTGCTGTGAGTTTATTATATGAAGCTGAGTGTTGAGTCTGGAAGACGCCATTTCCTTTCAGCCACTCACCACCTTTGGCTCTTAAATTCTTCCCACTCCCTATCTGCAATGCTCCCAGAACCTTGAAAGACGGGGCTCTGAAGACGTGTCATTTGGAGCCGAGCTTGCCGGTCTCCTGCTTTCAGCACCATAACCCATTGTGGGTTCTGTATTAGTCGCCATCTTCTTCAAATAGAAGCTTCTCTGAGGAGGGTTGGGAGATGGCACGCATCTCTAGATGTAAGACTCTGGTCTTAAGACAGGCTTACTCTTTCGCCTATTTAGTAGAATAATAATAGTAGGCTCCTTTAAAGCCCATGGCTTGCCTAGTCTCAAGTTCCTGGTTTCATGTTATGGAATGGGTCTTAAATCCACTTAGGTGCTGGGCAGTGGTGGCACATACCTTTAATCCCAGCACTTGGGAGGCAGAGGCAGGCAGATTTCAGAGTTCAAGGCCAGCCTGGTCTACAGAGTGAGTTCCAGGACAGCCGGGGCTACTCAGAGAAACCTTGTCTTGAAAAACAAAACAAAACCAAAACAAAACAAAACAAAATCCACTTAGAAGGTAGTTAGGTTACTCCTGTGACAGACCACTTTTGTAAGTGGGATTTCTGGCCAGGCCACTCCTCACTGTGGCTCAGTCATAGCTGGGTAAGATTGATGCCTACTGTTCCTCTCCCGTGTGTATGCAGCACCTCTAAACACTATGGAAGCTAGCTAGTCTTAAAACTTCCGGGTCAGTACCAGCTTGATACTTCCATGTTCTGTTGGCTCCAGTTCATAGTGTCTCCAGCAGTAGGGCTTCACTGTCAGGCTGGAGGGCAGCCAAGAGCACTGGCATAGACCCTTAAATATTGTAGGCTATTTCAGCGCACCTGGTTACCCTGTCTCGATGGAAGCATGGTGGGTTCCTCTGGAGTCTAGTAGTAGCTTTTGGTTAATCTACCGAATGTGTCTGTCTGTCTGTCTCTCTTTTGGTTAATCTACCGAACGTGTGTGTGTGTGTGTGTGTGTGTGTGTGTGTGTGTCTGTCTGTCTGTCTGTCTGTCTGTCTCTTTTTGGTTTATCGAGACAGGGTTGCTCTGTATAGCCCTGGCTGTCCTGGACCTCACTCTGTAGACCAGGCTGGCCTCAAACTCAGAAATCCGCCTGCCTCTGCCTCCCAAGTGCTGGGATTAAAGGTGTGCGCCACCACCGCCCGGCTGAACATCTCTTTTTTAAAAAGGCATTTATTTTATGTATATGAGTAGTGTGTCTGAAGACACACCAGGAGAGGGCATCAGATCCCAATACAGATGGTGGTGAGCCCATATGGTTGCTGGGAATTGAACTCAGGACTTCTGGAAGAGCAAGCAGCTAGTGCTCTTAACTGCTGAGCCAGCTCTCCAGCCCTTGTACACTTTTTTTTTTTTTTTTAAGTATAAAGCAGTTAAAAGCAAAAAAACTTAGAGGTCTGGAAACTATTTGATTTAAGTGCCCATTTTTATAATATAAGTATTACTGAATATGAGTATTTTCAATAGTTATTAGTCATGAAGAGTTTGGGTGTTTTTCCCCCTCCTAATTGAACTTTGCTTCTCTGAAGCTACTTGGTTGTTACTCATTTTTGCTTTAAAAACAGGCCAGTGTCTCGGTTTTCCTTGTCGAGCTGCCGGGGTTCAGTATCAGAGTTCAGATGCCTCCATTACCCTTCTCCAGTTAAAGCTTGGGCGTTGCCTGTTCTCCACTGAGACTGCTGAGTCTGGGGTTTTGGACGGTGTCAGTCTCCACAGCTTTCTGATGGTCTTCTGTGCAGTGATTCTTCTTAATTTTGAAATTTATCTGTATAGGCATGTAGGGCATTTTATTCTGTGTCTGTGGCAGTGAAATTTTTTTGATCCTAGTTTTTTTCTTACATTTTCTTATTCTGACTACTGTGTTGCTTATATTTGTTTTATATTTAAAGAGCTGTCTTTATTTCTAAATGTTCTTTTTCTAGCTAAACTTTGCTTTTGTCAATATGAGCTCCTCTTCTTCAGCATTCCTGATAACTGCAATAGTCTTTCTTGTTTGGGTATGCTGCTTTCCGGAAAGGCAGGGAGAAGTGAGAGGTGAAAGCTGCTTCCTCCCTGTCTACTGCTGCAGCGCAGATGCGACAGGTCGTTGCTTACGTTGGAATTAATGTTCCCTTATGAGCTGTGCTGAGCAGTTGCCAGCCACCCTCCCCTTCCTTCCCATCGTGGTTTTGATGAAAGGATGCTTTAAAAGAATTAGCCTTTTACAGTGTTTTGTTAAAAGAGAAATGTCCTATTTAGAATTCTTGTAGCATCTTAGCTGGTGCCTTACCAGCTTAATTTGTGCTAACATCACCATGTTTGTCCAGAGGCCATTTGTTCATTCGTCCTTCTGTCCGTCCGTCCGTCCTTCCTTCCTTCCTTCCTTCCTTTCTTCCTTCTTAAAAATAAACATACCAAAAAAAAAAAAAAACCTTTTCTTTGTTCTTATTTCATGTGCATTAGTATTTTGCCTACACGTATGTCTATGTGAGGGTACCGGATGCCCCTGGAAGTGAAGTTACACAGACAGCTGTGAGCTGCCACATGGGTGCTCGGAACTGAGCCCGGGTCCTCTGAAAGAGCAGCCAGTGCTTTAACCACTGAGCCATCTTTCCAGCCCCAAGGTCATATTTTTATGTAGGAATATTATTAGTTCCCACTAAAATAAGTGACTGGTGGATTTTAATTTTTATAACATTTTAGGACATTAAATTTGAAAATATAAAAATAAACTATTTAATCACCATTGAATTATTGATCAGCCAACATGTTTCTATTCATTTTGTGTTAATATCATATGTATTTTCATAAAAAAATTGTTGCTTAAAACTAAATGTAAGCATGTCTTTCCTTGTAGGTATAAGCGGGTCTTTTCAGTTGGAACCCATGCAGTTACTACATATAATCCCAATACCTTAGAAGTAACAAATCAGGTAATTCTGATAGAATTTGTTGAGGGTTTATGTGAACCTTTGAAAGTCAAGATTGCAGCCCAGTTTATCTGCTAAAGCCAGCAGTTCAGAAGAGAAATGCCAGTCTGAAGATGAATGTGTATACATGGTGCTTTGTGCTCAGGACCAGAAGTAAAGAAATGAGTCTCTCTCTCTCTCTCTCTCTCTCTCTCTCTCTCTCTCTCTCTCTCTCTCTCTCTCTCGTGTGTGTGTGTGTGTGTGTGTGTGTGTGTGTGTGTGTGTGAGAGAGAGAGAGAGAGAGAGAGAGAGAGAGAACGCGCGCAAGCACACACAGGCTTCCTAGGTGCTCAAGGGAATGACTTTCACATGTTACTATTTCTAGCCATCTCCTCTATAAAGTCCCTTTCTAAAGTTGTTACTGTTAATCAAGCATATTAGTTATGTCACAAGTATTATTGTTCACAGACTTTCCAAAGTACTAGAAGTACTTGTTTGTAAAGGCAAGACTAATTGAACATGAATAAGTAAACATGCTTAAATATAGTCCATTTTTAATTCTAAATTAGGCATGTTTTATAGATTGTCTTTCTTAATGAGTACAGTCATGAAATGTTATTCCTTAATTCTTTTCACTTACTTAAGTTGCTTTATATTAAGAGTAGCATCAGTGTAGTTTTTTTTATTACTGTCTCTGATAATTAAAAGCCTTTAAGAGAACTTGAATTATAGAATTGCTATAGGTGCTGCTCCTCACTCCTCAGACTGCAGCGTTTGTAAAATGGTGTTCCTTTAAGCGGAGAATATGGAGTGCAAGAGGTGAAAATAAACGGTGCATCTATTACCTCAGAGCAGAAGTTAAAGCTTCCTTCTTTTTGCCAGTGGCCTTATGGAGACATTTGCAGCATCAGCCCTGTTGGGAAAGGACAGGGAACAGAGTTCAACCTCACATTTCGTAAAGGCAGCGGGAAAAAGTCAGAAACGTTGAAGTTCTCCACAGAGCACAGAACAGAGCTGCTTACGGAAGCTTTGGTGAGAAGACCCTTGTCACAAAACTCGTCTCTTTTCTGGAAGTGAGCTGGCTACCTTAAGTCTAGGGATGGAGTTCTGTCCCTTGTCCACTGTGAGAAGACCCTTGTCACAAACCTGGTCTCTCCTGGAAGTGAGCTGGCTACCTTAAGTCTGGAGACAGAGTTCTGGCCCTATGTCCACTCCTCTGCTTTATATTAATTAACCTTTAACTTGACACTGAAACCGTTTCTTTCCCATTAAAACAAACAAGCAAACAAACAAACAAACAAAAAAAAACGAAATCCTCTATATTTAAGTGTATGTCTTTCCAAATGTATATGCAGGAGAAAGCACTGACTGTTTAATTTCTTTTGCTCATCAGTAAAGCTTCACAATCTTTACTAACTCCTTAAACTATAAGTTTTCTAACCGTTTAGTATCATAATCACGGAGTCGTGGCTTTAGCTGGCTGGGGTGGAAAAGGCTGGCTCGGGAGCCTTCCTTCCCAGGCTGTCCTCACGCTGTGCTGTGTTTTCTTTCAGAGATTTAGAACTGACTTTGCAGAGGGAAAAATCACAGGAAGGGTAAGATTTGACATTTATTGGTGTGCTTTCTGATGTAACTGTTGCCTTCACTGTAGAAAATGCTTCATAACCTGTGTGTTCCTGTTACAGTAAACAAAAAGAAATGCAACCTTAATGCCTCTCAGCAGGAGAAAGACATGAATATGATTTAACAGAAACCATCAAATGCCGAGAAACAGACTTCAGACTTATTTTTGTCAGATAAGAAAAATTATTCTCTAAGAACCCAGAGCATTCAAAGTGGTGTAGGGGCTGGAGAGCCAGCTCAGCAGTTGAGGTGTCCCTGCAGAGGACCGGGTTTGGTTCCTAGCTCCTGCATAGCAGCTTACAATGATCCAAAGCTCCAGTCCAGGTTCCAGGGGATCAAATAACCCACTTCTGACCCGTGCTGGCACTAGGCACACATGTGGTACACAGGCTCACACACGCAAAATAAGTCTACAAGCGGTGCAGCCAGTCAGGTGCTGCTCCGAGCCCTGGGCACACAGCGGCAGTCTTGAAGCAGTTTGCTTTGCTGAAGGCTTGAGGTTTAGGAGGCTTGGTGCTGTCTTTCTGCATGCTCCTGTGTTGGGGCTGGTTTGTATGAAAGCCCAGCGTGGTGCTAGCAGCTTTGAGAAAAACCATATTGTTTAGTGGAGTCCTGACTGTCCCAGCCAGGCGTGTCCATTAAACCAGAGACTTCCAGGGAGTGGGATGGGAGGACTTTCGGGTTTTCTCATGATAGATCACATTTCTTAACTGCGTGGGTTTTACCCATATTTACACTTCTTTTCCCTGGCATTGGAGATTAAATCTAAGGCCTTCGCCACTGCCGAGCTCCAGCTGCAGCCCTCAGGTTTTAAAGTTTGAAACAGAGACAGGGTCTAATTAAGTTGTTCACAGATGGCTTTGAACTTCCTCCGTAGCCCGGGCAGATGATCTCCCTCCTCAGCCTTCCAGGTGATGGGGATCACAGAAACAGCATGGCTGTTTCTCCTTTTCTAACGGAGAAAAGAAAGCCTTATATTCTAGCACATTCTAGACAATGGTGGAAACCATTGTCTCTTGCTTAAGTTTTAGGAGGTGGACTCTGATGTGCTCATAGACATAGACATAATTGGACAGGCTCTCCTTGTCAAACGCTCGTCTCCCCAGGGGCATTTTTCTGTTGGGTTTAAACCCCCAAAACTTTGCTCATTTTAATGTTAGCCCTTGGCTGGCTGCCCAGGAGCCATGTCAAATGGTTTCATGTCAGCTGACAAGCTGTGTGTTTATCAGCACTGAGGAGCTTCTGTTGGGTTTCCGTGAATCACAGCTTGGGGTGCCTATTGGAATTATCCCAGGTGGATTTTCTGTGTCTCTGGATGACAGCTACTTTCAAAACTCAGCAGTTTCATCTGTTAGCTCCCTTTTGTATTGGTTGAGGTAGAAACAGTATTACCAGAGGATACTACACCTGCACCTCTCCAGAACACTGCAGGGCCTCCACTTCAAATGCTGAGCTAAGCAGCTCCATTACATAAGTTGAATTTGGTCATGATTCCTGCTGTCACCTTGGATGTACTCCAAATTATGGTCTTTCAAACTCTCTTAGGCTTGGCCCCAACAATAGTTCTTAGAGATAATAATACATTTCCATCAGCAGATGCTATCAGCTGAGAGGAATGGAGACGATCCTGTAGAGTGAGTTTGGTGTTTTGGCAAGCCTAATTGAAAAGTACCATTGTGCTGGGAAGATGGCTCAGTGGGTGAAAGTGCTTGCTGTGCAAGCCCTAAGACCTGAATTCAGAGCCCTTCTCTCCCACCAATACCCCAAAAGCCAAGCCGGGTGTGTGCTTAGAACTCCAGCACTAGGATGTAAAGACATAGGCTTCTTGGAGATTTCTGGCCAGCCAGGGTTGTCAGTCAGTAAGCTCCAGGATCCTTGAGAGACCCTGTCACAATTAGGTACACAGAGAAAAAGACAGCTAGTGTTGATCTCTTGCCTTCACATGCGTATACACAGGCACATGCACTTGTATATGAAGCCACCAAGCATATGAATGCAGACATACAAGAAAAGACAACCACCACCATATTTGGTGTTCTTTTACTGCCCTTCCTGCTGGAAAGATATGGTGTTGATCTGCCTTCTGTCAACCATCACCAGGACTAGCTGTCTTCTTGAGTGATATAGACACTTTTATCTTTTCTACAGAGTTCTTTCTATGGAACTGTTCTTTGTATGGAACTATAGAACAGTGCGCTGAGGCCACGGGTGTGAGCTGGGCCATGAATGTTGTTGAGTTGTTAGGTGTCGGGAGTGTTCATGACAGCAGCACCCTTCTTGCTGAGCACCTGTGAGACAATTTCTCTTGGTGCAAAAAAATAGTGTTTGTGAGCAACCACCCAGCTCATTTTTACTTTAAGAATGGTGTAGTGCATTCTTCACACAGGTAGGACACTGGCGTCAGTGTAGAGCAGGAAATTGATTTTACAGCTTGCACATTGTTTTCCCTTTCTTTGTCTCCCACTTCATTCATTTACATTCGTTTCCTTCTGTGCCACGTAATTTTCCTTAGTAAGCGTCACTAAATCTTTTCTGAAAGATGAGACTAGAGCTGGGGGAAGGAGAACCACAAGAATGCTATTGAAACATGTCTAAGCACATTACATGCTGATTAAATAATAGAAAGAAGAAACTGAAGAGTAAAAGGGTTACGCTGCTCACAAGGTGCCCATCTAGTCTGATTTGCAAAGGGATCTCATCATCCATCCCAGGGCATTGTGCTCACTAGTGTGATCAGAACTCAAAGATAACCTCTCAGTTATGATTAAGAAATCATACCACTGGTAAAATTTTGGCTTCAGAAATTTTGGGGGGTATAGATAAGTTGTATGTTAATGTACTGGGCCAACAACACAAAGTCTTTAATTTTTTATGTCATTTTTAAAAATTAGATATTTTCTTTATTTACATTTCAAATGTTATCCTCTTTCCTGGTTTCCCCTCTGAAAACATCCTATCCCCTCCCACCTCTTCATCTCACCCACTCCTGCTGCCCTGTCTTGTCATTCCCCTACACTGGGGCATCAAGCCTTCTCAGGACCAAGGGCCTCCCCTCCCTTTGATGAACAACAAGGCCATCCTCTGCTACATATGCAGCTGGAGCCATGGGTCCCTCCATGTGTACTCTTTGGTTGGTGGTTTAGTCCCTGGGAGCTCTGGGGTTACTGGTTGGTTCATATTGTTGTTCCTCCTATGGGGCTGACAGCTCCTTCAGCTCCTTGGGTCCTTTCTCTAGCTCCTCCATTGGGGACCCTTTGCTCAGTCCAGTGGTTGGCTGAGAGCATCCACCTCTGTATTTGTCAGGCTGTGGCAGAGCCTCTCAGGAGACAGCTACATCAGGCTCCTGTCAGCAAGGGCTTGTTGGCATCCATAATAGTGTCTGGGTTTGGTGACTGTATATGGGGTGGATCCCCAGGTGGGGCAATCTCTGGATAGTCTTTCTTTCAGTTCCTGCTCCACACTTTGTCTCTGTATCTCCTCCCATGGGGATTTTGTTAAGTCTTTAAATGTAATACTATGACTTTTCCAGAAATTGAACTTAATCAACAGTTGAAATCCTTTTCCTTAGAAAATTCACTCAGAATGCATTTCTCTGGCTATTTAATGTTCCCTTCTGGGGCACAGCTATGTGTCATGTGTGATTTTAGGGCCTTGTTTTGGGGGTGGGGCTTTATGCTGTGTATTGTTTATTGGTTGGTTTATTTTTTTGTCTGTTTTGTATTTTTCTGCTCTGTTTGATATTTGAAACAGGATCTAGCTCTGTTGCTTCTTTTGCCCTGGAACTCCTGGGCCCAAGCAATTCTCCTGCCTCATCCTCTGAAGTGTCTGGACCACAGGCACATGCTTTTGCCAGCTGGATTTCCTCTTGTTTCCTCTTTCCACTTAGAGGGTAGTTTAAAAGTCTTTCACAACACATTGTAAACTTAGGTCTATGCTAATTAAGGAAGAACATAGTGTCCTCAGTTAGTACGAACATTCTTAGTGAAATCAACAGCCCTGCACTCTTCTCTGTCTCCCTAGGTAAGTCTCACAACCTGACAGTGAGTCTAGAAGCTGTTAAAACTTTGATTGTTTAGATTGTTGGTCCTTTCAGCAGTGATTACACAGTCAATGTATGTAACTTTATTTTATGGCATGCTAAAATTTGAACCTGAAGATAACATTGTGCTTCTCTCTAGAGATATAACTGTTATAAGCATCACTGGAGTGATACAAGGAAACCTGTGATTTTGGAAGTAACTCCTGGAGGCTTTGACCAAATAAATCCTGTAACCAACAGAGTGCTGTGTTCCTATGATTATAGGAATATTGAAGGCTTCGTAGATCTCTCTGATTATCAGGGAGGATTTTGTATACTATATGGAGGATTTAGTAGATTGGTAAGTAGTTTTTGTAAAAAGACATTTTCAAAGGGATATAACTGGAGTCTGGGAAGAAGACTCAGCCAGAGAAGTACCTGAGGGTCTGAGAGAGATCTGCAGAGAAAAGTTAAAAACGGTAGCTGGGTGTGGTGGTACAGTTGTCCCAGCACTAGACAGACAGACAGAAAGACAGGCCGGGGCTTAAGCGGACTGTGCTTAAGGAGCAGCACGTGAGGTGGTCTTCTGGCCTCCACATGAACTTGGATACACATGACTACAACAGTTTGAAGAAAGTCATTTTCACACTTGACCATATGGGAACAGGAAGTGTGCTGTTAAGAGTCTAGCAGGCTGTGGTGTCACAGATACCTAAGGTTAGTCCCCTTTTCTCCAAAATGAAGAGAATAATATGCACATTATGTAGACTACCTGTGTGCATGGTACCTGTCTGATGACTTGGAGAGGTAATTTATATAAGATGCTTCACACTGAGTAGCATTCCATAAATGGTGCTGTAGTTTTTACCAGGTTCATGTCATACCTGAAAGTTTCTAAGCTTTCTTTGAAAAGTGTAACTTAGAAATCTTAGTTCTAGGGACTGTCCTCTTTTGAGCTGTTTATACTATGAAATGTGAGTGTGCATTGGCACTGGAGCAGGCAGCATGGTATTGTTTTGTAACTTTGAGTTAAAAAGGAAAAGGGGAGATACCAGACACTGCGTAAGATGCCGAAATCCTGTTTATTACACAGCACTGTGGATAGGATCATTTTGTAGAGTCTTTCTTTCCTTAATAAGGTTTAAGCTGGCAGCCTCACATGTGAGCACCAGTGTCTGTGATTGGAAAGGCCTACCCACACATTTTCTTGACTGTCTTAGTTTCTGCAGCCATCTTAGTGTCCAGAAAACATGTCCCGCAAATTTAGTGTTCTGTGGATACAATATCCCAGGTAGCAGAGCAGGGACAGTACAGATCACCTAGATGAGTAAGATGGCAGATGGTAGCCAAAAGAGAGCAAACACTGTGATGGGCACGCAGACAGTCTCGTTTCTAACATGCAGTCTGCTCTCAGCCTTTTCTGCCTCGGGCTTTCTGTGTTGATGGATTCCATCTTGGTTTCCCTCATTTGGAACACACAGGGTGGATATTTTCATACATCTGAGTGGAGACACAAAACATAAAAGCCCAAAGAAAAAAACTTGTTTTCCCCATTTTAAAGTAACTTAAGGTTTCCTATCCAAATCCTGCCTCCTCCCTGGACTGCAGACCTTTGCTGTGATTGACCTCTTGGTCAGAAGTATGCCTAATTCAGTCCTGTGACAGGCTGTCACAGTTACTCAGCCAGACCTTACGGTGGAGCAATGCCTGCTAGGATGTCCTTTTTTTGCCAGCACGTTTTACTGTTTAATGATAGGAAGAAGGGTTCATGTAAATTATCTCCTCTAAGTACAGTTGGCTCAGTATCCATGGTTTCTCCATCCACACATCAGCTGTCTAGGGATCAGAATAGTAAGGAAAAGTTTGTACCCGCACTAAACATTGACAGAACTTTACAGTAGCCATTCCCTAAACAATACAGCACACTAATGTAGTGTAACACGTGTACCCAGTATTGTAAGGATTCAGAGATGGCTTAAAGTGTACAGAGAAAACAGATTGCAAGTAAGTACTGTACTGCTTCAGAGACTTCAGCATCTGTAGATGCAGAGGTCCTGGGCCCAGACCTTCTCATATACTGAGGAATAGCATTGAATTGTTTATAGTTTTGTAAAAGCTACTAACCGAAATGAATCATTCACTACAAATGTAATACTATAAAAGATTTAGTTAGCCAATCTTTAATTCCTTTGTGTCTGTGGTAACTGCTCAGTTGGTAGGAATAAAGTCATGTTTATAAACATGATCTAAGCAGGGTTTCTTAACAAAAAGAGCTATAACTTTCTTTTCTGGCCAAAACAAAAATCTTAGTGGGTCATTTCCACCCTGTCACTTGGAATGTATCTAATGTAATTCTGGTCTCCAGGCACTCAGTGCAAACCTTTTCCCTTAGCTGTGTAGCACAGCACTCACTGTTGGTTTGTAGCATCGGTGCCCGATGATTAGAAACATTCAAAACCACTGTCTAAAATAGTTCAGTGCACAGCTGCCTTGATTGAAATGAAATGCTACCTTCATAGGCTTGGGGTTCTTCCTTGGAGGGTGGCATGCTGTTTGGTACAAGTGGTGATTGATAACCAGACTGAGAAGTTACGGGATAATGCCTGTTGGCTTACGGCTTCATATTGCAAACTATATATTTTTAAATTTAGTATTTGCCTTTTAACTACAACATACTGTTTATTTACCCAGTATATTCTGTTGCCTTTATTCTTAAAATTCTTATATTAATCTTTCATTTGTGTTAAGTAAATACAGTCCTGTTTTAGTTGTATGATTCCTGACATTAGAAATTTAAAAATCTGTGCAGCATTTATTTGCATCCGAGCAAAGAGAAGAGATCATTAAAAGTGCAATAGAACATGCTGGCAACTACATAGGTATCTCCCTGCGGATCAGGAAAGAACCACTGGAATTTGAGCAATATTTGAATCTTCGTTTTGGAAAATACAGCACTGATGAATCTATCACATCTTTGGCGGAGTTTGTGGTCCAAAAAATATCTCCTAGGCATTCGGTAAGAGATGTGTGTTGAATATAAAAAATTGTCCTGTTGTTTTGACAGCCTTCTTTAATAACTTTTAAACATATTTCCATTTTATTGTTTGAAGGAACCTGTGAAAAGAGTTCTGGCAGTCACAGAAACATGCCTAGTAGAACGGGATCCAGCGACCTACAACATCGCAACCCTGAAGCCCCTGGGAGAAGTGAGTAAGCCTGCTTGGCTTAAGTAGCCAGCTCCCTATGGATGAGCCTGAGTTTCTGTTTTAATATTGACTGCTTTCTAAGGAAGGAGAAGCAGGCTGGCATGGGAGCTTACACTCTGAGCTTAGCACTTGAAGGGGCTGATGCAGGAGATCAGGAGTTCTAAGCCAGCTTCAGCTACATATCAAGTCCAAGGCTAGCCTGGTCTACATGAGGCCCTGTCTCAAAAATCTGCTACAACAACAAAAGTGAATGAGAAACAGACATGATCTGTGTTTAATTATTAACCTTTTATTTATTAGTTTTAAGACAATGGAGACTATAAGCATAACCTTCCTAATATACAAAGAATGGAACATTTATTTCCATAGTTGCATATGAAATTTGAATGAAACTTTTAAACAATTCTTACATTCTGATATTATAAGCAGGTTACATTTTGTGAATAATGACTTTACAAGAAAAAAAAAATGATATCTGATTTTTACAGTGAAATACTATAGATCTAAACATTTAGGGGTTTGGGTAAACCCCTAAATTTATTTGAATTTTGTTTTTCTTAGGTATTTGCATTGGTTTGTGACTCAGAAAACCCACAACTTTTTACCATTGAGTTTATAAAAGGGCAAGTTCGGAAATACTCCTCAACAGAAAGGTAGGGTTAGGTTACTTGTGTGTGCGTGAATGTGTGTGTTTTTTTTATTTTATAATATTGAGATCATAGTATGTGCAGGGCAAGTAAATTGATCAATGAAGGATAAAAACAAAAATAATCTGGAACTTTGAAATTATTTAGTTTGGGAGAAGACATTGCTGCATATTTTAAATGATCCCAATTAACCTGGTCTGTGGATATCCAGAAACGGATGTAATCCAGATGAGACTTGTCTTATCAGTGATTCTGGGTATTGGCAAGGTGACCAACACTTACAATCATGGTAACATTTCAGAATTGCCGAAAGCTAGGAAAATTGTGTATATCATGAACTCGAGTGGAACCCATAATGTGGTGTTTCCACAGTGTGTGACTCTGCAGCAGTGCAGACCCTGGGCACTAGTACATACAGCAACATGCGTGAACCGTGAAAGCATATAAGCATAACAGCATGAACAAGACATGATACTATATACTGTATGGTTCTGCTCTTTGGACGTTTTAGAACAAAATCAAAAGTAATGTGTTACATCAGCGATTGGGTCTCTCCAGATAGATACAGAGGCACTTTTCATGGTGGTCAGAATATGTATAAACTGGATTATGATGATTGTCCAACCATTTTAATTTATACAAAATTGTGAATGATTTTAATGGAGTGTGTTTTGTGATTTGTATGTTAGGCCCAAGGAAAGCTATTAAAGATAGATATCCTGTAGATACGCTAAACCAAGAAGCACAGAAGCCATGGTTTATCTACCTCCTACCAAGTCATACAGTAGTAGTGGGGTGAAGGGCTGCTCTGAGCCTGGAATGCCGCCGTTCATGCTGAACCCCAGGACTTAACCCCACTGAACCACCGAGCCCCAGTAAATCCCCTAGCACATGACCTGCAGAAAGGCTTGTGCTACATTCTAGACCCAAAGTCTCTTTAAGTATCAAATCTAAAGCTTTTTGCTTTTGACTTTGCTTAGAGATTCCTTGTTAGCAAGTTTGCTGGATGGAGTAAGAGCCTCTGGTAACAGAGATGTTTGTGTTAAGATGACACCGACCCACAAAGGCCAGCGATGGGGGTTACTCAGCATGCCTATAGACGAGGAAGTTGAGAGCCTTCACCTCAGATTCCTAGCTGCACCTCCTAGTAAGTACTTGCTGTAATGTAATTGTGTGTCCACACACTAGCAGGACAGTAGTTTAAACCTGGGAATACAAAGCTTTAAATCTCCCCTTGAACTTCTCATCTCTGCAGATGGCAACTTTGCAGATGCCGTGTTCAGGTTCAACGCTAACATTTCCTACAGTGGAGTTCTGCATGCAGTAACACAGGATGTAAGAAAAGTTGTCTTGTCCTCTGTTATCCTTAGCTTTTGCTATGGAAACATACCTCAAATATTTACTCTTTATTTACTCCAGGGTCTCTTCTCAGAAAACAAGGAAAAGCTAATCAATAATGCCATAACTGCACTGTTGTCTCAAGAGGGGGATGTTGTTGCTTCCAATGCAGAACTTGAGAGCCAGTTCCAAGCTGTGAGGAGGCTTGTGGCCTCCAAAGCCGGATTCCTGGCCTTCACTCAGCTTCCAAAGTAAGTTAGCCCTGGGAGAGCGCTTGCTGCCTCACGTCCATGACTACCAAAAATCTGTGCATGCTGCTTTTAAAACCTAACTCTGTAAAGATTTTGAACAACTTAAAATAGAAAATATTGAATAATTTCTTTTATGCGGGCTAAATCTCTTATATATGATGGTTTAGTAGTTTTTACCCTTGGGCAATGAGAAAGGAAGGTGGATGGGGCTGCTGTGGGACACTGGCCCTGTAGTCATTGGTAATATCACTGACTGGTGTTAATGGAGTCAATTATTTGCCCTTTCATTAACACTAAAAAGGTTTCCTTGTAAAGCAGATAGGGTTAGGAAAGTGTATTCCAGATGTGGGATTTAGAAAATGTAAATGATACCATGTCACTGTGGAAATGTAAGATGACCTGTAATTTTAACAAGTGTGACATTCTGACTGCACTTGGTGTTTGTTGTGAAGGTTTCGGGAGCGCCTAGGAATGAAGGTGGTGAAAGCTCTCAAGAGAAGCAACAACGGCGTCATCCACGCCGCTGTGGATATGCTCTGTGCCCTCATGTGTGTGAGTACTCTTCTTAGGTTGACTGCAGGCTTTCCTTCCCATTATCCATAGTTGTGCATTTCCTAAAGTGTTCTCATGGCCATTTGTTTCTTCGTTAGCTCATCCTGTGTACTAACTGGTGTGTTGTATGCAGTTCCTTCCATCCAAATTGCTGGCAGGCTAGCGAGGTGGTCTCACATGTACAGTGTAGGATGGAGCCTGTGAGCCCCTGAGGCTCAGCACTTAGTCTTTGGTGGTGGTGAGGAGAAGGAATCTCGTGTATCTGCATTCTAAAATTGAGTAGGGATCTTTCAGTTCTGGATAGACTTTGCCTAGCATGGAAGATGGCATGTCCAAAAACATGCATTGTAAGCAGACAATAGGAAGTGATTGGAGGTGTGTGCGGGATGGCAAGGGTGGGTAATTGGGACTTGAAGGCACATGCAGAAATGGTCGTGTAAAAGCCTTCTCCCAGAACAAAGACCTGGGCTTTTCCTTTTTATGACATCAGCTAAAAGATTTTTCAGCAAGGGAACAGTCACATGACTAGATTTGACTTTTAGAAAGCCCACTTTGGTGGACCATGGAGGAGAGAGAGAAGTCTGAATGGTTTACCCATTTGTCATGCAAGGAGAGGTGGTGAGCTGGGGTAACGGCGGTGGCTGAGGAAGCGGCACATGAAAGATGGTGGCACAGATGTAGCTCAGTGACACTGTGGAGGGAGTGACTACTCAGTGTTCCCGGGTTCCTCATTTACCTCAGGGTTTTGTGTACTGTCTGGGATTGTACTGTATGTAAAGCTTTAGAGGCAGTCTTAGTGATAGAGGACAAACATAACACAATCACACATGTAACACCTTGTATTTATTCCCCAAAACGAATTAAAGTTTATCTCAACTATTCCAAATAATTCTGTTAAAGAATTAAGCTAGAATATAAATTTTGTGAAACTGAGTCTATGCCTTGGCTCTGTCCAGGCCTGGCTATGGGCAGTCCCAGCAGTCCCGTTTTACAGGACAACTCTGAGGCTCAGTCAGTCAGCTGCTTCCCTTGCTTAAGCCTCCCTCCGGTCCAGTTAGGATCTGAGCTCTGCTCTGACCACCATGCAGGCGTCAGCAGTCAAAGGACAGTTGCCCCAAGGGGAAAAGTTTATTTGCCACTGCCAATTTTAGCACTTGCTTTTAAGTTCTAAGTTTCACCATTTCAAGTTTAACTTATAAAAATCTTGGGATGAGGAATTGTTTTCCTTTTGGTGAGAAGGCCTGTGCTGTGACTTTGAGAAAGAACAATGCTTGTGCAGTAACTCTATGGAAAGCTCATGTTGAGTTACTTGTGGGGGAATTATCAACTCTGATGAGACTTGAGGAACTGTCGGCTGTGTCTGCTGCCCATCACAAGTTTTCCTTCAGCCGTGGATTTAAAGGGGATGGTTTTTAACCACTTCCATGTGGAGCAAGAGTCTCTATAAATGTCTTTTCTTTGATGCCAACAAAGGACACCGCTTATGAATTTCACTCTTTAATCAAACAGCCCATGCATGATGACTATGACTTAAGGCAAGAGCAGCTAAACAAAGCTTCGCTTCTCTCTTCAAAGAAGTTTCTGGAAAACTTATTGGAGAAATTTAATTCCCATGTGGTAAGTTGTAATTAATGTCTTCTTCATGGGAGATGTCATACAGAGATTTCCTAGAAGTGTGTGTAACCTTGATTTTGTCACAGTGCCCGTACCTCAAATGGTTACAGTTCATCTCTGTCACTGGTAACAAAATACTTTTGAACTTTATTAGCTAATATAGTAATTGGAATTTGTTAATAATATTAGCTAACTAGCAAATGAAAAAGAGTACCAGAAATGCCTTTGGACTTTTATAAGGATATTTCAGATTTTTTTCCTTTAAAAAAAAATAAACATTGTGAAATAAGTTGTTCTAAGAATAAGTCTCACCATAACTGACTACCAGTCCCTCAGGCATTGGACTTCTTAGAGGATAGAAATTTTGTGAACACAGTCAAATTGCCACAATTTTACAGATACTGCTAAATTGCTTTTCTTTTTTTCCCCATTTTTATCAAATGTGTGTGGGTGTTTTGCCTGCCTGTATGTCTGAGCCACATGGATACAGTGCTGTGGAGGCGAGAACAGGTCTCAGATCCCCTGGGACTGGAATAATGCAATTTTGAGCTTACCCATCATCGTGTGGGTGCTGGGGATCGAACCCAGGGTGCCTGAGAGCTCAGCAAATATTATTAACTGCTGAGCCATCCCTGAGCCCTGTGATTGATTTATTGACACCCCACCCCTCTCCCTCCCTCCCTCCCTCCCTCTTTCCTTCCCCCGTATATCTCTTAATTTCCTTTCTGTCTTTGTCTTCTTCCCTCCTTCCCTCCCTCCCTCCCTCCCTCCCTCCCTCCCTCCCTCCACTCACACATGAACTTTAGTTAGAATGCACATTTGAGAAATTTGGATTATTCTCTTGAGGTTTTAATTATGTTAATTAATCTTGAATTTTAATTATGTTATTTAGAAAATGATAAACAGTGGGTTTACTATATTAACAAATAAGTAAGTACTCGAGTACCATGAACATTTGAATCTCTGTTGAAAAATTCAAGTCACTGTTTGTGTCTGACACTGAGAATGAAGAAAAGGAGCATGTCATTGCTGTGTTGGGGCTGAAGCTCCCTGTGTCGGTTTCTAAGCAGTGTGCTGCTTTCTTTCAGGATCATGGGACTGGTGCCCTAGTAATTAGTTCACTCTTGGACTTCCTTACCTTTGCCCTCTGTGCTCCGTATAGTGAGACAACCGAAGGGCAGCAGTTTGATATGCTCTTAGAGATGGTAGCCTCCAATGGAAGAACCCTTTTTAAACTCTTTCAGGTGAGCTTGCATGTCCCTCGTCTAATGGCTGCACTGTCTGAAAGACTCCATTAAGAATTGCTGCTTCCCTGCCCTCAGGATCAGTAGTCCAGGGCCTTGCTTGTGTTCCAGGCAAGCACTGCTACTAAGCTCCGCCCACAGCTGGATCAGAGTGTATTTAGTTGTGTGTGCACATGTGTGTACATATGTGTTTGCTTCCATTGCAACAGTGCAACCTTGAGTATCGGCATGTCAGAATTGTAACCCACAGGTTTCTTGGTGTTCTGTGTAGAGCTCTCATGCTGTTAGCCATTGCTGTGTACACTTTGCTAGCTTAGAGGAGTGAAAAGCTCACTTCTTGCCTTGGTAGGCTTAAAGTTCCCTTTCTTTACAAATGTCCACATAATCAAGGTGAGTTTTTGCCAGATTGTTCATAAACACTGGAAAACATTGTTATTTTATACGATACTGTAGTATTATCGTATTCATATATTTGTATACATGCTTTATATAAATATTTGTGATTTTAGTGCTATAAGTTATAGTATATATTGTCATTCATGTTCGTGTTCCCTGTTTCCTAAGATGTCATCAGCCTGATGTGCTTAAAGCTAGACTCCAATATGGGTTTGAGATGGGTCTCTTTCTACTTTGTTTTTCCTCATTAGTTGCTTTCCCTAACTTTGTGGCTTGTCACCTTGCACAAACTGTGTCTGCTCCTTAGGCGGAACAGCTAAACGTGTCAGAGTAAAATCCTCTTTTATTCATTGATCTTTCCCCCTTCATTTTTAAAGCATCCTTCCATGGCGATTGTGAAGGGAGCTGGATTGGTTATGAAGGCAATAATAGAGGTGAGAGAATAATTTTGAAATCTTAAAGTTCCTGAAATGTAGATTGATTTTTGAATTGAAAAGTTGTCACTTTTCATTGAAGTGACAGTATTGCCATTCAGTCTTTGAGGGGAAACTTCTTACTCTCTGGGTAACGTTAGTTTTAGGGCGCTGGAGAGATGGCTCAGCCGTTAAGATGACTGCTCTTCCAGAGGTCCTGAGTTCTTTTCCCAGCAACCTCATGGTGGCCTGCAACCATCTGTAATGGGATCTGATGTCCTCTTCTGGTGTGTCTGAAGAGAGCTACAGTGTAGTCACATAAAATAAATAAATTTAAAAAAAAAAGATTAGTTTTAGGTTTTTATTCAGAATTTGAGGGCAGAGGTCACACTGAGAGTGAACGTACATTGTCTTCTTCAGATACTACACTCACACCTTGTTTATTTGTTGTGACATAAAGTCAGCTTTTTATCCTTGCCACTTTCCTTGATGTTGGGGGTGGGGCATTGAGCTCGAGGTACTGAGACTGTGCAGGAATCTGCTATGAAAGAGTTAATAGAAGGATGTCATTCTGAGCTACAACAGAAGTCCTTCTGCTGGAGTGACCGCCCTGAGGTGCTGCTTTTGCAGGGTCAGTGCTTTAGCCTCGAGTTCTTTAAAAGATAAATCACGGGCCGAAGAGATGCCCAGTGCTTAAGAGCACCGATGTTGTCACCGAGGAGAGTGGTTCAAGTCGCAGCACAGACATGGTGGCTCCCGGCAGTGTGCATGCAGTTCCTGTGCCATACATGTGTGTGCTGCACAGATACATGTGCAAGCAAAATACTCATACACATAACATAAAGTTCAATCTTTAAAAACATTTTAAAATCATAGTTATACTAAATAGTAGCTACACTGTGTGATGTTTATAGTGACATCAATCTAAATGACTTTTGAATGCCTTTATTTTTATGTCATACTAGCAATTTTGATAAAATGTAAGAGCTTCTGTTCTTCACAAAACGTGGTTGTTGTTGTATGCATAAAACAACTTGATAAAAGGCAAAGAATTAGTTTGCCCTTAAGTATTTTATAGGCAAACTAAAGACAGAAAAGTGTGGACGTCACTCTGGTTAGAGGACGGAAGTTTGCTTTACTTCTGTTGTGCGTTTTTGGTGTGTGTCTGCACTGCTTTGCTGTTGCCCCTGTTGTGCGTGTTTAGTGTGTGCCTGCACTGCTTTGCTGTTGCCTCTGTTGTGCGTGTTTAGTGTGTCTGCACTGCTTTGCTGTTGCCTCTGTTGTGCGTGTTTAGTGTGTGTGTCTGCACTGCTTTGCTGTGCCTCTGTTGTGCGTGTTTAGTGTGTCTGCACTGCTTTGCTGTTGTCTCTGTTGTGCGTGTTTAGTGTGTGTCTGCACTGCTGAAGTCTAATTCTCCTCTCCAGCTATCAACTGCTTTGCACGGTTTGAGGTGTCTCTGGCTTCTACAGAGCTTATGGCCTCCAGTCACAGTCAGGACCCTGATGGCGCAGTGTCCTCCAGCCGTCCTCCCAGCACTCGGCCACTGCAGTACTAGAGCCTGTCATCCTTTAGAAACAGGGCGCTGACGTCGGGCATTACATACAAATCACACTTAAATTTATAGCCAGTGATTGTAGCTCATGTCTCTAAAAGATATAATTTGTATGTAGTCTTGGCTAGTACCTTAAACAATACATAAACCTTAAAGAAAAAGTTGTGTTTTCTGGGTGGGGGGGGGCAGGAAGCACAAGAACTGGAATAAAGAGTCACACACACCCCCCACACACACATACACACTCTCCTTTAACCACATAATTGACCTAAAAATGATTGTCTCGTTAAAAGCAAAAGTAAGCCTGACTGGTATTTGTCTTTGATGAGAATTGGTAGTCTCCCTGAGCGACCTTCCCTGTCACTAGCTAGTAAATACTCTAGAAGTCATCCTACTTTAAGTCTTAAATTCAGCAAAGTATAATTCATAAGGTAAATTTAAGTGGAAACTAAACCCTATTCTAAGACAACTAGTATTTTTAAAAATTAGCTGTAATCCTGGTGTTTCTTTTGGGGTAACTAGAAGTTACTTTTCTTTTCTCCTTTCCTTTCCTTCTCTTTCTTTTCTCTTCCCCTTTCCCTTGTATAAAGCTGAAAGGTTGGTGCTATAAAGTTAAAAGGGGGGACTAGAGAGATGGCTCAGTGCTCTTCCAGAGGTCCTCGGTTCAAATCCCGGCAACCACATGGTGGCTCACAACCATCTGTAATGGGATCTGATGCCCTCTGCTGGTGTGTCTGAAGACAGCTACAGTATATATGCATATACATAATCTTTAAAAATAAATACGCATATACATAAATAATCTTTAAAAAAAAGTTGAAAGTTTGTTCTAGATTGTTGTTTTAGGTACCATCTTTCCCTTTTTCCAAAGGAAGGTGACAGAGAGATTGCTACTAAGATGCAGGAGCTCGCTCTAAGTGAAGGCGCCTTACCTCGACACTTACACACTGCGATGTTTACAATCAGTTCAGATCAGCGCATGCTTACGAATAGGTAAGCTGATGGAGTCCTCGTAAATTAACTTTCTATTCAGATTAGATTTGAACATTGTATAAGACAGGGGCATTGGGATTACATAAGTGTTCCATTTTCTTTTGATCCACGCAGTTCCATGAAGAATGCTGGAATCACCATTGTCCCCGTTTATGGATGATTTGTGATAGTGTTATGGTGGGAGGATCAGATTCCTTTTTCTGTTGTCAGAGTCTTGATTCACAGTTGTGGGATGGGAATGTAGGAAAGTCTATCAGAAGATTATAAATCCTCCTCCTATGAGGAGGCCCAGGCCGTTGATTTCCTGTGCCTGTTTGCATCATATAGCCTCACATGGTAAACATTCACAGAGTTAATTTTTAAGTAACTTTTGGTCAGTTAGGTACTCTGCTTTATAAAGAAAGAAAGAGAAAGGGGGAATAAAAACCTTAAACATAGTTCCACCCTAAACTAGGCTTATTCCAGATCTCCGATGAACCACCTTTCTTCCAGTTGTCACTTAGGTGATAATAAATGTGAATCGCCGTGTTTACTCCAGGCTGCCTGAGTTCACCATCTTCACTCTGACTTCTGATGCATGACCTTCTCAACTGCCCAGAGCACACCTGACTCTGACATTAGTTTCCACTTTATAAGTAGTAGCACAAACCACTCATGCATGGCTCGTCAGTATCTGTTACACAGACTAACTGTACTGAGTCAAATTATTTGGTATGTGTTCATACACATATTTTAGTTTTTGTTTTCTTTAAGTGTGTAAGAACCTATGCCATGTTCATGCCATTTAAAATTCAGGCCAGTCAGATGGCTCACCTGGGACAGGCGGTGGCCAGCAAGCCTACCACACTGAGGCCAGTCTCTGACCACACAGTGAAAGGCGAAGCCTACTCCACAGACTGTCCTCTGACCTCTGACACATGAACTCACATGCACGTACAAACATGTGAGACAGTAGACCAGTGTAATAAAAGAGTAATGCCTTAAAACAAATCAGTGTGACCGTCAGGAAGCACTTTACATTGGAGGAAATTCATTAATATTTAGGAGATTATCTAAAGTTCCTCTTCATTATATATTCATTTTTGACAGTTTCTAATATCTGAATTATTTATATGTAGACATATTTCTTATATTATGAAATTTGTTCTTTAAAATTCCTTTCTGTTCTAGCTGAGCTAAAGCAGAAACCTTTCTCAATGTCTGCTTTTTTCAGACAGCTAAGTAGACATCTAGTGGGACTCTGGACTGCTGATAACACAACTGCCACAAACTTGTTGAAACGAATTTTGGTGAGTCTGCCCAGAAAATGAAAAGCTTTTTTATGCCTATCAGACAGAATTTAATGATGTTATTTACATCCTAATTGAGAAAGCATGCACTCTTGGGCATCCACACAGAGTTGTCCCAGTGGCCAGCCAGACTGTAGTCTCTGAGAACACTCAATTTCTGAGTTTGGGCGTTGAAGGTGGAATTTTTTTTATTTTGAAAATGTATTTTGTATTTTGTTGTTAGCCGCCAGGCTTGTTGGCGTACTTGGACAGTTCAGATCCAGTTCCAGAGAAGGATGCAGACCGCATGCACGTCAGAGACAATGTGAAGATAGCCATGGTGAGTGCTGTCCTCTTCTCTAGAAGACTAAGGCTGAAGTGAAGAGCCGCCCTGAGTGTTGACAGTTAGGTCTCATACGATGTTGTACAGCTAATTAACTCATTGTACACTCACGGAGCAGTGTCACAGTCCCCACAATCTAATTGTACTAATGATAGTATTTTTTCTCTAATCCATTACTGATAATACATTCAAGAATGGCTTTCATTTGAAAATTTGAGTGTATGTGGTATTTTATAATGAATATGGAGTTGATCTCTACTGGTAAAAGGGATAAATACTGAATAAAAGTTACTTGTAACTTTTCCTCTTCCAGTATCTTTGTTAATTATTAATGTCCTGAGCTGAGTGTAATGGTGCATATCTTTAATCCCAGCACTCAGTTTAATCCCAGTACTTGGGAGGCTGAGGCAGAGCTTTATGACTTCAAGGCCAGCATGGACTACAGAGTGAGTTCCAGAACAGCCAGGGCTGCAGAGTGGGACTCTTGTCTCCAGGTGGACAGAGATAGATAGATAGATAGATAGATAGATAGATAGATAGATAGATAGGGAGATAGATAGGGAGATAGATAGGGAGATAGATAGATAGATAGATAGATAGATAGATAGATAGATAGATAGATATTAACATCTCGTCCTTGAGTAAATACATAGCGTTTCTCGTGTGCTGTGGGAGTGATGCTCTGTAACATTTCTCACATCATCTTCTGCAGTCCTACTCCTGAGTTTGTGTTCACCCACTTGTATCTTTTCAAAACAGATCATCATGCAACTTGAATGGGGAGGTTAAGGTTTATTTTGTAGGAAATGAGTTCATTACATAAGTGTTTTCTTCTTCACTAGACATGCATGCCATTTTTTATTTTCTAATTTGAAATAGTGTGATCCAGCTGTACATAGCTTTAAAACAAATTTGAAAGTAGCTATGTAATGATTTTAATATTACAGGATCAATATGGAAAATTTAATAAAGTTCCAGAGTGGCAAAGATTAGCTGGAAAAGCTGCCAAAGAAGTTGAGAAGTTTGCCAAAGAAAAGGTTGATCTTGTGTTGATGCACTGGAGGGATAGGATGGGCATTGCTCAGAAAGAGGTAAGTGGGGTTAGGAGACTGTGTCTGTCTGTCTGTCTGTCTGTCTGTCTCAGTCTGTCTCAGCAGTTAAAGAAAAGGTTGCTGTGGATTTGGAGGTGAACAAGGGATTGTACATGGGAGGGTTTGGAGGGAGGAAAGGAGAACTGTGTAATTATTTTCTCTAAAGATTACTTTTTAAAAAGAGGTAAAAAGGGAATGTGTCCTAGGTGGTTCATTGCAGTTACAGGTGTTAATTCAGATATTTCTGACAGAATATACTCAAACCTTAAAAAAATTAACCTCATCCAATTCTGATTCATATTTTCCTCAGTTACTAGTTTGGGTAACTGGTGATTAAGATTTTAGTTAGATAATATAAAGTTACTCTCTTTTCTCCTACATAACTCTAGTTTTTATATTTTGCTTTGTACATATAAAAATAGAGTGTACTTGTTTGTCTGTTTTATATAGCTCTAAATACATTTTAGAGATACCATTTCCATTTTTTAATTAAATATATTATAAATTTTGTGATATTCCTTGAACCAAATTCAGATGTGGAGTTTTAGTTTCTTCTAGCATTTGCCACAGAAGTTCCTGCAGCCTACACACTTCTGTCCTGGATGGTCCAGTGCTCTTTCAGAGCCTACCTAACCCCAAGTCTTTCAAACAGCACCTACAAAGTCTTTATTTATGGCGGTTTCTTTTTTTTATTATTATTTAAAGAAAATCAGTTCATTTTCACCTGCAAATGGATTTCCAGTCTGTCTAGATATAAGGGAACAAACATGTTGTCTATCGATTTAAAATTTGGATCAGTCTGCTATTTAGGAGGTGAGCATCACCGGTTTACACTAGCTTACGTGAGTCATCACTCATCCATCAGTCATCCATCACACATCCCTGCAGTGTGAGGAGCCACTGCGCAGGCTGTCAGGCTGTCAGGCCAGAGCACGTCGCGGTTGTACCAGCTAACTAGTGTCTGAGCCTCGTCACCTGCTTAATTGTGGCTGTTCCAGAAATGTACATTCCCTCTTCTCTCAAATCGGAATAGCATCACTTCCCGTCTCTGTCTTACAGAGTTGTTAGTTTAATGTTTAAACTAGATCATTAAAGCACTGTGTAGGACCTGTTCATGGCAGTTCTGCTACAGCATTTGAGCAGTGGAAATACATATACAGTTGATTTGATTATTTTTTAGTTTTTAAAAATTACAAGTTTCTGGCTTCAGCTAGTTAAGCTCATTTCTAAAGTAACAGTTATTTCAATTTTTTAAATACAATTTCCATATTGTAATACAATCAAATAAGTTTTTAGTATCTGACTTCATATGTAATGTCTGTACACCATAAGATTGAACATAAAGCTGCTATAGCTAGAAAACTGATATCTGTTACAACGGTGACTTAGAAGAGAAAATTTGCATTTTTAATACCAGTTTTATCTTACTGATTTGTTGGCATTGTTTGCAAGGGCTAGTTAAAATTTTGAGCACATGATTGCAAATATTTGAGTTGGGAAGATGAACTGATTATTTTTATTCATTTATTATTAATATGCATACTGTTTGGTCTTCATAATGATAATTTATGAAGGAAACAGTGGTTCCGCTCTGTGGCTGTCAGACGCATAGAAACAAACAGTATCAGTGATGGAGTGGTCTTGTGCCTTTGTTAATGTGACTGGCTAATCCTGAAGAAATGTGTGTCTCTCTTGTGGGATGTTTATGGGCTGGTTTCAAATGCTGTTGATGCTGTGTGTTTGTTAGTAGTAGCCTTTGGTTAATGTTGACTAGTATTCTTTGTTGTTGTTTTGGTACATGTGAATTTTTTTCAGTTTAGGGATTTTCTTTTTACCTAGGATTTTTACCTTCTAATTCTGTACATACATTTCTTACTGGTATGAAATGTATATTTTTAGCATTCTGAACTGTTACCACATTTATATGAAAGGGAGTGATTTTAAGTGTTGTGTTGTTGCTTTAGTTTGTGTTTTGCTTCTTAAGATGAGCCTTACTGGGCTCACTGTCCAGCTCTCCAGTGCCCCCTTCAGCCTCCCGAGTCTAACTACAGACAAGCAGCGCCATGCCTGCTGGAAGCGCTTCTGGGGAGAAGTTTTAAGAATTGGTTTATTGCAAACACTAAACTTTGAATTATTTTAATACTTAAGTCAGTTTGTGTTAGTTTTTATGATGGTGTATAGAATTGATATTTGTAAACATTTTAATAAATAACCAGTAAATTGTATTTCAAATAGAATTCTGTTACAGGTTAATCTTTATTTAATTTTATTCAATACTATCAAGTCTATTTTCTTGCTTTATCTGAATTGCCACACTATGAAGTTTAGACTTCAAGGTTGTTAATTGAAGCTACTCAGCGCTCTGGGCTTGTTACATTAGACAGTAGGGTTTTTGTGTCCGAAATCTGTATGGTTACATTTAGAGCGAGAGCCCTGGGGCCACAACAGCCTTAGGATTGTTGGAGATCACCTCCACCTTCCAGTTGCAAATCTTACATGTGGCCTGCCTCTGGACCAGGGCCCTGAGCTTTATGGGAGGTTTGAGTTCTACAGCTGCCTAATATTAGAGTTGTAAGCTTGGAAACACGGGTGATTCTTCTGTTGTGTAGTGAAGACGAGTTATATCAGTGACATTCTTGTGGAATTTGCATACTAGATACAGCTTGCCAGATTTAGATACATAGTCTCCTTTTTATATTTTCATCTTAATTTTTTTTTCTTTTTACAATTAAATTCAGGACAAAAACCATATGGTGAGTTAAGCCCTTTACATGTGTGAAGTGTGCTGAACTGGCGTGTGGTGTTGTCTTGACTTGCTTTAGTGTTTCCGCCTGACTTTACATTGCTTGGATGTAATGCTGCTTTCTTCCCCGTTGGCCGTGCCTCTTGGCTTTGTGAGCGGTGTAATATCATACTTTTTTACATATTATGTTTTTCATGAATTTTTATTAATTGCATGTAAATGTTTGAAGCAAGTCAGTTTTTGACTTGTAAATTTTATTGGTCATCAGTGTAAGGGTTACAAGCCTTGGTGTTGAAACAGTAATTTTTGGTTATATGATGATATTTGAGCATCTATAAGACCAAATGCTAGCAAACGATTTGGTATAATTGATGTTACAAACTGTTCAGACAGTTTGATGAAATTGATGCTCCTCACGTGTTAGGCTGGTGTACTGCTGCCAGGTCTGATGAGTCTGTTTGGTGGCCATGGAAACTGCTATGTAGTATGTTTGTTTTCTTTTCCAGAACATAAATCAAAAGCCAGTAGTTCTTCGAAAGAGAAGACAAAGAATAAAAATAGAAGCAAACTGGGATCTCTTCTATTACAGGTAAACTTGAGGCCTCTCTCTCAGCATTGGTAAGCTTGATGTTGATGCTGGGAGAACCAGGATGGATTAGCTCGAGTTGTGGCTACTTATTCTGTCAAGATTGGTTCCATTGACATGCTTTTAGAAAATGAAGGCTACGTCAGTCATCCAAGTTGCTTAAGTTATCTTAAGAATTTTATTAAAGCTTGGAGATGATTGCACAAGACACTTTGTATGGTGTAGAATTAGCTGCATACCAACCTTCAGCCATATTAGAAATGGAGTCTTGAAAGAGGTGGATAGCAGAGGCCTCAAACCAGACTCACAGCAGTGAACATTTGGATGGGAAGATGTTTGTACAGAAGGGTGTGTCGTGTGACACACTGACACACTGCAGCTTCCATTGCTAGGATTTTTTCATGTTTTTTTTTCTTTGTGGGAGGTGTTACAAAGGCAGAGGGCAGATAGAAAGGGACAGGGAGATAAGTGGGGTTGGGGTGCATGATATACAATTTACAAAGAATCAAAAAGTATTTTTAGAAAAAGAGGTGGATAATAAAAGCCCAAGAAGGTTGTAAGAAATGATCCATCCGTGCCAGTAGCCTCAGACACTGCCTCAGCCTTCCACACTGACACTCAGGGAGATGATGCATGCTTTGTGAGAGGTCTTCAGGGTGACTGAGTGTCCCTCTGGAAGGTGGCATGTTCATTTTATCTTGACCAATTAAGGTAAGTCTTTGGTTTGAAACTGCCCCCCACGCGTCCACTTGCATCTTAGAAGCCATAGGATATCCTTAAGTGTATGCTTTGGATTTCTTCCTCAGGAATCCTTGAAAACATGAAACCCTGAAGTGACACTTGCTGACCGATAAGTAGCAGATAGGCAGTCTGTCCACATTTGCTGTGGTGGCTTTTCCTAGGAGTTGTGCCGAGGCCCTTTGGGTCACCTGTGAGTCCACACAGGTTGCTCATCCTACACAGCCTGAAATTGGACTTAGGACAGTATTGTTTTCTAATTTGAATGTTTGTTAGCTACACATAACTGAAATTGAACTATCCATGTTTAAATTTCATACAACTTTTATCTACTATCTTAAAGTTCAGTTTTTCATCATTTATATTGAAAACTTCCAGAATAAAAGAATTTTATAGTGAATGTGTGTTTATTATGAGGTTCTACCAATGACATTTAATTTTGTTTACTTAATACATCTTTTATTTTATTGTTATTTTTTTGGCAAGGTTTAATATTCTTGTGCTTTTCTTGCTTATTATAAGATACAGTATAGGCTATTGGTAGAGTTTGAGAAATGCTTGTTTCATACGGTTTCCTGATTGCATGTATGTTTAGGTTTAGTCAAGACCATGCTAGATCGAACCTAATTTGGAATTTTAAAACACGAGAAGAACTGAAAGATACCCTTGAGTCTGAGATGAGGACATTTAACATCGATAGGGAGCTGGGCAGCGCCAGTGTCATCTCCTGGAACCACCATGAGTTTGAGGTACAGCTTTGTCTTCACAGCATATAACCCCACAAGTGAAAGCATGTGCTGTCTGCCAAAGGAGACTCTAAGATCTCTCTCTAGCCATGTCCTTATCTTCCCCATGCGATACACCAAAAAAATTGGAAAATCTTTGCTTGAGATAAAAAAAATTTAAAAATACCTTTTAATAAGTTATTCAACATTGCATGTGAGAATCATCCGTGAGTTTGAATAACTTTGGTACATGCAGATCATCTTGGCATGTTTCCCCCACACCTGGGACTTTAGATTTGTTCTTTATTGGAATGTATATTTTCAAATTATGACTTGATTCTGGTTGCTGCTTTGTTGAAGAGTAGAAAACATACATGGTAGATAGTTTGAGTATTTAAGTATATGAGTGATCTGTGTGACATGCAGTCATGTGCTACATGTTGTTTTGCTGATTCATGGAACATAATATTGATGCATAACATCAGAGCCATCTTTGTTTGGTATTAAGCATGCTATGAGCTGTTTGCAAGAAAGCAGAATAACCCAACAGCAACACGCTTCTCAGAGCATGCCCTCATTGCTAGGTGATGTGTGATTGTATGTAATTAAAGCCAGTGTAACCCCTGATCAGACACATGGCCCTGCTGGCTTTGATCTTCAACCAGCTTCTGAAGTGTATAATTTAAATTACCCAGCCCCTCCTGGAAAGCTTTTTGCATACTTCAGTTTAAGGCACTTGCTGTCTCCTGAGCTTCCTTCACTTGGATTCTTTTCAGTTTCTCTAGTCCTCTCTCCTCTCTATGGCCACAAGCTGACCTGGTGTCTTAGGGTTCCAGTTGCTACAATGAAACTCCATGACCAGAAGCTCACTGGGGAGAAAGGGTGGTCTGGCTTACACTTCCACATTGTAGTCCACCATGGAAGGAAGTCAGAACAGGAGCTGAGGGCTAGAACCTAGAGTCGGGAATTGATGCAAAGACTGTAGAGGGGTGCTGCTTACTGGCTTGCTCTCATGGCTTGCTCAGCCTGCTTTCCTGTAGAATCCAAGACCACCAGCTGAGTAATGGGACCACCTGAGATGGGCTGCGCCCACCCCCAACAATCACTAATTGGTAAAATGCCCTAGAGACTTGCCTACAGCCCCAACTTACAGAGGCATTTCCATAAGGGTCCCTCCTCTCAGATGACTTCAGCTTGTATTAGGTTGACATAAAACTGGCCAGCAACCCTGGGGATTAGTGCTTGGGTCTATTTATATTCAGTGCCTTGATTCATCATTTCCTGGTGTGGTGGTGGGGGTGGTCGCCCCACCCCTCATTTGCTGAAAGCTCAGCAGCTTTTGTCTCCCGCTTCGGCTTCCTTTCTTAGACTACATGCATGTGTTCATCCACAAGCTGGATATATAATGGTCTTTCTCCAGAGTTATGTTGTTGTTCTTCCTACTTGACTTGTAGTCTTTTGATCTTAGCTAATCTTATTGTGTGACCTTCAGAAATTATCCAGAGCTCCCTGCCATTTGGCTGTGTGGCCATCAGTGTCTTCATCCTTGTCCCCTGTACTCTGTTACGTGTACCCCCGTACTTGTACACAGTTACAGGGTCATCCAGTTCACAGTCAGGCGGAGGGTTGGACCTAGAGCTCAGTGCTGAAGTGCTGGCCTGGCATGGGTGAGGCCCTAGGTTCAGTTCCATACTGCAGCAGGACACAGATGTGAGTGGGGTGGATAATTTCTCTGCTCAGGCCTTGGTGTGCCTGTGACTTGTCACTGTGTACTATGGATTCTTGAAATGACTTAACCTGTGTATCTCTCAAACCAGAGTGGTTTTGCTTTGATCATAGCTCATGCTTCTCCTGCACTCTTGGTTCCATTACACTAACTTCCCGGAAACACCAAGATCTCTCTACTTAATGTTAGCCTCTGCCTAAAATAAATCTTTTTTCCTGAAAAGCCTCATAATTTGTTTTCTCATGTCCGTCATCTGATATTGCCTCCCTGTCTATCCTGTAAAAGCACAGTTCCCTTCTCACTACACATGTGTGCTCTGCATTCCCTTTCCTATCCACAGTCCTGCTTCACGCTGGATCACGTACTGTCACCCAAAAATTATATAGGACTTAATTTTCAAAAGTATTTAAGATCTATTCTTAATTGTTCCTTCACAACTTCATGCATGCACACAATATATGTGGATCCTACTCATCCCCCCACTTTCACCACCAACTCCTCCCAGATACACCTCCACATCCCTCACAGCTTCATACCCTAATTATAGTTTTGATCCTGACTGTCCTGGCACTCGCTCTGTAGACCAGGCTGGCCTCGAACTCAAGAGATCTGACTTCTGAGTGCGGGGATTAAAGGCATGTAACTGGCTGAGTCCAATTAGTGCTGCCCCATATATGCATGGGTGTGGAGCCATCCACTGGAGCATGGTCAGCCTACCGAGGGCCATGCCCTAGAGAGCCTGATTCGCCCTCTCCTAGCAGCCATAACTGTCAATACCTCTTCAGCCAGGGCCAGGGCTCCCTCTGCCTGTGGGGGAATGGGGACTGGCTTGCTCTTTGCAGGCAGCCGCAGCTGTGGTGAGCTCATACGTGCACTGGTCCTGTCGTTTCCAGAAGACACTGCTTTACTCTGGTCCTCCTCAACCTCCAGCTCTCATATCTTTCTGCCTTCCGTTCTCCAATGTCCCCGAGCTTTAAGAGGGAAGAGTATAATGTAGATGTTCTATTTAGGTCTGAACATTCCAAAGATACTTGTTCTCTGCACTTGGACTAGTAGTGAGTCTCTATATTAACTACCATGTACTACATAAAATTCTTTCTGATGAGGACTAGGAGCTTTCCTTGTGATAAGCAGCCTAAGTTGTGAGGGTCCTGGTGTTTTTCCAGAGTCTGGTCCTGGGGTAGTCCCTCACACATCACCTCTCCTGACAGGTATTAAGGTATTGAGGTATTAAGATGTACTTACCATGTTAATATCATGCCTTTACATGTTGGCCAGGCACAAAGGATGAGCTGTAGCAGCCTTTGTGAGGTGAGCAGTCAGTGCTGAGGGAAAGACTGTCCCTTGTGCACAACTGGGAAACTCCAAGCCTAGAAACAGAGCTGTACATAAGGTTTTGGTATTTACCTGAAATAGTCACAGTAGAGGAATAACAGAGACTTGGGAGATGGCTCAGTGGCTCAGTTCAGATTCCCAGCACCTACATTAAATCTAAGTGTGCTGCTAGAGAGATGGCATTGGCTGATCTTCAGAGCTTACTTCCTCGAACCTCGTATGGCTGTTCCCACCTGTACCTCCAGTCTGAAGGGATTCATTGCCTCCTTCGGGCCTACACATGCACTGCACACATGTACATAGACATACATGCCAGCAAAATATTCATATACATAATAGAAAATAAGGGGGGGAGGAGGCAGTGCATGGCAGCACATATGTGCACTTGCGTGGTTGGTCAGGGACAGGTGGAGACAGGCAGATCCCATGACTCTAGGAACAGCCGGTCTAGACAAGATGACAAATTCCTTAAGATGGAGGCCTTTAGAGGGTTAGGGTTTTGTTTTTGTTTTTTTTTAAATGACTCAGCCAGGCGTGGTGGGGCATGCCTTTAATCCCAGCGTTGAGAAGGCAGAGACAGACAGATCTCTGAGTTTGAGGCCAGCCTGTTCTACAAAGTGAGCAAGTTCCAGAACAGCCAACGCTACACAAAGAAACCCTGTCTCGGAAAATCAAGAAGAAAGAAAACAAATGTTAAACCATGAATAGGAAAAAACTGTTATAATCTAAACTGGTGTTTATATTTGTTAATGAAGGTTAAATACGAGTGCCTGGCAGAGGAAATCAAAATAGGAGACTATTACTTGAGATTGTTGTTGGAGGAAGATGAAAATGAAGAAAGCGGATCAATAAAAAGATCGTGAGTCTCTTCATATCTCCATGGGTTTGCTGTCGCTGTTTGTTTCTTGGCTGTTTCTATTAAATCTCTTTTTAAATCTAGGTATGAATTTTTCAATGAGCTCTACCACCGCTTCCTGCTCACTCCAAAAGTTAACATGAAGTGTTTGTGTTTACAAGCCCTTGCTATCGTGTACGGCAGATGCCATGAGGAGATAGGGCCCTTCACAGATACGAGATACATCATCGGGATGTTAGAGAGGGTAAGGGTGCTGGGGCCGGGGTGGGGGGTGGGGGGTGCTGACAGGTAGCATCAAAGCGAAGCTGATGGCTTGCCACAGTGACTTTCTGCATGAGTTTCTCTGTCATAGCCATTACAGTCATTTACGTTTAAGTAGAAGGCATAGGAAAATGACAGGAGTTAAAATTTATCTGAACCGGCTTTTTTTTTTCAGCTCTGGATTTTGAGCAACTTTGGTGACTTACTTGCCAACTTGAAGTATGGGAGAGAGCAAGAGGTGTATAATAGAAATAGTAACTTCCAGAGCTGTATCTTTGGGTTTTCATCTAAGAAAACAATCATAAATACTTCTGACATTAAATTTTAAAGTGTAAAGACAGTGAAATTGCTTAGAACACTGATGATTTTGAAAAGGAATTAAGTTACCATTCAGCACTGAGCACTGGGGTGGGGTGGACTTGGCCGTGACGTAGTTGATGCAAGAGTATGGCCTTCATTCTTACATTAGTATTTATATTCTTAAATGTTAACAAACTGTATGAAAGAGAGCCGTTTCACCAGTTTTCAGAATAGCCAGCCATGACCGTTGTCAGCTCTGAGGCATTGCTTTGTGGAGAGTTCATGACGTGAGCAGCACAGCCAGTGTGAAAGCCCTGGTGCTGGCACTCACCCGCCCGAGCAGCATTGGAGTCCTTTGTGCTCTTTGCTCTGTGTGTACGTTGGTGGGAGAGGGGTGTGGTGGTCAGGATCTTTCTCAGTGACCTAGGCTGGCTGCAAACTCAGTGTATAGCTCTGGCTGGCTTTGAACTTGGGACCTTCTTGTTTCAGCCTTCCAGATGCTAGAATGAGAGCCTGCACCACTGTGCCTGTTGTGCAGTCCAGAATCCTAACTTGTTCCAGAAGACTGGAGGACTCAGAGCACACTGTGCTTTACGCACACGCCTTCTCCTTCTCACTGGTGTTTTAGTGAACACCATTTGCAAGTCTGAGGGTCTCACTTCATGTCTCCTAAAAGCTGATATAGGAGTCTCTGTAATGACATAAGGATGTCTTCCCCTCTAGGAAATTAGATAAGTGCTACAAAATTGCATGTAAAGTAAAACACTTAAGAATTGGAGTAATTGACAGGCAGACAGCTGTAATTGTCTCTTTAATATTTCAGAACTGACATTTCTTAGGAGCTGTCAGTTGATTTTGTGAAACTGTCTCTGGATCTTCTATCCACTGTTAACTAAATTGTCATTTATTTCGTTAGTGCACTGATAAACTTGAGCGGGATAGGCTGATCCTCTTCCTGAACAAGCTGATCCTTAATAAGGTACAGTATTCTCTATAAATATACTGTCACTTCCAAGGCATGTGCCCAAGCACTGCTAACCTGTCAGTCAGATTGCCCAGAGGTGGTTCTTTTCTCTTTAGATGAGAAAACTGAGTTTATGGAGGGAAAGGTTTGCCAGTTTTCCTGAGTGTTCTGCCCTGGTGTTCCAGGTACTAAACGGAGCCTAGTTCTTTACGTTTACAGAGACAGACAGGAAGTGCTGGAGAGCATGTACCATGTGTGCACAGCACCTCATACATTGGAACATGGAAGAGTTCTCTAATGTACCACTGTATTTCTGGTTATTGGATAACCTGTTTACTGATGGGCAGGATAGTTGTAGGGCTAGGGTTAATCATGCCTCTTTGTCTTTATTGGGGAAGGGAAGTACTTACTCAGACCGTATTTAAATGGAAATTCTTACATGATCTCTTTAAAGTATAATTTTGTCTTTTTAATCCTACAAATGCCAAGTAAGTATTGTTGCATGCCAGCATGTCTAAAGAAATTTCACATGTGCTCATCCTAGGTTACAGCAGCTATTGAAGAGAAAGACTTTAGATTATGCAAAAATGCTTTTCTCTTTCAGAAAAACGTTAAGGATCTCATGGACTCAAATGGCATTAGAATTCTTGTGGACTTGTTAACTCTTGCACATCTCCATGTGAGCCGGGCGACAGTCCCCTTGCAGGTATGTTTGCTTTCTGTCATCTACGAGCTTTGTGTTCTTTGGATACAATTTTAAAATCACAAGACTCTTTGAAATCTGCAGATGGGTTTATGTTGCTCCAGTAATTACAATAGCATGACTGCTGGAAGATTAATGCATGCCCAGAAAGGAATTAGTACCATCAGAATCAGTTTTATTACTTGATGACATTTGTCTTTTATGGTAAAGTAACCATTGCTATAAAGTGGCTTGGTTTTAATACAATGTGACCTTTCAGTTGATTTTATTGGATATGTAACTAGAACATCTTCATTGACAAACATCAAGAATATGTTTTGTCCTAAGACCACTAGGGGCATTATTCAAACCATATAACAGGACAAAGCTTCCAGGCCTTCTCTGGTACTTGATTTAAAGAGAGAGCTATATTTTAGCCCATTTGATGTTTTATGTTTTCAGATATAATTTAGAACATTTTTCTGGTTCAAGATATTTATGACAATAAAAGCCTTTTAAATATTTTAGGATGGGGCATTTTGGGGTTTAGGTATGACTAATAAAAGTCACAATACTTGTTAAACACCATTACAGTATACTAAGTACTGCTCTGGAATACTCATACTCTAAACCCCTCAGTGGCCCTGTGTGTGTGTGTGTGTGTGTGTGTGTGTGTGTGTGTGTGTGTGTGTGTGTGTGAGAGAGAGAGAGAGAGAGAGAGAGAGAGAGAGAGAGAGAGAGAGACCGTCACGCGTCTGATCTGCAGCACAGTCCCTGAGGAGCAAAGAGCCCAAGTGCGTCACCACAGTCACCTGAGAGCTCAGAACCACTTAGATCTGAGACGCCAAGTTTCGCTTTATTTACAGTTTATTTAGACATTTTGTTTTATTTATGTGACTCTGAAAGCTGATCATTGCAGGGGTATTTAGAAACCATGGTACATAAAACTTACATTAAAAACTCTTATCTTCCCAAAATATAAAACTAAGAATTGTCTGTGTTACTAAAGGAGAAAATTATTTTAAAAATCTAGTTTTTCTAATTTTCATTAGTTTTGTCTGTGATTCTGGAAGTTGGCCGCAGTCCAAGTCAAAAACATAGTTCACAGTGCTGTGCCCCCAGACAGACAGCTTATATTTATAATCAAAGGAAAGGAAGGGGCGGATAGTGATGGCGGCAGGGAAGGTACAGGGACTGGATTGCTGCCCACTTGTATGTCTGAGCAGTTGGATGCCTGTGGCTGACTAAAGCTACAGCGGGCTGACACTCTGCTGCTGGTCGTAGGGAGTAGATAGGGAAGGTTTCCCTTGCAGAAGTTACAGCTCACTGTGGGAGTGGACCCTAGAGCCTGAGTGTGCAGCAGCAGGCTTTAACAGTGTGGGGAGGGATGGAGGTGTCCACTCTGCTGAAACCTGTGCTGGCGTGGGACGCTGATCCTAGCTGCTTACCAACGCCCACTTCGCCCCCTCCCCAAAACTTTAATATGTTGGGTATCATAGTTTCAGGTTAATATTTGTTTATTATATAATTATTTGCAGTATTCTTTTAGTGCCCTGAAATTTTATTAATGGCTATAGGGAATATAGGTATCCTTAAATTTAGATAGAGGAGTGAATTTAGGAAATTGTTTCTTTGTTTATTAACAAGGAAATAGCTTTGACTGTTCCTTGGGCATTTGATGCTATCTCTGAAGGAATTAAAAAAAAAAAAATAACTTGAGAGGAAATTTGGTGCTGAGTAAGTTGTTTTATGACATCTGCCTTAGAAATAACTGAACTTTCCTCTAACATAGAGCAATGTGATTGAAGCATCTCCAGATATGAAGAGAGAGAGTGAGAAGGAGTGGTATTTTGGCAACGCAGACAAAGAAAGGAGTGGGCCGTATGGATTTCATGAGGTGCGTGCTGTGTCCAAACTTCTTGTCACCTCTGCTTTGTTGTGCTCTCTTTGAGAAAGACTACCAGATTTACCGTGCAGCCAGACTTGATAGACACTGATGAGAGACGAGTAGCATCGTCCCGGGCGGGTCTGCCTGCTTATGTCTGACTTAGCATGCATGCAGATGCGCAGGACTGAAGTTTAGACACTGATTTTATCTATGTGTATGCGTCTGTGAATGTGTGCCACAAGCATGCAGGTGCCCAGGGTGTGGACTAGGGCACCAGGTGCCCCAGGACTGGAGGGTGTGTTTTTAGGAGCCACCGAATGCGAGTGCTTGGGACTGAAACCCTGGCAGAGCAGGGCTCGCTCTTCCCTTCAGAGCCACCTCTCCAGCCCCAAGAAGTACAGCGTCTTTAAACTGATGACGTCTTCAGTGCCAGTGGACGCATAACCCTGTTTCCTCCTAAAGCATTGGTGACTTAAGGTTCTAGAGATGTACATCTGTGTTCTTGAGTCTTGTAAGACAGTTGTTACAGGACTGTCACTCAGGAACTACTGTTAAGTTATCAGTAAATTGTATACAGTAATGATTACTATGCTATATATTTTTTTTTTCCAGTACCGTACATATATGGTACTGAATAAGTTTGGTACTAAATAAATGTTTAATAGTATGGGGAAGGAACAGAAAGTGTTTACCCTGCTGAAGCCTGTGTTAGTGTTTTACTCTGATCCAAGCTGCTTACTGAAGCCCCAGTTCCCCTCCCCTAAAACTTTAATACGTCATGGTTTCAGACTTCACATGGTATAATCAAGTTTTTAATATGTACCAACATCAGTGAATAATACCTGTTAATTCTCGAGGCCAGAGCCTCCTCCTTCACCAGTGTTTGACCCTCAGGCACAGTCAGAATTTGACCAAAACAGTTTTAAGAGAGCCAAACCTTCTCTTGCGTAATTTGGTATTGTCCACCCTGCTTATTATTTGTGCATTTTCCAGTGGACTTTGTACTCTTCTGTTGGCCAATTGAGGGTTATTCTTATGTCAGTAGTCACATTTGGGTTCCTGAGGAGCTGCTGCCAGTCCTGTGCATCCTTGTGATGTGCTGCGGGCACATGGCTGTCTCGTGGTGGGCTGTGGTTTCTTACGACCATACTGCTATAGAAAATATTGGCAAATGCTTCCTTTGATACTGTGTTTGTAATAATGATGCCTTCAATCAATTAAGATGCAAGAATTATGGGCCAAAGGAATGTTGAATGCAAAAACCAGATGTTGGGCTCAAGGCATGGATGGATGGCGACCGCTCCAGGCGATACCTCAGCTTAAGTGGTGCCTGTTAGCCAGTGGGCAGGCCGTTCTGAATGAAACTGACCTTGCTACCTTAATACTGAACATGTTGATCACAATGTGTGGATACTTTCCAAGCAGGTACAGTGTCATTAATGTTTTTATGACTGACAGGGACTCTCAGATTTCCTCACCTCCCCACTGTATGGATATGTACTCTGTAATGTTACAGGGTTACTATAGCAGTTTAACAGAGGTATCCTATGTGACTTGGGATACTACTTCCTTGAGACAGTTATAAATATTTGACAAGTTATATTGATGTGGTAAAAACTGAAAACAGCCTTTTCTGGGGGATGTCGAATAATCTTCCATAATTTGTGTTTACCAGCTGGACTACCGGTGGTAACAATCCTAACATTTATACGGTTAGAGAGGAATGGTTGGAAACAGCTGTATAAGGTCCATGTCAGAGCTGGGAGCCAGGTCCTGATGTTCCAGGCTAGCCAGTCCTGCTGTCGAAGGGTGGGATGACTGATGGTCAGTCCACAGCTCACTCCCCAAGACCAGGCCTTTCCTGTAACAAGCACATTTGTGACCTTTACCGAGAATATTTCAGTCAACATAAAATATTTGTTCACACATCATTTTGTTTTAATGCTAAAGATATCTGGTAGTTAGAAATTACTAGAAAATACATATAACACTCTGTTCATCTACAGATCTTTAAAAATCAGATTACATTCAAAACCATGCAGTTAATAATTAAAAATAGTAGTACATTAGTTAAAGCTGTATTTGAAGAGTACTGACCATCATTAAACTAAGGTTTAAATTTGACAAAGCTCGATAGGACCTTTGGGGGGACTGTCCACAGACAGTGTGTTAGACAACACAAAGTTTAATCAATTAAATAATAAATAAGAGTCTTTGGCTCTTCTAGGGTACTGTTTTTCAAGGAAATCTTATGGAAGGAAATGAAGTCATATTAAACAGCCAGTAGATTTAAACCAAATACCTTATCATGTTCCCAGCTGTATGAGAGCTTAGTCTTCATTTACAAACGAGGAAGGTAACTTGCTTCATGCCTAGTAGAATGCCATATGCTCTGAATATACAATTTCCAGTAAGTACATCGAATGTTGACAGTAGGAAATATTTTCTAGGGATCAGGATAACGCCATCATCCGTCCTCTGCCCAGAGTGAAAAGACTCCTGTCAGATAGCACCTGCCTCCCTCACGTCATCCAGGTGGGTCCTCATGTGCCGCCAGGCTAGGCGGGGGTTGGGAAAGCGTGTGATCCTACTGCAGCTTGTCTTTATCTCACTATGATCTATTCTGTCCTCATAGAGCTGAGCCCCAGCTGCATTTGTTTCAGTTATTCACTTATTAATTTTTTCAAGTCTTTTTTTAGTGTGTATGGGTGATGTTCCTGTGTATATGTCTGTGTGCCATGTACATCCCTGGTACCCCAGAAAGTCCTATCAGGTCTCCTGGATTGGACTGACACCTGGTTGTGAGCTGTGCTATGGGTGATGAGAACCAAATCCAGATCTCCTACAAGAGCAGTCTGTGTCCTTCACTGTGTAGGACTCTGTAGCCAGAGTTCTGCATTCTAAATTGGGTTTGTAATCTGGGAATGCCGGGGAAGATTTTATTTCCAGGAACCTAAATGTGTGATATTTTCAGATTCCAGAGTCATGCAGAAGGGATTTTATTTAGAATCTATTCTTCAAAGTCACATCACTGTGGGGACTGCAAGGGTGCTCTCCTTTGTGTTGCAGATTGGCATGGGGCTGCAGGGGGTCCCGCAGCCCACAGAGAAGGGCGTGGTCATTCTCTGACAGGTGCAGCGCTCCTTACTAGTGTCTTCCTCAGGTTTTGACTGTTTTCAGTTGACGGGATTTTGTTTTGTTTAGCAACCACTTCAAAGCATAGAGCTTTGTGTGTAAAATATCCTAAATATTCATTTCTGCTTTGTACTGTTCTTTTGGAATTTACAGTATCTACACCCAAGACTAACATAAACTTTAGAGATTTTAGGTAAACTTCCTGTCTCCTATTATTCCACTCTTAGAAGTATGCATTCATTTTTCCATTAACTATACATAGACCTTATGATCTGTGGTGATGATTTTTGTCATTTTACATTGAGAGTGACAGGTCATATGTTCTTATATTTATGTGTTACATTGTGTGGAGATCACTAGTTTCCGAATTTGAGGACATAATGAACACCTCTTTTATTTATTTGACCAGCTTCTGTTATTTAAGCAGTTACTTTTCTGTTGCTGTAGAGAAACGCATATAAAAGCAACCATTTCCTGGGAGGATGCTTACAGTTTCGGAAGCTTAGTCCATTAGCATCGTGGCAGGGAGACGTGGTGCTGGAGGCAGTAGCTGGGGCGCCATCCTGATCCACAAGCAGAGAGAGCAAGCGACCCAGCGAGGGCTTTGAAACCTTACAGCCTGTTCATCCCTACGGGAGGCCATTCTTATGCTTACACATAGACTTTCTTTGTTGTTGTTTGTTTGTTTGTTTGTTTGTTTGTTTTCTGAGACAGGGTTTCTCTGTGTGCTGTCCTGGAACTCACTCTGCAGACCAGGCTGGCCTTGAACTCAGAAATCCGCCTGCCTCTGCCTCCCAAGTGCTGGGATTAAAGGTGTGCGCCACCATTGCCCGGCTACATATACTTTCTTATTATGGACATTTCTGTTCATATTTCTAAGTGAAAGTACACTATAAGCTTTTTTTTTTTTTTTAACCAGCCAATCCCAAAAGATCAAGTGAGTATGTATAGGTAATACCAAAAGAAAGGGATTTGTGCTCATTGGATCCTTTCAACATGAAGATAAAATACCCAAAAAATCATCTCCCAAATATTCTCTAAGGCTTCTTTTTTTATAATTAATTAATTAATTAATTAATTAATTTTATTTTCTATATGCTTTGTTTACATTCCAAATGCTTTCCCCTTTCCTGGTTCCCCCCTCCCCATAAGTCCCATAAGCCCTCTTCCCTGCACCTATTCCCCAATCACCCTCCTCCCATTTCTCTGTCCTGGTACTCCCCTACAATGCTGGATGAAGCCTTTAAGGACCAGGACCCTCTCCTTCTACTTGGGAATCATTTGATATGTTAATTGTGTCTTGAGTAATCAGAGCCTCTGGGCTAATTAATATCCACTTATCAGTGACTGCATTCCATGTGTATTCTTTTGTGATTGGGTTAACTCACTTAGGATGATATTTTCCAGTTCCAACCATTTGCCTAAAAATTTCATGAATTCATTGTTTTTAATTGCTGAGTAGTATTCCATTGTGTAAATATACCACATTTTCTGTATCCATTCCTCCATTGAGGGACATCTGTTTTCTTTCCACCTTCTGGCTATTATAAATAAGGCTGCTATAAACATAGTGGAGCATGTGTCCTTATTGTATGCTGGGGAATCCTCTGCGTATATGCCCAGGAGTGGTATAACAGGGTCCTCCGGAACTGTCATGCCCAGTTTTCTGAGGAACTGCCAGCCTGATGTCCAGAGTGGTTGTACCAGCTTGCAGTCCCACCAGCAGTGGAGGAGTGTTCCTCTTTCTCCACATCCTTGTCAACACCTGCTGTCTCCTGAGTTTTTAATCTTAGCCATTCTGACTGGTGTGAGGTGAAATCTTAGCTGAAAAGAAAAAAAGTAAATGTAAGAAGCATTACATTTGAGGTCAGGATGGTTGAAAAATTTTAAGCATTTTCTGTATATGGTCAATGAATGGTAGGTAGGTATCTGTCTTAGTTAGGGTTTTACTGCTGTGAACAGACACCATGACCAATGTAAGTTTTATAAAAGACAACATTTAATTGGGGTTGGCTTACAGGCTCAGAGGTTCAGTCCATTGTCATCAAGGCAGAAACATGGCAGCATCCAGGCAGGCATGGTACAGGAGGAGCTGAGAGTTCTACATCTTCATCTGAAGGCTGCTAGTGGAAGACTGACTTCCAGGCAACGAGGATGAGGCTTTTAAGCCCACACCCACAGTGACACACCGACTCCAACAAGGCCACACCTCCTAATAGTGCCATTCCCTGGGAAAAGCATATACAAACCATCACATTCCACTCTCTGGCCCCCATAGGCTTGTTCAAACATGAGTCTATGGGGGCCATACTTAAACATAGCATAATGCAAAATACATTTAGTCCAACTTCAAAAGTCCCTATAGTCTATAGCAGTCTCAACAGTGTTAAAAGTCCAAAGTTCGAGCCGGGCGGTGGTGGCGCACGCCTTTAATCCCAGCACTTGGGAGGCAGAGGCAGGCGGATTTCTGAGTTCGAGGCCAGCCTGGTCTACAGAGTGAGTTCCAGGACAGCCAGGGCTACATAGAGAAACCCTGTCTCGAAAAACCAAAAAAAAAAAAAAAAAAAAAATGTTAAAAGTCCAAAGTTCAAGGTCTCTTTTGAGATTCATCCAATCACTTGAATAATTCTCCAAGCAAGACAGGAAACCAGCTGGGCAAAGTCAAAACTCTTCATCTCCACTTCTGATGGCAAAGCAGTCTTCAGATATCCAACTCCTTTTTCATCTTTGTTGACTTCAACAAGGTTGTTTCTCCTGGGCTTGTTCCACTCCCTGTTAGCAGCTTTCCTTGGCAGGCATCCTGTGGCTCTGGCATCTTTAACATCTTGGGTACCCCAAGTCAATTTCAGCTTCACAGCTTCTTGTTCCAGTGTCTGAGATTCACACATGACCTTCTGTGCATCTCCAAAGAGCTGGTGTCACTTCTCCAGCTCTGCCCTCTGTAGCACTCTAAGTTCAGATTGATCCACTCCACTGCCACTGCTGTTCTTGGTGGTCATCCCACGGTACTGGCATCTCCAATATGCTAGGGTCTTCTACTGCAACTATGCTTCACCAAAGCCTCTCATAGGCTATCTTTACAGTACGAAGCCTCAACTCCTTTGCATGACCCCTTCAGTCCTGGACTGTCAATTACAACTGAGGGTACACTTTCACCAATGGCCTTCCATGGCCTCTCACAGTACCAAGCCTCAGCTGTTCTTCATGATGCCTTCATGCCTTCAAAACCAGTACCACCTGGATGATTCTTACATGTTACCAAGTACAGCAGCTGCAGCATGAGGAACACTTGGCTATCTCTGGAATAAAGCTTCTTTGTGCTCTCAGAAAACAGTTCCCATATTTCACCTCAGTGATGCTGGTTTTTGCTTAATCACCACTAATTTCTTAGCTCCAGCTAACCAGCATCAATTGTCCCAGTAGTCTCCTTCTTTTGAATATAAAGCCAGAGACATGTGGCTGAAGCTGCTGAGTTCTGCTGCTTGCAGGAGCTGGAACATTGGCCCCCTTGTTCTATTACATTATCACTAGCTTCCTTTTTACCAGCTCCTTCAATGCCTAAATTGGCTGTCCTGAATCTTGCTCCTTAGACTGACCTTGAACTTAAGAGATCTGCATGCCTGTCTCCTAAACACTGGGATTAAAGGTGTGGTCCACCAAGCCTGGATTAAAGTTTTGCTTCACCTAGAATTTGCTCAGTTCTAGGCTGGCCTTGAACTCAGAGATCTGCTTATCTTTGCCTCCTGGGATTAAAGGCTTGTATGACCATGCCTGGACCTAAAGTTAACTGGTAAATCTTGCCCCCACAGTCACCACTCCTTTAATTCAATTTAATGTCCTTGAATTCAGCTCCATTTCACTTCCTGGAGTCCCTTTAATACTCAAACTATATATTTTGTACTTTTCCTTTCTCAGCTTGCTATGTTTGTTCAAAATTCTCTTTATCAGACTTAACCAGAGAACAAAGTCTTTGTTGGGCTTTTTTGAGACTTTCTTTGCAGATGCAATTAATATAAATCTCTTTACCTTAGTCCTGGGCGGTCTCTTCAGACAATGGCAAAAAGCAGCCCTGTTCTTCACTAAAACATCACCAAAACATTCTCTCAACCACATATTAAAGTTCTTCTCCACTGAAACCTCTTGGGCCATCAGGCCTAAACAGTTCAAATAACACTCGGCACCACTGTCTTCCATATTCCTACTAGGCTGGCCCATTAAGCCCCACTTAAAGCATTCTGTGGCTTTCCAAATCCAAAGTCCCAAAATCCACATTCTTCCAAACAAAAGCATGGTCATGCCTATCACAGCAATACCCCACTCCTGGTACCAACTTCTGTCTTAGTTAGGGTTTTACTGCTGTGAACAGACACCATGACCAATGCAAGTTTTATAAAAGACAACATTTAATTGGGGTTAGCTTACAGGCTCAGAGGTTCAGTCCATTGTCATCAAGGCAGAAACATGGCAGCATCCAGGCAGGCATGGTACAGGAGGAGCTGAGAGTTCTACATCTTCATCTGAAGGCTGCTAGTGGAAGACTGACTTCCAGGCAACGAGGATGAGGCTTTTAAGCCCACACCCACAGTGACACACCGACTCCAACAAGGCCACACCTCCTAATAGTGCCACTCCCTGGGAAAAGCATATACAAACCATCACATGATTAATCAAAAAATCATAATCAAACCATCATTTGATTAATCAAAACTTTTAGCAGTATCTGAAGAGAAAGGAAAACTGTGATGAATTTGGCCCTCATTCCTCGAAAGAAATGTTCTCATCTGGAACTTACATGTAAACCTGGCTTGTCCTGAACTCCCAGAGCTCTGCCTACCTCTGCTTCCTGAGCGCTGGGATTAAGGTGTGTGTCACCATGCCCTGCTAAATTGAGCATCTTCTGTTGGCGTATCTGCCTCTTTATTTTATACTGGGTTCAAAATATTTCTTAAAAGCAATTTTCCCTGTAGTTTTTTCCTCTGTAGGCGCTCTTTCCCTTGCTGGCACACAGATAATTCAGGCAGTTTTCCAGGCCTGTGTTCTGCTTACGTAGGGTCCTGTGTCTTCTTTCATGTGGGATGCTCACTGCCTTGATTGTATGATGACACAGCCTAAGAATTCCGTGAGTGGTGTGCTGCACAGTGAGTGGATGGTCTCAGTTTTCTTGTGCAGGACAGCATGAAATACTCTGTTGTTGATTGATAATTCAAGGCATAACTCAAGAGTTGCTGTTTCTCTATACCTAAGCTCAAGCTACACCTGTCCTTAACATTTGAGAAAATCCTACATGACTGTCATTGATTGTCCTTCCTAAACCTTGTTGTAGAGTAGAACACTGTAGCTGTGTTGAGCAGAGAGGACATAAAGCAAGAGAAATTTAAGATAGAGACTTAAAAGACAATTGTTCTTTCTCACAACTGAGTCTTGACTCTTGGCTTGTCACCAAGAGCCAGTGCTTACATTGCACAGTCCTCATTGCACTGGAAAATCTGCCTGTCAATAGAGCCAGTGCTTACACCCACGTCCTATGCTGCTTTTGTTTTTACTAGTAGCAATTGACTTCAAATTTGGGATTCTTTGGAAGCAATTATTTATTGAAAATTGAAATGTCACCTTTATTATGCAAATAAGTAAAACTGAAATGACTTAGCACACATTTGGAGCAGTGCTGCTTCGATCTTAGTTAGCCTGGACGTAATCAGTGGCCTGAGGGCCCATAGTGTCCTAAAGCCCATGTCTTTCAGGGCCTGTGGTAGTGGCGGCCTCTGAGTTGCCCTTTAGCCCTGCTTTCCACTTTCTTTCTTCTCATCAAGTCCAGTGTCCTTCAGAGAGGTTTTCATTTCATTTACTTGAAACAGATGCAACACAGATACACATGATATACACCTGTGCTCATGTGCACACAAACACATATTTGGACAACACATGCATCTGCATTAGAAATATTCTCAAACAATCAGCCTTGCTTGTAACAACATAACAGAACCAGCTTTGGACACATTCAGGCTTTCATCTGATCATATTTTGACCAGTTCTCAACAGTTTACTGCTTTACTATCTGTATTAAATGTAGAATGAACCCTTTTTAAGTCTGTTTCCAGTCTGATACAAGTGTATTGAATCCCGTGGATGTGATCCACATTCACGTGAATGTGTGGAAATGCATGACTTTAATCCCAGCACTTGGGAGGCAGAGGCAGACAGATTTCTGAGTTCAAGACCAGCATGGTCTACAGAGTGAGTTCCAGGACAGCCAGGGCTACAGAGTGAGTTCCAGGACAGTTCCAGGGCTACACAGATAAAACAAAAACAAAAAAAGAAATGATAACCTCAGCATAACTCACCAAATAAAACATTTTATTTTCTTTTTCAGTTACTGCTAACCTTTGACCCTATCCTCGTTGAGAAGGTTGCCATCTTATTACATCATATTATGCAAGATAACCCACAGTTACCTCGCCTCTATCTCAGTGGAGTGTTTTTCTTCATCATGATGTATACAGGTTCCAATGTGCTTCCTGTTGCTCGGTAAGACCCTAAAGACTGTCTTAACTTACTTCAGTTATATGTGGCTATACTTAATAGGAACTTTTGCAGCATTACTTTTTCATTATAATCATTATCTTAATTAAAATATCTAAAAATTTGGAAAGTAGAAGAAAAGAATTGTACCAGTTTGCTAGAACTAGTATTTGAACTTTATTTTACTATATGTATATATTTAATATAAATACATTTATGTTACACATGGAGTTTTATATTTTGCTGTCTAAAATGAATTATTTTTATATGACTACGTAACCTTAAGATGATCATCAAAATCTTTATAGTACATTTCAGGCCTTCGAATATGAATTTATGAGTTTCCCTTTTAACTTTTATTGTATTTATTTATTTTTAAAATTTTTTACTGTTTTAAAATGTATTAATGGTCCAGTCTTTAGAAGCCTTCAGGCTAAAACCTAATCAGTTTCTCTATCTGAAAGATACTCTATTTTTTTCTAGGTTTTTGAAGTATACACATACCAAACAGGCTTTCAAGTCTGAGGAGGTAAGCACGTTAGCCGGCCCCTGAGCACAGACCTTGAGTGTGCACACTGTCTGGGGCTCGGCTTAGGTGTCTGAGGGTCCTGGTTATCAGTGCTTAAAAGTAGGCATCGTGTTTAGTAATTCATTCACAGTCTTCCCAGTACCCGCACATAAAAAGGCTAAGCAGATGTTTAAAATTAAAATAAAGCATGCTTATACTGAAATCACAACCATGAATTACCCCTTGATAGCTTTCGGTGGTTTCTATAGAGGTTTAATCATACACTGAAATCTCTTAAAATTCATTAATGCTTTTTGGGTGTAGATGCCAAGGCAGCCGTGCTCTGAGGTTTCCTTTTGAAGCTGCGCTGTGTTCGAGTGCTCACAGTGCTCCCGCCTTACTGTTAACTGTGCTTCACAGGGCGGTTTCACTGTCACATGGTTATAGGCAGGCGTTTCAGATTCACTAGGCTTTTGCTAGAGCATTTAATCTTTAGATTTTACCCAAAGCTTGCCACTGTTGAAGACATTGAAGATTGTTGCAGCACTTCAGTGTTGGACACTAGATAGTAAGGAAGGCTTCATAGACTAGCCACTGACGCCTGAGAGTAACACGTTTGCCTGGCACTATTAAAGAGAAACTGATGGTGGCAGCCTGTCACTTCAGATAGAAATAGTGATAATACACTAAGTATTAAGAATAGAAATAGTGATACTTAGAAATAGTGATACTTAAATCGTATACCTATTTAATATAGAAATATAGATAGAATAGAATCTATCTTTAGTGATAGAAAATAGTGATACATAATACAGTATTAGTCATTTGGGCATCCTTTCTCCTTTACTTCTGTGCATCAGTAGGTAGGTAATATCTTAAAACAAAACAACTGGGCATGGGTTGTGTGTGCCCGTGGGTGCGCTCCTGTGCACCTGTGTGGAGGCCAGAGGTCAGCCTGAGATGTCTGTCTAGCCACCTCGATGTTTGAGACAAGCTCTCTCACTGCCTGAAGACTGGTGTTTTACCTGGGCTGGTTCCTCAGTGAGCCTGTCCCTGTGTTGGCTCCCCGATTCCCAGGGCCACGGTCACTGCTCATCTGCCCACTGGGCTTTGATGTGGGTTCTGGGCATCTAAATGAAAGTCCTTGTGCTTGTGGGGGAAGCCATAACGGTTGGAGATGTCTCCTAAGACCCTGAAAACTTTTATTTCAGAAATTGTTCACTTAAAGATTTTGAATAATTATAGTAATGTTCTATATGTAGGAGTTACCAAATAATAAAACTCTAGAAAGCAGAACAGCAGACTTTTTTCCCAGCAATTTAACAGTAAATTTATCACTGTTGGTGGAAAAAGTCTGAAAATGCCCCGTTTTGAATTTGTTTCGGCACCACATGGCAGATGCTTGCTCTCCTTATCTGACCTCCACAGGCATGCCTTTGCATGTGGACTGGGGGACGGACACACACACACACACACACACACACACACACACACACGGAATTTTCAAGAGGAGCTAGACGACTTACTTGGTTTTGGAAATGGCAGGTATGGGTAGGGGCTGTAACGATTGGAATAGTGCGTGGTAGCTGACGGATCTCTCTTCTGCTCTTCCTTGTCCATCACTGTGGTCCATGGCCGCAGGTTGGCTCACTCATCACCCACACTCCTGTGTGGTGATGCAGGTGACCCTGAGACCCTTACGGCTGCTGCAGAGCTGGCTGTTACTACTACCCTTGGTGTCACATTTCACTGTGTTCCTCCAACTCCCTAGAGCACAGAAGTGGTTTGTCCTAGTTGGGCACTGTGTTAGTATGTTTGTTTGATTGTGAGTTTTGAGGCTCTGACTCCTTGGCCTTGAACTCGCAGAGATCTCCCTTCCCCAGCCCTGGAGTGCTGGAATCCACATGTACCCCACCATGCTCAGACTTATGCTCCTCTCTTGAAAAGTTCAAATTACTAATTTATCAAAGTCTTTAAAGGTAATTTTATTCTAACTACATTTGTCTATTTTTGTTGCTTTTTAAGACTAAAGGACAAGATATTTTTCAGAGAAGTATACTTGGACATATCCTACCTGAAGCAATGGTTTGCTACCTAGAAAATTATGAACCTGAGAAGTTTTCCGAGATTTTCCTCGGTGAATTCGACACTCCAGAAGCAATCTGGAGCAGTGAGATGAGGTGAGGAAGTCCTGGCCGTGGTTATGCTGCGTTCGCTGCTGGCCACCTGGCCTGCTTTCCGTTGCAGGAAGAGTTCTTTACCAATTTCCTTAGGTTCCAATTCAACTAATAGGTTTACCAAGGCCTGAAGCGTCAGTGATAGGAGTTGATAAATTACTGTTAATAGAGCTTCTGTATAAGAGTGTGACCTGTTACCCTAATGGCAATACAGTCAAGACACAGCTTTTGGATTCTTGAAAACAGGCCTGTGCTCCACAGATTTTGCCTACATACATAGAATCGACCAAACAAGGGATGCTCAAAAGAATGTTGATAAGTGTTTTCCAGCAAGCATGTCTTGTATTATAAGGAAAGACTCGCCATGGGAGAAGCCTGTGAAAGCATAGAAATGCATGGCAGTGTATAGTGTACGCCTCACTTGTCCATGTTTATAGAGCCAGGGTGGTGGCCACACCTTTCTTAGCTGCATGGCATTTGGGCTCAGAGTCCCTCGGTTCTCGGGCTAGCTTTCCATTTTCCATGCCGCTGGTTTGTGATGATCTGCTCTCTGGGATAGGCTAACCTTTAGGCTTGTTTTGTGCTGGCCTCCTTTTTAGTGGATACAGTCTGTATGTCAGTCGTTTTTATTGGGAAAAATGTGGGTATATGAATAAATTAAAAATAATATTTGTATATAATATTTTTAAATTGTCTGAGTTCCTTTCTCTGAAAGACTTTTCTTACCAAATTGAATTCTGCTTAGCTTAGGGCCAAATAAAAAATACCATGTAATGTTTCTATTTTCTTTGAACGCAGTAGCGAGCTTTAGTCCCTGGCCATACATGCAAACACTATCTAACTTTGTAATGGCCTGAGTTGTTAGTAGGAATGACCAGGTATACACAGTGTGACTAAATACTCTGAGTAACATTTAATATCATTTTCACTTTATAGTTGAGTAGTTCTGAATATCTATGTAATTTTCTTGCATGATTGCCTGTTTTTCTCTTTGAGTAACATGATCCTTCCAAGTGCCTGACTGGAAGCTTCTGTGATTGCAGGCGCCTCATGATCGAGAAGATGGCTGCCCATCTTGCGGACTTCACGCCACGCCTGCAGAGCAATACAAGAGCACTTTATCAATACTGTCCCATCCCGGTTATCAATTACCCACAGCTAGAAAATGAACTATTTTGTAATATTTATTACCTCAAACAACTTTGTGATACACTCCGGTTTCCAGATTGGCCAATTAAAGACCCAGTAAGTTCAGTTTGTTCCTTCTTAAACTGCAAAACCAGTTCTAAACACCTCTGAATACATTTTCCTCCTGTGATAAAAAGGATAGTGTTTTTAGGTATTCACAGTGCTGCATGCCTACAATCCCCACTGCTTGGGAGGATCAGGCTGGAAGATTGCCTAAACCAAAGTTCATGGCAAGCCTAGACAACAGTGAGACTCTGACTCAGGGAGAGGGAGAGAGAGGGAGGTGGCGGGGGAGGACAGATGGACAGTCAGTCAGAGGAACTCTCTCTCTTCAGCAATATGTACTGAATAGTTGGCTAATACATTTTGGGTAGATTTTGAACTCTGGAAGGTATTTAAAATTTTACAGTTTTTATCTTTTATGACCAAGACAAGTTTCAGTCTCAGGCCTGTGCCTGGCTCTATGGGACGTGGATTTCACCAAACCTTGATTCACCTTTAAAGTGGAGGTGATAGAAATGTTAGCTGCTGTCTGTAAAGGAGGCTCTGACAATTGAGTGTTCACATAAGCATAGCTCCTGCATGTGGGAGAGTTCAGACCTGATCTGTATGCGCTCTGCCAGGCCTGGCCTGGCTTTGGGCTTCCCTAACCTGGAGCCTGCATCTGTGCAGAGCTAGGATAAAGTAGGTCTGTGTGGCCATGCTGTTACTTTTTCTGTAGCAGAACTTACTATCTAAAAGATGGGAGAATTTTTGCCATTGGTACCACAAGTCACTGCCTCTGCAAAGAGTTAAGACCAAATAAAGACAAGCCCAGCACTTGTTGAGGTAGAACTCTACATCTAATGGTAGGAAACTTGTAAGTTTGTTAATGAGATAGATGTTTAATGTCAGCTCTGTCACTGACTCACTGGGAAATGTACCTTACATTTTAGTGTTTTTCAGATTTTAAAGAATTAGCTTTGGTAGGGAGCCCCTGTGTTTCCTTGTCATGAATGAATGAATGAATGAATGAATGAATGAATGAATCTGACAGCTGTGTAAAGCTGTATACTCCTTTAGTGTGTAGCTGAGATAGGTATTAGCCATCCCCTCTTCCGCTCCCTCTTGCTTCAGTTAGTTCTGTCTTGCATTTGTGTGACTGCCCATGGATTTCATGTGTAGGTGACCTTCAGGATGGCTCCACTCTGTGCTTGCTTTCTTAGTACAGTTTATCTTTTACTAATTGTGAGATTTTCTGTGTTTTATGAATGTTTCTTTAAAAGTTAATTATTAAGATACATTGGATAAGAATAAAAATATAACTTAAACAGAAGGAAATTCTCTAGTAAGTAACCTGGCTGCCAACTTTGTTAAGATTGGATAGCCTAGAAATGTTGATTTAAATAAATACAGCACAAATACTATATAAATCTCAAATTATATTTTGAATTATTTTATTTTACTGGATGCAGATTTTTACTTTGTCTTTAAGGTTAAGCTTCTGAAAGATTCCCTTGACGCTTGGAAGAAGGAAGTAGAAAAGAAGCCACCTATGATGTCCATAGACGATGCTTATGAAGTGCTCAATCTGCCTGTCGGCCAGGGCCTGTGAGTTATTTCAGTATTGCAGTAGTAGATGTCTGCTTCAGCTTGAGACACTGCTATCAAAGATGAAATTCCCATTTAAAAAGCCATACTTATACACAGGCCTATGAGAATAATCTGGAATGCTAGGCACTGACTTTGACATTACAGAGTTACTAACCAGTTTACACTCTTCTGTCCCTGTTGGTAGCCATTGCATTTTCTTACTTGAACAGTAATAGAATGTGCAGTGTGCCTGCCTTCACCTGGCACACGGCTCCCAGGGCACTTGAGTCCCACTTCCTCCTGCAGTGAATGCTGTGCTTGGGGAAGGTCTGCTGGAAGTATGCCCAGGACACTACGTTCCATTAGGAGAGTTCCTGGCAAGTTTTTTTTTTTTTTTTCTTTTTTTTCTGAGACAGGGTTTCTCTGTGTAGTTCGGGCTGTCCTGGAACTCACTTTGTAGACCAGGCTGGCCTCGAACTCAGAAATCCGCCTGCCTCTGCCTCCCAAGTGCTGGGATTAAAGGCGTGCGCCACCACCCCCTGGCCTCCTGGCAAGTTTTTAGTGACTGCACACAGTAGAAGAAAATGGTTTAATAGGCACATTTTAAAGAACAGAATAATGTCTTTGTAAATGTTTCTTACTTACTGATACAGTAACAAAAGTATATAGGTTGCAGTGGCATATGACAAACTGTTGGATTTTAAAACATACTTCGTATTTTACCAAATCCTAAATACAATTCTGCAATTTTTTAAAATAGATAATATTAAAACTATATTGTAAACAATTAAAATTTATAAGTTGAATCTTACTTAGGGAACTTTTAACTTTTATTTCACCTATAAAGATAACATAAAAATATAATCACGTAAATCTTACTGGATTTAATTGGATGCCTAATACATGATCAATCCAAGTGTGGGATCAATAATACAGTTCCTGACATAATAGAGGTGAGAGTATTACAAACATCACATTAGATGATTATATAAGTCCTTTTACATGTATGTGCCTTACTGTATTTACAATTTCCCTCTTTCTAGGCATGATGAAAGCAAGATCAGAAAAGCTTACTTTAGGCTCGCCCAGAAGTACCATCCGGATAAGAACCCGGAAGGAAGGGTATGTGCCGCCTCATCATGTGTACTCAGTGTGAGGAGGCCTCGCCTACAGCCGTGCTCACTCTGTGGGGGGGGCCTCAGTCTGGGGGAAGGGCTGCGCCTGGGACTAGTGTGTTTAGGGAAAATTTAGTCTCTAGCTTTATTAATTTCTGTTTGAGAAGTAACTCTAATGTCTAACTTATAGTCATAATAGATAAGCTTTATTTAAGGTCTGTCATCACCATACAGCCTAAGTGATGTTCATGGAGTTTGTTTTTTTGTTTTGTTTTGTTTTTTCTGTAGTGACACCCAAAATCTGTTTTGGTTTGTTTGTTTGTTTGTTTGTTTGTTCCTTTCTTTTTCTTTTTGTTATTGTCATGGTTTGTTTTTGTTTTCACTTTTGTTTCTGTTTTTTCCAAGACAGGGTTTCTCTTGGCTGTTCTGGAACTCACTCTGTAGACTAGACTGACCTTAAACTTGTAGATCTGCCTGCCTCTGCCTCCCAAGTGCTGGGATTAAAGGCGTGCGCCACCACCACCCGGCTAGGAGTTTATTTTAATGACTTTTTGTTGTTACTGCTTTGTTTTGTGAACTTAAAGCAATCCAAATTCATGAGAAAAATAAAATAGAAAGCTTGACATTATTTGTCAAATTGCTAGGCTTAATGTTTTAGATATTAAAATACTGTAAATAACTATTGTAGAGAAACTGACAGTTTCTGGCCTTTACATAAGGGTTCCTGCTGCGGCCAGTGTTTTGTTTATTTGAAAACCATTCATTGTCTCTGAGTTGCAGGGTTCTCATAAAGACACTGAGGATACACACTGAAATATCTCTTTTGCAGATCAAATAAGAACAGAATTTAACACAGTGCTTGGCATAAGGGCCAGATTGTGAATGCCTGGCAGGTCAATGTACTTGCCACCGAACCTGGGACACAAAAGTGAAAAGAGAGAACTAACCCACAAGTAACCCACACGGGTCCTCCTCTCCCCTCCACCCTGCCCCTCCCACACAGATGAAAATATAACTTTAACGTTTTTAAAGAATAAAATTAACAGTAGTTCTTATCAATAAGTTTCCTGCATTGAGTCAGTCTTAGTATATATTAAGTTTAGGGTTTTTTCTGGAATTTTGGGGGAGTTTTTGGTTTTGGTTTTGGTTTTTTTGACATAGGATTTGACATATTCCAAGGAAATCTCTAGCTCTCCTATAGCCGGGGACCTTAAACTCTTGTTGCCCCTGTCCTCTGGGGTCGCAGGCACATAACACTGTTCCCAGCTTTCTTGGTGCTGGACTTTAAACCCAGGGGCTTCATGCATTCCAGACAAGCACCTTACCATTTAAGGTGCTTCCCTAGGCCCTTAGTATGTGTGTGTTCATGTGTACTTAATGGGATATTTAAATGTTTATGCAAATATTGTTTAGTACATAAAATTGAAGTCCTTGGATACTTACACAGGAAAAAAAAAATGTAGTTCCATCGTACAGTATACCAGCTAGATGGCAGTTGGAATGAATTCCTTAATGTAAAGGTAAAATAGTTAAAGAAATTGGTAAATTATAATAACCAAGTACCAATTATGTCTTAAGTTTTAATTATAAAAATTCCAATTAAAACCTAATTGTCTGTGGTTATATACAGGACATGTTTGAAAAAGTAAATAAAGCATATGAATTTTTATGTACCAAGTCAACAAAAATAGTGGATGGGCCAGATCCAGAGAATATAATTTTAATTCTGAAAACACAGAGCATCCTTTTCAACCGCCATAAAGAAGGTAAGTCCTGTCATGAAAGATGTGGCTTACTTTCCAGCTACTCGTACTGTGTACTTGTTCTTCAACGTATTCTAACAGATTTGGAACTGTTATTGCAAAGGACTCTGGAATTGGGTTTTTGGATCAGGAAAGTAGTTGTCTTCTAGAGGAAGGTCTCAAGCATTGCTGGCTGTGGGCCTTCTCTGTGCCTGTGGTTTTCAGTATTCTGCATTGCCAACAAGGTTTCCTTATTCCTTCTCAGATGCTGCTTCTGTTCAGTGGTGCTACGTGGTTGGTTCTGTGCTTTACCATCTAGCAGCAAGCACATTAAATTAAATATAAGATAGTAAGTAGAATCAGAAACTTAAAGACCATTTAATGATCTTCAGTTGCATGTAAAGACTGCCTCACCGGCTCCAGCAGCCTCAGAAGGTGGAGAAGGAGCAGCGAGCATGCTTGAGTATTTTCTAGCAGAAGAAACTCGACAAGGCTATCCATTGCACCTCTCCTACTTAATACTATCATTCTCACGATGCCTTGCTCTTTGGAATAGTTAGAAAAGCACTGGTTTTGGTGAAATACTTGTCATTTCAGAGTTGTCTAAATGTAGTCCTAGCAGTTAAAAGCCCAGAATATCTATAAGGGTGTGTTGAAATACTTGATTCTTTGTTGAGTTTCTTACAGCAGATAATCTATTGGCTTAAGAACAATGTAAGATGATGTGGAGAGAGAAGGAAGCGAGAGCACAAGGTGAAGATTTGAGACATCCTAGGGAACTTAGGATGAGAGGGAGTTGTGATTGGACTTTGGAAGGGCAGCTGAGAATTTAGCAGTTGGATTCTTGAGGAGAGCGTGCTCGATGCGCCTTGGAATATGTCTTAAAGAGAACACATACATACATAACATGTCTTAGCTATATGGCTTCCAGAACTAAGAATGAGGTTATAAATCTGCATCAAAAAGTCAGCTTAAAAACTTAAGGCAGGTAATTATTAGCTTCAAAATATAAAAACACTTTATTCTTATTACAAGTGAAATTACAAAGGTGCTTAAAAATATCATGGCCCAAGATGCTGGAGAAGTGGCTAAGACGCAGGTTCAGTTCCCAGAACTCACATGGCAGCTTACAGCCATCCATACCTCTAGTTCCAGGGGATCAGCTCCATCTACTAGCCTCCCAGAGCATCAGACATGCATAAATATGCATACATAAATGCAGACAAAACACTCATATACATAAAAAATACATTTAAAAATATATATCATGACTGATTATTTGCAGCCTTTCCTCATTTAATAGGCTTTTTTTCTTTTGCAAACACCACCTGTAGATGGCAGCTTTCACCTCTAACTGCACTTATCAGAACAAATTGGGCAAATAGTTAATACATTTTCATTTAGTATTTCTAGGAACAATTCCTATTTCAGGATTTGTAAATGTTTAAAACAAATAGTAAAATAGAAAGAGCAGGGAGCCTGTTCTTAGAAGCTGATCAGAGTGCTAACGTGCACGCCACACAGAATCATTCTTAAGAGAGTTGTGTGCTGAATGCCCGTGCAGTTGCAGGAGCACTTGCTGTGTCTTACTGCGTGTAATCTGGTGAGGAATTATAAAGGTCATCAGGATGGCAGAAAGCAGATATTCTGCAAAATCAGTTCATTTCCATGCCAAGTGCAGTTAACTTACTGGAAAATCTTGTAGTTCATTACATGAGCTCACCAAAACAGAAAGGTAAATTAGGAGACATTTCATAGAAGGACTGTTCATTTTTCAGGGCAGCACAGCTGAGCTGTGGTGTGGCCTTAACACTGTCTTTCTGTTACTTTAGAGTTACAGCCTTATAAATATGCTGGATACCCCATGCTAATTAGAACTATAACAATGGAGACTTCAGATGACCTCCTCTTCTCAAAAGAATCCCCACTGTTGCCTGCGGCTGCAGAGCTGGCTTTCCACACCGTCAACTGCTCAGCCCTCAACGCTGAAGAGCTCAGAAGAGAGAATGGGTTAGAGGTAATAGGGCCTTCGCACCGGCTGATCTTTACGTCTGCCCAGGCACATTAAGGGGCTCTTGACAATACAGAATCTCCCAGTACAAATGCATTTCATGCAGTTTTTCCTTTTCCTTTATCCCAGCAGATAGCTTAGCATCATAGTCTCTGTATTCTAGTTCCAAAATCAAAGGTAAAAGGGAGCTCATTTTATAGGAGTCGGAGAGTACGGAGTTCACAGGCGGTGAAGATAATGTTGAGTAGAAAGTAGTACCTGGGAACGCTTTTAATCAGCAGCAAACCCCGAGCCCCCTTTTTACCTGTTTATCTCACAGATGTCAACTGAGTTAGTGTTTAGTTACCAGACATGTAACATTAAAAGGTTGTGTGCTCTTATCCCTGCTAGAAAAGGCTTTACCCTTCAAGTCAAACGGAGTATTAATGGCATACTTCTTTCTTGACAGGTGTTACAGGAGGCATTTAGTCGCTGTGTGGCTGTCTTGAATCGCTCCAGTAAGCCAGGTGACATGTCGGTGCAGGTGAGGCTAAGCTCTATGGTAGATATCAGCTGGGGGTTCCTAAAACCTCAGCCATTCCCAACCTACTGTTCCTCACCATAGCGTGGGCTGCAGGGGTGGTTCAAGCAGGTTTGCAGCAGGAGCCCTGACTGTCTTGGCTGCAGTCTCCTTCCTGTTTATAGAAAGAGGAGTGCAGTGTGCTGGCCCTCAGCAGCTTCTTCACACACTGGCCCCTCCATTCTTCTCGGCTCCCTCCCCTCTGCACCCCACAGCTCCCTCCCTGTTCTCCACCAAGTAGCTAGCTGGCTGCTGGCTGTGGAGGTTGGAAGAGCCCAAGTCTTGGTAGAAAACCCATTATGAACTCACTAATTACAGAGCATGGCTTCTGTGTGGCCCCTCACTTCTCTAGGCTTAGGGTGTAAGTCAGGTTAGGACTGACTTTGCCCTGTTAATAAATGCACAAAAACACCTTAACTAAGAATCCCATGATCTCTTTTAAAGTAAAAGTTGAGTAAGCATATAAGGTATTAGGTTTTCATTCTCTGGTATATATAATCCTTTGCATTTTATTGGTTTTTTTAATAACACGTATAACATTTTTAAAGAACAAAAGTATTCTTGGCTCAGTGGTGGCACAAAAAGAGGCTATGATGTGTTTATCCATGATATGCTGACTTCTGCACCTATAAAAAAAACCTTAAGATTACTGCTAATTCAGTCAAAATGTCCTGTTTAATTTAGAGCATCACATAGAATATTAAGCATCTTCTCACATCTGTGCTGATATGTCTTGTTGAGTCTTACATAAGGACTACTTACGTGACTGCTTCTGTCTCGTGCTGTCGGCAGGTGTGTGGACACATAAGCAGATGCTACAGTGTGGCTGCCCAGTTTGAAGAGTGCCGGGAGAAGATCACAGAAATGCCCGGCATCATCAAGGACCTCTGCCGGGTGCTGTATTTTGGCAAGGTATAGCTCACCCCTGTCACCCCTGTCCTCTCTGGGTACAGTCGCTATGGGTCTTCTCCCAAACAGCCAGTGCTTGATTCACAGCCATGTGCTTACCTAAAATTATTTTTAAGTAAATCACTTGTATCTCTAAGTATTCTTGTAGAAAGATTGCTGTACATGATGGGGTTTGTTCCTATTTTGGCACACAAATGATAACACTGGAGTGACATAGCTAGAAGAAATGAGTTGGATTTAATTTTCAAAGAAGAAAAAAAAGGATGGGACTAAAATCTAAAAGAAGGGCAGGACTTTGTAAAACCTGTGGTCCAGTCACTGCTGACTGTGAAGGCTTTCGAGATCTCAGAACATGCTGACTCCTAGGAAGCTTCTGAGAAGCCAGCGCTGAAGATGATGGCTGCCTGGGAAGAGAGACGTCAGCTGCATTGAGTAGAAGGGATGGAGGCCCAGACCTTGCAATAAGGCGGCAGCTGGGACTGGGGCACCTGATGAGAGTTCCTCAGCTGCTTCTGCTAGATGCCTTCAGGCTTAGCAGGAACAAGGATGCTGGTGGGAAGCTCAGACCTTGATTGTACTAACAGTGTTGCTGTTGCTGCTTTATTGCATTCAGATGAAAGTCAAGAGAGTGGGTTGTCTGAGTCTGCATACTATGCGACGTTTTGTACAGAGATCGCGAGCTGCGCTGTGCCCATTGCCGGTTTCCCTCGGCAGTGTTTTCCCCCTGCAAGTCAGTTCTTTCTTGTCCTTGCAGTGTATCCCACGGGTGGCCGCCCTCGCAGTAGAGTGCGTCAGCTCTTTTGCTGTGGATTTCTGGCTACAGACACATCTATTTCAGGCTGGAATTTTGTGGTATCTGCTTGTTTATCTGTTTAACTATGACTATACATTGGAAGAGAGTGGCATTCAGAAAAATGAAGAAACAAACCAGCAGGTAACTTTAGCCCAAACCCCTGTAGACTTTGAGTAAGTCATTGGGAAGCAAAGCTTGAGCCATTCAGAGATGCTGTGTTTGAAGGAGGCTGTTGACTGTTCCTGTTGCTGGCAAAATACAGTCCACAGTGACCTCAGAGTCACTGCCCAGCCCAGGCTGTCCTCCTGCCTCCAGCTCTGCAGTGCCGGGCTTGCAGCTGTGCACTACCATACTCGAACACCTGGCTTTAACCACTTGTGATTGAGGGATTTAATTAAGGCAAGGGAGTCTAAGCAATAGAGATGATATAATAGTTTCTCACTTTCTCAGAGTCAATTTATTATTTTAGAATTGTGTATGCAGTTTATATAATAGATATAATATATCAAGGTGTTGGGACTAGCTCTCCACAACACCTTTATACTTGTCTGATTTTTATAGTTGTTTTTGTTTTTTTATCTTTTTTATTTCATGGTTTATATTTGTAGTCGTTCATAGTTCATATTTCCATCATGTGAATCTAGCAACCAGGCCTACCTTACTATCTTAGTGTTTTACCGCGTGCACAGACACCATAACCAAGGCAGCTCTTGTTTTTTTTTTTGTTTTTTTTTTTTTAATTTTTATTTTCTATATTCTATGTTTACATTCCAAAGGCTTTCCCCTTTCCCAGTTACCCCCCCCCTTTTTTTTGGGGGAGGGGGGTTCGAGACAGGGTTTCTCCGTGTAGCCCTAGCTGTCCTCACTCTGTAGACCAGGCTGGCCTTGAACTCAGAAATCTGCCTACCTCTGCCTCTTAAGTGCTAGGATTACAGGCGTGCGCCACCACGCCCGGCTCAAGGCAGCTCTTATAAGGACAACATTTAATTGGGCTGGCTTACAGGTTCAGAGGTTCAGTCCATTATCATCAAGGTGGGAACATGGCAGCATCCAGGCAGGCACGGTGCAGGAAAAGTTCTACATCTTCATCTGAAGGCTGCTAGCAGAATACTCACTTCCAGGCAGCTAGGATGAGGGTCTTAAAGCCCACACCCACAGTGACGCACCTACTCCAACAGGGCCACACCTTCTAATAGTGCCACTCCCTGAGCCAAGCATATACAAACCATCACACTATCTCTTCTTCCTGCTTTCAAGTGATTCTGGAAGACACTACATTGGGTATACCGATGAACATGTTGGTGCTAAGGGATTTCCCTGTTTGAAAACAAAATAAATCTCGAATGCACCAGCTCTGTAATTCTAATTTGATACTCCTGTGCTGGCTGTTCCATTTTGATCATTAAAATGTTTCTGTTGTGTCACTAATGCAAGGAGACCTGTGTACATACTTTAATGTCTTATTTTTTATAACAGGAAGTAGCCAACAGTCTTGCCAAACTCAGTGTCCATGCTCTGAGTCGCCTTGGTGGGTATTTGCCCGAAGACCAAGCAACCCCAGAAAATCCAACTGTGAGGAAGAGTTTAGCTGGCATGCTGACGCCCTACATTGCTCGAAAGCTAGCTGTAGCTAGTGCTACTGAGGTATGGACTAGCACTAGCCGGGTTTGTGAATGGTGAAAGTCCTTTAATAAGGGACCAGGATAATCCTTATTGCTCTAAGAAACCTGACATTGAATATTCACATGCTCGTTCTCTTGGACAAGAAAGTGAGTGTATTGAGGGTTTATGGCTGTGACAACACACCTTGGAGGCTAACCTCTGGGATAGAGAATTAGCCTCATGTTTCTCAATAACAGAGCCTACCAGAATTCTTACCCATCTTGGGTCACAAAGGGCTCAGACAAGAGAATGGTTTTGCAGTGATGTTTCCAGTCAGGGGCCAAGTTTATTTAGAAGTCTTTTATAAGTCAAAGCTTATTCTTACTGCTACATACATGTATTTATACATCAATATTAATACATATTTCATGATGAAAATAAGCACTACTTCAGCAACCTTACAACATGCGTGTCTCTTTGTGAGGGCATTGGGAAGCAATCTAGGAAAACAGCATTAAAAATTAAACCGTAAATCTACACTGAGTACATGCTGAGTGCTCTAGGAGGAGAAGCTTCAAGATTTTAATAGGTTTAATGCAGCACTTAGGTTTTCATAAAGAAAGAGTAAGTTGAGGCCAGTCTCAAAAATAAAACAAAGATATTAAGTGAACAGGTCAGACCCCATGTTTGGTGTCAGTAAACTAATGGGTGTGGATATGCACCAGATGTTAGCTGTGGTCATCCTGGGAGCATCCAACAGAGGACTGGCTTTTCTTTTTTCTTCTTTTCCTTATTTATTTTTGTTGTCTGTTGCTTTTGTGAGAAAAAAAGTCCTCCGGCTTCTAAAATTCCAAGTACTTGTAGAGTTTAAGCCTTCCTTTGCTTTGTAGTTGTATATGCTTGCAGTGGTCTGTGTGGGGATGCAGTTAGGAGGGATGAGTGGTGTTCTCCCCCGGATCTTTTACTCTCTGGTTTGATGCCTTTTGCTGACTGCAAACATCTTCCTCAGAAATACCAGCAAGTTCATGATTACTGTCTGCAGCCTTAAGATGTTTCATTTTAAAATCAAGTCTTTCTGTAATTTATATCTGTATTTAATGAGATTGAGTGAGATTTTTTTCTAGTCATTTATTTTCCTTGAGTAGGCTGTAGCCCTTCCCGAACAGTTCCGACAACTGGGAACCAGACAATAGATGTATGAGCCCGAGGGGCCATTCCCTTTCAAACCACCACACATACTCTACTTCTTCCTGGCCTTGAGCTTTGGAAGTGAGGAATGAAAACACTTTTTATTCGGTCACTTGAGGTGTGGAATGTGTGTTTATACAGAGTTGGAGAACACCAAAGGGAAGCCCCATCTACCCGGATTGCTCCTCAGCTGTGGCCCTGAGCCAGGCAGAGCCAGGCAACTCAAGCTGCCACCCCCTCACTACAAGCTCTTAACCGCTGAGCCATCTCTCCAGCCCACCTCGGTTGTTCTTAACTGCAAGGAGAGCATGGGCGAGCTTGTCAGACTGACGGGTACTGATCAAGGTCTGTTACCTCAGGGCTCCCTTACCTAACAGTACTACCATCTCCCTAGATCCTGAAGATGCTTAACAGCAACACAGAGAACCCGTATTTGATGTGGAACAACTCTACAAGAGCAGAACTGCTTGAGTTTCTTGAGTCACAACAAGAAAATATGATCAAAAAGGTATGTTAATGGTTTATATTTCCTTAGGGGACTTATTCTGACAGAATGAGTCTTGATGAAGCAGTATGTAGTTCACCAATCAAATGTTTAGTCAACAGCTCTAGCCACCTCTTCACTGGGCATTTCAAGGCTAGCCTGGTGTTGTATGAAGTAGTCCTCTTGGGTACGAGGAATGACTCAACAGCTGGGAGCACCTACTGCTCCACAGAGGACCAGAGTTGTATTCCCTACTCTATAAGCAGCTCATAATTTGTGTAACTACAGCACCAGGGGGATCTCTGATACATCTGCCTCAAAGCCACCTAGACTCAGCTGTACAAACCCACACAGACAGGCACACACATGTCTTTAAATCTCTATAGGATTTTTTTCATTGTCACTACTTCCATACAGTTAACATCTGTTTAGGATATTAATGCACTGGGAGAATTGGGTACTTTAATTCAATGTATTACTTGTAACCCCCAGTCTGAGTGTACTTGTATCATGTATACACACACACCTACACACACACACACACACACACACACACACACACACGTGCACACACCCTATAACATGGCTGGGCCAAGTGTCCACTGGAGGAGTGAGAAGAGCTGTGTCACGGTCTGCTTTATCTGCCTCCTCTGACTCATCCAGTGATCTGAGACTTCAGGATGAGCCCTGGTAATGTAGCAGAAGTGAAGCACTCTGTCAGGCACCGTGCCTGCTCCGGGCACGTCCTAGCACATGTGGCCCATCATGCTTACCCTTTCAGAGCGAGCGCCCTTCTTAACATATTCAGGGCCTTATTAGGGTAGATTTAAAAACTGGGCATTAAATTCTTACATCTAACAGTCTTGTTTTTCTTTTTTTTTAAAGGGCGATTGTGACAAAACTTATGGTGCAGAATTTGTCTACAGTGAACATGCCAAAGAACTGATTGTGGGCGAGATTTTTGTTAGAGTCTATAATGAAGTCCCAACTTTCCAGCTAGAGGTAAGTGCCTGGCTTTTAATTTTGTCAGATGCTGTTGATCATACCTACTGAGGTCTAGTGACTCTTTCACATTTTACAAATTGGAATTAATACCTCTTTACTGGCTAAGTTCTTCAGAAGTTGTTCTTGGTAGGTGTGTAACCATTAACAGCAGATGAGCCTCCTCACTGAGATTAGTGGGTCTAAGCCTGTGGGTCGGACAACCTTTCACAGGGTTGCATATCAGATAATTGCGATTCATAATAGCAAAACTATAGTTATGAACTAGCAAAGAAATAATTGTATGGTTGGAGTCAGCACTCCATGAGGAGCTGTATTAAATGGTGGCAACGTTAGGAAGGTTGAGACCCCCCGGTCAGATTGTTGAAAACTTGACTTTCATGAAGCTCATAAGCAGCTGCTTGTTTCTTAGCTACTCTCTATTTGCTGCTTTGAGGGGAAGGCAAGACTTTTGTAATTGAATAGCTTATAAAGAGAGGAGTAAATCATAACGTGTGTGTATGGATGTGTGCATGCATATATGTGAGATAAGGTATGGATGTGTGGCACAGGCTAGCCTTGAACTCAAAATTCTCCTGCCTCAGCCCCCCACAAGGACCTAAGACCACCCAGTTGGGTGAGAAATAATGCTTTGTTTTAGAATTTGTTCTTCAAATTGGTAAATATAAATTATATTTACCAAAATATAATGTATATTATTATTCTCAGGATTACTATATTTAACTAGCTAACCAATAAAGTAAGTTGGTTGGTAAAGGCAGTTGGAGAAGTAACCTCTGAATTTCTGTTGTAACTATATATACTTTTATATTATAAAGATACAACATAATTATATAAAAAATCACATTATGTGTGCTCTTATTAGATTGGTAAAGGGGACAGACATCCTAATTACTTATACCAAGATACTGGTGAAAGTGTGTAATATCTCAGAAAATTAGGTAAATTTTATTTGGTTTTGGCTTTTCCCATTCCTTGATGGAGTGCTGTATGCGTAGCTGTGTTCATTTGTATTTACAGTTTAATCACATCCATTCTGTTTCTTGAGGTTCTTTCTTTTACTCTAATACCCTTCAGGATACGCTAATACAATGATACATTTAAATATTTTGTGTTCGGCTTAGGTTCCAAAAGAGTTCGCTGCAAGCCTGTTGGATTACATAGGCTCTCAGGCCCAGTACCTCCACACGTTCATGGCTATCACTCATGCTGCAAAAGTGGAGTCGGAGCAGCATGGAGACCGCTTACCGAGAGTAGAGATGGCTTTGGAGGCTCTGAGAAATGTGATCAAGTACAACCCAGGTGTGTGATTGTACCCTCGATTCCTACACCACCAGTAGAGCAGCCAGGGTTCCAGAACATGCTCAGTTTTATTGTGGAGACTCAGGGAAAAATCACACTGGCTCTTCTGCTCCATGTGATAAAATAATAAAGGGGGTTGTCTTAGGGTTTCTATTCCTGCACAAACATCATGACCAAGAAGCAAGTTGGGGACGAAAGGGTTTATTCACACAGCTCTTCATCACCAAAGGAAGTCAGGACTGGAACTCAAGCAGGTCAGGAAGCAAGAGCTGATGCAGAGGCCATGGAGGGATGTCTCTTACTAGCTTGCTTCCCCTGGCTTGCTCAGCCTGCTCTCTTATAGAACCGAAGACTACCAGCCCAGAGATGGTTCAACCCACAAGGTGCCCTCCCCAACTTGATCACTAAGTGAGAAAATGCCCCACAGCTGGATCTCATGGAGGCACTTCCCCAACTGAAGCTCCTTTTCCTGTGATAACTCCAGCCTGTGTCAAGTTGACACACAAAACCAGCCAGTACAGGGGTTAACTTCCTAGTGTCTCCTACCTGTAAATAAGGCTGGGAGAGACCTTGGGGACCATGTTTAAAAGAATTCAATTTAAGAAAGAATAAACTGCAAAAACATCATTTGTTAGTGTGAAACTTCACATTTTTGATATAGATTGGCGTATCATGTTTACATGCTTGAATTTATTTATTAGATGATCTAAATGTTGCCTCTTTGGTCCTCAACACAATACTATTTGCATATGGATACTCATATTTTTAAAAAATTGCCTGAAGTTTTTGATGTGTAAAAAATGAAATAATAAAAAAAGACTTAAAAGTTCTTGTATTGAATGACTTTCAAAGGACATTCCAAAGGTTCCAGATAACTACCAAAGCCCCTGGTTCTGGACGGGTGCGGCAGGTTAAAGCTGTTACCTTAACGGCCTTCCTTTCTAACGTATGCCACCAAAGAGCAACACTACACAACAGTAATTCAGTTAAATTTTTCTTCAAGGTATTTATTACCTTCTTCAGTGAATATTGAGGTGCTATTAAATTTTTGGCTTTTTGGCATTTGCCAAAGTTTTATTCAAATAACTAGTAACAATATTAGAAAAATTATTCATTCACAAGGTACATTAAGATGTAATTAAGGACTTTTGAAACCCAGAGAGAGCATCATTCTGTATTGTTTGTGGTTGACATTGTAAAATACCACTGGTGGTTTGAGGCCAAGGGAGACTTCAGCACAGGGAGTTTGTGGTTTGCACTGGTACAGCATTAAGGCAGGGGGTAAGCACAATCCCACTGTGTGTTAGGACCTGTGCTCTCCGCACTCTCCTGAGTCCCAGTGATCAGGAGTGACGGTTCTGTCATATTGACATGGGGTTTGAAACTGCATAAAAGCAGTTTATTGACTCTTTTCAGACTTGTTGGGATGAAGGCATCTAGAACCTCAAAAGATGGCAGTTTCTCTAGTTGTGCACAGCAGGCAACAAGTGTGCTTGCTTAACTGATGAGTGCCAGCGGGTGTGTGAGCTAGGTGTGTGGTAAGAGTGGACACATCACTGTTCTCTCAGGGGAAATCCTTGATGCATGCATATCAAATTGTTTGTTATGTTGTCTTCATGTGACAGAGTTCTGTTCCAGTCTTAGTTAAAGGCTAAATGATGTCAGATTCTCCCAAAATTCAATTAGGTTGGGGGAAGGCCAAGGTCTTCCTAAGGTTTAGACACAACTGTGCCCAGTCTGAACTTTGCAGATCATTATCATCATCAAAGTGCAAGTGAGAAAGTAAGTGACTCGTCGTCGTCACCGTCGTCATTGTTACCCCCACTCCCAAAATTCACCACCACCCACAAGCCCCACAGTTTACATCTGCAGTTCACGTTACACGGTGTGGGGCTGCATTGTGTGCCAAGGCTCATGCAGCCTGTGGGCTGTAGGTGGGAACCACTAGCAGAAGGAATGGGTAAAGCTACCTTATTCTCTTTATAACATTTGTGAGTTGTCTTTGAGTTGATTATTTGAGATTTTTCTTTTTTTAGTCTGGGTCTAGAGGTAAGCATGGAGCCAACCCAAGAAAGTAACGTTCTGCTGTTTATGGCTTAACACCCTGGACAGCTTCCAGACGCCCCTCAGAGTTTCAGAGACACAGTTCACAGCCAATGGCTGTGTTTGCCAAAGGCCTGCGATTGTAGTTCTTGTAAATAAAACGACTGCTGCTTCTCATTCCCTAGGTTCTGAAAGTGAATGCATCGGGCACTTTAAGTTGATATTTTCTCTTCTCCGCGTCCACGGAGCTGGTCAAGTGCAGCAGCTAGCACTGGAGGTAAAGTGTGCTGAGGAATGCTGTATTTCCTGCCACCCTGTCACTGGTTTGAGACTCGATTAATCACTAGCTAAAGATAGGAAAAGCTGTCTCATATTCACTTTGTCTATTAGGCCAAAATCATCTATTTTTTAAAATTGAATTAGTGTAACTATGAATATAACTTTAAAGAGCAAATGCTGGACACGGTCATTCAGGTGGTTCCTCTGTAGTCGTTGACACGTGCCAGGGCCTAGGTGTTGTGTGTGGTGTGTTACAGACTAGGCCTTTTTTACTTGAAAGTTTAGTAGCCGATCAACAAGAGGAGAAGGCAGTTAGTTCCCTGTCTTGATGCTCATAGAAGGGTGTACCAGGACACCTCCTGAGGGTTGACCCTAACCTCTCTCAACACACACACAATCTCTCTCTCTCTCTCTCTCTATCTATCTATCTATCTCTCTATCTCTCTCTCTCTCATCCCCCCTCCACCTCTCTCTCCTTCCCTTCCTCCTCCTCCTCCTCCTCCTCCTCCTCCTCCTCCTCCTCCTCCTCCTCCTCCTCCTCCTCCTCCTCCTCCTTCTCTCTCTCTCTCTCTCTCTCTCTCTCTCTCTCTCTCTCTCTCTCTCTCTCTCTCTCTCTCTCTCTCTCTCTCTCTCTCTCTCTCTCTCTCTCTCTCTCTCTCTCTCTCGTACACCTAGCACAGAAGTAACTGTTCCATCAAGGCTTGCAGACCCTTTGGTGGAGAGTTAGGGAATCACAAGCCCTTGGGAGGTAAGGCTCCCAGAGAAGTTGGAGGTCCTTTCTCAAAAAAATAAAACCATTAATCCCCTAAGATGCTGTTTGGGTTGCTGCTATGGATAGGGTCAGGAAGCCCTGATCAGGGTAGTGTTTGTCCAGGCCACTCAGTGAGGCCTCAAGGTCATCCTTAGATGGTCCTGGCATTGCAACACATGGTTTATTACTGAAAACACCACTTTCAGCCCTGCAAGAGCGGGAACAGAAGTAGCTTTTAAAAACAAGCAAGCCTCACTGTGTAATGTGTCCTAAGATTACCTTTCTCAGCTCATCACATTCTTAACAGAATACTCACTAAACATATCAGAAAGCGTTAACAAGCTTTTTTTTTGGGGGGGGGGATTCGAGGCAGGGTTTATTGTGTCACCCTGGACCCTGGCTGTCCTGGAACTCTGTAGAATTTCTGCCTGCCTCTGCCTCCTGAGTACTGGGATTAAAGGCATGTGCAGCCACCACCCAGCCATCTCGAATTTTTTTTAATTTATTATTTATTTACATCCCAAATGTTGCCACCCCCTTCCAGCCAGCCTTCCCTCCCAGAGTTCTTCACCCCATCCTCATCCCCTTCACCTCTGTGAAAGCGCCTCCCCAACCCCCACTCCCCATTCCTGGGGCATCAGGTCTACAGGATAGGCTCATCCTCTCCGACTTGTAACTTTTTAAGCAAACATTATTAGGTCTAGAATAGTGTTCAAATGACATCAGTCTTTAGTTATATACAACAATGGCTAGAGAAAGAAAGAAAAAAATACATTGATTTCTTTATAATGGAGGTTAGAGCAGCTTGTCGTGTTAGCTACTAAGGATACTCCTCCTAAAGCAAGAGAGAGTCCTAGTGAAGACCAGTCCTCCCTAACTGCTCCCCATCTGACCACAGTTCATGGGGTGGGGGGCATTCAGTGCCAGACAGAAGGTTTCTCAGATGATCACATCTGTAGCCAATCTCTTGAAATTTAACTCTTTGAAATATTAAGTGTTTTGTCTTCCAAACATGTTTGTCACTTTTATAAAACCACCACTTCATTAATTTAGGATCACAATTATTTAATGTCCTGTTCATTAATTTTCAGGTTGTGAATATCGTGACATCCAACCAAGACTGTGTCAATAACATTGCAGAATCCATGGTTTTGTCCAACCTGTTGGCTCTTCTTCACTCGTTGCCATCAAGTAAGTAAATGCACAGATGGTTTTGGGAACCACAGCATGATAGCTCACAGGGGACAGCAGGGCAAGTCGATACAGAACGAGACACATTGCCATCCACGTTGAGTTTTGGAGTATTGAAAATATACTACCATACTAGTTTTGACTTTCTAATTATGTTTTGTATAAGTGAATGAAATTCCATTGTTTCCCATATAAAAGTGGAATCTGGGGAGGGAAAGAAGTCTAAAACCTCAGGAAAATAACCAGAGAGTGTCAGTGTGTTGAGCAGAGTCTAGGTATGAAGAACTGAACATGTGCCAGCGGTCTGTGCTGTATTTCCTAAGATTTTGGGTACTAGAAAGTATGCGTGAGATAGAGATTACTTTGCACTTAATCCTATGCCTGTTATCATTTATTTATTTAATACCCATAGAGTTTTCACCAAGGAGACCGTAGACCACGGCAGCCTGATTTCCTGAGTATAGCTGTACTGATGGAGGTCCCTTGAAAGCAGTACAGTTGTCCACCGTAATAGTTGGTCGTTGTGCTTGCTCTAGCCTTAAGGTTGCTTTGTGGAAGGTCATTGACATTGCAGCCATATGCAGTACAGCTCCAGTCACAAAACAAACACTGTGATAGATTACCAGTCAACTTTGCTAACTTCTGGATGGTGTGTAGACCTTAATTCTACTTCCCTTCAGTCTCAGAGTTGGGCCTTCATGGATTTTCTTGTGTTGCTTGTTGTTTCTTCATGGTCAGTTAATTGAATGGAGTTGTATTTTTCTTAAATATTGTTCTTTTGTTTTTAAATAGCAAACTTGGAGTAGTTTTAAAATGGTAGTACTCAAGAGGCAGGAGCAAATGGATCTCTTTGAGTTCTAAGCCAGCCAGGGTTACACCGTAAACTCCTGTCTAAAAAAAAAAAAAAAAAAAAAAAGAACAACAATAATAAAATGGCAACCTTAAAACAACATTTGCTGATTATTATTGCCATAGCTACAAGTATAGGTGGTTTTTCATTTTCTTTTTCAAGCTTTGTAAGACTTAGTGCAAAACCAAGCTGGTAGGTAAGGTAAAACATCACAGTTTCAAAATGTAAATTTAGGAGTTAGAGAGATGGCTCAGCATTTTAGAGCACTGACTGCTCTTGCAGAAGACCTGGGTTCAGTTCCACATGGCAGTTCACAGCTCATAACTCCAGTTCTAGGGCATCCAATACCTTCTTCTGACCTCTGAGCACCAGGCACACATGTGGTGTACAGACATCCACGCAGGCAAAATGTTAATGCACATACATAATTTCTAAAAGACAAAATATAAATGTATTACTGCTTCACTTATATAGCATAGCCTGTACTTTATTCTTACAAGTTGATTATCTGATATTTAGATATTTCTGTCTGTCCTCACTTTCTAAGGACCCGTCTTAGCCAGAGTTTCTATTCCTGCACAAACATCATGACCAAGAAGCAAGTTGGGGACGAAAGGGTTTATTCAGCTTACACTTCCCACATTGCTGTTGATCACTAAAGGAAGTCAGGACTGGAACTCAAGCAGGTCAGGAAGCAGGAGCTGATGCAGAGGCTTGCTTCCTCTGGCTTGCTCAGCCTGCTCTCTTATAGAACCCAAGAATACCAGCCCAAAGGTGGCACCACCCACAAGGGACCCTCCTCCCCCTTGATCACTAAGTGAGAAAATGCCCCACAGCTGGATCTCATGGAGGCATTTCCCCAACTGAAGCTCCTTTCTCTGTGATAACTCCAGCCTGTGTCAGATTGGCCCAGAACCAGCCAGTGCAGGTTATTGTTTGAATCTTAGCCAGTGCTTGTCACCTCTCTTTGTACTGAACTCTTCATTCCTTTGGCCTCTTGTCTGTCATCCCCACTTGACTATGAACATCAGTGCTTCAGTGGTTGAGGGCTGTGTCTAGAAGGATACTGTTGTGTCCTTGGAGTGCAGCTCTGAGTTATAGGTGTCTCTTTCTCCCAAGAAGGTAACAACAGGTAGAACTCTTAGGTGCCTAATAGGGTGTCCTCTGGATGTTAGGAAGTAGTTAAGAAGATGGAGCTATGCAGGAAACAGTGATGTAGGAAGAAAATGTAGTGTGATGACATGAGTGTGTACTTGAGCGGGAAGCAGACATAGGTGGGAAAGCCAGCTAGAGCACTGCCTCACTGTGAGGTCCTGGGCGGGGGCTGGTTAACATGAGGGTGAAGTGTGACAGTGTGACAGCGATACAGGCTGAGCCTGCACACACGCTGGTTAACATGAGGGTCAAGTGTGACAATGTGACAGCATACAGGCTGAGCCTGCACACACGGGTGCTCTGTGAAGGTAAGCTGATGGTTGATGCATCCCTTGATGTGTCTTTTGCCCTGCAGGCCGTCAGCTTGTGCTGGAGACTCTCTATGCTTTGGCATCAAATACTAAGATAATCAAAGAAGCCATGGCAAAAGGTAATGTACCCACTCATGCTCTTTCTCATCCGTCCAGCTCGGTGTGCTCAAGTTCACCGTGAGCTGCTTAGCAGTCTGGAGAAGTAGAATGAAAAGTGTTGTTAGAGGTCTAACAACTCCAAACAGCTGGCTAGTCACTGTGGTGGCCCCAGTTCCCAGCTACACAGGCTGAGGCAGGAGGCTCGTTTGAACCAAGGACTTTGGGTCAAACTGGGCAAAATAATGAGACCAATATCAAAAGTATAAGATATAATGAGTTGAAATTAAAGAAAAGTGAATAGAGACCGTACTGAGGAGAAAGTCACCCTGCATTTGAGCATTGGTCTTTTTTCTATCTTTCATAGGAGCTTTGATTTATTTATTGGATATGTTCTGCAATTCAACACACCCACAGGTTCGATCCCAGACAGCAGAACTTTTTGCCAAAATGACAGCAGATAAACTAATAGGTCCAAAGGTAAGCATAAAATATCAGTTACTCCTAATTATTTCATGGCATTTGATTTCACGTCTGTCTGGGATGATAAGGACAGGAAATGCTTATCTGTGGAAGCTGAGCTTGCTGCTCTGTGCTAGGTAGGCCTGTGATAAAACTCAGAAGGCTCAAGAGAGTCTGGAGCAAGGTGATAGCTGCTTACTACACTCTCCAAGAGAAGACTTGTACTGAGCTGGGGAAGTGGCTCAGTGGGTAAGATTGCCTGCTGTGCAAGCAAAAAGACCTGGATTGGAATTCCCAGCATGGAGGAGCTGGGGAGGAGAGCTCCACAACAGATGGTGTGTTGGCCAACCCACTGTCCTGTCCTGTCCTGTCCTGTCCTCGGCAGCTGAGGAGCACAGGCACAGACCGGAGGGTTAGGGTACAATCTGCTGTGTAGAAATCTATAGTCAAGTGTAGACAGCAGGTTAGGGGTCAAGTTAAATTTTCTGCACCGGAAAGGCTCTGTAACTCCAAACCACTGTGTACAGATGAACCTACAGGCCGTTCATTCCTCTGCTAGCCTGATGGTTGTACTGCACATACATGAACCTGTACAGAGAGAATGTTCTTGGAGCTTCACACAAGGGCTTCTGAAGTTTTTCTTGGGTGGATATGTTGGTCGGTCGGTCGGCCGGCCAGTCAGTTGGTCTGTCGACAGTCTTCTGTTTTATGACAGTTGCTCACACTGTAGCTCAGGCTGCCCTGGGACTCCTTACATAGCCTAACCTGCCTTGAATGCCTGTCGGTCCCCTGACCTCAGCCTCGTGTGTGCTGGAATGACAGGCGTAAGGACCATGCCCGGCTGGAGTGTTTTCAGGTTTCTTAACTACAGGGAGCAGAGAAGTACCTGTGTGGAGGAGAACGGCAGCTCCTCTTGTGAAGGGCACTGTGGCATTGATCAAGACCTGTCTTTCCTCCCTCTGCAGGTCTTTTGCCCTTAACTGATCTAACCTGTGGCATAGATTGGATGTTACCCTGTCTTAGAAAACTTGAAATCAGTCACATATTGAGATGATTCCAGTGACCCTTAACACTGTGAACTTCCTCTCCTAGGTTCGAATTACATTGATGAAATTTCTGCCCAGTGTGTTCATGGACGCCATGAGAGACAACCCTGAAGCTGCTGTACATATATTTGAGGGAACTCACGAAAATCCAGAGCTGATCTGGAACGACAGCTCCAGAGATAAGGTGTCCACAACCGTGAGAGAGATGATGCTGGAGTGAGTAGACGGGTCCCAGGGGTGTGCGGGCCTGCTCCTGCTGCCTGGCCCCGCAGCAGTGCTCTGAAGGTTGTTCACTAACGTGTAGTTTTCCTACGCTCTCCCCCCTGCCCCCCAAGGCACTTTAAAAACCAACGGGACAACCCTGATGTGAACTGGAAGGTAAACTACACTTTCATTTTATAGTTTTGTTGTTGTTGTTGTTGTTGTTTTTAATTCCTGTTGAGTCAGTTTGTCAGCCTGTAGCTATTAGTAACTCTGTTCTTAAGACACGTTGGTATGCCCATTGGAAAGCCAGGCTTCAAACACAAATAAAAGTTGTAATACTTAATATTTGAACTAAAAGGATATCAATCAATCTCTCTCTCTCTCTCTCTCTCTCTCTCTCTCTCTCTCTCTCTCTCTCTTTCTCTCTTTAAAGATTTATTTATTTTACGTATGTGAGTACAATTATAGCTGTCAGACACAGCAAAAGAGGGAGTCAGATGGTTGTGAACCACCATGTGGTTGCTGGGAATTGAACTCAGGACCTCTGGAAGAGCAGTCAGTGCTCTTAACTGCTGAGCTGTTTCTCCAGCCCAAGAAATCTCTTAATTACTATAACTTTATTGTGTCTAAAACACAATACCAACGCCTAATTTTGTACTGGTTTATTATATGACGATTTTATTAATGGTCTTATATTTCTCGTTTTATAGACGAATAATCATTTAAGATGGCTTCTTTGTCTTTCTTTAAAGCTGCCTGAAGATTTCTCTGTGGTGTTTGGAGAAGCAGAGGGTGAACTTGCTGTGGGAGGAGTTTTCCTAAGGATCTTTATTGCACAGCCAGCTTGGGTGCTGAGAAAACCCAGAGAGTTCCTTATTGCACTATTAGAAAAACTGACTGAGCTCCTGGAGAAGAACAATCCTCATGTAAGCCTCATCAATGAATAGTCACTAAATATACTAGTTTCGTTTCCCTCAGAACCGACCAGAGAGATCGGCTGCCTGGACCACTCGCTGCAGGGCCAGGGTTCTGCAGTGGTGGAGGGTTTACCTTGCCTGTGCACACTCTGAGGGTGATGCCCAGCACTACATAAAAGAAAGCAAAACTCAGGAGAGCAGCTGCCTTTGATCCACATGCACATGGTGAGGGAGAGGGAGAGAGAATGGTAGTTCAGTAGTGAAACCCTTCAGTAAAGTGGTTGTTTATGAAACAAAGTTAGAGCTGCATATCTTGAGAAAATGCTATTTCTTACAATTGTTGACACTCTAAAGGGTTTTCTACCCATACATAGCTGAAGAGAAACATTAACTGCTAAGGTTTTCTCTGAAAATGTGAAAGGCTCTTCCCTGCACATTTTGTGTCTGGCAGGCATAACCCTCGCCACAGAAACTGTCAGCAGGGCTGTCACAGTGCCTGGGTGAGTGGGCTGTGCCTGTCCTCACCACCAGAGGCTGCTAGGATAGCAGAAGTGATGGCATGGTCTTGGGCCTGCTGTCAGGCCAGTCTTCCTGATAGTACTAATACATTTATTTGCTGACCAAATGTTTAGATTAAAAAGTACAGAGACCAATCATCACCCAGTTCATCAGCATAGAGCAGGCTAAATTTAAGAGCCGGGGCTGTTTAGTTAGATGGTTCTGGACCACTCCAGGCTACTGGGATTAACTCTGTGGTTTGTTGAATCTGCCTCAATTGCTGTGTGCAGTTTTACCTACCCATGAGGCTGAGGTTGTACTGAGTTAATGTGCATGGAATACCTGGCTTAATGTCTGCCACATTTAAGACCTTGGAAATTGTAACTATCATTAGCTTAGTGAAAATAATTTAAAAATAAACGTGTAAGTGGGCCTAAGAGATTGCTCTGCAGTTAAGAGCCCTTGCTTCTCTTGCAGAGGACCTGGTGATCTCATTCCTCTCTGGCATCTGCGGGAATTGCACACATGATACATGTGCTATATAAACATACATGCAGGCAAAACACTAATACACACAAATCAGCTTAAAAATAGGATTGGCGTGCCAAATATTTGCCAGTATTCTTTCCACAGATGTGTTTCTCTCATGCTAATAGTTCTGTCACGTGGTTTCTTGTAGCATGAAACCCCCAGCACCAGGTATGTAGCTCAGTTGTAAAACATTTAGTATTCAGGAGGCCTGTGCTCAGTCCCAGTCTCTAAGTGACAGAGGGGAGAGGGGAGAGCCTCGGAAGCTAACACACGTAAGAATGGCTCTTTGTAGGCCATATTCTGATTTTTCTGTTCCTTTCGGACACATTTGCTGTGTGTGTGTGTGTGTGTGTGTGTGTGTGTGTGTGTGTGTATTAGAGAGAGAGAGAGAGAGAGAGAGAGAGAGAGAGAGAGAGAGAGAGAGAGAGAGAGAATATGAATGAATGAATGAGGCCATGATCTATAATCAGAAGATCTACAATAATGGTAGCTAGATCTATTAAACATAGGTCAAACATTTCTATTCTGAAACTAGAAAGTCTTAGATATCTAAGTATCCCACTGATCCCCAAAGCCAGGTAGTAGTAATATCTCTGTAAATACCCTAAGATCTCAGACAGTTCTGGATTGAAGCATTCGGTTAAGGGTTTGTTGGCATGTGATAGGAATTTCCATAGAACTTGGAGAAACACCAGCTACTTTGGCATCCTCTTGGATTCTTGCTGCTTGATCACAGTAGCATGTGTGTAACCTGGTTTTAAATTCTCACATAGCCATTTAGAAGTCATCTTTTACCTCTGCCATAAAAAAATAGTATGCCTGGACAATGACTTGTTAGAATGCGGTGGCACATTCTTAGGTCCTTAGGTTTGTGCCTTTTATCAAAGAGAAAAGTTTGCTGCTCTCTTAGGATATGTGAGTTGGATTTCAGGTGTCAGCTCTTGGAATTTTTTAATCTCAATGTATTAAGGCAATTTAAGAATTTTTTCAGTGCTTTATGGTGTATCGGTTCTGATTTTTGTTGTTGGTGGTGGTGGTGTTTTTCTTCCCAGGGAGAGACTCTGGAAACACTGACCATGGCCACAGTTTGCCTCTTCAGTGCACAGCCTCAGCTGGCAGATCAAGTCCCGCCCTTGGGCCATCTTCCCAAAGTTATCCAGGCGATGAATCACAGAAACAGCGCCATTCCTAAGAGTGCAGTTCGGGTTATTCACGTCCTGTCTGACAATGAGGTATTGACGAGTCCGCTCGGGAGCCTAGAGCTCCACAGTTTATGTGCTCTCTTGATGCGACCCCATTCCACTGTAAATTTTTCTATCAGTTTCAGTAGGATGATTAGTAGAGGTGGAACTCAGTTCCCTCATAAACAGCAAAATAGGATTTAAGTTGCATTTTGTCCCTGTAGAACTTACCTTGCCCTGTATCATAGTCTGCTCTACAAGTACCCTTGTCTTTCGGGCTCTTAGCTGTGTGTTCGAGCCATGGCGTCTTTGGAGACCATTGGCCCACTGATGAATGGAATGAAAAAGCGAGCAGACACTGTGGGTCTGGCCTGTGAAGCAATTAATCGGATGTTCCAGAAGGAGCAGAGTGAATTAGTAGCACAGGTAAGTGACTCTCTATGCATAGTCTCCGGAAAGCAGGCATACCAGACTGACGGATGTTCTGTGGGGGCCGTAGGATTTTGTGGATGGCTCACATGGAGAGGTTAAACGCGCACCAACTTCCTTTCTTTTTTTTTTTTTTTTTTTTTGCATTCACTCTTAGCTTCTTTGTAAAAATTACTTCATTCTCTTTGGGTTCTGTTCATTCATTCCTTGTTTCTTTAGACTCATGTTGAGCCTAAAGAGTCCCCTCATCTAGTAGAAACCAGACTTAGTAGTATCAGTGCACACAGACATGGAGGGGAAAGAGTAATGTAAAGTCAGGCAAAAGCGAGCTTCCTTACTCTGGGCACAGACACCGCATAGGCTCACCTGTGCGGCCATCACACTCCTGGAAGCAGAGAGTGTGGTTAGTGATGCGAGGCCAGGGTGAGCCGGAGGAAGGACAGTGGTGGCCCCAGGGAGACAGCTGCAGTTTGCGGGTCTGTGGCTCTACGGCAGCCGCAGCAGATAGTGTATCACATAGTGCCCAAACCACTGAGGGTACATTTAGGTGTCTTCACCATAATAAAGGATACTTGAAAGTGTAATTTTGCTGGTTAGTTTGATATACTCATTCTACATTGTACAGATTGACCTTCACATTACTTTTCCCGTAAAAAAATATGAAAGTAATGAAAAACTTGTTACTCACCTTTTGTCGTCAGCCTCTGACAGCAAACCCTGCCAGGTGACCAGGTGACATCTGCCCTTACACGGAGACAACCCCCCACATCTGTACATGGACCTCTGCCTCCCCTGACCTCTTCAACTTGTCCCCCAACCCAGCCCTCCACCCTCTGTAAACAGGCAAAGGTACTAAGTGGGCATAGGCCTGAGGTGGCTGGCGTAAGCTCGTGGGCCGCAGAGGCTGTCGCAGCCTGACCACTGACTGCACGCTGCCCACCCCTCTCGCCTGTCTGAAGCCCACGTCAGGCTCCTCGCTCTGTGACCAGCTCCTCCTGGCTGGAGTCTAAGAACGGTGTGCGGCACCATGTTGTTATTTAGCACTTACCAGCCTGAGAGCTCCGCACTGACTGCAGAGAGAGGGTTGTAGGAGGAGCCAAGGTCATCGAGTACTTCAGAGGCTGCTGCCTGTTCCGAGTGACGCGGTTAGTGCAAGGAGCCCTACTACTGTGGCTTAAAGCCTGGCTCTGCCCCTCCTGGGTCCAGATGAAGGTTCTCTCAGGTCCAGCTTTGTGGTGTACACTTGTTTTCCCTTTGTGTGCATTGATTTTCTTATCTGAAATAATAATTGTGTCTTATTCAGTGTTGGGAAGATTATATAATTGATGCATAGCCTTAGAGCAGTTGGTAAAACTGAGTAAAAATCACTTTATATAAGAATGCTGTTTCTATTTAATACTAAAACAAAAAAATCTGCATCTGCATTGCAATGCTAAGAGCAGGCTGCCCTGCTGTATGATATGTATATGATCCTCACGGTGAACTCACATCTTCGGCAGCTGACGGACATTTCCTTCCCTGTGCTCATATGGATGTTGACTGTTTTTTCCAGGCTTTGAAAGCGGAGCTGGTCCCATACCTCTTGAAGTTGCTTGAAGGCGTGGGCCTGGAGAACCTCGACAGCCCTGCTGCCACCAAGGCCCAGATTGTCAAAGCTCTTAAGGCGATGACGCGGAGTCTGCAGTATGGAGAACAGGTGAGGCTGCCAGAAAGAAGCACCGGTGTGCTCCTGACTATAAAGTGTCTTCAAAGGCCGGAGCTTGACTGTCAGCGAGCTGAGAACCTGCATTTAAGCCACTTATAGGGGTGCCTAGTGCTAGTTTTGCATAACTGCTTCACAGCTGCAGGAAATCACAATCTTGTCCCCAAAAGACCTGCAGGGGGTTCTTTTTTTTTTTTTTTTTTTTTTTTTTTTTTGCATAGTGACAGTATGTTCTGCATTTCTAGAAGAAAACAAGTAGAAGTCTTAGTGTGGAAGAATTTGAAACACTTAGTACAGAATCAGGTGCCATTTAAAATTGCTGAACGTCATGTTAAATGTTTTTATTAGTGCTCGTAAAGTGCTAGTTTCTTTTCCTTTACAGAACAGCTGTGTTACTGTCCCAGCTGCACATATGACTTCAGGCCACTGAAGGATTCACTTTTCATCTTCACTTTTAATTTATTTCATCTTAACAAGATGTGTGTGCGTGCGCACATGCTTGCACAAGTACGTACGTGCCAGAACTCACATCTGGAGGTCAGAGGGCAATCCTGAAGAGTGAATTCAGGTTGTCAGGCTCAGGGGAGGCATCTTGAGCATCTCTCCAGCCCTCTGTTACTGTTGCATCTGAAGAGTTCATCCTCTTCACTGAAGTGATGTCTGCAGCTTCCTTTCCTGTTGCTCTGATAACTACTCTGGCAGTTTTAGGGAGACAGGCTTACTCTGGCTCACATTTGGGGTCCACTGTGGCTGAGAATCTGGGTGCCAGGAGCTTAAGGCAACTGGGCACATTGTATTCACAGTCAGGAAACAGAGCAATGAATCAGTCTCTGCTGCTGCTTGGTAACTTTCTCCTACTTCAGTCCAAGAGCCCCCCAGGGAGAGGTGCCCCGGGGTGAGCAGGTCAGGCTCCCTCCAGGGAGAGGTGCCCCGGGGTGAGCAGGTCAGGCTCCCCACAGGGAGAGGTGGAGAGGTGCCCCGGGGTGAACAGGTCAGGCTCCTACCAGGGAGAGGTGCCCTGGGGTGAGCAGGTCCATCCACACCAGTTAAGCCACTCCAGGCAGTTTTCCACAGACATGGCCCGGAGCCCATCTCCAGAGAGTCAATGGTTTTAGCAACCCCCAACCATAAATTCTTGGCTACTTTATAATCTTGCTACTGAGCAGAGTCTTGAGTTCCTGAGATCAGAGGAAACAGGCGTTTTCCAGTTGTGACCACCCACAGGTTGAGAGCCACTGGTCTAGATTGTTTTAGGTTGATAGTGCTAGCCTTCACACATAACATGAGGTCAACTATAGTGAACAACTAAATGGCCTTTCCCACCTCAGCAGCACTGTGATAACACCACCCTTGGTAACGCTCCCAGGATTACCCTGTGACAGTCTCACTCTTTATCCCATAGATCTACCCTTGCATCCACTGCTCTGTCTTCTGAATATGGGTCTGTCTGTTCGACATGTTTCGTCTTAACATTGGGATTTGTCCCTGTTTTGGGATTTATTAAAATGTTTCATTTCTTTAAGTTTTTCTTTCTCTCTCTTTTTTTTTTTTTTGTTTTGTTTTTGTTTTTGTTTTTGTTTTTGTTTTTGTTTTCAAGACAGGGTTTTTCTGTGTAGCCCTAGCTGTCCTCGAACTCACTCTGTAGACCAGGCTGGCCTCGAACTCAGAAATCCACCTGCCTCTGCCTCCCAAGTGCTGGGATTAAAGGCATGCGCCACTACTGCCCGGCTGTAAGTTTTTCATTGTGTATATAATTGCTACATTTTCTTTGCCCATCCATTCCAGTGAAGGTTTGGGACATTTCTGTGTGTAAATCTTCTTTTTATGCTTCGTTTATTAAACTTTCCCTTAGTGAAATTAGGTTTTGGTGTATCAAGAAAAGACTTTTTTTTTTTATGCCTCTGGCTTTCTCTCAGTATTGGAGTAATTTAAAATGACACTAAAGAAGACAGGTGGCAGATGTGGCTTCAGTCCTTAACTGATGTCTGGTGTTCTGCATGGCAAGTGAGGCTCCCTGTGTCCTGCTTGTCTTCCCCTGACCTGCATTGCATGTCTAGGAATGAAACCAGGCAAGTGGCCCTGGCACCCACCCTCCACTTCAAAGGGGGACAGACGGACAACGCCTTCTAAAGCCAGGACTCTTCATCCTTCTCAGACACCCATGCGCCCTGCTTCCTGCCCGGGCTGGAATGCTGCTGCCAGGGTGCCAGTGCACGAAGGACTGGGCTGCAGTGTACACACTGACTGTGGGTCTGCGGTGTTTTCTATACGTACACTTTTACTTTCATCTCAGTCTTGTATAACACACACACACACACACACACACACACATATACTTACTTTTGGCGTGTATATATTTCATAGAATACCCTTTTTATATGATGCTTTGTCTTTGCACTCTTATGTGTGTTATTCATGATCTCCTCAAAGACACAGCTCATCCTTTGAAAGAAAAACTGATTGAAGGTTGTAACTCCAATTTCAGCATCTTCTTCCCAGCCCTTCCAAGGTCTGCTTCAGTGAGATGTGCCCTGCACAGTGCCTGCCTGGGCTCTGTATGATGGACACCAGGTCCTGGTTCTTTCCCAGTGGCTTTCTGCCTTTGGAAGTTATGTTTCCTTCTTGGTCTAATCTTTTCATGACTAGTTCCTGACCTAATAATGTTAAGTAGGGGTTGCTTTACTTCTCCAGGTGAATGAAATCCTCTCTCGATCTTCAGTCTGGAGTGCCTTCAAAGACCAGAAACATGACTTGTTCATTTCTGACTCCCAAACAGCAGGATACCTCACAGGTAAGTCAGACCTTAAGACACCTCACAGAAGCCTCAGGTCGTCTTCCTGCCCTGAGCAGATTTAAAATACCATCGCTAGCGTTGCCTAGGCGCCTGGCTCGGGAGAGGGGCGCTTCAAGCACAGCAGAAGCTCAGTCGGAGCACAGTGCTGAGTGTTTGTTAGCTTTGATCCGGTGAGTTAGAAACTAGAGGCTAGATGTGTGGTGTGTCTTGTGCTTAAGTGTTTAATTTGAATGTGAAAAGAATATCTGTATCTAGGGCTGGAGAGATGGTTCAGAGGTTAAGAGCACTCTTTGTTCTTCCAGAGGTCCTGAGTTCAGTTCCCAGCAACTACACTGTGGCTCATAACAGGGCAAAATGATGTATACATAATAAATAAATCTTTTTAAGATGGGCAGTGGTGGTGTACGCCTTTAATCCCAGCACTTGGGAGGCAGTGGCAGGCGGATTTCTGAGTTTGAGGCCAGCCTGGTCTACAGAGTGAGTTCCAGGACAGCCAGGGCTACACAAAGAAACCCTGTCTTGAACCTACACACACAGACTCTCCCCCCTCCCCCCAAAAAAGAATGTCAGTATCTGAAACCTGATTGCCTCATCTACTTTCTGTCTAAACAGAGACATTTCAAATAATTGTATATAGAATTTTTTCTTAAATGTTTTCAGTGCAGTTTTGCTAAGTGTCTTTCACATGGGGAAAATATGTCAGTGCTGAAAATAAGACCGTTGAGGGCTCTGAAGATAGTAAGTACATAATGCTCAGGACATGTGTTCATTTGACACACAAGCTGCCTGGTCATTTAAAACCATCCTTTTCTTCATTGACTTTGGCATGAAAAGAAACAGTATTAGGTTGCTGTACTAAAGGCCAAGTGTACCATCTCTTAGAAAGGTCTTCAGTACGAAGTTAGACTAATGAGTAGGAAGTAACTCACCACCTGCCTGGAATGACAGCATGTGGTAGATAGCAAGCAGCCCCACATGATTTTTTAACCAGAGTTGGAGATAAGAAAGAAAAATGTTACGAGCCAGTTTTCCCCACACAGCTCCATTGTTTTAATAATCCTGATTGTTCTCCTAGAAGTCTGTAAGAATCATAAAGATTGGTTCTCAGATTTTCAAATCCATTAGATTTGGAAAATGGTCCACTTCTTTAATTCCCCACTTAGCCCAGACACTACTGTTTCCCCTTCTGTGACCACTTTAATTTCAGTCGCTCCTCAAAACTTGGACTGAGCCCGCAGTCCATGAGCATCTGGACTGTGCCGCCGGTCCTCTGGTGTGTCTACTGCTTTCTATATAGAGATACCCAGAGTGTGGTGTTGGCCTGCCCGTCACCTGCCTGTCTCAGGTCAAACTGTAGTCTAAGTAGGGGTGTACTTGCACCACCAGAGGCCTCCTCGGCGTGTTTCTCCGTGTAAGTGTGGTAGAGTTGGGGAAACGGCCTGGGTTTCTCAGCCGAGGATGAAGTTGTTGCAGCAGTGACCCTGTGCAGGCTGCAGGCTGCTCTTCAGGAGCCTCACATGAGGCCTCCTGTTCCTGCATACCCAACCTTCATCAAGTTCAAGGAAAAGGTGTCCCTGAACCCACTTCCTTAGCCTGGGCTGTGGTTAGAGCAACTGGGATTTCTGTTCAGAGACCTGGACCTGCTGTGGTCCTGGAGTTGGGAGCAGTGAGCACGAAGACAGGTGTCCTGTCTGTGCCTTTTCCCTCCCCACAGCCCTGGGTGAGGGAGGCCTCTAGGCAGCAGCAGTGATGTGCTACAGGAGCTACAGCTGACGAAAGTCTGCACAGGCACAGGCGCTAGCAGTGGTGTCACCCCACCCTCATGCCCAGAAAGGGCTGGAACTCGTGTGTTGTATGAAGCCTGTAAGCAGTTCAGACTGGGCAGGCGGAGCCATGAGCCGTGCTTGCCTTAGATCTGTGCTGCTCCTGGTACCTCATCCAGACTGGAACGTTCTCCTTTGAGATGTTAGTTACTTAGATTTTCCCCAAACTTTACTCCTTTGAAAGGCTTACCTGGCCAGGCGGGTAGCGCTTTGGCCAATCTAGCATCTAGGGGCCCTAAATGTGATCCCCAGCACTGCATATAAAAGTCAGGCATAGCCGGGCGGTGGTGGTGCACACCTTTAATCCCAGCACTCAGGAGGCTGAGGCAGGCAGATTTCTGACTTTGAGGCCGGTCTGATCTACAGAGTGAGTTCCAGGACAGCCAGGGCTACAAATCCTGTCTCAGAATAAAATAAAAATGATAATACCACCAATCCTGCTGAGTGGTTTCCCTTGGCCACGTCTGCCTCTTTCCTCTAACACCTGACACTTTGACAGTGTTCTCATGAGCCCTGGAACTTATCCCTGGAGAACACAACTGCTGTGTCTGCTTCTGAGATGCAAGCTGTTCTTCTCAGCCCAAGGAAGCCATTAGGAACCAGAGGCACAAAGCTGAGAGCATCTCAAGACTTGCTGGGACTCAAGTTCACTTTCCCTGGGGACAAGGGACGAGAGTAGAATAGACGGCTGGCTTCTTTGTAAGCTCATCCTTTGCACCTGTGACTACAGTCTAGGAGCTCCAGATTCGTTCTTCAGTTCGGAAAGCCCTTCGTGTCTCTGTGGTGTTTTGCCTGTTTGATAGTTTAGGAAGCATGTGTATGCAACTGTGAAGTTGTGTGTGTGTGACTATGGTAATCTACAAGTATCACTGTGTGTCAGTACCTCCCACCCTGTGAGTGTGCCCAAGACTCCCCAGTGACTTCAGTGTTGCCCGCTTTAATATGTAGCATTCAGGGGTTGGTGCCATAACCTCCTATTTTGATAAGAATCAAATTGAGCCCATGTTTTGGTTTCTTTTTTTCTATCACCATGAAAAAAAAATACCCTGACAAAAGCAACGTAAAGGAGAAAGGGTTTATATTAGCTGTAGAAGGCAACAGTCCATCACGGAGAAGTCAGTGAGCAGGATCCTGAAGCAGCAGCTGGCCACATTACATTCAGCCAACAGGAGGAGATGAGTGTGTGTGCTAGTGCTCAGCTCCTTTCCCCAGTTTCTGTCCTCAGATTCCTGCTGAGGGAATGGTGTCACCCACAGTGGACAGGTCTTCCAGCTCAGTTAACATAACTGAGACGACCCCCCACAGACACGCTCAGAGGTCCTCTGTGAGGGACAGTTCTAACCATCTTAGCCCATAGTCTGACTTGTTTAAGACCACACCCCTCCATAGTGTGTGTGGTTTCGCTCATCTGGGCCTGCCTACAGTTGAGAGCATTGTGGTGCTTTGGCTCTGAGCTGCACTGAGGACCAGTTTGTTTGGTGGTCTTTTCCCTGAGCAGCAGAAGGTGAGAGTTGATAGTGTAGGCTCCCAAGACCTAAGGAAGGAAAACCCTTTTAGTACGTGTTAAAACCACTTGACACCTAGGCACTCTGGTTAGCTTTCGCCCAGCTCATGCCGTCAGTCACCCGTGGCCTCACCAGCACTGGCACAGTGTGTGACAGCCATTTCCCACCCACAGTCAGTGCTCAGCAGCTGAGCTATGAGACGGAAGTGAATCTTGGCCTCTGTCCTACATCAGTCCTGTTGCCGTCCCCTGCATCGGATCGCCCTGCTGTGTGCCCGTGCTCCCTCACGACTCCCTTGCTGCTTATATCTCTTTTCTCCCCCCAGGTGTCTCTCCTTCCCTTCTAACTGGCAGCAGCCCCCTTCACCTCAGGAGTGGGCTTTAGAGCTGCTCTGCCAGGCAGCTTGCTAACTTCTGTGTAGCTCTCTGAAGCAGGTAGAGAAACTTTTGCTCAATGCATGCTGCTCACTCCACCTCTCCTGTCCTGACCCTCCAGTGTACACGTTTGCCATGTTTCCTCTGACTCGGCTAGGCACTGCCCCTGGGCAGCGCTAAACCGGTTTCTCTTGCAAGCACTTGTTCCATTGTGTGGTGCTCAGAGTCGGCTCCAGAGGCCAGAGCCTAGGACTGCTGACAGGCTCGCTTCCAAGTGCCATCTTTTCATGCGATAGAGACTTCCGGTCACAGAAGAGACTACCATAAAATGCGAATGTCTCCTCTGGAGTGTGCTGTTGACCTATGAGAAGAATGTCCAGCCTTCCTCTTCAAAGAGACCTTACGCAGTGAGCTGTGTTCACTAGGTGTCGCTCATTAAAGTGGCCTTTCTGTGCACCAAGTGAAAACAGCTTACCTAGAATGTCTGTCTCGGAAGCTGCTTATGTCAAGAATCCAGTCGTGCATCACCGGGCTGAGTAGATTGGGGAGGGCGTCTGCCATCTGTTAGTCCCCATGTGTGCCATGTTACATAGCTCTTTAAGTACCCTGGATCTTTTTTATTTTTATTATTATTATTATTTTTTGTGTGTAAAATTGAACTTCCCAGGTGTGAAAAGAGGGAAAATTCCCTGTTTTTACACTAGTGTTACTGCATGAATTTTGAAATTATTCTAATTGTGTCATATAATAAAATCCATGAACATACATAGGTGCTATAATCGATGCCTGTTGAGACAGTTGTACATGTAGATAATACTTGGAGCTTTCCAGTGGTCTGTACTGGGTGCTGGACCCTGTGTCCTCCTGACTGATACAGAAAGTGCCTGCTTTCCTTTCTGTCTTGCAGGACCTGGAGTTGCTGGCTACCTTACTGCAGGTACATCCTCATCAGCCATGTCTAACCTGCCACCTCCTGTAGACCATGAGGCAGGAGACCTTGGCTATCAGACTTGAATCACCCAGAGACAATAAACGCTGAAAGGCCAGTACTGCACCCACATTCCTCCACACAACATGTTGTGACAGACGCTGATGCCTTTCTCCTGGTTTCATGACAGTGTTATTCCTTTTTCTATAAATAGATTTTTTATTTAGGAGAAGAGTCCATGATTCTGACGTATCACGTTCTGAGAAAGCACTCTGTGGGTCAGCCACCTGGGTACACAAGAATTTCTTCTTCTTGATGTATGTAAGCACATTTTGTTCCTTTATACCTGTTTACAAGACTGTGAATCAAAAAGACAAACTTTCTTCCTAGTTTTTATAATGTTTTTTTTTTTTTTTAATTACTGTGACTGTGGGATTAAGCTGCAGTCTACAAATATTGGGCTAAATCTTATCCCCAGAAAAGGGCACCTCTCTCTCCTGCACCAGGCCTCCACGGCCGTCTTCCTCTCACCGTCAGACCCCCTCCACCTGTGACAGGTCCTCGGTCATTAGCTCCGAGAGCTTGGCCGGTGCACGTCGGTGTGGGTGACGGGCTTCATCAGACTGAATGACAAGGAGCTTGTACAAAAAATTAAAACTAAAAATGGATGTCAAGATGTTATGTAAGAGATTAGTGTAATTGTGAAATGTTCTATACATTATCAAATAAATATATAAAGCTTTCTATATTGAATGTACATTATACAGATCATTCATATGTGTACATAAAATTTTAAAAATAAAGGGAATTGACTGCTTTGTTAATGAGATATGTATGTTCTGTAATTTTAGCCTTTGGAAAGTTCTTCCATGTTCACTTTTAGGGGAGATGGAACAGCAGAAGGCCGGCACCCCCATGCCCAGATGAACAGAAGCTCAGTCACTTTTTACGTCCTGTTTAGGAATGGGCCGGACTGTAAGGAATGCAGCAAGGGTGTAACCGTCTAATGTTTCAGGAGACCGGGGAAGAGTCGAGAAGCTTTCCCATAGCAGGTCCTATGCATATCCTCCAGTCAGACCACAGACTACAGGAAATGTAAACATGGAAAGTCACGCAGATACTTGGCCACATCCTTTTTTTGTTTTGGTTTGAGACAGTCACCTCATTGTGACACTGACTGTCCTCAAGCTTTCAGTCCTATGTGTGCATGCTGAGAGAGCTTGAGTTCCAGTCTGAGGGGAGAAACAGTCCAAGATATAAAAGTGAAACATTAGCAACAGGTACTGGGAAGGTGAAAACAGGATGGTTGGTGTGGCTGGTGGACACTGGCCAGAGGGGAGGGGAGGAGAGCCCGCCTGAAGAGCAGAAGGCAGAAGGGGCCACTTGGACTGTGAACAGGGTGGCAGGCAGGCTGGCCATTGGCATCCGGTCTGATAGTGGTTTGACAAAGATCTGAGCCAGCATTGCATACCCTGTTGACGAGCCAAAGCGCAAGGCAGTGTACAACATCCTGCCTGGGGACGCAGCCCCACAGTAAAGCGCCGACTTGAGGTGTGTGAGCCCCCAAGTTCAGGCTCCCACACTGCAAAGCGTTAATGCTAAAGTGAATATGGACCAACATCTAACACTAAAGGCTATCTGAACACCACGTGGAAGCTTCTATAAAGCTTTATGTATATGTGTTCACACACACACACACACACACACACACACACACACACACACACACGAAATCAACAGATACTAAGGGAGACAAAGTCACAGCTAGACATCACCAAGTAAAACCTGGAGTACCAATAGTGGGTCCTGTCTTGTTGAGTTGCTAGTCAAAGGCACCCCATAATGACCCCAAACATCACAGGGTATCTATTGGTTGTTCACCATGTGATGCTAAGGTCCAATAACAGAAGACAGCATGTACTTACAGAGTAGAACATGGAGACGCTGAGCTGGTGGCACCTCCTGACCAGTGTTCGTGGGACCTGAAGGTGCTCTGCACACTGCTGTAGGAGAAGGAAAACTCGGTCCTACCCAGATACAAACCGGACCTACAACAGAGACCTGCCTACAAGATGCACCGGAGCGATAGTGTCATGGAACAAATGTTAGGGAAGTAACCAATTTTGATTGTTTTTAAAAGCCGCTCCATAAGATGGAACCTACCTGCCTGACACTCCTAATGTGGTCAAGACCCGGACACTAGAGAGGTCGTGGGCTCTTGGGGGAGGGGGCCCTAATGTTATTCTGCTAAAGGAGCACAGCAATGATGTTGTATGACAATACACATAGATCAACACCGCACTCGGTCCTCACAGACGCTTCTGGTAGTAGACGGGAATAAACAGACCCACAACTGGCCAGTATGCAGAGAACTCCGTCCTAAATGGATAATCCTTAGCAGACCCTTCCCATCAAGGCTCAGGGGTCTGTGTGGAAGAGGAGGCAGAAGATTCTAAGGGGGGGGGGTGTGCCCCCAAGGAGATGGTGTCCTCTAGACAAAACAGGACTGATGGCCATGTGAATTCAGAGACTGGCAGCACACAAGACCTCTACACACCATCAAGGCAGGCTCCCCAGCACACAGGGTGTCACCCCCTAACTAAGAAGTTTCCTGCAGCTGATAAACATAAGGTCAGTTCTCTCCAGTGGAGTACACTCTAGGGCAGGCCACATGCACAGGAGTTGTTGGCCAACACAAAACAAACTCCGTGGTATTTTGGGGGACTTTTTGTTAAATTTTATTGGGTGGGTTGGTTGGTTGGTTGGGGTACATTTTGTTCTAATTAGTCTTTTTCTTTTTGGGTTTTTTTTTTTTTTAATTTGTCTCTTGTGGGGTTGGTTTGTTTTGGTTTTCTGATTTTGTTTTTCAATAAAGAGAAATTTGGGTGGATAGGGAGATGGGAAGGATCTGACAGGTGTTAAGGGAGATGTTAAAACAATATACTGTTGAAAAAATTAGGAAAAAAGCATCAGCGGTGGGTACAATCAGTTTGGTGTATTAGCAGGTGGTGGTGCTCACAAGATACACCAGGGGGTGCACAGGCCTTCAGAGCAGCAGAGCAAGAGCCAGGATTGCTCAGACATGTCTCCGTCTCCGGACAGGAGGACTCACACCCAAGCCGCCCATTCGTGTGAAATGGGAAACTGCATTGTTAGTTGTTAGCACCTGGGATCTAGAATTCCATGCCTTTCTGAGCTACATGATGCACTACATTAGTAGCTTTTCTTGTCTCTCTGACAAACTCCCTCACTAAAGCATTTACAGAAGGGTTTGTCTTGGCAAAGCATTTGAGGGCACAATTTGCATTGTGATGATGCTCACTTTAATCTTTTTTTATGTGTTCTAGAATCCCAGTCCATGGAATGATACCTCCCATGCTATCATTAGGCCTTCCCAGTTTTAAATAACCGAATCTAGAAAAATCCCACACAGGCCTGTCCTCTTTGATTCTAGACCCTGCCTACTCTGTCCTGCACTTGAATGGGATTCATCCCTCAGCGAGAGTACCCACCCATTAATCATACCATACCTGTCTCAGTAATCACACGCTATTGAGGTATTACAGAGCTGCCCCATTCACACCCCCAAAAGCACATTAGCAACGGTGCAGACAGTACGCGCCACAGGAGCTGAAAAACACTTACTCTGTCTCAGCGGTTCTCAACTTTCCTCATGCTGTGACCCTTTGATACAGTTCCTTGTAATGACCCCACCCAACCATAAAATATTTTGTTGCTACTTCCTAACAGTAGTCTTGCTACTGTTTTGAATCGTAATGTAAATATCTGCTATGCAGGATATATGACATGCAAAGCCCTGTGAGAGGGTTGTCCAGCCTCCCAATGGGGGTCTTGAGCCACGGGTTAAGAACCACCTCTAACTGAAAAGATAAAACAATATTTTGTGAAAGACCATGTTCACATAAGCTTTGTCACAGCATAAAATAATTCTGTTATTAATTGTACTTGACTAATTCATAAATTAAACTTCTAAAGATGTGTTTATACAATTTAGGACACTGTCGCCCCCTACCCTATAGGGAGTGGGGTTGCCCACAGTCGGTTGGAACTTCCCACATCGATTAACCTAATTAAGACAATGCCCAGACAGGTCCACAGGTCAACCTGACTTAAGACAATTCCTCATTGAAACTCCCTCCCAGGGTGATTCTAGTGTGGAGGATTAACAATTAACCATTACACCAGGGACCACAGCCTCTCCCTCCCTCACAGAAACTCCTGACACCTCTCCAGGTCCTTTGTATTCCCCCTGTGCTTACTAGGTGCGTGGGTTAATAATCATTCGACATAGAAAACAACTTCACATTTGGATTAGCGGATGGCCACTAACCTTAATTTAATTTAGAGATAGAGGGGTATGTCATAGCACTGGAATTTGGAGGCCAAGAGTAGAGGTGGAGGTGGGAAGTTTAAAACATTTTTACTGTCAAACTTATGGAAGAAGATACATGCATTGCCATTGTTTGTAATAATAAGAGAAAAGGAAGGTTCCAGAACTGAACTTGGAAGTCTGGTTATATACACAAATAAAAATGTTGACACATTTTTGTCCTTTAGGCCCTGGGTTTCTATCCCAGTTACATGGTTATCGCAGGCTTGAGTTTTCAGTCATATGTAAAGTGTAGTTCCAGCAAAGAACACTGCCTCACTCTGACTGCTGAACAAAGGAAGAGCGGAGTCTTCCCCCCCCTTGTTGTTTGTTTGTTTGTTTGTTTGTTTTAGAGATGGTTTATGAAGATGTGGTTTTAGCCGGTAGACGGATGAGTTGTTTGCCTCCTAAGGGAAAGGTCAAATGGAAGTAATTCTACAAATATTTAGTTTTGCCTAAATGGAAAGAAAGCCGCTTACTTACATTAGCGTTTCTGCTCAGACGCCAGTCATGCTTTATTTTATGTGATTCACAAGCCCCCTTATGAATCTGATTTATCATCAGCATCCCAAGGCAAGGAGTGGAATGAGTTCCAAGCAGTGTTAAATTTTAGACCGAGTTTGAACCTGTGTTGTGAGTCCTTGGGAGGATCGAGGTGAGGCCAGAGCAATGGAGCCGGAATCAGAAGCTGTTATCAGTAGATAGAGGCCTGATTGATAGCCACACCCTTCCTGCAGTGGGGACTTTCCTAAGGGCGGGATGGAACAGCAGTAAGACCCTGGCGTGAGTGCTGACAGGTGTATTCTTCCAGCCTGAGAGCATGAATGTGACCAGGGCGACAGGAAAAGGACTGTAGGGGGTGGGGGTGTGAATGGGGTAATGGACGGAGGACAAGTTCAAAACAAAATCTGTCATTCAGAGAAAGGCATTTGTATCCCCCAAAGGTGCAATGCCACTTTGGCAGAATTCTTTTGTTCTGAGAGCTAAGATGGGGCTTTGTAATATTTAAAATTATTTGTGTGTGTGTGTGTGTGTGTGTGTGTGTGCGCGCGCGCGCGCGCGCGAGTGTGTGTGTACACGCGCGAGTGTGTGTGTACACGCACACGCATGTATGTCACTCAAGTAGACATCACAGGGAACTGTCACTTGATTCTTTCCTTCCACCACGTGGGTCCCAGGGATAAACTCAATCAAGCTTGGTGACAGTCACCTTCACCGGCTGAGCCATCTCACTGGCCTGAGCATATAAATTTTAAAGAGCAAAAGTATTGAGAGGTAAGCTGAGTAAGCTAAGAAGCAAAGTGAAAAGACCTCACAGGAACCAGGCGTGATCGCATGCCCTGCGGCCAGCGCTTGGGATGCTGGAGCGGCTTCGGAGTTTGAGGCCAGCATGGGCCCTACTGAGAAGTGGTCTCAGAACAAAACAGGCCTGGGAGGACGGCTCTATAGGTAAAGTGCCCACTGCTCAAGCACAAAGATGTAAGTTAGGACTCAGGAACCCACAGAAAAAGCCATGGGTCCACACCAGTGAGTAAACAGATTGGGCTCAGGTTATTGTTTTTTTGATTTGGAATGGGATAGTGGAGATCCAGAAGGGGGGGGGGTGAATGTGGTTAAATATATTTATGCATAAAACTCTCAAAAGATGAATAAAAATTCTATATCTGAAAACCAAGCACAAGAATGGCAGATGCCTCCCGGGGCCTTAGCTCGGGGTAAGAGTGAGAGAGCCCTGGAGCTCACTGGCCGGGAGGGGCCGACAACTTGATGAGCTTCCAGGTTAGTCAGACTCTTGTCTCAAAAGCTGCAACCAAAGAGCAACGTGCACATGCACCTGCAGCCGCAGCCGCACACACAGGACCTCGTGTACACACAATGACAACACACACGCACACTTGCGCACATTCAGTGGTTAAGGAGGAAAATCAGGAAGAGAGACATCAAGAGACTAGTCAAACAGAAGCTCAGCTCCGGGTGCCCTCGAGCAAAAATGAAATGAAATGAAATGAAATGAAATGAAATGAAATGAAATGAAATGAAATGAAATGAAATGAAATGAAATGAAATGAAATGAAATTGGGGGAAACAGCCTAGTTTCAAAAGGGGGGTAAAAGGTGAAGTCATCAAACACTTTCCCAGACGTGTTTCTCCAGCCTAGAGGAGGATGGCCAATCATTACAGATGCTCATCACTTAGTGTGGAAACAAAGTCCTCAAAGTGTTTGGAGAGCTCGAGGCATATAGGAGAACATTTTTGAAAAAGGAGAGAGCATCGGGTGAGCACTGTGTGAACACAAACCTGGAGACGAGGGGGCCGTAGGAGGTGAGGGGTCATAGGTGAGGGGTCATCGGAGATGAGGAGGTGATACCTTCAGAGTTCTAAGGCCGAGACTGTTCAGAGTTAGTAGTTCTCATTCCTTTTTCACTGAGAGCCCAAGAGGAGGGCAGCGCTCCTCTTGGCCACCCTGACTGCTTCACCTGAGTAGCCGCCTCAGCTGGAAACGTCAAGTTGACACTGGTCGCTATCGGTTTGGTGAACACTTGAAAGGTTTTGAATTTTGGTGACACACTGTACCTGACAGTTAAGTAAATTTGGTCCTAAGACATAGATGTTGCTCTAAAGATTCTAAGTCAAGAACAGGGTCTATACAGGGCTGTTTTGGTCCTCAGTATTTCCAGCCACCCAGACGCCCAGGAGTGTTTCCAGACAGAGCGCCCCTGGCGGTCATATGGAGAATGACACACCCACCTGGGTGCCACAGATGGAGATCTACAGAGCAGAGGGTGGCAGGGACTGAGTGTCCCTGGGGAGGAGAGGAGGGCGTGGCTGCTCTGTCCTCTAGGATGCGGACTGGTTGTTACTGAAGCTGAGGGAGCCGTCCACGTGAATAGTGGAACCCACTGAGCAACAGGCCCAGGAGGATTTTAGTTCAACTGAAATCAGGAGCACCACATACGGCACATCCACCCTCTTCAGGGCATTGACTTGTGCTCAGAATGGCCCCGAATAAGAAAGGAATGAGGACTGTTCAGGATCTTAAACCAGGCCCTGAAATCCTGAGGACTGGAAGAAGACAGATTTCAGGCAAAACCAATCCTTCAGTGGCTGACTTAGCCTGACCGCTTCTGCATCCAGCATTCTACACCTAACTGTGGCCCCAGCCTCTGTGTTAGGGTCCTTGAGGCAGGTAGAGCCAGATCGCTATATGACAGGGGCCTTTGTATCTGTCACAGCAGAAACCCTCATGCAGATCTCTGAGACACTGGATACCTCTCCCAAGTCCAGAGGGGCAAAATGCAAGGGACTCATGCAAGCTGCCACCTACCGGTGTGTGTTCAAGCCTGAGCTGTGTAGGACAGCTCTTCTCTAGGCATATGCAACAGCATATAGCTCTGTGTGTGTGTGTGTGTGTGTGTGTGTGTATGTGTTTGTGTACTGTGTGTATATGTGTATATATGTATATGTGTTTGTATTACATGTATGTGTATATGTGTAGATTGTGTGTATTGTGTGTATGTGTGTGTATTATCTATATGTGTATGTGTTTATTGCGTGTATGTGTGGGTATGTGTATGTGTGTTATATGTGTTTATATTATGTGTATGTGTGGGTATGTGTGTATGTGAATGTGTGTGTTGTGTGTATGTGTGTGTTGTGTGTATGTATATGTATGCGTATATAAGTATATGTGTGTATGTGTATGTTTTACTTGGTACTGGAGATTGGAACTCAGGTCCTCCTGCTTGCAGGGCAAGGGCTCTTACCCACTGCACTATCTCCCAGCTCCGTGTCTCCTTTATCTGTTCTGTTACACCTCAGGAACAACTCTACCACACCCTCCATCTCCAGAAGCCCAGACATTACCTGTGCTTGTGTAGCCCCTCACCTGGGAGGCCAACAATAGTGAGCAGAGTCAGGTGAGTCCCAGGAGCTCCTCGGCCTGACAGCCCCACTGAAACGTCCAGCTTAGCATTCTGTGAGAAAGTGGGTCTCAAGGCAACAAGGCCGAGATGAGAGAAACCAGCAGCTTGGCCTCTGCGTGTGCTTACTCCCACACAGTCAGCACTCAGTGTACACAGAACACACACACACACACACTCACCCGCACACATGCACACTCACACACACACACACACACACACACACACACGCATACACCCACACACACACACAGACGCACATGCACATGCACGTGCACACACACACACACACACACGTGTGCACACACACATACACACATTCACACATACACACTCACACTCACTTGCACACACGCACACTCACACATACATTCACACCCACACACACTCACATACACTCACTCACACACACACTCACTCTCACACACATGCACATACACGCTGTTTTAATTACAGAGAAAATAAAAAGTAAATCTATAAGGAAGGCGCTGAAGTTCACAGGAAGGAGACTCCCTCCCTCTGCTGGGCTTTGATACCCAGCGTCAACAAAGCCCTGGCCGACCCGCCTTCCTACCCTTTGCCTCATCTTCTATTCCAGGGCGAGGCAGCCAGGCGCTCCCCCTCCCTTTCACCCATCACCATTTCCACATGTAGAACTGCTGTGATAGCAGGTGCAGGAGGTCAGGCCAGAGGAAGGCCTCCAGCCAGAGACGGTGGGGAAACTCTCAGCTCTGCCAGTCCTTCTCTGAGCCTGGGGACCAAGTCTCCAAGTGTGAGAATCTTCCACCCATCCCCCATGAAAGCCCCAGAGACTATTTCCAACTTTGAAATGGGGAATGCTTTTCTGTGAGGTGTGTTACCTGCACCCACTTTCCGAACCCTACCCCCTTGCCAGTCTCTGTCTCTGTTTATTCCAGTAGGAGCTCCCGACCCGTGTGGCATGGGTCCCACTTTCATCTTTGTTATCTGAAGTCCCCGAGTAACAGGTCATGAATCCAGACACCCCTACACTAGGAGGGGCAAGCACTGATCTGTAGTGTTGTCAGCCATGATAGTAGAACCTTGGAGCATGGATGGGTCCTTTGCCTGGATGGTCCTGGGACTTCTGCACGTACAGTTGTAGGCTTAATGCCACGGGCTGTGGAGACCTTACCATAGTTTCCCATGAAGAGGACCAGTAGCACTGAGTTTGCTCAAAGTGTAATACCCCAAATTAGCCTGTAATCCCCACCTGACCAAGGACCAGGTAACATCCCGGAATGCTTGGAATTATAGTTCTTAGGAAAATAACAAAGCCTTATGGGAAAGTATGGTGGCCTATAGGTTTGTCCTTATAAACTCCTGCAACACATGGTTTGGGGACATTCCAGCTAGGAAAGTCCAGTGAGTAGTACTGACTAAACACACCTCTTGGTCAGTATTTAATATTTAATAAACCTTTAAATTTAGCCCAAAATATTGGAATTTTTCCCCCCTTTGGTGAATTTCTGGATGAACAGAAGCTACTAGCCTAGAGTTCTTTATGGGACAGGTGCTTTGGTCATCAGCATGTTTACGTAATTCCATGGACATGTGTGCGTCCAATGGGAGAACTTTCCTATAGGCTGTTATAGGCACAGATCATAGTCTGGATATTACTTAATGGGCTTTGTAGGTTCTTCTAGCCCAAAGCAAAGAACTGGATCAGAGACACTTGGTTAGAAATAAAGACAGCTTATTATTATGAAAAGGAAGAGCCGAACCATGGTGGTGCATGCCTTTAATCCCAGCACTTGGGAGGCAGAGGCAGGCGGATTTCTGAGTTCTAGCCCAGCCTGATCTACAGAGTGAGTTCCAGGACAGCCAGAGCTACACAGGGAAACCTTGTCTCAAAAAAAAGAAAGAAAGAAAGAAAGAAAGAAAGAAAGAAAGAAAGAAAGAAAGAAAGAAACGAAGGAAGGAAGGAAGGAAGGGAGGAGGGAGGGAGGGAGGGAGGGAGGAAGAAAAAAAGAAAAGGAAGGCATTCCAGTAAAGGGGGGTGATTGTGAGCTCTGGGAAAAGCCCAAAGCACTAGAGCCACAGAGCCATTGATAGGTCATTACCAAGCTCACACCTCTCCTACGATTGGATCCCACAGACTTTCCTTATGGACGCTCTGAGCCGTGTTTGTAGCTCTGGTGGGGAAGAGTTGTCAGTCTCACTGTCAACTGGCTTATTCTATATGTTAATCTTTTATTGTATTTATATGTGTGCATGTGTGCTCCTGTGCGTGTGCGTGTGCGTGTGCGTGTGTGTGTGTGTGTGTGTGTGTGTGTGTGTGTATGTGTGTGTGTGTTGGTCAAAGACAATTAATGGGAGCCAGTGGTAATTCTTTAATCTCAGATCAGGGTTTCTACCCCAATTTAAATCATTCAGTTCCCAGATAAAAGACACACAACTTTTATATTTATAATAAGCCTTAATCAGCACGAGAGCTGGACAGAAATCTACCCACCATGCAATAATTTTACTTCCTTATCAATAGCCCCGAGTTATAACTTGCTCTGTTCCATCTGGGCTGCTCCTAACTCCAATTGGCCAGCTCTCACGGCCATGTCTACATGACTCACCTACCCCATGGAGTCTCTCTTCTCTTACCTTCTTCCCTCTCCTCCTTGTGGTGTCTCTCCACACCTCAAGCCCAGGAACCCAAACCCCACCTATCTCTCTTCTGCCCAGCTATAGGCTATAGGCATCATTATTCACTAATCAGAGATAACTTGGGGGGCAAGGTTACATAGCTTGCTTGTGTACATGCAGATTCTCTCATCCCTGGGGCCAACCAGGCCTTGGGAACCAGTATTTAGCATTACAACACATAGCAAAAGACCAAACCTCAACAAGAGTCAGTTCTCTCCTTCCAACCCAGGGACCTTGGGAATTGAACCTGGTCCACCAAGCTTGGTGGCAAGTGCCTTTACCTACTGAGTCATTGCGCTGGCATTACTGTGCCACGGTGTGGGACTAGTAGTGCTGGGGACTGGTAGCCAGGTCTGAGGAGGTGAGCATGGGTGGGACCTTTCTCAGCTCCCAGCTGATAGGTGTTAGTGAAGCCAGGGCTCTATGTCAGCCACCATAGCCCCAAGGCCATGGACTAGGAAAGAGACCTCCCTAGTTCCTGAAGGGTCAAGCATGGGTGGCGCCCGAGCTGCTTCCTTCCCATTTTGTGGTATCTCTGCTGACTCGTGAATCTTTATTTAAAGAAATGTAATGAATACATTTCTCATTCTAAGTGAAGTAACGCAATACAGGCAGACTGGAGCAGAAAGGGCAGGCGAGGAATGCAGGTAGGAACCGGTCGGCTTTGCTTTCATGACTGCTCCATCGTCCATAGCTAAGGAGTTAGAACCAGTGACAGTGTGGCAGTGGCTCTGTTGTTGTCCTTGGGAGGCAGTGCATCCAACCACACCCTTCCTTACCAGATAGAGCTGCTTCTCCTCGGCCTTGAGAAATAAACAGACTCCACCTAGAAAAATGAAAGGGAAATGTGTTCAAAATTGATCTTCTAAGATCCCACGTTTTCTGTAGAAGTTAGGGAACACAGATGTAGTCATAGCTGAAGATGGTGAAAACAGATGTTGGGGTTAAAAGGTTAGAAGATGGAGCTCTGGAAGAAAAACAAGTCTTGGTGGGCTAATGGGATGGCTCATTGGATGAAGGGGCTTGCAACCAACTCTGAGCACTTGAGTTGGACCCCTGGAACTGAGTCGTTGTGGGAATCCTAGACAGCACAGAGAAGTGCCAGAGCAGAAAAGAACTAGAGAAGGTGTTATGGGAAGCTCACAGCTGGGAATGGCCCATGAACTAGAAGAAAAGCATGCACTGCCTTGGGAGCAGCGAGTTAGTGAACTGAATACTCCAGGACAACTCACTCCCACTTCCATTTTAGTGCTCTTTCTCCAACTAACAGAACTGATAGAAACACACAAGAGACAAAGTCATACAGAGAGACATGTAGTAAAAACAACCAGGGGTGGCCACCACACAGTCATACACCCAGACCAGGGATGTCTGGTGATGTCTCACCTGGATCCTAGACACAGGATCTACAGTTGTGCCCAATCTCCCCTCTTGTGTCTTAACCAAATAGTGCCTGTAAGATAAAGCTTGCCTCCAGAAGTGTTCAGACCAGATGACTTTAGATTTACCTTTTTTCTTCTCTTTTGGATGGCAGTGCTGGGGTGCCTCTAAAATGTTTGGCAGTAATTGGCCAGAGAGGATTTTCTTGGGACCCTTGAACATCTCAGGGGCACACTCCCAATAGTCTTCTCCAACTGGTACACACATCCCTTCTTCTGGGGATTCCAAGGCAACCCAGTATTGGGATCCAGTCTCTGGGGATCTCGCTGGGGCCTCTAAAATGTTATGGGGAGCCCGCCAGAGATGACTACTCAGACATGGTTTACTGCCAATTGAAAGTCTCTATTCCAGCCATCCGGAACTACACTTGGGTATTTTGGATCCAAGTGTAGCTCTGAGCATTTAGAGCAAGGGGATTTTAAAGGCAGAAAACACATCATGTATCTGGCTACAGCGGGGAGGTTTTCACAAGCAAGCAGTTTAATAGAAGGCAAGGTAGGCTGGTATGTGGAGCAGGGAGGTTTGCATAATCAGGCCATTTGAAAGATGCTAAGATACATAAACTGGGGCATCTCGACCTAGGGTTTCTAGAGTAGGTGTGGGTAACTTCCCCTGGGATTCTCCACCAAGAAGATTAAATTTATTAAACCCAAAATGGCATCAGCAAGAATACAAAGTAGAGGAGCTAGTCAACTGTCTTCCCATGTCACAAAGGGGAAGCAAGAAGACTGTGACTTCAGCCCTGACTGGAGTTGGTGGGCCAAAATGCTCTGCCCACCAATAACGGTAAGAGAAACTGCCGCCAAGCCCAGACACCCCAAGTTCTGACTCCAGCATTCCAGAGTGCTCACAGGATTTACATCTAATTGGGGCAGCTGGCTTATCTCAGTAACTGCCTTGTTCCAAAGACTGAACTCACACTGGGTCTTCGCAAGTCCCCAGAACCTCTATTTCTACAACTGTCACACGCCAACTTGTCTTAGGAGCTGTCAGCTGTCCCACTGACTCCGTCAGAAGGTATGCCTCACGAGGCAGAGGAGAGCTCCTTCAGCATCCTGTGTCCTACCAGAAATTCCATGCTAAGGCCTTCATGATCTCTCCCTTGACCCAGCCTGAGACTCAGAATCCAGGCCACAGTGAGAGCAGACTGTGGAGAAAACATATTTGGTTCTGACTCCCGAGATAGAGTTTTTGCTCTTTTGTGGAGGCCTCACATGGTTAAAGAGCAGCCTTGGGTCACAGCTTAGTCATACCAGAAAGTTTACTTGGTGTCTTAGAAGAAGAGATGAATAGTGTGGTCTATACATATGGAATGACTTGCAGCAAGTCAGCCTCTGGAAGCCAATTCCCACAAGCCAAAAATGTCGTTTTAAGTCATTTTCCACCGAGTGGACTCAGAAAGAATAATGATTACAGTTTGACTTTTATAAAAAATGTTTTCTCTATTCTCATGACAAGATCAGCTCTGGCTCCCATGGAGCTGGGAGGAGCCTGGCTCCTCAGTCAACCATGAGGTCATAGACACTGACTCCACAGGCTTCCTTCCATTCTAGACAGCAGAGCCAAGGTGCTGTTTTGAAGCTGCAGCCTCTTGTCACCATGAACAAATCTCACTGCGCCCTTAGATGGTCTCCAGGATGCTTACAGCCAAAGGATGGGCCTTTGATAAACTAGACCTGCTTAGCAACTTCCCATCAAGCTAAAGTTTTGCTTTCTTAGATACAAGATGTGAACTCCAGTTAGAATATTTCCTTCTCTAAACAAAAGAGACAGGGATACAAATCCTTGCCACCCCTAATGACTAGCACAGACTATTGCTTTTGGCTGCGCAGTTCCCTATTGCTAACGATGCTACAAATCCTTTACAGGGATAAAGTAGTTACAGGAAGAGCTGGACAGTCGCTATGACCTCTCTATGACCTCTCAGGCTGTGCACATCAAAGGCAAAGACTTTTGCATGTGGCTGTCCCCATGTCACTCGTGCACACTTAATCATGCCTGAGGAAATGAATTTCCAATTTAATTAATGTATGTCAATTTTTAAACTGGCAGCTTAATTTTAGGAGACTTTAGGACCATTCAGAACAACCTGAATATGTGAATCAACTTTTTTTTTTTTTTTTTTTTTGGTTTTTCGAGACAGGGTTTCTCTGTGTAGTCTTGGCTGTCCTGGAACTCACTCTGTAGACCAGGCTGGCCTCGAACTCAGAAATCCGCCTGCCTCTGCCTCCCAAGTGCTGGGATTACAGGCGTGCGCCACCACGCCCGGCTGTGAATCAACTTTTTAATAAATATTATGAAATCTGCAGTTAACTTTTTACCAAACAAGTATTTTTATCAAATAGTTAATTTAGATGAGATGGAATATAAGTGTATACTGAATATGGAAAAAATGTAAAATATTTATATATTCTCATGTTAATTGTACATTGAAATAATATGTGGACATAATTGGGTTAAATAAATTGAATTTTTACATTTTAATACAGCACTAGATGATATTAAGTTTAGTATCAATTCTTAATTTATAAACTGCTCATATTAACATAATATTTTCATTGATGTCTATGTTGTTCACTGATCGAATCCAACTATCTTTTTCCTACTCTGAACCCTACCATCTCCCCATACCTTATTAACCACTGTTGAATATTCAAACAGACTTCTAGCTTTCATATAGGAGAGCAGACACATGGTATTGTCTCTCTGTCTGACTTATTTCACTAACATTATCCTTCATTTCTATACCATTTTATTTTGCTTTAGGGCTGAAAACTGTTTATGTATGATGTTTTCTTTATCCGTGTGTATCTAGGTTGAATCCTTAGTTATTATGAGTAGTCTTAAAGTCTTAGCTATTATGAATTAGTACTTCAAAAAATAAGAACGTGCTCTTTATGGTATGGTGGTTTCTTTTCACACACACACACACACACACACACACACACACACACACACCTGGAAGTGGTATTGCTGGATCATGTGGTAATATCTATTTTTGGTTTTTTGAGGGACCCTGATGCTGTCTTCTATAATGCTGAACTCATTTGTATTCCTATCAACATTGCACATAAAAATTCCTTTCTCTCTACATCATCACTAGTAGTTCAGTTTTTTGTCTTGTTTAGTTTTTTAAAGTGTCTCAATATGTAGCTCTTGCTAGCCTCATACTCACTACCTAGCTCAGGATAACCTCCTGTCCCGGCCTCTGCAGGGCTGGAATTACTGGTCTGTGCCATTATAATCAACAGAACTGTTAATCTTTTGAGAACAGCCATTCTAACCAGCGTGGAATGATTTTTGTAATTCAAAATTGTTTATCATGTATATGTATATGTGTGTACATGCATGTGCATATGGGCCACATGAGTGCAGGTGTCTACAGAGTCCAGAAAAGGGTGTTGCATCCCCGGATCTGGCATCACAGGCTGTTGTAAGCTACTCTTTGTGAGTGCTGGGAACTGACCTTGAGAATCTACAAGAGCAGAATATGCTCTTTCCCACGCGCTATGTGTGATTTTAATTTGTATTTCCTGACAATAATGTTGAGCTTGTTTTGTTGTTGTTGTTGTTGTTTGTTTTGTGTGTATGTTTACATATTTGGGGCTATCTGTATTTCTTTTTTCAATAGGCCATTTGTCCATTTGAGATGTCTTTTTTGCTAATTGTTTCAACTCCTTGCACACTAAGCATGAGCTCTCTGCTGATGAGTACTGTAGGCAGTTCCTCTGCTTTGCAGGCTGTGTCTTCACACCACTGACTGTTTTCCTGGTTGTACAGTTTTTAGTTTGTCTTTTCATCAGGCAATTGTGGGTTTTGGGGTCTCTCCAAAAGGCCTGTTTGCCCTGTGGGGTTTTTTACCCACCACAGTTTCTGGTCTCTCATTTGGGTACCTGATCCTTAGAATGAGTTTGGACAGGTTCCCTTTGATTCTTTAGAATAGTTTGAGAATAATTAGTATTAGCTTTTCTTCAAATGTTTAGCAAAATTCATCAGGAAGCCTGGGTGTTTCTTTGTTGGGTGACTTACTGCTGATTCAGTCTCTCTGTTTTAGAATCATTCAGCATTCTTACATCCTCATGGTTGAATTTGTGGGTCCTGTATCTACAGAATACTCTTGGTTTCTTTTAGGTTTTCAAACAATGTGTCTTAAAATTCCTATGGTCCTCTGTATTTCTGTGAGGTGAGTTCTGGGGTCTTCTTTTCCCATTGAAACTTATTTATTGGGGTTGTCTCTTTATTTCTGGGTCCTAGTCTCTTTATTAATGATTTCCTGTTCTCTGGCAGGGGCACTCAAATGCACCTCTACGCCTGCCCTGTGGTTCT